>OX359294.1:38348830-38963674 GCA_947179395.2 Pulicaria dysenterica
AATGGCAACATTAAGGGATTTATATTAGTTATATTAGTTATTGTACTTGTGTGAAGTGACTAAACATGAGTATTATCTTATAGGTGAACCGAACGACCCAGACGATCGAGACGATCATTATATTTGTTTGATTTAGCCTCTCAGGTGAGTATAGGATAACATAAGAATTAATATAACCGTGTTACATGTTATCAATATGTGTTAGTAATTCCATGAAATGTAATTAACCTTGATGTATGCTATGTTTATGCATAACACACGTAACAATTGAACCATGATTTATGATATGATTATGATTATGCTAGAAGCATGTATGAATTGAACCATGGATATTATATGGTTATGATATGCGCGCTATGAGGCCCGTAATGGGTCAGTTATGTGTTTATGATCGGATCTGAGATAAGGGGGGCTGGTTATAGTCCTTGAACGGGGCTAGTGAGCTTGGGCGCTTTGAGACCTGCGGGTCGATGACAACCGTCAACTACCTGGGGTTGCAAACCCAGCGTTCCCCGAGCAGGATGGGGATCAACTTATTGTTGTACCCCATGAAGGCTTTGGCCTGAAACGCAACGGTGGACCGCTACCCACTCACCCACCCGCGCGGTTGATGTGTCTGGTTTCCCAAGTTAGGAGTGTTGAGCCGGGCTAGCTACCCTGCATGATTATGCTTCCTTCTAGCTGTGCCAGCTCATCGCGAGATGTTAGGATAGCACTATCTGATAATTGATATGTAATATGTGATATGTGATATGCTTATATTACTGATTATGCTATCTTATGCTCACTAGATTTAAATAGCTAACAGATACTCTCCCCATGATTACAGGTGATACTTAGGCACGTGAGCTTGGGTACATGCTGTTTATTAATTATGCATTTGGAGGAACACTTGTCTTTACTACTTATGTTGTATGTATTATATTAGTTTGTGATGGTCGGTAGACAATTTCTGTAACACCAACAGTTCCTTTTAGTATCGTGGCTAATTTTGCTTGTAATTATAGCCACTTTAAATGTTTTCCGCTGCTTATTATATTTTGAAAAACATGTTTGGTTTAATTTGAGTTTACAAACGGATCCACGCAATTTGGATTCTTGAATTTCTAATTTAAAAAGAAAAATCTGGTTTTCGAAAATCGCGGTGTTACATCCAATGTTATAAGAGACTAAAGGGTCACACTGCTACACACCCAATTAGAACAGTTTGGAAATCTACCAATATTTATGTGGAAATAATTAATCAGTGGAATTAATTATTTAAGGGAGAAATGAATAATTAATCAGTTGAATTAATTATTAGAAGGAAATAAATAATAAATAGTTATTTACTATTTAAAGGGAATTAAATATTAAGTTTAATATTTAGAGGACCAGTTAATTAATTGTTAATTAATTAACTAGTAAAGTCCAGGGGGTCAAAGTGCAAGGAATGGAAGCTTTAATTGAACGTGCTTGGGCTTGGATAATGTTTAAGTATTTAAACCTAGAATAAACTCATTTATCCTTAAGGTTTTAATTTGCAACAAGGAAAAACCCTGGCCTCCCTCTCTACTCTCTCTGCGTCGACATCATCAAACCCCAAAGGGGTTTCGGTTTTTGGTCTGCGTCGATCACCACACACACACACGCAAGATATTGCGTGTTGGTTCTCGGGTATTTCTAAGAGCGGTCTAGCAGCCAGTTCGTTGGTGGTGCAGTAGTGGTGGACTTACTTTAGCAATCCCAGGATTAAACAGGTATTGTTTTCTAAACCTTTTAACTGGTTTGTTGTTAAGAAACTTATATGATCATTAGCAAGATCCTAACCCTTTTTGGGGTTTAGAGGGTTGTGTTCAATCTGTTTTCCACTTTTAGGATTGAACCAGTAGAATCAAAACAAGGGCTTGACCAGTTTATGTATTAGGGTTGTTTGGTCAGTTCAAAACCATCATCCTAACCCTATATATATATATATATATATATATATATAGGGGAGGGATAAACTAAAAAGAGAATAAAGCTACGAAGAGTAAGAAGAAATCTCAGCTATTCAATTTTTGAAAACCGTTCCTAAAAATGGTTTTTTTCTTTTTTTTCTTAATTATTAAAATATACAGTAAAGGGTATAATTGACCTTTTGAAAAATTCTATTTTTTGGTATTTAGGCACAGAATTCTCCTGAATTTTTTTAATACATATAGTAAAAAAGAGATGCCCAAGACATGATATGATGCATATGACATATATATACCCAGATTTAATAACAGATGCACAAATGAAATAAATAACACATAAAAAAAACAATGCAAACATAATTCATAACAGTTATTCATCAAAAATTAAGTACAAAACATTATTCATCAAAAGTGAATACTTATAAAAAATAAATATTCATCACTTTTATAATTTGATTCACAATAATCACTTTTTAAAAGTGATTTAGAATATTTAATATTGATGCACAGTCGGTCGATGCTCACAAAAGATTTGCTGATGGAGTTTTACACATTGGATTTCGTGATGAAATTTGAGGGATTTTCTCCACACATGTTTTGATGCACAGTCGGTGCTCACAAACTGATAGAACATGATATTTAGACTTCTTCGGCCATCATAGATCCAACAACCTTCGCTCCATTTTTAGCCTCTTCATAAACGCCACCATCGGTTACAGAGGAGGGCGTCGCTAGGGTAAGGGAGGTCGACGGTGGTGCCTTCAAGGCTGGTCGACGGCGGCAGATTAATTTCTAGGGTTACATATGAGAATATGGCGACAACCACGACGTGACGGAAGGCGGAGTAGTTTTGCGATAACACGTGGCGGAAGCCGGAGGAGTTTGGCGAAGGGAAGGCGGCAGAGGAGTTTTATAACGTGAACGTCAAAGAGAAGGAACGGAGGCGGGGAGGAACAATAGGGGAGAGAGAAAAAAGATTAATGTTCCAAATTTACCCTTAATAATTAAATTTTATTAAATTACACGTGTCAACACCAGGTTTCTCCTTACATTTAGTACCTTAATTCTCTATTTATTTGATCCTGATTATATATATATATGAGAAAGTTCAAATGAGAATGAGAAATTAATTGAGAATAGGAGACTAAATGTCAGCCGTTCATTTTGTAAGTAAAATTCATGGATGGAAAGCGTGGGAGAATCGAGTGTGGCAGGGTGCATGTGAGGAATTCATGGGTGGGCAATGACATTGAAGGAGGGGGAATTGGACGGCTGAGATTGAGTCTCCCATTCTAAAAAATAATTAAGTTCTCATTTGAGCCTCCCACTATATATATATATATATATATATATATATATATATATATAGGAAATAGATCAATAAAGAACCATGTGTTAAACAAAGAAATTAAAGAACTAATCTGGACCACTAGATCATCAAAATCAATGGATGAGATTGAACGTTGACAAAAATGTAATTATTATGTATTAAATTATAAAGAAAATGGGCAAATATGGAACATCCACCCCCCTCCCCCCAAAAAAAAAAAACCCACGATTTTTAAAAGAAAAACCCACAAAAACTTTAAATTGTCATAACTTTTTATGTTTTATGAATTTAATCAAAAAAATTATTCTAATCTTTTAGTTTTTTAATTCTCTTTCAAACAAGATCACTCTTCCCATATTTTTCTAAATTTTTTTTGAAAATGAAAATTTTGTTTGCATTTTGGCAGCATATAGTGATTCTGTGTACGAATTTTTGCATTTTGGGTTTACGGGTTTACGTTTTTGCATTCTACATGTTTTTTATATTCTACGGATTTACGTTCTACGGATTTTGCATTTTGCATGTTTATATTTTGCCTTTTTTTTATTTTTTGCATTCTGCATTTAAATTAGTACGAGCACAGCTCAAAATGCAAATTTTGCATTTTGCATGTTTATAGTTTGTATTCTGCATGTTTATATTTTGCATTCTGCATGTTTATGTTTTGCATTATGCATTTTTACATTCTACGGTTCTATGTTTACGTTTTAGGGATTTTGCATTTTGCATGTTTATATTTTGCGTTTTTCGTTTTTTGCATTCTGCATTTACATTAGTATGAACACAGCTCAAAATGCAAAATTTGCATTCTGCATGTTTATATTTTGCATTCTGCAGTTTATGTTCTACAGTTCTATGTTTATATTCTACGGATTTTGCATTTTGCATGTTTATATTTTGCGTTTTTTGTTTTTTGCATTCTGCATTTACATTATACGTTATATATTTTTCGATATTTTGCACTTTGCATTTAGTATGAACACAACTCAAAATGCAAAATTTGCATTTCAAAAAAAAAAGTTTCTGAAATATATTAAGCCCGGTCTTGTTTGAAGAGGACGAAAAATTGAATTTAACAATATATTTTTCTTGTTAAAATTCTTAAAAACAAACAAGTTATGATCATTTAAAGTGAGTGGGTTTTTTTTTAAATCTTGGTGTTGCTGGGAGGGCTGTGAGCGACGTGAGTTTTTTTTTTAGTTTTCCTTTTTTGCCCCTAAACAATGTGACACGTGTCACCACCATAAAGGTTATTTAGGTTCTATGTTTAAGGAAGGTTTTTTATATAATCTTACCCTATATATATATATATATATATATATATATATATATATATATATATATATATATATGTTAGATTTACAAAAAGTGAGGATACATTTTGTAATATGGCCGAAGCCTATAAATAGGCTAAGGCTCCTTGTATCCTTTAAGCTTTGCAATCATAATTCAAATAGTAGTGTGTTTATGAGTGAGAGTGAGGGAGTGTTAGATTATGAAAAGTGAGGGTGCAAAAGTGTCAATTGTACAAACTTAGGCAAATGCTATAAAAGGCATTGCCTCCATGTTTCTAATTAAGCTTTGCGTTATTCACTCTCTTGTTTGTGTTATTCTCTCTAGCTCTCGGCTCTTATACTAAAACCGAACCACACACACACAAACAAGTAATCATCTAGCATTGCTTCATCCTTACTTTAAGGGACCATCAATTGATATCAGAGCCAAACTTGTTTTTTGGCTCTTGATTGTTTGAAGAATACAAGCACAAAGTTGAAGATTTCAAGCTCAAAGTGAAGAACAAGATTTCGATGTCATAAAGGTGATAATATTCCCGGTTCTTCAAGAAATATTCGATTCCAAGTGGTCTACTAAGTAACAACCATTGATTCCCAAGAGTAGAACACATTCAAGGTATAAACAACCTTTCTTTCTACTATTTCTTTGGGTTATTTTAAGGGTAGTTACTATTTTATTGAGATTTCTTGAAGAAAATATCAAATTGAGTAGTGTCTTACAAGCAAAAAGTCCAATAGTTCATTAAATACTCACTTTTTGGCATTTAAATTTCTGGGTATTTAAGCATTTAATGGTGTTCTTGTTACTGGAAGTACGACCTTGAAGAAGAAGAAAGCAGATATTAATTTTTAAAATTATAAATTCTTCAAAGGTTAATTGTTGTACAAGAAAAATCAAGTACAACCCATACCAGTTAGAGTACAAGTTGTTAGACACAATTCAGAGTAAGGTCAACAGATCTGAAAGTGACATCTCAGATTCTATCGACCGCATCTATGAGGTATGCGATTGGTGTGATACACGGTCTATAGAAAATTGAAGATCAAAACTCCAAGGGTTCCAGAGGTGCTATCGACCGCATTCGAGTAGCAATCGCATGCGATTGAATTGAAATGTACTAAGTGTTGGAATTCAATCGACCGCATTGATCTAATCCGTGCGATTCAAGTTTTTATTGGTTCTCAAAAACACCAAAGGCAATCGCATTGAACTTCTTGTGCTATTCAAATTACTAACTGAATTATTCTTAAGTTTGGTGCTACAGGGTCAATCGCATACCATTGGCGATACTATTGGTTACTTATATTCATATAACCAAGTCGTTACTCTGCAAAATTCTCTCAAAATGAAGCATCCAATCGCACAGCTACTATCGCACACATTGGATCAATAGAACAAGTGTTGAACTTTTTGGACTTGACTTATTGAACAGACGACAATTGAACTTTAAAATTTAAAAATCTATCTAATTCAAAATTGAATTTAATCTAATCCGGATCTAATTCAAAGTTGAATTAAATTGACTTAATTCTATCTAATTCAAAGTTGAATTCAATCTATAAGATCTAATTCAAAGTTGAATTAAATTGACTTAATTCCTCAATCATCACCTTAAAGTTTATAACAAGCTTAAAAAGAATCTAATCAACTTTGATCAGACAAAAGTTTTCGAACAATCAAATCTTTCAAACAAGTAAACGATCAGTTAATACAAAAACATTCATTATGTCAAGTTCAAACGAAATGATGTCCATTGGTACCGATACAAAACCACCTGTTTTGTTTCGAGGAGAATACAATGTTTGGAAAGGAAGGTTTATGGACTTCCTAGAGCATAATGAGGTATATGGGGAGAAGATGATCGAGTGTATCCTCAATGGAAACACCAAATATATGAAGGTGGTGGAAGCTGATCCAAATAACAATCCCTCCATTCCCCTTCATGAGAGGGAGAAGACTACAGAGGAGATTACAACAAATGAGAAAGAAACGAAAAAGGCTGAACGACTGGTTAAGTATTATCTCAAACAGGGACTCTCCTCTGAGATATACACCAAAATAGATAGTTTAGCTACTGCCAAGGAGATTTGGGATGAAATCAAGAAGCAACTACAAGGCACCGAACAAGGAGAGTACATCAAGCGTACTCAACTAGTCAACAGTTACCATGACTTCAGTGTTCAAGAAAATGAGCTTCTTTCTGAAACGTATGGTAGATTTTGCAAACTACAAAATGAGATGAGATCCAATCAAATCATCAGGACTGACTTAGATTTGAACTGCGTTTTTCTAAAGTCACTGGGTCCTGAATGGAAGGAGTATGCAAGATTGTACAAGCAAATCAACAAGGATCTTACCACAGTCACCTTCCACAACATATTTGAAGATCTCAATCAGTACCAGGATGAAGTCTCAAAGTCTCTCCCAAAGCAGTCAGCTGTAGATCCTCTGGCCTTGGTTGTAGCAGAAAGGATTCCAAGAGAATCATCGTTCAGATCATTAAAGAATGAACAAGTGATGCTCAGTGAATCAGAACCAGATGATGACAATGAAGACTCAGTTGAAGTTGCCATCCATGCTCTCTCGGTTGTTGGCAAGACCTTTAGAAACCGTTTTAACAAGACCAACAACAAACAACGGTTTACCTCTGGCTCCAGAAGACCAGAAAGGCTTACACCTGTTGACAAGCCCAGATTTCCAAGGGAATAAAGGAAGGAGGAGAAGAAGACAGACTCAAAGTGCTACAACTGTGGGAGGTCTGGACACATGATCAGGAACTGTCCACAGAAGAAGACCAAGGATGCTGAATACTATCGGCAGAAGTACCGCCTGTCCAAACAAAAGTAGGTTGGGAATGTGCTGTTAGTTGAAGAGGACCAGTTCCTGGAGGACACAGACTCCGAAAGTGATCTAGATGGTGAAGATCATGCATAGTTTTGTCTGTGGCGAATGTTGAAGCTGATGTTGGGAATGAAGATGATGGTGAGGATCTCTCCGATGCTGAGGAGGAGAACCTGGAAAGTGGAAAGGTATCTTCTAACTCTAACTGTAATGTGGGTTTTAATTTTGAACATATCCAAACCATATTAAACCACATGAAAAAGTTAGAATGTAAGGTGACAAAATTAACAAGTAAAAATTAGGTTTTAAAAGAGGTCATTCATACACAAGATAAAGAGGCACAAAATGCAATTGAACAGTTAGAAAAAGATATAATTGAGTCCAAGGTTCAATTAGTTGTGAAAGAATCTGAATTCCTAGAATTAACTGATAAGACAAACATCATCATGCACGATCTTAAAGCAGAGCGTGTTAGTGCAGAAAAAGATTCAGAAATTCTTAAAAACGAACAACGTGCTCTTTATTCAAAAATCAAAGAGCTTGAAGACCAACTGATCAAACGTGGGTTGGGGTTCGTGGTACAACGCAACGGAAGCATACAAGCAAATAAATCGGAATTTCAAGATAAAAAACAAACCACAAAGTGAACCCCAAATGTGTACCAATCTCTACAACTAAGAAATGCAACTTAAAAGGAAGAGAAGAGAGATTATACCATACAAAGTCCCCTGGAGTTGGTGATGATCACAAATCCAAGCAAGTGACAACCTTCTTCTTGACTATCGAAGTCCACCCCGGGAAAAACCGTGATCTTCTCGTACTAGCGAGCCATCAAGTGTCCTACAACATTTGGAGACACCTTCTGGAACAACAACTTAAGACACTCCAGGAACTCTCTTTGATTCTCTCTAATTTACACAAGAACAACCACTATAGGTTTCTATGTGTGTGTATATTCACTAAGTTCATCTAGAGAGAAAATGAGAGAATGCATGTGTTTTTATAAGCCTAGAATGCCTCTGGAACCTCCCAAGACCGGACATCCAGTTTTAAAAGCAAACCCCATGCATTGGTGTAGAATGGAGGTGAAAGGAATAAAGTTGCAATCTGTCAGATGGGTTAGCGCCGCTAACCGCCCAAGCTTAGCGCCGCTAACCTCTTAAGGTTAGTGCCGCTAACGCAACTAAGTTAGCGACATCATGGTTAGCGTCGCTAACCATGTCTAGATTACCAAATATCTTTAATTATTCATTTCTAACCCTCCTTTTAGGTTGTTGTCAAGATCAACCCCCAGCGTGTGACCCGATAGGCCTATACATCATCGGTAGTGATCAATTGGCATACGTGTGTCAGTGGGCATAGTCCAACAACTTTCTGTATAAAGAAAAGGAACGCGCTTTTTCAAGATGGACATTCGAAGGACTTGGTTTTGAAAATCCAAGTGTCCTGAGTAAGGTAACAGCCAAGTAATTTTATAATGCAAATTTATTTGGAAAGGGACTAACTTAACGAATGGTATTTGTTGGTCAAGAGGAAGAAAGACTTGAGGAAGATGTCAAACGAACCATTCATCTCAAAACTAAAATTCCCTTCAACTATTCTGACCTCAACGACTCATACTTCACTTACCCCACCACAAAACTAAATTCTAGTGTCACCTCTCTAGTATACACCGATGAGGAACTTTATGCTTCTGAAGTACCAAAACCAAAATTTCAATACATTCCACACAAGGAATTGCAAAGAAGGTTCCACACCTTGCAAGTGTTTTGTTACACTCATCTTATACTAGGAGATATTGCCAAAGCTTTCCACTCAGAAACCACACCTAAAACCATCCCTGTTTCTGACCAAGTACCTAAGCTTGCCCAATTAGCTCAAGAAAATGCAGTCCTTTACAAGTGCATCAAAACCATTTTTAATCATGCTTAAAAGATAATTGACAACTTGTGCATGGAAAAGACATCATTGAAAGAACGCATTAGACAGATCAAACAAGAGATGCAAGCTCCTACTCCATTCACTTTTTCTTCATATGCAGAACGTATTGAAAACTCTAAGCATGCGTCCACATCTTCCCAAGATGTCTAACCCTCATTAAAATCTGTTAATAGTACTACTTTGATAAATTTAAAACTAAAACAGATTTTCAAACTGAAATATACTTCCACTCCTCATCACAATTCTCGTATGCCCACTGACATACCCGAATCTTCAAAAGCAGCCGCTAGTCGACCACGACTCAGTTCTAACATTTTACCTTCTACTGCAGATGTGAAGAAGCTCGGGAGTGAAGAGCATAAAATAAACACAACTTGGAAGAGGGTAATTTCTAGGTCATCTAGGAAATGCTCTAATTTTAGACATACATGTGAACAACTTTTGATGTTTGATCGAGTCTGTAATCATTCTAGTTTACATGATACAATTGCCTCTTCAAAGTTTTGTATTAGTGATGGTTGTCCCCATGGTCATTGTGAATTTAATTGCCAATATGATCAATTAAGAAAACAAATTGGAATTAAACCATGTGAGGACGGGATAAATTTTTACGCTAACCAAATCTGTGTTCCATCTATAAACTCAAAAGGAATTATCATTCATCAGTGGATCACCACTCGTCAGTCACATGCACTCAAACGGTTAAACAAATCACGACGGTTACTGACGATCAAAGAACCGGAGGTCTACAGACGATAGGGTTATGATGCTTTCAAACAAGCATGGATTGTCCAAGAAAAATATTTGCATTCTCAAAAAGGTTCTCACAATCCTCCTTCCAAACAAGCACCAACATCTAAACCCATGCCTTCATCCAATCAACGGGTGGTAAAACCTACTTAACCCAAGGCTCCAGTTCAGCAAAAGCAAGTTGATGTGCCGAGGTCACAAATGAATCTCAACCATTCCTCGAAAACATGGATTCGTAAACACAACGCTTCCGCAACCTCATTCACAATCACCTGTCAAACCACCAGTGGCATCGAAACTCCCATCTGAGCAAATTCTTTCTCAATCTATTCCTTCTCAACAAAAGATAACACCCACATGGGTACCTAAGAATAGATCATTAGGAGTATCACCACCACAAGAAATAACAAACAACACTAAACCAATTATAGGGACTAACAATCAAGGACTCATCCATATATGGGGAACTAAACGTGCTTTATTCTATTTTTGCAGGCACCTAACCTCTGGTAGCTGGACTCCGGCTGCACTAAACACATGACCGGAAACAAGAGTCTTCTAAAAAATTATGTTCCTAAGTACTCCGGGAATTTACGTTTTGGGAACGACAATGTTGCACCAATAATGGGGTATGGAGACTAGAGAAGAAGCATATCAAGATCAAGAAAGTCTCCTATGTAGAAAGGTTGGGTCACAATCTGTTTAGTATCGGACAGTTCTGTGATAAAGACTTGGAGGTAGAGTTCAAGAAGAACAAATGTTCAGTCCTAACTGAGAACGGAGATGAACTACTGGCAGGTTCAAGGAAATCTAACCTGTATTCCATTGATCTGGAAAATTACAACTCCCTTACCTCTGTTTGTCTGCTGTCTGAAGCCTCATCTGATCTCACTTGGCAATGACATCGAAAACTCTCTCATCTGAAATTTCAAAATATAAATAAACTAGTCACGGGTGACTTGGTGAGAGGCATACCCAAATTAAGATTTAAGAAGGACAATTTGTGTGCAGACTGCGAGAAGGGTAAGATGAAGAAGGCTTCCCACAAATCAAAACAAGTGTTCAGCACTACCAAGCCTTTGGAACTACTGCACATGGATCTCTGTGGTCCTATGAGGATTCAATCGAAGAATGGGAAGAAGTATATCCTAGTCATGGTGGATGACTACTCTCGATATACTTGGGTCAAGTTTCTGCGATCAAAAGATGAAGCTACACTAACGATTATCTCCTTCATCAAACAACAGCAGAACAAGCACAATCAGAGCGTGGTGTCAATCCGTACTGACAACGGAACTGAATTCAAGAACAACACTATGAAGAGCTATTATGACCTAGTTGGGATCAGCCATCAATTCTCTGCTGCATATACTCCACAACAGAACGGTGTAGTGGAGAGACGAAACAGGACATTGGTTGAAGAAGCCCGTACCATGCTCTCATACTCCGGGCTCCCACCTTCCTATTGGGCTGAAGCAATCAGCACTGCCTGCTATACGCAGAACCGGTCTTTTTTTCATAAACGCTATAATAAAACTCCCTATGAACTGGCCAATGGCATAGTACCTAATATCAAATACTTTCATGTCTTTGGTAATAGGTGCTTGTTGCTAAATGAGAAGGATAACCTAGGAAAATTGGCTCCAAAAGCTGATGAAGCTATTTTCTTAGGTTACTCTACAGAGTCAAAAGCATACAGAGTTTTAAACAAACGAACTAAGAGCATTGTTGAGAGTATAATTGTAAAATTTGATGATGCATTGAATGTTACAGATTTTCCACCAAAACCAACAGCGAACGCTTTTGAACATACCTGTTTAGGACCGGTTCTTCAAAACAAAGAATCAAACATTGCGTACAGTTCAAGTACTAATCTTGATTTCATGTTTGATTTCTTTCGGTCTGAATCTTCTCCTGTTTTAATTGACAAAAGGAACAACACAGAAATACAAGCAAGTGTTACTCTGACAGCTCCTACGGTTACTGAGATGAATCCATTTGCAGATCTCTATACTGAGGATTCTACATCTGACTGTGTCAATCGTCCCCCTGAGGTGACTCAGACTTCTGAACCAGAGAGCTCACCTGTGTTTGATTCAGATCCACACTTTACTCCAGAAGATGCAGAGGAAGCACGAAACTTGGAAAACCTAATTCCTCAATCTTTTGCTCCCCATGAGATAAAGTGAACCAGACATCACTCCGAGTCTGATATAATCGGAAGCCCTTCAGTTGGTGTTCAAACCCGTTCAGCAACCGCCAACGAATGTCAATTTTCGGCCTTCCTGGGCATCATTGAACCCACCAAGACTTCTGAAGCACTAGATGATCCGGATTGGGTAATTGCAATGCAGGAAGAATTACACCAATTCAATCATCTAAAAGTCTGGAGATTAGTTCCTCTTCCTTATGGAAAATCTATTGTGGGAACTAAGTGGGTGTTCAAGAACAAACGGGATTCGGATGGAGTGGTCATACGTAACAAAGCTAGATTGGTTGCTAAAGGCTACAATCAGCAAGAGGGCATTGTCTATGATGAAAAGTTTGCCCCCGTTGCTTGCATTGAAGCTATTAGATTGTTTCTTGCATATGCAGCCTCTCGAAGCTTCCGTGTCTTTCAAATGGATGTGCAGACAGCCTTTCTCAATGGCGTTCTTAAAGAAGAAGTCTATGTCTCACAACCTGAGGGCTTCATCAACTCAAGACATCTAAATCATGTCTACATACTAGATAAGGCTTTGTATGGGTTAAAACAAGCTCCACGTGCATGGTATGATGTCCTATGTGAGTATTTGATTGGTGAAGGCAACTCCAAAGGAAAGACTGATACCACTCTGTTCACTAAGACCAAAGGCAGAGACAAGATATTGGTACAAATATATGTGGACGACATCATCTTTGGGTCTACGAATCCGAAATACAGTGACGAGTTTTCCAAGACCATGGCGAATCATAAAGAGTCACATCATATGGCAGTCAAGAGGATATTCAGATATCTTAAAGGATCTATGGATATTGGTCTATGGTATCCCAAAGATTCAAATCTGGACCTCCATGCTTACTCTGATGCTGACTATGCCGGTTGCAGAATTGATAGGAAAAGCACATCTAGCAGTGCACACTTTCTGGGAGATCGCTTAGGTTGTTGGGCCTCAAAGAAATAGAACTGCGTGTCCACTTCCACTGCTGAGGCTGAGTATGTTGCTGCTGCAATGTGATGCTCTCAAAGTCTCTGGATACGTACACTGTTATCAGACTTTGGCCTGAGGTATGACTAAATTCCATTACTATGCGACTCCCAGTCTGCCATAGCCATATCCTGCAATCCGGTACACCACTCTAAAACTAAACATATTGATATCCATTATCACTTCATAAAAGATAACGTAGAGAAAGGTCTAATTGAGCTACAATATGTTCCGACAGAAAATCAGCTGGCTGACTTGTTTACCAAACCATTAGACGAAATTCGCTTTACTGAGTTGGTATCCAAGTTAGGCATGCTCAACTTGAAAATATAACATATTGTTGCTTCCTTTTTTCCCTTTCTTCTTTCTACTTAGAGTAGGTATTATACTGTTTGTTTCTTGTGCAGATTACAGATGGCATATTCCAGGGGGAGTGTCTATTTGGTTGTACACATACTGCATATGTGTAGGGGGAGAAAACACTACACATACTGCATATGTGTAGGGGGAGAAAAAAAAATACAATAGACACATTCTTAAGATTTGAAAATTTTCAAAATAATCTGCAAAAGTCTAGGGGGAGTGTGTCTAATAAAAACAAAAATCAAAATATCTGGGGAAATCATTTTTTTTAATTCTCAAAATCCATATACTTTGAATTTTCAGAAAGTTGTTAAGTGGTGGGTTTGAATTTTCTTAATCGCACACTATGCCTCTATCGCATGGGATTTCTTGAATCCAACTAACGGTCTATCGCACGGATGACTATCGCATGGGTTTACACTTGTGAACTACAATCCAATCGCATGGATTTCCTAAGTAGACCAAGTAACTTTGAACCAATGATCAATCACATGCGATAAGAAAAACAAAGGACCATCGCATGCGATAGGACAAGTGTTGGTACATTCGGATAAGAATCCCAGGGCAATCGCATGGGTCAATCGACCGCAAATTTTTACCATGCGATTGCCTCCTATCGACCGTGTTTTTACACTTAGTGGTCCAATCAGACGCTGACACGTGTCCCACTCACTTTATAACCATCCCATCGGTTACATCAGATCATTCATACGATCAAATTCAAATTTTCACTCTCTCTCGTTAATTGCTGCTAATTTTCATGAACCATCTCGTTACACTGCCAAAATTTACACTTTTAGTCTCAAAATACTCGTGATCATATAGGTAACAACTTGTATGGATTACATTTTGAAAATTTTGAGTTAAAAAGGTGAAAATTGCCCCTAAAACAGCTGTAGGTGTGGGATACATTAGGGACTTTGGATGAAATTCAAGACGAACTTGTTTGCTAAATCAAAGTTTGCGATGGGTGTTAGGATCACATAGGGAACACTTTGATGTAAAAATATTTCATAAATCTCACAAAGTGTTCTTCGTGTTCTTGGGGTGTATGAACTTACACTAAAGTTCACTTTTTGGTCTAAAAAAGCGTGTTATGATGAATTTTTTACTATACTCAAGTACTACAAAGTTGTTTGTTGGTATCTAATTAACATGTTACAAGTGTCAAAACAACTTTATTATGCGTAAAATCATCATGTACACAATGAGGCTTTTCAGTGTTAGGATTTTTCAGAAAAATTTCAAAGTTGATAGTTTTGGTCAAACTTGGTTAACCTAGACTCATGTCTCATGTTTGCCCTATATTTGATCATTACTCAAAGTTTTCAATAAATGGGGTCTTACTGCTTATTTTTTTATCTTAGACTTAACTTCTTTATTTCACTTTGCAGATAAGATGGCTCAAGTTGAACTCACACCCGATCAGATAATGCCAAGTGCCGAGTTCCTTTCAGTACGAACCTATGAGAATAACCAGTATATTGACCTGAAAACCCTTAAAACCCCTGTTCCAATTGTCACTGAAATATTAAAAGTCCACCCATTAAACCACCTCTTGACATATAATCTATCAACCACTGGAACCCATGTCCTGGAACTATATGCCCAACAGTTTTGGGAAACTTGTGAGATACAAGTCAATGAAAGGGGGCATGAAGTTATACATGCTGAGATCGATGAGTAAATTGTTGACATACCTATTAGCCGACTCAGATTAATCTTCAAACTTCCAAAAGCTAATAGCAGACCCCCTGCCACTGCTTTTGATGAAATTCCAGATGAGGAATCCTGCCTTGTAGCCATCAGGGCAATGGGTTTTAATGGAGAGCTTACCAGAAAGGCTCAGTTCAAAAGGACCAACTTGCACCCCAAGTACAATACTGTAACACTGTACTTTTAAATCATATAATTAAGTCGCATGCGGAAGCTAAATACATAAACTTAGATTAAACCAATAAGTTAATACAACTTTTGCTGGTTAATATTTACAAAATAGTCACTACAGTGTTAATATAAAAACAGGCTCTTTCAAAAGAAACTTGAGATCTGAGTGAGGTCTGTCCATATTCCCAGTCCAAAGCTTCAAAGCTCACCAAGGTTAATCTGCAAAACAGTCTAGTGGGGAATTAGCACAAAGCTAAGCGAGGGAACCAATATCTAATCATAAACAAGGCAAACATGCCTAAACCCAAATAGCTCATGAATCCCAGGAGAACCGGAGGTGTTGCAACCACCTACAACCAAGGTCGGCCAAAACCAAGGTTTACCGGTAGCCCTGCTAAAATGGATTACAATACCAGCCTTCTTGTGTACAACAAATGTACATCAAGATCTGATAAGGTAATTCCCCAACCAACAGGCCCAGACTAAAACTGATCTTCAAATAACATATATATACAATCCAAACAAGATCATTCCAAATAGGATATCATATCCTGTATATCAAAAGATATAGATCCACTTACCACAGTCTGCACTGCAGAATCCCACTCAGATGACTAAATTCACTGAGTCTTCTCAGTTCCTGAGATTAAAGTAACCCAAGTCAGTATTCAATTCAAAATAGTGATCCAATAATAAATATCATATTTATTCATATTTCCCAGGTATATACACAAATACATAAATTCATTATACATACACCCAAAAGATATACAATTTCATGTTTATCTTCAAATCTTCAAATCCGATTGAATTGAATTCCGAGTAAAGACCAAATACCGATAATATCCAATTCCGATAAAATCAAATCCCGAGCAAAGGCACAATCCGAGCAAAGGCTCATTCCGATATAATGCACAATCCAATATAAAGTCATAATCCGATAAAGTCACAATCCGATAAAGTCACAATCCGATAACTGAATTCCGATATAAGTGTTAGGGCAATTATAAATTCCGAGAATTAAGCAATTCCGATATATAAAATGTCGGATTCCTATCCAATTCCGATAAAGCTTATCGGATTTCACCAATTCCGAGACATTCTGTCGGTTTTCACTAAATTCCGATTAAATCCCTCGGAATTCACCAATTCCGAGTGATTCATACCCAATTCGGACAGATTCAATTGCCTTTCCCCAAGTTCGATTTCTAACTTAAATCCTTACTGATTTTAAGCATGTAAATGTTCTATATTTCTAGAAATCAATCTAGGCATATAAACTACATATATTGTTCATAAAATCTATCATGCATTCATCCTAATTCATAATTTATCAAGATCAATCGGAATTCATCATATATACTCAAAACCGAATACCAATAACAATTAACAATTAATAATTCAGTAATCTAACCTTGATGAGTTATGAAATCAGAAACCTAATTGCATGCAAGATCAAATCTCGAATTGTTGAATCTTAACTTCTCTTTTTCTTTCCTTTGATTCTCGGCTGAGAGAGTTCAACACACACACACTTTGTTAATTCTCTAGTTGCATGTAATTGTGAGTGAGAAGTAATGAAGGTGGTGACTAATCACCCCAATCGGCCACCTCATCAACCCCACTCACAAAACCAATTAAACAATTGATTTAAATTAATTAACTTAAATTAATTATCCAAAATTAATAAACATACAAATATATATATCAATTAACAAATTAACTCATAATCCAATTAATTAAATTAAATCTCAAACTTATTTGATTAATTACCTTTATTATTCGCAGGGTAAGAGGGTGTTACAAATCTACCCCCTTAAGAAGATTCCGTCCTCGGAATCTCATCGCGCTCAAACAAGGAAGGATAACGGCTTCTCATGTCAACTTCGGTTTACCAAGTCAAATCTGAACCCAAACTATGCTTCCACTTGACTAGGACCATCGGTATCTGTTTCTTTCTCAGCTTTGTAACTTTTCGATCCAATAATTCAACTGGTTCCTCTACGAGTTTCTGATTAATATCAATCCGAAGATCCTGAATAGGTAGAACCTGAGTCTGATTCTTCACATTGCATTTGCGAAGATAACACACATTAAAAGTGTCATGAATACCCGCTAACTCATCAGGTAAATCCAAAGAACCAGCCTGATCATTGACAACTCGTCTGATTCTGAAAGGACCAATGTAACGGGGAGCCAACTTCCCGCGTTTACCAAATCTAATAACACCCTTCCAAGGTGATACTTTTAAATAGACCATCTCCCCTTCGACAAACGATACCGGTCGACGACATGGATCAGCATACATCTTCTGTCTATCTCTTGCAGCTTTTAATTTATCCCGAGCAATAGCAACCTTATCAGCTGTCATCTGTACAATATCAGGCCCTGCAAATTGCTTTTCCCCAGCTTCTAGCCAACAAGTCGGAGTTCTACAAGGACGTCCATATAACATCTCATATGGAGGCATACTGATACTAGAGTGGTAGGAATTGTTGTAAGCAAATTCCACTAATGGCAGATGTGAATCCCATGAACCTCAAAATTCTAATACACATGCTCTAAGCATATCTTCTAAGGTTTGGATGGTTCTCTCTGACTGACCATCTATTTGCGGATGATAAGCTGTACTCAAATTTACCCTGGACCCCAATTCCTGTTTTAATCTATTCCAAAAGTTGGATACAAACCTCGAATCTCTGTCTGAGACAATAGATAACGGAACACCATGTCTTGATACTATTTTGTAAATATACAGTTGCTGCAACTTACTTAATGAAGCAGTTTCTGCAGTAGCAAGAAAGTGTGCACTCTTGGTCAATCTGTCAACTATTACCCAAACCATATCATGACCTTTTTGTGTTCGTGGAAGTTTCGTTACAAAATCCATTGTAATATGATCCCATTTCCACTCAGGTATTTCCAACTGTTTCAATGATCCGTACGACTTCTGATGTTCAGCTTTAACTTGAGCACAGATGTGACACATCCCAACAAACTTAGCTATATCTGTTTTCATAGTCGGCCACCAATATCGAGTCTTTACATCATGGTACATCTTAGTGCTACCCGGATGTACTGACAATTTTGACTTGTGAGCTTCATTCAATATTAATTCCCTCAAGTTACCAAACTTAGGTACCCAAACACGTGTATGATAAACCCTCAAACCACGCGAATCAGTATTTAACTCAGCTGTAGCTTGATCATCAATTCATCTTTCAGATTCTCATCCTTCAAAGCGTCAAGCTATGCAGCCACAAGTTGATCCACTAAATCAGACTTTATTTCTTATCGTATAAACTTCCTAGTATCCGAAGATCCCTTTCGGCTGAGTGCATCTTCAACCACATTGGCTTTACCCGGATGGTACTGTATGTCACAATCACAATCTTTGATTAATTCTAACCAACGGCGTTGTCTCATGTTTAACTCTTTCTGCGTAAACACATACTGAAGATTCTTATGATCGGTGCAAATCGTACATCTTGTTCCTTAAAAGTAATTTCTCCAAAGTTTTAAAGCAAACACCACAGCAGCTAACTCCAAATCATGAGTTGGGTAATTTAGTTAGTTCGGTTTCAACTGTCTCGAAGCATAAGCAATTACCTTACCTCTCTGCATCAGAACACATCCTAAACCGGCGTGAGAAGCATCACAATACACAACAAAATCTTCAGAACCCTCAGGCAACGAAAGAACAGGCGCTTGACACAATAATTGTTTTAGAGTCTGAAAAGCATCTTCTTGAGCTGAACCCCATAGAAATGGAACATCCTTTCGGGTTAACTTAGTCAATGGACCAGCCAGCTTAGAGAAGTCTTTGATAAACCTGCGGTAATAACCCGTTAAACCAAGAAAACTTTTTATCTCTGTTGGCGTTTTCGGAGCATTCCAGTTCATTAGAGCTTCAATCTTGGACGGATCCACTTTGATACCTTCTTGATGAAGGGTTTTCTGAACCTGACCAAACCACCATATGACTCAAACCGGTCAATCCTGGGTTTGATTCCACTGGTTCAATCCTAAAAGCGGAACTGGATTGAATACAACCCTCTAAACCCCAAAAGAGGGTTAGGATCTTTAAAACCTTAAATGATCAACATAGTTTCTTGCATAACAATCCAAAGATAAGGTTATAAGATTATACCTGAACAAAAACTTTTAGGATTGCTAAAGATAGTCCACCACTACTGCACCTCCGATTGAACTGGCTGCTAGACCGCTCCTGGATTACCAACCAACAACAAAACCCGAAAGCTTTGTGTGTGTGTGCGTCGACCACCCTATCGCAAACACCCTTGGTGTTTTGCGATTACGACTTCGAGAGAGGAGCCGAGAAAGAGAGAGCTACGGTCGAAGGAGAGATCGACCGTGAGGGAGAGAGACGAGAGAGAGAGGGAGAGTGCGACCGAGAGAGATCGATGAGGAGAGAGTGAGAGAGTGTATTGTGGTGGCTAGGTTAATCCTTGTCTCATGTTCTTAATCCTTAAGCCTTTAAGGATATATTTATAAGGATTAGATTGGACCTAAGCCCGTTTAATTAAAAGCCCACTGGTTTTAATTAAACTTTCAATCTCTTCACTTTGACCTCCTGGACTTTACTAGTTAATTAATTAACTATTAATTAACTTAGTCCATTAAATATTAAAACTTAATATTTAATTCTCCTTAAATAATAAATAACTATTTATTATTTTTTTCCTTTCTAATAATTAATACAAACTGATTAATTATTTATTTATCTCTTTTCAATAATTAATACTACTGATTAATTATTTTGTCTTTCTCTTTAATAATTAATTTAACTGATTAATTATTTCCTTCTTCACTTTAATAATTAATCTATCTAATTAATTATTTCCACACAGACAAAAGGTGAAATCCAACTGTTCTGAATTGGGTGTGTAGTAGTGTGACCCTTTAGTCTCTTATAACATTGGATACAACATGCCTATTAATTATCTCTGCACATAATCTAACAGACTCCCACTTGTGCAAGATAAGTAATAGTTATTGCACATTGTTAGCCTAAGGAGGTCCCTAGCCAGACACTTAGGATGACCAGGTTATAAGAACTCTTATACCCCGAAACGACTTGTGATAAAACTTCATAAGCAACCTGCTTAGAAATGACCTGTTATAAACTAACTGTTTATAAACTAAACTATCATAAACTCCCTGTTCATGAATGGGTACGTTTTTATATATACAAACTTGCATATATATATATATATATATATATATATATATATATATATATGTTTGTCCCTTGCAGCACGATATTTCAATTTTGAGCATGAGCATGGAAAAAGTCAACTCAGAGACTCAAGAATTTGTTCATGACATACTTGATTTCGAAACTGCGTGATAAACGACAAAGAACAGATCAGTTCGTTTGGGCACGGCCGTGCACTTACCAGTTTCTCTAATCAGTCAAGGGGCCCGGAAATATCTCTCCTAAAAGAGAGGTGCAATTACCATCTTGCATATTTGCATTTGGCAACACGGCTCCCATTGAATCTAGACACGCCCCTTATGACCACCCTGTTACGGCGTGGCGTTAGAACGCGCTAAGAAGACAACAGTTACCACATCCCAAACCAAATACCTCAGGCTTGAGGATAACCTATGTGATAAATACTTTTGACACGAATCCACAAAGTATTTTTCACGGTGGGTCAATCTAATATTCGTAACCCTAACGAATATCCGTAAATTTTGTTCCGCAAAAACCGTTCGCAGCTATATTCGATATACTTTTGAATCTACCCCAAAATTATGATGACTTTATAACCCTATCAAGGTTCCCACCAAGATAAGTAGTCACGGATAGTGTTTCGAATAAACCTAGTTTATTCCTTGATAAACCAAAACATACAAAATTGTGAAGAACAATGAAACTAATTTCTACACCCTTCCATATTCCTCCCTGGAATAAAGATGTATAATTTCTACCATCTCATTGACTCGATTCACGGTGTCTATCTGAATTACTTATTATTTTACATTTGTAACTTATCACGGATTACAAGGAAAAAGAATATGATTATAAACCTTAAAACACAAGACTAGTACCATGAAGTACTCTTTCTTGGTTTTGCTAGAAATCGTTCTTGCAACCTAAGAACAAATCTAGACTTACTTATTTTATAAAATTCCTTAAACTTGGAGAAAACTGGAAATAAATCCAAAGTTTCTGATTTTACAAAATAACCTCCCTGTAATTAAAACTTTAATTACATTTGTAGATATATTAAATGTTACTAGATTTTGTTATCTATTTGAAACGATAAGACTTTCTTACACCTACTGGTAAGAACCTTGAAATTAGATTCCCTGTGTATGCCAACACTGATCTGATATCACTACTAAGAATGTTAAAGAACATCCTATTTATCATTTCTAATGTTATCAAACCAACAATATTAAGCTGACTCACTGAACGTTTTAGAACGTATATAATTTCTATTATTTAAGTCATAACTTGACTCAAGTTCTTGCAATGATATCTTTACTGAGTACCTCTCAATAAATCATGCATTCCTTGGATTAGTTCTTTCTCAAGAACTTACTGTTTTAGATAACTTCTAAAAAGATCCAATAACTATATACTCTAAAAGCTCAAACTTGTATTTATCACACTGGTTAAAAAACAACCTTTTATTAACTCTGATAAATACATTAGTCAGGTGCTCCCACTATCTTTTATGAAAAAGTGCATTCTTTAAAACATCCTTTTAGGCCTTAGTCAAAAACTTACCTACCATGCCTAAAACTTGTGTTCCAAACACCTGTTTTAAAGAACTTAGTTTTTGCAAGAAATTTGTTTTATGAAACCAAGAACTTGGATCTCCCATATATCCATCTTTCCAATTACGAAAAATGGTTTCATTAAACTTACCATGATCACAAGTATGAAACACTCATAATGGTATTTTAAATTTCTTTCCTTAAAACATTTAGTATAAAACTCCTTGATTATAATAACTATTATAATCACTTTTATACTTTCTTAAACGTTTTATCAAAAACTACTTTACCTGGAAATAGTGACTATTATTTCCATATGTTCAAGACTTTGAACACTTACTTTTCATAAAATCTTAAATACTTGTTGAATTAGAAAAACTATCTAATCTTATAAACAAAACTTGTTTATTTAAGCATTTGAATAGTGGAGCTAGCATTTATATAACTTCAACAAATCATTACATAAGATTATTATGAATCACAAATCAAGTCATGACTTTGACTTATTGGCACTCTTTTAGTCTCAACTGGACTAATCATGATTCATACAATAAGAACACGTGCACAGATATGAACCAAATTATTAAATTTCCATAAACTCAAAGCCAAAAAGTATCCATAAACATGTAAAAATAAAAATTATCCAAACTTAAAAGAGTTTAATAAACTAGGAAATAAAAAATTATTTTCCGTGAGCTGCACGTGGGATCTTCTCATGCTGGGCCGCATCACTTTCCATCTCCTCCTGCAATAAACGATTTCAAGATATTAGAATACTCGTAAAACTTTACAAGTTGGAAAGTGACAAAGAAGCTAATCACGCAGTACCTGAGGAGCCAGACTTGCCTCTTGCCTCGTGACCTTTCGGACAATCTCGTTTCCAATGTCCGGCCTCGCCGCACCTGAAGCACCGATTCTCGGTCCTTGCCTTGTTTGGCTTCGGCTTCTTGCCCTTGTTGTCGTTACTAGCTCTAGGTGCATTCTGGCTGGGCTGGGCCTTGCCCTTTCCCTTTCCGTTCCGCCCCTTCCTCTTTTTACGTCCACCATGTCCCACCATAAAAATATCCTTAGACTTGGTCCCGATACTCTGCTCAGCTATCTTGAGCATTGAGTGCAACTCAGCCACGGATTTCTCCATGTTGTTCATGTTGTAGTTGACTATAAAAGGCTTATAGTCATCTGACAACGAGTTGAGTATCGTATCCGTTGCTAGATGCAACGGTACTGGGTGCCCGAGTCTCTCTAGGTGGTCCATGTAACCTTTCATTTTCATGACATGGTCACTGACCGAGGTCCCCTTAGCCATCTTGCACGAGTTAAATGCCCTAGTGGCATCATAACGCTCAGTGCGGGCTTGCTCCTGGAACATGTCCCTCAGCTAGCGGATCATGTCATAAGCAGGAGTTTCCATCATGCTTGATTGCAACTCTGGACTCATAGTTGCAAGCATGAGGCAGCTAACATCCAAGGCGTCATTGGAGTGCTTCTGAAAGGCCTCCCTGACCTCTGCCCTGGCATTGCTGGCAGGGGGATTTCCTAGAGGTTGTTCTAGGACATACCACTTTCTCTCGTGCCTCAGCACGATCCGGAGATTTCTCTCCCAAGTGAGAAAGTTGGACCCGGTGAGCTTATCCTTCTCAAGGATAGAGCGGAGAAAGAGGTTATTAGTATTGGTAACGTTGGTTGCCATCTACAAATTAAAACCTGTTTTAATTAGTAATTGCAAATAAACTTTCCAACATATATCATTAAACCCATAAACAATATATATTAGACCTAGGACCCATATTTCACATACTTGACGCAAGGTTTGGGCACTTCCCGCCAAGTCATGCTATTTCTGGTAGGTAACACCCTGTACCAATCGTACCTAACTGATACGACTCCTAGAACCTCGTAGAGGACTTAGACCCAGTCTAGTATGTTTAACTCTACTCTAGTGCTTTTTGGGCCGGGACTCCCGATTATCACCAAAATAGATCGCACCACCTAAGACAGCATGAATTCTGGCCGGGACTCCCGATTATCGCAGAATCTTTCATGCCCCTTCCCACAATGGTTTGAACCCGGATGCCCAAGGTTTGGGCACTTCTGACACTCGAGTACCGTTTAACAACAAGGGTGTACCATTAGGTGGGTAGCACACTGATCTAAGATTTTCTTGGGTTTTATAATTAAGTTAAAACTTAATATTCCAGTTTTTGAAAAACCATTTTAAAACTAACTGTTTAAAAAAAACTACGATTTATATGTGTACCTAGACTAGGTGCACAAAACGGCCTTTATAAGTTCCAAACTTATAATCTTGACAAAACTTTTAAATTTATAAAAATTTAATTAATACGACTACCAGACTGAAGTCATATTCTAGTTTGTCATAAAGCGTGGTTTTTCACTGTTTAATAACAACCTGTTATTAAACCCATTTTATTTACCATCACACGCATGTATATACATACCATATATATATATATATATAAGCAGTAAATAAATCACAACCACGCATATAAAAAGAGTAAGCAAATAAAGCCCTATAGTTTTGCCAACTAATCCTAAGGTCAAACCTAAGGATAAAATGACTTTGATTCGCCTTCTTGATGTGTTGCTCCCACTAGCCTTGACACCTCCCCGAAGTATACGTGCTTCGTGTGAGAACATCATTTTCTTGATCACCTTCTTGGAGTCGATTTCGGTTGAGGGATTAAACTATCACTAGTCTATTACAAATACAATATTGAATGGGGTTGTAAGTGGCACGCATGCCTCCCCTAACTAGTACAATATTACAATTAAGAAAGGGATTGTAATTGGCACGCAGGCCTTCCCAAAACCAAAATAAAAGAAGAAATGAAAAACGAGTCCTAAGTCGGCAAAGCTATAGCTATATGAATCACAACCACGCAATTATAATATAAACAATAAACTGTGCTGTTAAGCACACAACCTGATTTGTCTAAACTTTCTCATTTAACCTTTTGATTAATACCTATTGACCAAAAATGAGAATTATGATCTTCTATTTTAACTTGACCAAAAAAATAGTTTTTCAACAAAAACTTATAACTTGATCTCATTCAAAACTTGAATGAAATCCTCACGTCGAGTTTTATTACTAGTTTTCCAAAAACTTAAAACCGACAACCTTGGTCAATTAAATACTATCTTATTTGTTTCTCCATAATATTATATAAACTTTATCCTTTTAGACTTTATTCAAAGATGACTTAAACTAGTCATAATAAATAAATATCTAAACTAATATATATTTTAACTAAACTAATTAAAATATATATAACACTAGTTTATATAATACCTTATTAATTTTATAACTTAAAATTAATAATCCTTTTGTATCAATCCGGAAAAACAATCTTGGGCCAACATCTCTTGTTAAGCCGCACAACCCACTGGGCCGAGACCCTCTTGGGCCGAGAACCGATTTGACCAAAAACTACTTGGGTCGAAACCCTGCTGGACCGTGATCCTCCTTGGGCCGAGACCCACCTGGATCGTGATCTACCCTGGGCTGAGGAACACCTTGGGCCGAAGCCCTTTGGGCCGTGGCGTACTGGGTCGAAGTCACTTGGGCCGAAGCCCACTCTGACCCTTAGCGCCACTAAGTCCTGTTAGCGCCGCTAAAACCATTTTAGCGCCGCTAACGATTACGGTAATGGTTTCGGTTCCCGTTTTCCGATTAATACAGTAATATTTTAAATCCTTTTTAATCTATTAAAACTAACTGTTTTAATATACTGATTAAACACTGGATTTAATTCAAAAATAAATTATTAATATTAACAAAACTAGTTTTATTAATAATTAATTATCCTAAAACTTGATTTCAACCTTTTTAAACAAAAGTTCAAAAATACTGGTTAAGATAAAGTTTTAGATAAAAAGTTTATCCTTTTAACCGTTTAAACACAAACCTGGTTTAAACCTAACTGGTTAAAACCAAACCTTTTATGAACTGGATAAAAACAGAAAAACTTGTTTTTATCCCTATGGTTTTCGAAAAACTTAAAAAGAGAAGAATAAGATGAAGAAGATCATATAACTATTAAACAAACCGACAATGGATTAACTAGGTTTAATTAATTAAAACAAACTGTTTAATTTATCTTCATCCAAAACTTGTTCTTATCTAAAAATCACAATCCTTTTTAACCGTTTAAACCAACTGTTTAAACTTTCTGATTAATAGGATTAAATTTCTTAAAACTGGATAACAAAAACAAACTGTTTTTGTTGTCTTTGGTGATTTTCGAATATGTCTAGAGCAAGTAGGAGATCAAGAATCAAACCTTAATCCAAGAAACAGATAAAACTAGAAACTATGGATCATAGACCCGAGGCTCTGATACCACTGAAGATTTTTCTGAACCTGACCAAACCACCATATGACTCAAACTTGTCAATCCTGGGTTTGATTCCACTGGTTCAATCCTAAAAGCGGAACTGGATTGAACACAACCCTCTAAACCCCAAAAAGGGTTAGGATCTTTAAAACATTAAATGATCAACATAGTTTCTTGCATAACAATCCAAAGATAAGGTTATAAGATTATACCTGAACAAAAACTTTTAAGATTGCTAAAGATAGTCCACCACTACTGTACCTCCGATTGAACTGGCCGCTAGACCGCTTCTGGATTACCAACCAACAACAAAACCCGAAAGCTTTGTGTGTGTGTGTGTGCGTCGACCACCCTATCGCAAACACCCTTAGTGTTTTGCGATTGCGACTTCGAGAGAGGAGCCGAGAAAGAGAGAGCTACGGTCGAAGGAGAGATCGACCGTGAGGGAGAGAGAGACGAGAGAGAGAGGGAGAGTGCGACCGAGAGAGATCGACGAGGAGATAGTGAGAGAGTGTATTGTGGTGGCTAGGTTAATCCTTGTCTCATGTTCTTAATCCTTAAGCCTTTAAGGATATATTTATAAGGATTAGATTGGACCTAAGCCCGTTTAATTAAAAGCCCACTGATTTTAATTAAACTCTCAATCTCTTCACTTTGACCCACTGGACTTTACTAATTAATTAATTAACTATTAATTAACTTAGTCCATTAAATATTAAAACTTAATATTTAATTCTCCTTAAATAATAAATAACTATTTATTATTTATTTCCTTTCTAATAATTAATACAAACTGATTAATTATTTATTTCTTTCTTTTCAATAATTAATACTACTGATTATTTATTTCTTCTTTCTCTTTAATAATTAATCTAACTGATTAATTATTTCCTTCTTCTCTTTAATAATTAATCTATCTGATTAGTTATTTCCACACAGACAAAAGGTGAAATCCAACTGTTTTGAATTGGGTGTGTAGCAGTGTGACCCTTTAGTCTCTTATAACATTGGATACAACATGCCTATTAATTATCTCTGCACATAATCTAACACTTGACAAATCACATGTCCCAAAAATTGAAGTTCATGTAACCAAAATTCGCACTTCGAAAGCTTGGCATATAACTTGTGTTGTTTAAGAATTTCCAAAACCTGTCTTAAGTGTGTAGGACCGTTGGGGGACGGGGTTCTAAACTAAACTAAAACACCCTTACGCTAGGACTGATCTAGGATGAGAAATAGCGCGGAATTCTATTTCCCAAACCTCCTAAGGATACTATGATCTGCTTAGGTGTCCGGCACACAGTAACACACAGAAAGAACTAAGAACAACTCTAAGAACTCACACAGAGATACTTAAGGCTGCCCTTGGTTTTCGTGTTGATCACTAAGATTACGAATTACGAGGTCAAAGTCGCGATTACTAAGGCTTAAGGTCGGATAAGGTCAATGTCGTACGATAGAAAGTGATTATGCGTAGTTACGAACGATTACCGACGCTAATGCAGGGTTAAGCTCTATTTATAGAGTAAAATCTTCACTACGCACGTGGTGCAGAGCACTGCGTACGTAGTCGGTTCAATACGCACGACCTTAAATATTTTAATGTTAATTAAATACCTATTAACCGACTTAATCACCACGTGCGAGTTGAGCTTCACTACGCACGTAGTGGACTCACCACGCACGCAGTGAACACATCACGCACGTGATGAACTTTCACACAGACTTAAACTTCCAAACTCACATCAACACATGATTAAGTACTTGTAAGCTTAAGATAATCACATAGAATCACTAAGAATGTATAAACATGCAAACCATTAATCAAAACACATTTGAATTAATAAACTATGAATATCTTTTATTGATATGAACTAGGGATTTACAAATATGCACCAACAAACTCCCCCTAAGACCTAGTTCTATCAATAACCATTGCACTAAGCAAAAATTCCACAAAGTAAAATGCACAAAGCAAAATGCACACAGCAAAATGCACAAAGCAGAATGTACTAAGCAAAAATTTGCACAAAGCAAAATTCATACAGCAAAATGCTAAACGAATACCTTTCGTCATGCCCTTACCTGCACTACGCACGATGTGAGCTGTAACTCGTTCTTAGTAGGGTTCCATTTCGCATGTAATGAGTTTCTCATCTGTGAACCTTAATACTGTTAGTACTGCACTCAGCAATAAACTGTCAGTAACCTCAAGATCACTTATAAACATTTAAGCAAAACACATCAAAGTGAGATGAAGGAAATGTAAACAGAACAAATCACACTAAGAAAAAATAGAACATACTAGAACTCTTTTTGTATTTTTCTAAACAGAAACGAGATAAAAATGCAAACTATTAACAACTTATTTTTGGGATTCTAAATTCAACTATTTAACGACTTAAAAATAAAAGACAGAAATGAAAATAACTGAAATGAAATTAACTCAGAATAAATTTGCAAAATAAGTAAATTCCTGAAAATTAAATCTTTTTGTGAGAAGGTTCCAGTATGGAGTCAGTACTAGCTCGTCTATACTCAGTAATCATTCATTTCAGAACCTTGGGCATAAACATATTCTCTTAAACTCTGTCTGTCAACCTATCTTTCTTCGGATAATAACAGATTTTGTTTCAACATTTTCAGATTGTCTAGACTGGATACATGATTAAGACTATCTCTTTCAAAGTCTCACAGTATTTTGATTCACTCAGTAGGTTGCACAACTTAATTACCAAAACCACCATGCTTATGTGATATGTTAATTTGTCAACGCATTTTATGCTCTTTGACATGGAGGTCGATTTTTCACCTCTCTAGACATTTTTCTTGCTGAGCTTTTGTCAATGCATTTTATGCTCTTTGACAGTTTATCATGATAGATCAATGTATCTATATCTTTTGACATTCTCAAAATTGGGGTCAATTTTTCACCCTCTTTTACATATAGCTCAATGTCATTTAACACATTAGGCATGGTAACAGGTGTGTGCATCAAACTAAGTCATTCTCAACTGTTATTGACTTATAGACTTGGAATGTCTCGATAGTTTAAATCTATGATTGATTTTCACATGCATAACCATTTATCAGTCTAGACTTTCCTTATATGTCTTACACACTATCTGTTTCTTATCTGATTCAACTAGATTTTCAGACAGTTTTCTCAAAAGTATGTCTGTGCCTTCAGTTCTAATTTTACTAGACGACTTTGTATTGAGAACCAGTGTGCCATCACTCTCCATCTAGGTTGGATCAACTTCTAAACTAAACTAAACTAAGGACTGATCTAGGATGAGAAATAGCGCGGAATTTTATTTCCCAAACCTCCTAAGGATACTATGATCTGCTTAGGTGTCCGGCACACAGTAACACACAGAAAGAACTAAGAACAACTCTAAGAACTAACACAGAGATACTTAAGGCTGCCCTTGGTTTTCATATTGATCACTAAGATTACGCATTACGAGGTCAAAGTCGCGATTACTAAGGCTTAAGGTCGGATAAGGTCAATGTCGTACGATAGAAAGTGATTATGCATAGTTACGAACGATTACCGACGCTAATGTGGGGTTAAGCTCTATTTATAGAGTAAAATCTTCACTACGCACGTGGTGCAGAGCACTGCGTACGTAGTCGGTTCAATACGCACGACCTTAAATATTTTAATGTTAATTAAATACCTATTAACCGACTTAATCACCACGTGCGAGTTGAGCTTCACTATGCACGTAGTGGACTCACCACGCACGCAGTGAACACATCACGCACGTGATGAACTTTCACACAGACTTAAACTTCCAAACTCACATCAACACATGATTAAGTACTTGTAAGCTTAAGATAATCACATAGAATCACTAAGAATGTATAAACATGCAAACCATTAATCAAAACACATTTGAATTAATAAACTATGAATATATTTTATTGATATGAACTAGGGATTTACAAATATGCACCAACAAATTCCCCCTAAGACCTAGTTCTATCAATAACCATTGCACTAAGCAAAAATTCCACAAAGTAAAATGCACAAAGCAAAATGCACACAGCAAAATGCACACAGCAGAATGTACTAAGCAAAAATTTGCACAAAGCAAAATTCATACAGCAAAATGCTAAACGAATACCTTTCGTCATGCCCTTACCTGCACTACGCACGATGTGAGCTGTAACTCGTGCTTAGTAGGGTTCCATTTCGCATGTAATGAGTTTCTCATCTGTGAACCTTAATACCGTTAGTACTGCACTCAGCAATAAACTGTCAGTAACTTCAAGATCACTTATAAACATTTAAGCAAAACACATCAAAGTGAGATGAAGGAAATGTAAACAGAACAAATCACACTAAGAGAAAATAGAACATGCTAGAACTCCTTTTGTATTTTTCTAAATAGAAACGAGATAAAAATGCAAACTATTAACAACTTATTTTTGGAAATCTAAATTCAACTATTTAAAGACTTAAAAATAAAAGACATAAATGAAAATAACTGAAATGAAATTAACTCAGAATAAATTTGCAAAAGAAGTAAATTCCTGAAAATTAAATCTTTTTGTGAGAAGGTTCCAGTATGGAGTCAGTACTAGCTCGTCTATACTCAGTAATCATTCATTTCAGAACCTTGGGCATAAACATATTCTCTTAAACTCTGTCTGTCAACCTATATTTCTTCAGATAATAACAAATTTTGTTTCAACATTTTCAGATTGTCTAGACTGGATACATGATTAAGACTATCTCTTTCAAAGTCTCACAGTATTTTGATTCACTCAGTAGGTTGCACAACTTAATTACCAAAACCACTATGCTTATGTGATATGTTAATTTGTCAACGCATTTTATGCTCTTTGACATGGAGGTCGATTTTTCACCTCTCTAGACATTTTTCTTGCTGAGCTTTTGTCAATGCATTTTATGCTCTTTGACAGTTTATCATGATAGATCAATGTATCTATATCTTTTGACATTCTCAAAATCGGGGTCAATTTTTCACCCTCTTTTACATATAGCTCAATGTCATTTAACACATTAGGCATGGTAACAGGTGTGTGCATCAAACTAAGTCATTCTCAACTGTTATTGACTTATAGACTTGGAATGTCTCGATAGTTTAAATCTATGATTGATTTTCACATGCATAACCATTTATCAGTCTAGACTTTCCTTATATGTCTTACACACTATCTGTTTCTTATCTGATTCAACTAGATTTTCAGACAGTTTTCTCAAAAGTATGTATGTGCCTTCAGTTCTAATTTTACTAGATGACTTTGTATTGAGAACCCGTTTGCCATCACTCTCCATCTAGGTTGGATCAACTTCTCCTTTTTTTTTATTTTTTTATTTTTTATATCTATGTTTTATGATTTTTTTTGTATTTTTTATGTTTTTTGATTTTTTTGTATTTTCTATGTTTTCTGATTTTTTTTTGTATTTTCTATGTTTTCTGAACTAATAACTATCTCCCCCTAAAATACTAAACAATCTAAAAGCTAAGAAAATAGAAACGCAGAAGCACACAGGAAATAAACACAAAGATAAAAGAATAATTTAATCACACATAAAATAAACACACAGTCACAAATACCTCACACTTGATTATAGCGGTTGACACCCTTCACATAGAAGAAAGAATTAGAAAGCATTAGGAACCCAAGCCCGAATAGTCATGGGTTTCCCGTCTTCTCCAATCACTGGAAGTTTCATCCAAGTTCCAGTCTTCTCAGCAGCATTGCTGAACCTGTCACTCGAAACCTTAGGCATTTGAACACACAGTTTGTTAGTCCACTTAGAAGTCTGATTGAGCGAAGATTTTCTTTTGCTAACAACTTCGGGATTTTTAGATTTTCTTATGGTATCCCCGTTTGTCCTTTGATGCTGAACTGGAAGAGTTGAGTTTTGATTGTTTTTAGTAAACGTTTTATTCTTTTGATAAGTCTCAACTTTCCTGTTACAGCGCTGATGTGGCTGCTGATCACACTCGTAACTGAGGTGACCAGGTCTCCTGCACACATAGCAAATCCTGTCTGGATATTGCTTTACAGAACCTTTCGACATCCTTTGAGATCGATAACCTAACCCTTGATGTTTGGGTAAGATTTTGACCTCTTGGTATGGACGGGTATCAGGAGACTTTACACCCTCCTTTTCAAATTTCCGAAGGGCATCATGGATATGATGCATCAACGGATCTTTGACATTAGAACTTGCCAACATTTCTCTCATTCCTGGTTCAGCCTTTTTAATTTCTTCGGTGAACCTCATTCTTCTGAGGCCCATCCACATTCTCGTGTAACTTTAAATCCTCTTTTGGGGTTGATGCAGAAGATTCATCAACCTTTGTGAGTAGTGGGTCAGATTCAGAGTGAACATCATCATTCACCAGTTGATTTAACACTGGTGGTGGACATTTAGAGTATAACTTCTTGTTCTTTTCTGAATCAGTACCTTGACCTCTCTGATCGATTATGTACTCAAATAAGTAAGAAGACGTGGAATAACTTTTGAGTTTTTGACTCAGAGTCTCATAATCGACCTTTGAAGTAGCAAGGTCTCGTTTCAACTTATCAATCTCATTTATGTAAAACACTATAGCATCCTGTTTATTTAACAGAGCCACACCTAGTTCATGCACCTGTTTGCCTAAACATTCATTCTTTTCTTTCAACTATTTTTCTCTTTCTTTTATCAACAGGTTTTTATCTAACTTAGATGTGAGCTCTGAAATTGTAGACTTTAGGAACACTATCTGTTTCACATAATCATTACAAGAACCACAAGGTAAGCCAAAAGTACATACCTTTTCCTCGGATGATTGACCACAACTGCACACCTTTTGGTTTGACTCATTGGCACGAACTTTCACTGGAGTCTTTTTTGCAGCTGGAACCGAGGCTGGTTCATCATCAATGCTGGCAATTGATTCTTCCTCACTTGAGTAACTTTCTGTCTTGGATTGAGAATCTTCGTTCAACACATGAACATTTGCCACATTAATATCAGCACCATCATTCCCAAATTGTACTGACCAGTCAATTACCTCGTCCTTTTGAACAACTGCCATTGCCTTAGCCGGTTTTGGAGTTGATTCAGACTTTATGGTTGAAGAGGAAAATGATCTACTGCCAGGACTGGTTTTGAAAGGATACTTCGGTCCCACACTCTTCGGCTTATCACATTCTCTCGCGAAATGACCTTTTTCACCGCAATTATAGCATGTTACCGCAGACTTATCAAAACCAAGTTTGGTATCCTTTGTAGCTGATATTTGCTTTCCTGTTCTTTTCTCATATGCTCTCGCCCTCCTGACTAAGTTAGCATATGACCAGAGGATATCTTGTCTTTCCATCTCATCATCATCGATCTGGTCATAGCCCTCTTGTGTCAGATGAGCATTACCAATCTTCCCCTTCAGTAGATCATCATAAGAGGAGACTAGCGCACTTAGCATGCTCATATGTGTTGTTACTTCATCCGCACTCCCATACTTGAAATGCTCGGCATTGAATCCAGAAGTAGACACAGTATAGGATGGCCCAGAAGATGAAGCTTCAGATGTAGATCTGCCAGATTCATTTACATTACTCACATAGGCAGATTGTAAGGGGGCATTTGAAGAAGTGGATGACGATACAGGTGTTCCAGAGTAGTAGAGAGAAGGATTTTGTTGATAACCGGACATGAAATCCAAATTTTGTTCCTCCTGCTCTTGCTCTTTCAACTTTGTGATGAAATCATTTAGATCCATCCCGTCAAAACCACCATTGTTCTTCAGTATCATAATATATGGCCGCCAGCTCTTGGGCAAGGCTTTTGCCAAAATTTCCACCTGCTGCTTCACTGGAACAGTAACACCCAGACTGTCTAGTTCACTAAGAAGATGATTATATCTTGTAATGAGAGAAGGAAGTTTTTCATCTCTAGTAGCCATGAAATGATCTAATTCCTTTCTCAATTGACTTGCTTTCAATTCCTTGAGGGCGGCATTTCCCTCATTTCTCTTCTCTAGTGCTCTCCACAGGCTGTGGGAAGTTTTATATATTCTGAATTGATGGAAGATCTCATTTGGAATGGCCTGGATTAGTTGAGCATAGGCCTTCTTCTCTGCATCATGACTGCTCTTCTGTTCAACAGTCATTCCATCATAGGGGGTTTCAATATTTCCCTCCCCCTTGGGAACCATATAATCGGTGCTTATTGCTCTCCGAAGTCTACAGTCAAGGCCATCGAGGAATATTTCGAACTTGGGCTTCCACATAGGATAGTCTTCCATGGTTAACAGTTTAGGTACTTTATTGGCACTCCCCATTTCACTGTCTAATAATAAGTTGTTTAAAACTGTTGTCTGTTTTGATGCCATTTCAGTAATCAAGAGCTGAGAACACACAGACTGAAATTAGGATTTGATAGACCACACAGATTCAATACGCACGAAATGGAAGCTACTACGCATGAACACGAAGCACTACGTACGGACTGACACGAGGACACACAGATGCTCCTACGTACGAACTGGAACTCTACCACGCACGGATTGAGAACCTAGGACGCACGGAGTGCAGATGGTAAGCACGAAGCAACAAAATAATTTTTTAAAGACAAAGTAAACCACATAGACTCAACTCGCACGACCTGGACACACCACGCACGCGTTGAGGACCTACTACGCACGGAATGAACACACAGCTTGACGAAGATTCTAGATGATCTACGACACACTACGCACGTACTACGGCCACTACGCACGGGTTGAAGACTCACTTCGCACGGGTAAAACTCAAACAGTTAACGTAAAAACACGACTTTTTTAACGCAAAACGACCTATTTTTGACCTACTAACCGGTTAAAAACGACGAAAAGGACAAACACACAGGCCTAATCGACACCTAGATCACGAAATCCTAAAGGAAAAGTGATCAATCAAAGCACAAGGCTCTGATACCACTTTGTAGGACCGTGGGGGACGTGGTTCTAAACTAAACTAAAACACCCTTACGCTAGGACTGATCTAGGATGAGAAATAGCGCAGAATTCTATTTCCCAAACCTCCTAAGGATACTATGATCTGCTTAGGTGTCCGGCACACAGTAACACACAGAAAGAACTAAGAACAACTCTAAGAACTCACACAGAGATGCTTAAGGCTGCCCTTGGTTCTCGTATTGATCACTAAGATTACGAATTACGAGGTCAAAGTCGCGATTACTAAGGCTTAAGGTCGGATAAGGTCAATGTCGTACGCTAGAAAGTGATTATGCGTAGTTACGAACGATTACCGACGCTAATGCGGGGTTAAGCTCTATTTATAGAGTAAAATCTTCACTACGCACGTGGTGCAGAGCACTGCGTACGTAGTCGGTTCAATACGCACGACCTTAAATATTTTAATGTTAATTAATTACCTATTAACCGACTTAATCACCACGTGCGAGTTGAGCTTCACTACGCACGTAGTGGACTCACCACGCACGCAGTGAACACATCACGCACGTGATGAACTTTCACACAGACTTAAACTTCCAAACTCACATCAACACATGATTAAGTACTTGTAAGCTTAAGATAATCACAAGTAACCACTTAGAATGTATAAACATGCAAACCACTAATCAAAACACATTTGAATTAACATTTCAAGTAAACATGTATGTATTGGATTGATAAGAACTAGGGATTTACAATTATGCACCAACAAAGTGCTAATCATGCTCATCCTTAGTCTTCGAATACACCAAAATGTCGTCAATATACACAATGACAAACTTATCTAAGAAGGGTCTGCACACACGATTCATCAGATCCATAAACACTGTAGGCGCATTCGTCAGGCCAAATGGCATCACCAGAAATTCGTAATGACCATACCGAGTACGAAAAGCAGTCTTTGGAATATCTTCCTCTGCTACCCTGACTTGATGATAACCTGATCTTAGATCAATCTTCGACAAATACGAAGCTCCTTGTAACTGATCGAACAAATCATCAATTCTGGGCAAAGGATACTTATTCTTGATTGTTCTATTGGTCAGATCTCTGTAATCAATACACATACGAAGAGTTCCATCCTTCTTCTTAACAAACAAAACTGGTGCACCACACGGCGAAGAACTCGGTCGGATAAACCCCTTATCAAGCAACTCTTGAATCTGTGTCATCATCTCTCGGATCTCAGATGGAGCCAAACGGTACGGAGCTTTCGCGATCGGTGAAGTACGAGGAATCAGATCTATTTTGTACTCAACATCCCGAACAGGAGGTAATCCCGGAAAATCATCTGGAAACACTTCCGGGTACTCTGACACAATCCGAACGTCGGTAACCGCTTTCTTTTCTTTCTTTGCATCAATTGCGTAGGCCAAGAAAGACGCACACCCTTTAGCTAGAGACTTTCTAGCTTTCATGAACGAGATGATTGGAAAAGATGAAGAAGTTCTATCCCCACGAGCCATGACATGCGACCCGTCAGCTAAAGGAATAGTAATCAGTTTCTTGTGACACTGGATACTAGCCCTATGGTGACTTAACCAATCCATGCCTAGTACTAAGTCAAACCCTGGTATAGGCATTAGTAAGCAGTCTACAGGAAAATTAGTTCCGTCAATGTCTATGGTTACCCTAGTCACATAAGAAGTTACAGACACTAATTTACCATCAGCTACCTCTACTTCTAAGGGAGAAACAATCACAGTAACAGGCAGTTTCAATTTGTCACATAAAGCTATTGACATGAAAGATCTATTTGCACCAGAATCAAATAACACACGAGTAGGTGCAGAGTTTACTATAAACATACCCGTGATAACATCACTGTTTTCTGCAGCCTCAGTGACAGTCATCTTAAAAGCTCTCCCTTCAGCAGAAGGTGCAGTTTCCACTTTTGACCTGCAGACGATCCCCAGACATTGGCTACCCCCTGCCCCGTCCCCTTCGGTCTCGGCTTTGTGCAAACCCCAGCTCTATGACCCTCTTCATGGCAGTTCCAACAAACATTTGTTTTAAACTGACAAGATGATGGTTCGTGGCCAAACCCACCACATCGTAAGCACCGTTTCGTCTGTGCTGTGGAAGGACCAGTGTAACTAGAGTTGCATGGTTTACACCACGGCTTGTTCTGGTAAGACCCCGAACCTTTTGATTTTTTATCCCCTCGGTTCTGATTTCCCTGCCATTTACCTTTGCTCCCACTCTGATTCCCTCCAAAGTTGTGAGACGACTCTTTCTCACCGTTCATCTTCTCTCGGGCTCTCACATCGCCCTCCGCAGCTCTAGCGAGAGTAAAAGCTTGTACCAACGAAGTTGCCATTCGGGTGTGACCCAGATACTCAGGTAGCAAAGCTTGAACAAAGTGATCAATTTGAGAAGGCTCATCAGGAACCCACTGTTTGGCAAACCTTAATTTCTCATTAAACTTTGAAATTAACTCATCCACTGACATCCTGTCATCTTGAGCCAAATCTAAAAATTCCCGCTTTACTTTAGACAAATCATAAGTATTGCAGAACTGTTCAAGGAACTTGCCCTGGAACTGATCCCATGTTACAGAGTTCACAACTTCCGTAGATAGATGAGCAGTTAAGAAATCCCACCATGTCGCAGCTTGACACTTAAGTCTCTTTGTTGCAAATTTTTCCCTGTCAGACTCTTCACAGTTACAGGTATCCAATGCCTTGACTGTTTCCCTCAACTAGTTTAGAGTATCAGTGGGGTTGGAGCTTCCTGAGTATTCGGGTGGTTGACAATCCATGAAATATTTAAATTGACTTTTGGGTTTAAATCCACCCTGAGTTGGGTACCACGGGATAAAGAAATTTTGTTGAGGTTGGTATTGTTTTTGGGGTTGATATGGTCGAGACACATGTGGAACCGATACAAACGGTAGGGTTCCAAAAGGGGTTGACACAATATTGAATGGTGCAGCTGAGTAAACAGGTGGTGGTATGGATTGTGTAAACACAGCCGACTCCCTGGGCATATGAATAGTTTGGGTTTGCTGTAAGGACTGAGTTTGCTGTTTTTGTTGTTCCAGTTCCTGAACCCGATCCCTCAAAGTTTGCAGAGTATCTTCTAATTGTAACACATAGTCTTGTTGATCAGATTCATCGTTGTGAGAAGTACCAGCCCTGTTGTGTTGCTCATTGGCTGCAGTGGAGGACTAGTTGTTCTTTCTGGGGGACGCAGGGGTAGTTGTCTGGTTCACGTTGTTAGCCATTTTTTTACTATACACATCATCTCACCAATTATTAGATATAATTCGTTAGTTTAAACACACTAACTACCCTCAAAGCTACCCTACTAATTACCCACCCTGGGAATACTGGATTGACCAGAGCCTAGGTTCGAGTATTGCACAAATCATTCATGCAAATCCTCAAACTAGGGCTATGATACCAATTTGTAACACTGTACTTTTAAATTATATAATTAAGTCGCATGCGGAAGCTAAATACAAAAAATTAGATTAAACCAATAAGTTAATACAACTTTTGCTGGTTAATATTTACAAAATAGTCACTACAGTGTTAGTAACAAAACAGGCTCTTTCAAAAAAACTTGAGATCAGAGTGAGGTCTGTCCATATTCCCAGTCCAAAGCTTCAAAGCTCACCAAGGTTAATCTGCAAAACAGTCCAGTGGGGAATTAGCACAAAGCTAAGTGAGGGAACCAATATCTAATCATGAACAAGGCAAACATGCATAAACCCAAATAGCTCATGAATCCTAGGAGAACCGGCGGTGTTGCAACCACCTACAACCAAGGTCGGCCAAAACCAAGGTTTACCGGTTGCCCTGCTAAAAGGGATTACAATACCAGCCTTCTTGTGTACAACAAATGTACATCAAGATCTGATAAGGTAATTCCCCAAGCAACAGGCCCAGACTAAAACTGATCTCCAAATAACATGTATATACAATCCAAACAAGAGCATTCCAAATAGGATATCATATCCTGTATATCAGAAGATATAGATCCACTCACCACAGTCTGCACTGCAGAATCACACTCAGATGACTAAATTCACCGAATCTTCTCAGTTCCTGAGATTAAAGTAACCCAAGTCAGTATTCAATTCAAAATACTGATCCAATAATAAATATCATATTTATTCATATTTCCCAGGTATATACACAAATACATAAATTCATTATACATACACCCAAAAGATATACAATATCATGTTTATCTTCAAATCTTCAAATCCGATTAAATCCAAATCCGATTGAATTGAATTCCGAGTAAAGACGAAATACCGATAATATCCAATTCCGATAAAATCATATCCCGAGCACAGGCACAATCCTAGCAAAGGCTCATTCCGATAGAATGCACAATCCAATATAAAGTCACAATCCGATAAAGTCACAATCCGATAAAGTCACAATCTGATAAAGTCACAATCCGATAACTGAATTCCGATATAAGTGTTAGGGCAATTATAAATTCCGAGAATTAAGCAATTCCGATATATAAAATGTCGGATTCCTATCCAATTCCGATAAATCTTATTAAATTTCACCAATTCCGAGACATTCTGTCGGTTTTCACTAAATTCCGATTAAATCCCCCGGAATTCACCAATTCCGAGTGATTCATACCCAATTCCGACAGATTCAATTGTTCTTCCCCAAGTTCGATTTCTAACTTAAATCCTTAGTGATTTTAAGCTTGTAAATGTTCTATATTTCCAGAAATCAATCTAGGCATATAAACTATATATATTGTTCATAAAATCTATCATGCCTTCATCCTAATTCATAATTTATCAAGATCAATCGGAATTCATCATATATACTCAAAACCGAATACCAATAACAATTAAAAATTAACAATTCAGTAATCTAACCTTGAAGAGTTATGAAATCAGAAACCTAATTGCATGCAAGATCAAATCTCGAATTGTTGAATCTTAACTTCTCTCTTTCTTTCCTTTGATTCTCGGCCGAGAGAGTTCAACACACACACACTTTGTTAATTCTCTAGTTGCATGTAATTATGAGTGAGAAGTAATGAAGGTGGTGACTAATCACCCCAATCGGCTACCTCATCAACCCTACTCACAAAACCAATTAAACAATTGATTTAAATTAATTAACTTAAATTAATTATTCAAAATTAATAAACATACAACTATATATATCAATTAACAAATTAACTCATAATCCAATTAATTAAATTAAATCACAAACTTAATTGATTAATTACCTTTATTATTCTAGGCCGGGTAAGAGGGTGTTACAAATACGCAGATGACGGTGCTACAAAAATGCCTGACTCCGAAGCATATTGGGTAGGAATTCATGACGGAGCATCAGATGAAAATATTCGTGGCAGCGGCTAACCACTTGCATGTGGATTATGCATTTATATTCTTCCAGGACTTCGAAGCAACAATCATGAGGAAGAATTCTCAAAAGAATAAGGATGCAAACCTCTTTCCGTACCACCACTTCATTCCAATGATCATCCAACATATTTTGGATCGGAGTCTTGAAATTCAACGCCAGACAGGTTTATCATCCATAACTCCTAAACTGTTTAATAATATCAAGCCTGCAACCCCGGAAAATATGCCTGTTCCTCAACCACTACCTATATCTTTTCTTGACTTATGTGAGCAGAATGAAACTGTTGTGAGCTATAGGTCGAGTGTAGAACCTTCTATGGTTATGCCAGCACCGGCTATACCTACCCAAGAATGTGTAGCACCTGGTGAGGAAATATTGAATAGGCCTCAGTTATCTGCGGGAGATACTGAGAGGGGAGTTGAGAGGGAAAATATACAAGTGAGGGGAGGAGAAGAAGGTGAAGGTGGTGAGATAGGTGAGGGAGGGGATGCACATGATCCTATCACCGTTCAAAACATTATTGAAACCCTTGGCCAAACAACCTCAAAATCTCAAACACTAATTGAAGAACATGGCCTAAACGGTTCTAATTCCTCAAGCCATGAGTCTGCTTCCTAACCCGGAGATATTCTCAAACAGCTAGCCACCACCTACTCATACTCTTCAAGTGCTGAATCTGCCTTCCAACCACGTGGTGACCTTATCCTCTCACCTACTTATTCACCGGTAGGCACCCCTGAGATACAAATTGAAAAACCTATAGATAGCACACCCGAATTCATGAAGCTTACAGACCCAAACCCTCCTACTCCAAACAAGGCCCCATCAGACCAAAATGAGCCTATAATTCCTTCATCTACTGGCCTTGTCTTAGTTCTAAATCAACCTCCACTACCCACTGTAGTCCCAGCCGCTGTCAGAAACTCAATAGCAGCTGAACATGACAATCTTGCTACTTCAGTGGAGATAGGCTCTATTACCCCTGATTCTTTAATGTCACCTGACCGTTATGAGGGGTATGGACTAGGTAGTGGAAACAAAGAAGAAGAGTATGAAGTGCAGAGTGTGAGTGTTGGTGAGAAAGGTGTTGGTCAAATGATCTCATCAGTTGAATTTTTTTGAGATAAAGTTAAGTTTCTAAGATATGTTCTGAATATAACTTAAACAGAATTATGAAGCTTGATCAGACGGGCCACTTATAGTGTTTCAGACTGAGCACTTATTGTGTTTCAGACTGAGCATAAGCGGAGCATATATTTGATCAGCTTAGACTATATCTTAGTAAGATTATCACTATGTTTGATAAGCTGTGTGTGTCACCTAAGGTATAGATTGAGTATTCAGCTTGATGCGTTTCGAGCTGAGTGACTCAGCTTCTAGACTGAGTCAGCTCAACAGAGTTGCTAAGTAAGTTCTAGCTAACTCTTATGACTTCTAAGGATGAGTAAGTCATTATACATGTTAGTACATGTGTTGGTCCCTTGGTGAGAATAACAACAAGCAATAAATGTGTAGAAGGGGGGTTGAATACACTTTCTGCGGGAATTGAACAAATCAAAATAAAGTGACACAAAGTAAATCAAACCACAATCGAATGCTTTGCTTTTCATTAATAAGAAGATGATTACAGACCCTATCAAGTAAGCAACTCTTGATATGTAAACACCTAATATAAATCTCTCAATCTTTCAAACTTAACTATCTATAGTCAACTTATGATTATAGATACTGACGACTCTCTAAACAGGATTTAATCACATATTGAATACTTACCAATCTCATAATTAATGTGAGTATTCGAACACACGAACAAATTGGCAATCTGTGAATATCTTGATCACGTTGAACTGTCAAACAGTGATTCAAGAATCATAACACATACGGTTGAGGTGAGGTATTTGGCTCTGCAACACTTAGTTGTAATCGTTTCAGAATCGTACCTCTAAACTTATTAGGGATATAAGTATTTATAATCCTGTTCCTACAGTTCTTAACAAACTGGACTAATCCTAATTTGCTAACTAACTACCGGATAACTCGGAATCTTGAATCTTGAATCTTCTTATCTTGAGTCTTCAATCTTAAATCTTGATTCTGAAGTCTTCTTATCCTTCCCGTAGATATAGATAGTTAAAAAGGTAAGTTTAAAACATATTTAAACTTTCTTTAGGCTGACTTCTTACTCGGACTGAGTTACTCAGCTTGAAACTCATCAAGCTGAGTTCTTCTAGAACAAACTAGAAAACCAACATGAACTAACACATATATTAATAAACTCATGCTTAGAAGTCCTAAGAGTTAGCTAGCAACTCTGTTGAGCTGACTCAGTATATACGCTGAGTCACTCAGTTTGAAACACATCAGGCTGAAAGCTCAATATATATCTTAGGTGACTTACACAGCTTATCACACATAGTGATAATCTTACTAAGATACAGTATAAGTTGATCGAACATATGCTCAACTTATATACAACTTATACTCAGTCTGAAACACTATATGTGTTCAGTCTGACTAAGCTCCATAATTCTGTTTAAGTTGTATCTAGAACATATCTAACAAACTTAACTTTGTCTCAACAAATTTCAACTGATGAGATCATTTTCCCAACAAACTCCCCCTATTTGATGATGACAAAACCACCAAACAGTTCTTAAGTTTGTTTAACAGAATTATGGTTTAAATCTCAAACTTATTAAGATTTTATGTTTGAACTAAACAAATATTAATTGAACATATCAATTTTAATTGAACTTATCAATTTTAAGTGGAACACACCAACTTTAAGTTGAACACACCAACTAAATAGATTAATGAATAAGAACTAATCAATTATTCATTCAAGCTGAACTTATCAGACTAATAATTATGAACATATCATAACACAGTTGAACATATCAAACAAATATTTGTATTAACTGAACATATCATAATACAAAGGTATTGATCACTCAGATCATGCACACTTAGTGCTTACAAAATTAGAACTAATCTAATTTATACAATAGAACTAATCTATACAGGATGCAGCTCTTCAAACTCCTTGATCTCCTTGTTGATTTCTTCAAGGATTTCTTGCAAATTAGGCAAGTGTTGAAGCTGATCCTTTTGTGATCTGATTGCCCCGTTTAGTCTGTATCTGAACTTAGCATTCTGTTAAGACTTTCTCACTATTTGTATCAGAGCAAACACTTGTGTTACCCCACATATATATATACTGGCATCAGACTGGAAGCATTGTTCACAATTTTTATCTAAGTACATGAATCCCTTCTGAGGCTTTTCAACATAAGTATTTTCTTTGAACTCCAAGCCCTCAGGAAGATCAAGACTGTACTTGTTTGCTTTTGCTAATCCAGCTGGCTTTGAAGACTTTTTCTTCCCCATCTTGTGAAAGGAAGTTAGTAGGGTTAACACCTCAGACCTAGGAATGATTTCCATCGCATCAGCTCTTGCAAGCAGCCTTATTACCTCATCCTTAACTTGTTTTCTAGTAGAGGACTTTGCCATCTGCTTAGTAAATATGGCTACCTGCTTCCATTCTTCATATCCTAGTCTGTGAAGTTGATTCAGCTCCAGGGAAGGTGTTTCACCATTTCTTAAGACAAACTCTAGAATAATAATCCCTTGAACTGAGCTCAACGTTATTGATTCAATTTGTGAAGAGAAGTAGGTTCTTGTATAACACTGAGTTATGTTCTTCTCCTCTTGTTGATCCTGAATAGGAGGTTCTTCTACCTCTTCCTCGTTGAGCACAATGGGCAATTTGAGTTTAGCTAATTCCTCATTCTGCTTTCTGATTTGCTCAGCCCAGGCCTGTTCTTTTGCTTCTTTCTCATCAACTAACATAGCTTGTGCATCCAGTTGTCTTCTTCTTAACTCATCGATAGATATCCCAAGCTGGTCAGCATCTTCTTGTTTCAGTCTACTTACTACCAGCAAAGAAGCTCTTTCTTGTAGTGTCATTTTATCAGTAGAGTCTTCATCTGAGGCTGATGATTCACTGAGAAACATTTTTCTTCTTTTCTGCTGAGGGGGTTATGACTCTTCTGAGCTAACCACTGATGGTCTCTTGCCTTTTGCTTTTTCAGTCAGCTCAGCTTCTTTTTCTATTTCTGTCTCCCCCTCAAATTGTTCTGCTCCCTTTGACAATAGTAGTAGAGCTTCAGCTTTGACTGACTCAGCTTCAGCATCTTGAACCTTCTCCCCCTTTTATCAACATCAATAGGGTTCGAAGTCTTTTGTTTTTGTTGAAGGGCAGCAATGGCAGATTTCAAGTGTAACACCTCCTCATCTAGAGAATCCAAAATCATGATAATTTCCTTCTTGGTCTGCTTTCTCTTGAGGTGCAGCTTGTCAAACTGACTTTTAAAGAAATTCATCAAGTCATCCAAGTTAGCCTGAGCGGGTTGGAATTTGGGTGCATCATCCAAGGGTTGGTGTGTACCCTCAAACTCATTTGCACCAGAGTTTGGACCCTGTGAATCACCTTAGTGTGTAGATGAAACATTGACAGGTCGTGCTTGTGGGTGTGAAAAGTGAAGAGAAGTAATGGGGCTCGAAACGTGAAGTGTATGGGTAGGTGGTTGGCTAATTGGTTTGGAGGGGGGTGATTGACCCTGGGGATTGGTCATTTTTCAATGTGACCTAAGTTTGTCTGCTTAGGCACAGTAGTGAGCTCTCTCATAGCACTGGAGAGTTTGGGCTGAGTAGATACCACACCCGGTTTAGGCTTTAGGGTTGATATGAGCCTCGAGGTTGACACCAGAAGAGTAGGCATCTCCCCCTCAACTCCTGCCGGTGGAGGGATCAAAGTGATCGAAGCTCTAGTGATGCCTTTAGGAATGGCACCACCTATGGCATTTTTTCTAGTATAGGTTCGAATATTCTCCCTAGCAGCAGTAGGCATACTAGGGGTGGCTTCAGAGTGGGTTTGTAGATGGAATGAAGGTGGAGGAGATGGGTTAGACTGGGATGGGATAACCAAAGCCTTATCTCCAAAAGTGGATGGAGAAAAATGAAAAGAAAGAGAATGTGGAGAGGTCTTACCAGAAGCAGCTTCAGTGTTTGCTGTTCAGCTTGTGCAGAGTGCTCAGCTTGAACCTCGGTGTCAGCTTGGGAAGCTCCCCGTTGATCGGATCCCTCTTCTTCACTTTCTGATGAATCTGCCTCAGCTATCAGTAGCATGGGCTCACTCAGACCCTCTTGCTCTGGGAAGATGTCGTTGTTGAACATCTTGGGGCTGAGTGTAGGAAACAGAAACACATCCTGATCAGCTTCATATAGTGCTGTCCCCAGCTCGGCTTCAAATGCCAAGGACAGGTACCTTATGAAAGGTACATGAAGATCCCTTGTGGTCTTCATCACTTGGACCCTGAGTTCGTTGAAGATAAGCAGAGCATAGTCCAGATTTCGGGCAAAATATATGTTGTATAGCAGCTGCATCTCGAACTCATTTACCTGGTCCAATCCTTCAACCTTGGTACCAAGTGAACGAATCACTGTGGAAACCATGAAACCCCAACTGGTTGGAAATGTCGCCTTTTTGATTACACCCTCTGTCTGCGGGTGTCCCATTTTGGGTAGGACAAACCTTGCCACCTGTCTCGTCACAACATGCACGAACTCATCAGAGTGAGGGAGTTGAAGAACCTCCCTTAGCCTGTGTACTGTGAGAGTAATGGTCCTCTCTCCGTTCAGCACTGTGCCCCGGATTTCGTCGTTGTTTTGGTCGTAGACACACTTATACCAAAACTCGAGCAGTTGCTGAGGAACCACGTGTAAAGGTGCTCCAGTGAAAGCAAAAGACAATGGGCATTTACGAATATAGTTTACCCATGGTTCGTATCCTCTGTTAATTTTGCGTTGAGGGATTGCAAGGCTGGTAAACTCATTGTTGATTTTGATCAGAGGCAATCCGTTGTTCTTGAACGCAGCACCCCTTACCATTATATCACTGAGATTCAGAACGGTTCCGTCCATCATTGAATATAGAAGATTACACTAAGTAACTATTATATTCGCACTAAGCAATTTATGTCACACTGAGCGATATGGGATTCGCACTGAGTGATTTAGGGTTTCGTGATCGATGAAACGAGGAATTGCACTGAGCAATTTTTGGTTGTTTGCGAAAGGTATTTTATAAGGTGAGAAGTCAGAGTTGTAAGCATAAACTTCTCTAAACCGGTTATGATCGGTATATATACCTTTCTGAGGAGAGAGAAAAGTTACCGTTAGAATCCCTTTTTATCCGTTACACCGGAAAAGTTACGGCTTGATTTAACAGAGAGAGGGTAGAAACATATCATCTTCCAACGGATACAAGTGTAAAATAATATTATTAATGCATAATAAGATTATATACACTGTTAAATTATACCAATACACAATTGATAGTCGATGAGATTTGAGACCGACTCAAATACACATTAACATATTAATTAATGACACGTAGTAATCAAATCATAGTTTGGACACACCAAGCTGAGTAAACTTATTACTCAGCCTAAGTCAAGCACTCAGCTTGAATTGAGCACTCAGCTTGAGATTGAAACTCAGCTTGAGTAGAGCACACAGCTCAGGCTCAATGACACTTAGTCATTATTGTTTGAGACTCACTCAAACTAACACTTATAACTACACTGAGTAGTTAATGTAGGTTTGGAACTTACCAAACGTGTGAACCAATCACACAGCATGAGTTAAGCACATAGCTCAGACTCTATGACACTCAGTCATTTATGTTTGAGACTGGCTCAAACTATATATCTTAACTACAATGAGCAATTAATGTATGTTTGGAACTTACCAAACGTGTGAACTCATCATTCAACATGACAGGTTATACAGTTTATGAAAACTTATTTATAAACTGTGCACTCAGCTTAAGACACTGAGTCTTTGTCAAAGTGAAAACCCAGATTCTAGACACTTAGCTAGGGGTTGAGCATACCCAATTCACTTAGCATATACATAAACCACTTTTCATCAAGGGGTTTAGTAAAGATATATGCTAATTGGTCATCAGTGGATAAGAGTTTCCGTGAAACTCATACCAAAGTCTTGAAGCTGATGTTGCATCCACAGAATTTGAGCACAACAACTTCCTGAAGCAACATACTCAGCTTCAGCAGTTGAAGTAGCCACTGAGTTCTGTTTCTTACTGGTCCAGCTTACTAACTTCCCTCCAAGCATTTGATATCCTCCTGTTGTTGATTTTCTGTCTAACTTGCACCTACCATAGTCAGCATCTGAAAAACCAACTAACTCAAATCTAGAGTCCTTTGGATACCAGACCTAGATTTTGGTGTACCTTTAGGGTACCTAAAGATCCTTTTCACAGCTTGAAGATGTGATTCCTTAGGATCTGCCTGATATATTGCACAAACATATGCAGCAAACATGATATCAGGTCTACTAGCTATGAAATAGAGTAATGAACCTATCATTCCTCTATAGGTAGACTGACATACAAACTTTCCATCTGAGCCCTTGCTCAGCTTGACAGCTGGTGACATGGGTGTTTTCATGGTTGAACTAGAAACAAAACCATATTTCTTTATCAAATCAAGAATATACTTGCTTTGATTAATGAATATTCCATCAGGATTTTGTTGAATCTGCACTACTATGAAATATATTATTTCACCCATCATACTCATCTTGTACCTTTTTGACATAACTTTGGAGAACCATTCACACAGAGATTTATTTGTAGAACCAAAGATAATGTCATCCACATAGATTTGTACAAGAATAACATGTCCTTTACTCTTTTTAATGAAGAGTATCTTATCAATACTACCTCTGGTAAAGTCCATTGATAGTAGATATTTGGACAGGGTATCATACCAAGCTCTTGGAGATTGTTTAAGACCATACAAAGCCTTGTCTAACTTATTGATGGTCCCGTATTATATACGGATGAAGCAATGCTTGATGATAATCTACTAGTGAGTATTTGTTTGTGTATTCGGTTGAAGAGAGAGAGAGCCAAGAGGGAATGGTAAGAACACAAACACAAGTTAGTAATATGCAAAGCTTAGTTAGAATGTGGGGGAAATGCCTTTATATAGCATTTCCCCAACTTTGAGTAATTACATATTACACCCCTCACTTTAATATTTCTAACAATCTCCCCCTAAGTGAGGTGTGTAATCATTCACAACAAATATATACATAAATCTATTCGTATGCCGATTTGTTGCGAATCCCGAATGCCACTTGCCACTTGCGTATTTTCCTTCTGCTTGCTAGTGTCGTTCTCATCCTTTCTATAACACTATAGGCTTCAGCATGTTCTTCATCAGTATAGGCTGCCCGGTTATCCCAAATTTTCTAATGTATCTTATGATGGAGAATTTTCAAAGTGCCGTCTGAATAAGCCATGAGTTCATCAAGTCTGATGAAGATCTTTTCGCCTTTTGTATTCTTTGAGACGACCCCTCGATCACCTTTGAAGTTTGGATGCCCATCATAGATATGTCAATTCTTCAAGCTTTTCTAGATCTGGATGGCTCTGGTTAGGCTTTAAGAGATTGTCTTTCAGATAGTTGTTTTCAGCTCCGAGTTGCAGATCATGTTCCTCAAAGTATTCCATTAAATTTCACATGTATTTCATTAGAGCACCTCTTCCAAACTCTTCTTCAAGCCAGTTTCCTATTTTCTGAGAGAGGGTGTCAAAGATAAAGCTGATGTCTTCAATACTTACAAACCTTAAGTCTGCTTCATTGAGGAAGTATGACAAGTTGTTTGCTCTTCTGACATGAAAGATGGCATACTTTATTCTGAAGGTTGTCTGAGTATAGATATTGATAAGTTCAACTATAGGATACTCTGATTTGATCTCTTCGGGTTTTGTCATGGACTGAGAGAGGATGTGTTCATATCTTCTTCTCTGTTTGTCCTCCATGTTCCGCAACTCAGGGGAAATAACCTGTATTAGCTCATTGCTGAATATGTCTGGAATTCTTTCTTCATTGACAAAATACGGTTTCCATATAGGTTGTTGGGCAGCACTTCCTGTGAGCATGTTGCCTGCATCAAGTCCTGGATCCCCACGATACACTAGAGGAGCAGGTGGCACAATGAAGCTCCTTGGCAAGGGCCATTCAGATTCTTGTCTTGTTTTCTCAGTTGCCTCTCTCTGTTTGTTTGGCAGTTGATTCTTGAAACCGACCAGGAGGAGGAGGAAAAGCTTCATGAACTTCAACATTAATCACACTGAGAACCCTGGACACGTCGTAGATTGGTTTCTTTTGTTTAGGCTTTCTCCTAGCTTCCCTTCTAGAAATTGCGTCCCTTTCTTTTCTTTTAAGTGCAAGTTCTTTTTCACTGGGAATATCATCAAATTTGTGGACAATTCTAGGAGAATCTGGACGTGCAGCAAACTCGACAAATTCATCAATGCCTTTGAATAGTCTTTCCTTCTCAGAATCCTCGGTCTCCTCCTCCGGTTGAGCAGAACTACTTTCCGCCACATGCCTTGCAGGTGATGTGTGAATAGACTCATATAAATCTTCCACTTGTTCCTCAGAGTTACTAGACCAGTCAAAGATCTCGGCATGAGGCTGCTCGTAAGGTATTTCACCTCCTTCATGATCACTTGGCCTCGGTTCAGATTGTTGCTGTGGTACATAAAGTACAATTTGTTTTTCAACATTTTCCTTTTGTTGTCGTTCATAAACTTCATCGGCAATATGTTGTTGTTGTTGACTCCCAGACCCAGCTGAACTTGTACCTGCAGATAAGGATGAACTGAATTGAGGAACAGGTACAACTGGTACATTTGCAGCCGCAGAGGGAGAAGTCATATATAATCTTCTTCTTTTCTCCCCCTCGGGTTGATCATCAGGATCTTGATCATCCCGCCTCCTCTTGCTTCCCTGAGCCTGAGCCTGACATGTTTGTTCAAGTAGTGTCAGCCGATCAGTAACCTTTGATAGAGAAGTATAGAAACCTGTGGTGATCCCATCTATCTTGTTCTTTACGTCTTCATGAAACTCTTGAATGTCATCCATGGAGATTCCCGATGGACGCTGTTCGTTGCGAAGAGTAGTCAGAAGGTCTTGATCATGAGCTGATTCTGGCTGTTGTTCCAGAAGTCTGACATATAGCAATCTCTTTAAGGCAACAACTGACATAGATGATGGATCAGGTTGTGGCTGTGGTTCTGGCATTGCAGGTCTAACATTAAGGAGTTCTTCTATTCTGTTCAATTGTTGAGCTTGGGCCTGGGAAGCTTGTTCAATCCAATCCAACCTTTGATTTGTCGTTAGCAGTTGTTGGTGGATTGGTGCCACGGCTTGTTGAATTTGTTGTTGAAGTTCTGCACGTGTAACAAACCCAGAATCACGAAGACTTCCGGTTGAAGTACCAGCCACATAGGCAGTATTACCGACTGGAGCAGCAGGGATGTTGGCTCCAGCATGATTTCCTTCAAATCCTCGAATGGAACCTCGAAAGGTACCACATCTGGAAGTTGAGGAGACTTGTTGAGCCAACAAGCTCAGTGCATCAATTGTTACCCTGTGTTGGTCAAGATATGCGGAAATCTGCGGTATATCAAATCGTGCATCAAAAGGAGTCGAGGACGAGGGAGGCAGTCCTCTTTGTTCAATAGGTCCAACACCCAATTGGGGTTGACCTAGTGTATGTGCTATAACCCTGTGCAATAAAGACGGTGCCTGTTGAGAGACATCGTAGTAGCTAGGTTGGGTAGAAACTTGCACAGGTGGGATCACCGCTACTTGTTCAATATGCGGCCCCACAATGTCAGGCCCCATAGTGGATGTGGTTTCCCGGCTTTCTTGGTGTAGGGGTCTCTCAGCACTCTGCTTTTCTTTTCTCAACTCCTCTCTTTCACTCGAACTACTATCTAATCTATCTTCCTCTTCACCACTACCTGGGCCATATCCGGCATATTGATTAATATCAAGTAAAGAATCAGGAGTGACAGAGCCAGTTTCAACAGATATATCAGGAGATGGAGAGACAACTGGAATGTCATGGTCAGGGGCAATGATGGAATTGGGAATGATAGGAATGGTAGTTGTTAGGGTAGGTGAAGTCAAAGGAATGACCAGACCACCAGGTTGGGGAATGACCTGAGTAGTTTGAATGGGGTGAGTATGGTCGGGAGAGGTAGTATGTGGGTCAGCAAGTTTCATGAAAGAGGTTGTGCTTTCTGCTGGTTGTTCGATTGGGTGCTCAGGGGTGCCCATGGGAGATATAACAGGTTCAAAGGTAGGGGCACCTCCTAGATGGGAAGCAGACTCATCATGAGAAGAACTGGATGACTCAGAAACGTCAAGACCAAGTTTAGTAAGAACAGCTTGGGTTTGGGTGATCTGAGAAAGTGATTGAACGATGGCTTGAACAGTGGTGGGATCATATGCATCCCCTCCCTCTCTAGTCTCATCACCTTCACCCGCTTCTCCACCCCTCTCTGAATTTTCCCTCTCCTCTTCCCTCTCAGCATCTCCCATAGATAGCTGAGGCCTATCCTCTATTTTCTCACCAGGTGCTACTCCTCCCTGGGCAGGTCTGGCCGGCTCTGGCCCGACCATGGGAGGTATTCCTACACTCTCCCTATAGCTCACAACAATATCATTCTATTCACAAAGGTCAATGAGAGATACAGGGAAAGGTCTTGGAATTGGTAGATTGACAGGAATAGCAGGTTTTACATGCAAGAAAAGTTTTGGAGTAATAGAAGGTAAACCTGTCCGTCGAGGAATTTCAGCATTTCGATCCATCACATGTTGGATGATCATTGGTAGAAAGCGGTGGTAAGGCAGCATGTTTGCATCCTTCTTCTTTTGTGAGTTCTTCCTGAGCATAGTAGCTTTGATGTCCTGGATGAGAAGAAATGCATAATCCACATGCATACGAGTTGCAGCTGCTACAAAGATTTTTAGTTGATACTCCGTATGGAATTCGTAGCCTGAATGCTTTGGAGTGTGACATCTTTGAAGCACCGTCATGGATGTATTGTACTTTGGATGCAAGCCGGTGCGTTTGAATTGACCTTTCTTGGTGAGCTCACCATCATATCCCATCTCCATTATAGCTGCAAGACAAGCATCCTCATCAGGGATTTCCTCAAATTCTGTAGCTGGAGGTCTGCTGACTGCGGTGGGCAGTTGAAAGATTGTTCTGAGGCGATTTAGTGGAATGTTAACTTGAAATTCATCAACCTCATCATGAATGACCTCCCTTCCTATTTCATTGATACGGACTTCACAAGTCATCCAAATTGTTGAACGTATAGCTCGGGAACATGTGTGCCTGTTGTAGCTGGATTATATGTCAGGAGATAGTTCAGGGGGTGGATTTTGAGAATATCAGTGACAATGGGGCAGGATGGGTTTTTAAGTTTGTTTAGGTCAACATAGTGATTGTTTTCATGAGAGCCAGTGTTAAGAAACTCGACTCGGGGCATGATCTCCTCTGGGTCACGTACAACTTGTGCCATCTTATCTGTCAAAGAGATAAAACAGTTAAATTTAAAATAAAGAGATATGCAAGAAAACAACATTCAACTTTGAATATTTGGTCAAACTTTGATAAGTGAGCAAAAGTGGACAAAGTTGACCAATGTTGACCAATTGTTGACCAAGATTGAAAAAAATATTCAAACACCCTAAGTGTTGAATCCTCATTGTGGACAGAATGATTTTTAGCATAAAAAAGTTGTTTTGAGTATCTTATTATATTCATTGAACAATAATAAACAACTTTGCAGTACTGAAGCATGTTCCAAAAATCATCCTAACACCATTTTCTAGTCCATATTTGAAGTGTTTAGTGAAAACTCATACACGTCAAGAACACGAAGAACACTTTTTGAGATTTTTGAAATATTTTTGTATCAAAGTGTTCCCCATATGTTCAAATGTGCCATCGCAAGTTAAGTTTCACAAACGGAGTTTGTTTCGTGTCCTAAAAGTTCATACAAAGTCTCGCAAATCTCATCGCATTCGGAAGTTTGAGGCTTCAAAATTACAGTCTATAGTCAAAATTTCAAAAATGTAATCCGTACAAGTTGTTACCTATATGATTAGGAGTATTTTGACACAAAGATTGAAAATTTTGGCAGCGCAACGAGAGGTTTTGTAAAATCAAAGTAGCCGAATCGAGAGAGTTTGAAGGATTTTGAATTTTGACCGGATGACGTGACTAATGGTGAGGATGGGATAGTTATAAAGGTGAAAGGACACGTGTCGAGTGGTGAGTGGATGGTTAAACGGTTAAAAAAATCGCGGCTAATAGGAATGTTCAATCGCATGCGATTCACACTTTGGTGTGTTAATCGCATGCGATTCAGCTCAGGAGTTGGGCTCGTTTCTATCAATTCATTCGAATCGCATGCGATTCACACTATCTTAACCCAATCGCATGCGATTCAAGGTTTGTTTGACATGCGATTGAGATGTTCATTTCTAGTATGCAATCGCATGCGATTAAAGGATAATTGACAAGTTATCCCATGCGATAGAGTTCCATGCTATTGAACTAAGACTTTGAAATTAATGTGTTGGGATTGTAAGTGAGTCCATGCAATTGATGCATAGAATGCGATTGGCAGTTAACACACCCCAACACGTAGAGATTTTCTGAAAAAGTCAGAGTATTTGAAATTTTGAGTTGAAAAAAAAAATTTATATTTCAAGATACTTTAATTTTAGCTGTTTATTTTGACACACTCCCCCTAGGATGATGCATTTGTTTTTCACTTTGGGAATTGTGTCAGTTGAAAATTTCTCCCCCTACACATGTGTACACATGTGCACAATGTGTATTAAATTTCTCCCCTTACACATTTGTAATATGTGTAAAACCAGGAACAAACTCCCCCTTGATTGGTGCAGCAGATATCTGCACAGAGAACAAACAGTATAACACCTATTCTAAACTAAAGAAAAGAAAGGAAAAGAAAAAGAGATAACAGTATGCTAGATTTCTAGATTGAGCATGCCTAACTTGGATACAAACACAGTGAATCGACTTTCGTCTAATGGTTTGGTAAACAGGTCAGCCAACTGATTTTCAGTAGGAACATACTGTAGCTCAGTTAATCCTTTCTCAACGTTATCTTTTATGAAGTGATAACGGATATCAATATGTTTAGTTTTAGAGTGGTGTACCGGATTGCAGGAGATGGCGATGGCTGACTGAGAGTCACATAAAAGTGGAATTTTGTCATACCTGAGACCAAAGTCTGATAGTTGTGTACGTATCCATAGACTCTATGAACAACACATTGCAGCAGCAACATACTCAGCTTCTGCGGTAGAAGTGGATACACAGTTTTGCTTTTTTGATGCCCAGCAGACTAACCGATCTCCCAGAAAATGTGCACTAGCAGAGGTGCTTTTCCTATCAATCTTGCATCCGGCATAGTCAGCATCTGAGTAAGCATGAAGATCTAGATTTGAGTCCTTGGGATACCACATACCAAGATCCATAGACCCTTTAAGATATCTGAAAATACGCTTAACAGCTAACAGATGAGAGCCATCCGGATCTGCTGATAGTTGTGCTTTCGTAGCCATGGGTGTGGAGATAGGATTACAGTTGAGCATATCATACTTTGTGAGAAGATCTTTGATATACTTAGACTGGAAAATGAAACTGCCATGATTCAACTGTTTTACTTGGAGTCCGAGAAAGAATGACATCTCTCCCATCATACTCATTTGAAACCTGTTTTCCATTGTTTGTGCAAACTCTTCACTGTACTTTGGATTCGTAGATCCAAAGATGATGTCATCCACATATATCTGAACAAGAATTTTGTCCCTACCTTTAGACCTTGTGAATAGAGTGGTATCTGTCTTTCCCTTTGAATAACCCTCACCTATCAAGTACTCAGATAAGACATCATACCATGCACGTGGGGCTTGTTTTAAACCGTACAAGGCCTTATCTAGAATATATACATGGTTAGGGTATTTAGAGTTGATAAAACCTTCTGGTTGTGAGACATACACTTCTTCTTTAAGTACACCATTGAGAAAAGCTGTCTGCACATCCATCTGAAAGACTCAAAAGTTGCGGGAGGCTGCATAGGCAAGAAAGAGTCGTATATCCTCAATGCGAGCAACGGGGGCAAAAGTTTCATCATAGTCAATGCCCTCTTACTGATTGTAACCCTTAGAAACCAACCGTGCTTTGTTTCGGACAACCACTCCATCCGAATCTCTTTTGTTCTTGAATACCCATTTAGTTCCAACAATAGATTTCCCATAAGGCAGAGGAACTAATCTCCAGACTTTGAGACGATCAAATTGGTGAAGTTCTTCTTGCATTGCAATTACCCAATCAGGATCATGTAATGCCTCACAAGTTTTGGTGGGTTCAATCATACTCAAGAAACCCGCGAATTAACATTCATTGGCTGTTGCTGATCTTGTTTGTATGCCAACTGAGGGATCTCCGATTATGTTCTCTTCTGAGTGATGTCTGGTCCACTTTATTTTATGAGGAGTAGAGGATGAAGGATTAAGATCTTGAATGTGTCTTGCCTCTTCTTCATCCTCTCTGGAGAAATTTGGGTCTGAATCAAACACAGGTGAGGTATCTTGGTCAGCTATCGGAGCAGTCACAGGGGGCTGGGTGACAGAGACAGATGTAGAATCCTCAGTATATAAATCAGCAAATGGATTCGTCTCAGTGACCGTAGGAGCTGTGATAGAAACACTCGTCTGTGCAGCTGTTTTCAGCCACAACAGGGGAAGATTCAGAACGAAAGAAATCAAACATAAAGTCAAGATTAGAATTTGAACTGGAGGAAATGTCTGATTCTTTATTTTGAATAACTGGTCCTGAACTGGTATGTTCAGAAGCAACTACTGTTGATTTAGGTGGAAAATCTATAACATTCAAAGCATCATCAAATGTTACGTTGATACTTTCAACAATGCTCTTTGTACGTTTGTTGAAAACTCTGTAGGCTTTCGATTCAGTGGAATAACCTAAGAAAATAGCTTCATCAGCTTTAGGAGCAAACTTTCCTAGATTATCCTTGTCATTTAGAACAAAGCACCTATTACCAAAGACATGAAAGTATTTGATATTAGGTACTATGCCATTTGCCAGTTCATAGGGAGTTTTATTAAAACGTTTATTAATGAAGGAGCGATTCTGCGTATAGCAGGCAGTGTTGATGGCTTCAGCCCAAAAGGAAGGTGGGAGCCCAGAGTATGACAGCATGGTACGGGCAGCTTCAAGCAATGTTCCGTTTTGTCTTTCGACCATACCATTCTGTTGTGGAGTGTATGCTGCAGAGAACTGATGGTTAATCCCAACTAGGTCATAAAAGCTTTTCAGAGCGTTGTTCCTGAATTCTGTTCCATTATCTGTACGGATTGAGACAACACTCTGACCATACTTGTTCTGCTGACTAGGATATACTTCTTCCCATGCTTGGACTGAATTCTCATAGGACCACAGAGATCCATATGCAGAAGATCTAAAGGCTTGGTAGTGCTAAACAGTTGCTTTGATTTATGAGTAGCCTTCTTCATTTTACCCTTCTCACAGTCTGCACACAGATGGTCCTTGTTGAATCTTAGCTTGGGAATGCCTCTCACCAACTCACCAGTGACTAGTTTGTTAATATTTTGAAAGTTCAGATGAGAGAGTTTACGGTGCCATTTCCATGTAAGATCAGTTGAAGCTTCGGACAGAAGACACACACAAGTAGGAGAATCATATTTCTCCAAATCTATGGAATACAAGTTAGATTTCCTAGAGCCTGCAAGTAGTTCATCACCAGTTTCTGTGATCACAGAAATTTGTTTTTCTTGAATACGACTACCAGATCTTTGTCACAAAACTGTCCGATGGTAAATAGATTATGACCCAATCCTTCAACATAGGAGACTTTCTTGATCTTGATGTGCTTATTCTCAATGTCTCCGTACCCCATTATTGGTGCAACATTGTCGTTCCGAAAACATACATTCCCGGAGTACTTAGGAACATAATTCTTGAGAAGACTTTTGTTTCCGGTCATATGTTTGGTACAGCCGGAGTCAAGGTACCACAAGTGAGGCACCTGAAAAAATAGAATAAATCACGTTTAGGTCCCCATATCTGAATGGGTCCTTGATTGTTAGTCCCTAGAAGTGATTGCGTAGTGATATTGTCTATTTGTGGTGGTGAAACTTCTACTGATCTATTCTTGACTACCTATGTGTGTTTAATCTGTTGTCGTGAAGGAATAGATTTGGAAAAAATTGGCTGAGAAGAAAGTTTCTTTACAAATGTTGGCTTTACGGTTGATGGAATCGGAGGGTTTGGATTCGATAGAGTTGCGGAAGCGTTATGTTTATGAATCCATGGTTGCGAGGAATTCTTAAGAATTCTCTGTGGCCTCAGTGCATCAACTTGCTTTTGCTGAACTGGAGAACTGCGATTAGTTGGTTTTGCTACTCGTTGAATGGATGATGGCTTGGGTTTAGAAGATTTGGAGTTTTTGGAAGGGGAATTGCAAGAACGCTTTTGAGAAAGCAAGTGTTTTTCTTGTGCAATCCAAGCCCTTTTAAATGCTTCATACCCCTGCCATCTGTAGACTTCCAGTTCCTTGATCATCAGTAGTCGCCTTGATTTGTGCAAATGTTTGAGTGCATGTGACTGACGAGTTATGATCTATTGATTAATGACGATTCCTTTTGAGGTTATAAATGGAACACATACTTGGTTTGCGTAAAAGTCTGTCCAATCCTCACATGGTTTAATTGCAATTTGTTTTCGCAATTGATCATATTCACAGTTAAATTCACAATGACCATGTAAGCAACCATCACTAGTACAAAACTGCGAATAGGCTATATTATCATGCAAACTTGAACGATTACAGACTGAAATAAACATCAAAATTTGTTCACATGTTTGACCAGTGTTTGAACATTTCCTATTGGACTTAGGAATGACTCTCTTCCAGTTTGTGTTTATTTTACGCTATTCACTCCTGAGCTTCTTCACATCTGCAGCAGAATGGAAATTGTTAGAATTGAGTCGTGGTCGACTAGCAACATCTTTTGACGATTCAGGTATGTCAATGATTTTACGAGAACTGTGAATCGAAGTGAAAGTGGTGGTTTGTTTTGGTTTGAAAATCTGGTTAAGTTTTATGTTTATCATGGATGACTTATTAACAGATTTTATCTCAGTTTTGACATCTTGAGAAGATGTAGACACATGTTTGGAACCTTCAATTTGTTCATCAGATGTGGTTCCCTGTGGTGAGAAGGTAAATGGAGTGGGTGGTTCCAGTGCAGTTTCGACCTTTTTGATTCGTTCAAGCAATTCAAAATTTTCTTTGCACAAGTCGTCAATGATCTTTCCATCAAGATTGAATACTGTTTGGAGACGCTTGTGGAGGATAACATTTTCTTGAACTAGAGGAGAGGGTTCAGATGTGGTTTCTGATTGGAAGGCTTTGGTAAGGTCACCTTGAACTAGATGAGTGAACCAAAACTCCTGTAAGGTTTAAAACCTTTTCTTTAATTCCTTTTGGGGAATGTATTCAACAGTGGGCTTTGGTGAAACAGGGGAGTAGAGTTCATCATCAGTGTAGACATAAATGAAACATCAGTATCAGACGATGAAGTGAGACAGGTAACGTATGAGTCATTAAGATCAGAGTAGTCAAATTGAACTTCAGTTCGGAGATTAAGAGTTTGTTTGACTTCTTCTTCAATACTTTCCTCTTCTTGACCGACAAAAACCATCCGTTGGGTAAGCCCTTCGCCAAACAGATCGGCATTGTACAATTGTTTGGACGTAACCTTGCTCAATGCATTTAGGTGTTTGAAGCCCAGTCCATCGAATTTCCCTCTGGAGAAAGGACGTTCCTTTTCTTAGTATTGAGAGATTATTTTGTCGCTTTGATCGCGTTTGGATAGAAGATATTCAAGTTCATAGATTCTGGTGTAAAGAGTACTTAGTTCATTCCTAAGTTCATTTTTAAGAATTTCAGAATCCTTTTCAGCACATGCACATTCTGCTTTAAGATCTAATATGGTAATATTGGTGTTATTAGTTAACTCTAAGAATTCAGATTCTTTAGCAGCTAATTGGATCTTAAGGCTAATTAAGTCGTTATCTAACTGCTTAATTATTGTTTGTGCCTCTATATCCATGTTGTGTGAAAAATCTTCTAGAACTTGATTTCTAGTGGTTAATTCTATTTTCTGATTTTCTAATTCTTTCATTCGGATTAATATGGTTTGTATGTGTTCATGTTTAAAACCCATATTATAGTTAGAGTCAGAAGATACCTTCCCGCTTTCCGAGCTTTCCTCATCTGAATCAGAGAGATCATCACCATCATCATCCTCTCTACCTCCTCCACCATTGTGAGCCATTAAACAGAACTAAGCATGATCTTCACCATCCAGATCACTGTCCGATTCCGTATCTTCCAAGAACTGATCTTCTTCTACTAGCAGCGCGTTCCCATCCTGTCTTTGTTTGAACAGACGGTACTTCTGCCGATAGTATTATGCATCTTTGGTCTTTTTCATGGGGCAATTCCGGATTAGATGCCCTGATCTTCCACCGTTGTAGCACTTGGTGTCAGTTTTCTTTTCCTCCTTCTTCTCTTCTCTCTGGTACCTTGGCTTGTCAATAGGAGCAGCTCTTTCGGGTCTCCTTGAGCCAGATGTGAACCGTTGACTATTGTTAGTCTTGCTGAAGCGGTTCTTGAAATTCTTGCTGGCCACTGTGAGAGCATGAAAGGCAGCTTCTATTGAATCATCATCATCATCATCGTGATCAGAATCACTGAGAGCCACATGCTTAAGTTTCAACGATCTTGATGATGTTTCTCTAGGGGTTCTGTCAGATACCACCAAGGCAAGAGGATCAGCAACTGGTTGTTTTGGGTTAGACTGCAAGATTTCATCTTGATACTGATTGAGATCTTCGAAGATGTTGTGGAAGGTGACGGATGTAAGATCCTTGTTGGTCTGTTTGTAAAGTCTGGCATAGCCTTTGCACTCAGAACCTAATGAATTCAGAAAAACACAATTCAAATCAAGATCAGTTCTGACAATTTGATTAGATCTCATTTCATTTTGCAGCTTGTAGAATCTGCCATATGTTTCAGACAGGAGTTCATTCTCACGAGCTTTGAACTCATGGTAACTGTTGACCAGTTGAGTGCGTTTGATGTACTCTCCTTGTTCAGTCCCTTGCAACTACTTTTTGATCTCATCCAAAATTTCCTTGGCAGTACCCAAGCTGTCAATCTTTAGAAATCTCCCTGTTTTAGATAGTACTTTGCTAGTCTCTCTGCTTTCTTGGTTTCCTTTTCAGTAGCAGTCAGCTCATCATTGGTCTTCTCTCTCTCATGTTTGAGAATGGGGGGATTGTTAGTTGGGTCAGCTTCAACGATCCTTGTAAACTTGGTGTTGCCCTTGTGGATGCATTCTATCAGATTTCGTTGTGTTCAAGGAAGTCCATGAACCTACCCTTCCAGACATTGTATTCCCCCCGAAACAAAACAGGAGGTTTTGTGTCGGTGCCAATGGACATCATTTCATTTGTACTTGACATGATTACTGATTAAAAAAAAATGATCGTTCACTTGTAAGATGGTTTGATTGTTTGAAAGATTCACTTAAAAGGTGTGACGTTTCAAGCTTGATTATAGAGTGACTTGAAAGTTGATTAAAGAACTAAGTCTTTTGAATTTCAATTTTGAATTAGATCTTAAGAGGATTAAATTCAACTTTGAACTAGATAGACGTAAGGTAATTTAATTCACCTTTTAAATATATCTGGTTTAGATTAAATTCAATTATGAATTAGATTGTTTTGATTAAGTTCAAATATTCAAGAGTTCTTTAAGTCAAGTCCAGACGAGTCAATCACTTGTCCAGGTAAAGGAATGTCACTGATTGGAATTTTTCTTATCAAGTGCGATTACAGGTCAATCGAATGCGATTAGGTGTCCTTGAAAACAAACAAAATGACTTAGTGTGGGTGGTTAATCGAATGCGAATCAAACCTGTCTCATCAAACACTTAGAAAATAAGCTGTTAGTTCTGCCAATAGCATGCGATTGCCAAATCAGTGAATAAGAGTGCGATTCAATCAAGTGCGATTCCAATAATAACGGCTGATCGATGTAAGTGTTAATCGTATGTGATTCAATCAAATGCGATTCTATCAAATGCGATTCACACTTAGACTTCAGGCAAACTTATCAACAGCTTCTATAAGCCGCACACCCCAATCGCATGCGATTGGGGATCCGGCTGATAGAATTTGATTTGTCCTTGTCAAATCAGATTGCCTTATCCTGAATAGTGTCTAACCACTTTGTACTTGATTGGTATGGAAAGTGCTTGACTTTCCTTGTTCAACACTTAAGCTATTCATAATTTATAATTAAATAAATTACAAAAAGACGATTTCTTCTTCTACAGGTTGTACTATTCACATCAAGAACACAATAAATGCTTAAATACCCAGAAAATTTAATGTTTGAAAATTGGGTATTTAATGACTTTTCTTGACTAAGAATGTATGGATAAACTTTCGGTTCAACTTTTTCTTTAAGAACAATTTTCGTAGGTTTGTAAGCTATGTATAACAACTCAAAGGTAGTTTAAAGAAGATGAAGTTTATACCTCTATCGAGTTCTACCTTTTGAAGTTGTTTAAGCTAAAGTTTCTTTGAGGAAAGTTGATGTTCTTGAACTTGTGTAAAACCGAGAATCTTTTCTTCTAGTGAGCTTGAAGTCTTCGAGATCTTGAAGTTCTTTTTCGAAAAATCACGAGCCAAAACAAGTTTGGCTCTGATACCAATTGATGGTCCCGTATTATATACGGATGAAGCAATGCTTGATGATAATCTACTAGTGAGTGTTTGTTTGTGTATTCGGTTGAAGAGAGAGAGAGCCGAGAGAGAATTGTAAGAACACAAACACAAGTGAGTAATATGCAAAGCTTAGTTAGAATGTGGGGGAAATGCCTTTATATAGCATTTCCCCAACTTTGAGTAATTACATATTACACCCCTCACTTTAATATTTCTAACACTTATAGACATGATATGGATACTTTGAACTGACAAAGCCAGGAGGTTGTTTCACATAGACTTCCTCCTGAAGTTTTCCATTTAGGAAAGCACTTTTCACATCTATTTGATAGACTTTGAAGTCTTTATATGATGCATAAGCTAAGAACAACCTTATGGCTTCAATTCTAGCCACAGGGGCAAAGGTCTCATCATAATCGATTCTTTCTTCTTGCTTATACCCTTGTGCTACCACCCTGGCTTTGTTCCTAACTATCACTCCATCCTTGTCCATTTTATTTCTATAGACCCACTTAATGCCTATAATTGAATGATCTTTGGGGGCAGGGACAAGGCTCCAGACCTTAGAAAGCCAAAGTGGGCAGCATAGTTAGCTGTAGCCTTAGATCTGGTCATTACCCTTTCTTGGACATTGCCAATGATCTGATCTTGAGGATGATCTTTGAGGAATTTAAATGTTGTAGTTGGAGAATCTGGTTCTGGATCTGAGTGATGTTGAGAGCCCTGAGGTGAACTTATCTCCTCAGTCTCAATAGCAGCATTGTCAACAAACTGATGATCACTGAGATCCTCAGTCTGAGTGACTTTAGCTCCAAAGGGGTTGATGAACTCATCATCCTCCTCAGCTTGAGAATTCCTTGGAGCTTGTGATAATCTCTTTGATGAACACACATCATCATCACTATCATTTCCCATGACATACATAGGATTTGACATATTGGTTTCCTCTGGCTTTTCAAGCTCACTCAGATTAACCAAGTCAACTTGTCTTTTATCAGCTTGATCAAGACTGTCTTCATCAAATGAGACATGAATTGATTCTTCTATGGCCTTTCTCCTAGTGTTATAGACTCTGTATGATTTGGAGATTGAGGAATAACCAACGAATATTCCTGGATCAGCTTTGGGTTCCAACTTATGGAGCTGATCTCTTTGATTTAACACATAGCATTTTGAACCAAAGACTTGGAAATAACATATATTGGGCTTTCTAGACTTATACATCTCATATGATGTTTTACCATGTCTTTTGACAATGATTGATCTATTTTGAGTATAACAGGCTGTACTGACAACTTCATCCCAAAAATAGAGTTTCAATCCTGCCTCACACAACATTTTTCTAGCAGCCTCAATTATGGTTCTATTTCTCCTCTCAACAACTCCATTTTGTTGGGGAGTTCTGACAGATGAGAAATTTTGTAATATTCCCTTTTGTTCATAGAAGCTTTCAAGGGTAGAGTTTCTGAACTCAGTCCCATGATCACTTCTGAGTTGCTTTACAGACTTACCTTTCTGCAACTCTTCATGTTTGATAAAAGTTATTATCTCCAGGGCAGCCTCACTTTTGGCTTTAAGGAATATTACCCAGGTGAATCGTGACAACTCATCTACTATCACCAGTGCGTACGTTTTGCCACTTAGGCTTGAAGTACTTATGGGTCCAAACAGATCCATATGCAACATATGCAGTGGGTCTGTTTTTGAAAAAAATTTCTTTGATTTAAAGGACCGTTTGTGGAGTTTCCCTTGTTCACAAGCTGAACATAATTTGTCCTTGGCAAATATGATCTTTGGTAATCCAGAGACTAACTCTTTATTGGATAGCATGTTTATTCTTGAAATTTAAATGTGATAACCTTTTATGCCATAGCCTAACTCTTTATTGGATAGTATCTACTTGATCTCAATTCTGCTGATCCTTACACTGAAACCTGCTTATATTCCCAATCGGTTCCTAAGCTGAGTTGGCTATGGCATAAAAGGTTATCACATTTAAATTTCAAGAATAAATATGTTATCCAATAAAGAGTTAGTCTCTGGATTGCCAAAGATCACATTTGTTAAGGACAAATTATGCTCAGCTTGTGAACAAGGGAAACATCACAAAGGGTACTTCAAGTCAAAGCAAAAATTTTCAATAACAGATCCATTGCATATGTTGCATATGGATCTGTTCGGACCCATAAGTACTCCAAGCCTAAGTGGCAAGAAGTACACCCTTGTGATACTTCTACCAACTTTGGCTGCTTTGTGATTTCTTGTACTAATCCAAGAAGTTCTGATTTTGATAAGGGTTTTGAGTACTGTATCTCCGTAGAGATCTGTTTGAGGCTATTTATGGTTTCACTCTTGTTTTTTCGAAATAAATCCTCACAGACTTCCAATTTTTCAAGATTCCTTTTAAGACTTAACTCTAGACTTTGTTGTTTTTCCAAAATACTTTTGAAAATTTTTAGAGCAACTTTAGAAAATAGATTTAAATGACTATAAATACAAGCAAGATTGTTTATTAAATCAACTATTTGTTGTTTAGGATTTTCCGAATTGAAAGCTATATATTCAAGGTTGGCAATTTGGGAATTATCATACCAGTGTTGTATTTCTTGCTCAAAACGTTATGTCATGAGTGTAATTACATGATTCACCCAACAGTTAACTTCAAAATTCGGTTTTCTTTACCATTGATAGAAGCAATTGTGCGGTCCTTTATCAAGTAAAACACTTTATATAGATTTCAAAGAAACACTAATACGCAATTCCCTTACCTTCCTTGAATATAAAAAGAGTTAGAAACTCATAAGTACGAACTTGAATAGCTTGATTCAAGCTCTGATACCAATGTAGTTGACTCCAAGGGGATAATTAAATCAAAGTTCAAGGATAAACTTGAAGATTTAACTAGAATTTGAATAAAACATACCTTTTATAAAACTGCGGAAGCTTTGATACAATGGGTAATTTTACAGGTGAGAGAGATTGTGGGGGGTTGATCTGCCTGCTGAACCTACTCATGCAGGTCTTTAAATAACAGGAAAAAGGGAATATGCCATGGAATAATCCAGGTATATTCGAAGCATATCCGACACACTGATTGATATGCATTATTTGGGGACAATAATTAAGCACACTAATTATATAGAAGGAAAATCAATCGTTCTAGATGCTAGATGCGGGTCCTACATCCGGGCCCTACGCGCATTGGGTATATCGGTTCGAAACGAATTTAGATAGTGGGGAGAAAAGTCATCCCACCCTGTGTCCAACAAGTAATCAACTTCGTCACTGCCTTCATCATCTTCTAGAATATATCCGTGGATTGGGCTATAACGATAACAGGCTTGTTAGGCTTCATATTGGGTACCTCCAAGTGCCTTCTTAGAATTTTTTGAGTTCCAATAAAATTTCTTCGATTTTGATGTTTTGGGCCAGTACGTCGGGCCATAAATCTTTGTACCAGTTGGCAGAGGCCCTTTTTTCGTAGCAGATTTAGGCTTTATACCGCATGATTGCTTGGAGTTATTCGACTGGTGATATAGCGGTATTGATGGCTCCTTGTTCAACCTGGTGAGCTGTTCCGACCAGTGCATCTAGTGATGACGTTGATTGGATGTGTGTTGGCCTGTTTTTGAATCATTTTGTATTCTCCTCCAAGTTCCTTGACAAACATTGTTCTTGTGAGTTCTGTTGACAATGGTCTGAGACTAGGACAAGATTCTGTAAGCACTCTTTCACTTTGCACCAGCGAGTTTTGGCTTATCATCATCAGAGCTTCTTCCACTGCGGCTGCTGCTTTCAGGTTGTACTGGGTCATTTCTTCTGTACATTCTGCAAGAAAGCAAGTTACTAATCGAGATAATTTATCTGCCTATACATTCTGTTTACCATCAATATGTTCAATATTGATTTTGACCCCTGTGCCTGTTATTGCATCCTGGAATTTTATCCAACGAACCCTTGATGCTTTGTTGCTATTAGTTTTTTGAGAAAAACTATTTATTGCATGGCAATCAGTTCTAAGGGTTACTTCTTCTTTGTCAAGGTAATATTGTTGGGGTTCTATGAGCATAGCGGAAGCAACATGCAACATACAAATCAAGAGAACAAAGCATAAAACCCCATTAATGGACCAAACTCTATAACATATATTTGCAACATGGAAAAACAAAGAGAAAGAAGATTATATCTTTCTTCTTAGGTCCAGAAACTGTTGAAGAAGATGGTGTTGACAAGAAAGCAAAGGAGCTTCCCTCTATTGCAAGTCCACCCCGGGTTTCTTCAATCCTTTTGTACTAGCAAGCTTGTGTGGACTTCAAAGCCTTGAATCCACACAAGAACAACAATCCTCTCTTCTTTATCTCTTGGATATCTCTCACAATCACTCTTAAATGAAACCCACTTGTGGCTCTAAGTGAATGTTAATCTTCAAAAACCCAAGAGAGAAAAAACCATCAAGAAGAACTAGAGAGAGAGAGAAGCAAGTGTTAATCTGGAATATAACCTCAAAACCGACCATTTACATCCCCAAAGACCGGCCACAGGGTTTTAGAAAAAGCTTGGCCATGCATTGGCCAAATGGGGAGGTGGAGCCAAAAGTTGCATGCTGTCAGACGTATTTCCGCGCCGCGTACCCGTAGGTTTCCGCGCCGCAGAACATCCGCTTCGCGTAGCCTAACAGTAGCCGCGTCGCGTAAATCTCCTACATACCAACTTCTCCACTTTAACACTTTCAGTCTCTCATCTTCCATTGCTGTCAGGATTGATACCCGGCGTGTGACCCAATAGGCCCACACTATATTGGCAGTGATCCTAATGGCGTACGTGCGTAACTGGGCATACTCCAACAAACTCCCACTTGCACATGACACAGCGTACCCATAAACCACAGACAAAGAGCGGCCTCTAGCAAGGCATCTCTGCCCCCAACAAGCATGGGTTTTGTCATCAAGAACAAAAACCAAATCCAGAATCAGATACGGAATGGTCCTATAGATAAGTGATCATTCATCCCTTCGTTCGCGATATCCGTGTGAACACGAGACATGGTTAAATGTCAATCTCCAGATCGTTCACGATTATGTTTCTCGATCTCGATTGATGGCGACCTAATATCTAGTTGCAATCGATCAAATATCATCGCAACTTGAGCATGGCCATACATTTTACGTCAGCGCTCAATCATCGAGGGGCCCATGGATATCTCTCTAAGACTAGAGGAACGAATCCCTTTGACTACATTTCTCCGCCACATACACCATACTTTACCTAAAAGCTCCCTTTATAACAACCCGTTACGAACTGCGTTTGAAAGCAATCAAAGCAAAGCAGATCCATGCTTTGGAACACATATATCTCCAGTCTAAGGACAAAATGATATTATCATCCTGATTTACTCGTGACAGAAACCATGAAGTAAATTCAGATGCGGGTCGTCCAGTCACTTGACCATTGCAAGCACAGGCGAAGTGTTGCGTCTCTTTTATCTAATCCATTATTAGATAGCGACCAACCACTTCCCTCAGTCTTATCTCAAGCTTCCTCCCCGTGAAGAATGACCGACTGTGGACATATAGAATGACTAGAGCATTCTGGGAAGTGTTAAACATGCTAAGATGGAACACAGTATGGATTCATAAAATATCCGCCCTCGGCGTATTATTAAATCACATTTAATAATCAATATAGTATGAAGTACAATACTGCTTAATGTTCCCCAAGATAACATATACCAAACATATAACTAAAACAAACTCAAGCCTTGTTCACCTAGGCCTTGTATGGTAAACATCACTAGCTCGTGACAACATCTTAGTTAACGGATCTGGCATAAAGCCATCCGTATAAACTCTGCTAGCGATCATGTCTCTACCTCAACCAATCACTCAAAAAGTATGCGTTGGTGAGACCATGATGCTTCTTATAATTCATCGCACCTTCATTGTTTCAGAAGAACCCAATAAGGTAAATGATTACTCAGACTTTGGTTCTTATAGTAAAGCCATCATACCCTCATTGTCTCAGAAGAACCCAATAGGGTCATTGATGCTTCAAGAACAATTTTGATCAACAAGACCATACTTTATAGTATCATGAACTCCAATTGAGATCGGCAGTTATCCCATTCTATTCAGAAGCTAACACTAAAGTAACAACTTACACTTGCTTCTTTTACAATATAGTACCAAGAACATATCTAAATATTTCTTGATTCCCTAAACAGGTTTTGTATATTCTATAGTCGTTATGGATGCATAATTCCTCACTTTATCTTTTAAACATATATAAGGTAAGGACATTATCTCCACTTCATCGCAAATATAGAATTACAACAATACTCCCACTAGCCCTGACATTTGATTTTCATATCGAAGCAAAGGTTGTAACCTTGAGATGCTCCATTTAAGTCCACCATGGGACTCCTTTTGCTTGTAGACTTTACAAGGATACACTTAATGTAAAAGACCATCGGATAATGTTATGAACACTTCCTCAGAGAATTCCTATTAAGGAATGCGGTCTTTGCATTAAGTTGTCACAGCCATGGAAAAGGCACTAAAACCACAAGTATCCGAGTTTACTTCAACATAACCACTGGTAGAGAATTTTTAGATGATACCCTCCTCATGGTCAATCATCGTAAAACTATCTCCTACTAGTCGGTATTTGAAGTTGTCTACGAACTCAATATTCGACATAACCACTGAGAGAAAGCCATCACATGATACCCTCCTCATGGTCAATCATAGATCTTTCCTATCAGTTGGTATTCAAAATCATGAACATATCCATGTTGGTCTCTTTCTACAAAGAACCATTTTTACCCTTCGAGTTTCAGCCCAAGGGTTGGAATTACCAAGTCCAATACTTGGATATCCCACATGGATTGCATCTCATTTTCATCACCCCTTTACTTCTAGCGGACTCTAGGCCCACTCTTGTTTTGGTAGTTTGATGTAAACATCATTAAGTCGTCTCCCTCAGATATAAAACTATATCTTTCCGGCCTTATGACAACTATTACCAAGTTTAAGAGGTAATGACTTAATGTCAGGTGCTCCAGCATAGCCATGCCGAGCCTCAATCACAATTGATTGCTAGTGCCAACATCAGGTTTTTCCATTCAAGGTAAACTTTAATCCTACTGGCACCCGCAGATATTTGAAACCTTTTGAACAACAAACTTCTTGTTCAAATATCCCATGGCCACAGTAGAATACCTAATGGAGTAGCATCTCTAGATTCCAGTTTCCTCCAACACACCTTAAACACAGGTTGAGGAATTAGGACTTTGTGATGGACTAGCAAAGACATACTTTCTAGTATCATCATCTAAGGTGCATACTTAACCATCTTTGTTGGTTTGGCTTATGGAACATTTCCCGCCACTCTCAAAGTACTCCCCAAAAAATAGGGTACTTTGGTTAAACCCATCATAATCGGACCATAACTAGAATGTCCGGTTCCTCCACTTGGCGACCATATATAACAATATGTCCTAGGAGGTTTGAATTATGAGACAAAATCATAATTCTTATGATGGTCACAAAACTCTGAACTTCATCCTCAACATCTCTATTAGATTTGAGTGTTATAGTCTTATGCCCTCCTAGTCATGTACTTTGTCGCGGATGCGTCTTGAACACCTCTCAAGGTTTCAGACGAGTGTCTAACAAATTAAACATTTTCATCCTGTTACCTTCACTAGTAAGGTAACAAAGTATCCAATGTTACTCCTTAGGTTTTGCTTGAACGGTCTACACACAAAAGTGTGAACGAAATCCAACAAGCCTGCATTCCTCTCACATACATAAGTGAAGGATGTTTGAGTCATTCTACCCTAATAAATAAGATTTACAGTCATCAATTGATCCTAGATCAGAAGATCCAAGTTCCTAACCACATGGAGCTTGGTGATGCAAGTCTTATTTATATGGTTAAATTGACTTTAGCAATAAGAGTAACATGTACAAATCATTCACGATCAATCTATTACTTCATAAGCAAACGCTTATAATAACTGCCATAACATGGATAAACTTTCAAATAAGCCACCAAATACATAATTCATAAGAAGTTAATCCATCGTTATCAAAAGGCATAGAAGATACATTGTTTCTAGCCACGCAGGGCGTTAAACATAGATCTAGTAAAGTAATAGACTAGCTGGAAGGAGTGGCAAGATTCTGACTTCCAATCCTTTTCAAATAGGGACAACCATCTTGTTTCCCGTTATGAAGTCCAGCTCTCTACATCTTCTACTTCTCTCTAACACCTGCACTTTGCAACAAACAAATTTGTGACAAACGTGAGTGTTGTGGCTAGTATACAAAACTTGCCCATAGAAGTAGATAACTAGTAGAGTTTGATCATGAATGTACCTTAAGCTTTGGAGCCAATATTTCTCATCTTGTGCATCCTTAGCTCTTCAAGGCACTTAGGGTAGGCGTGGCGGCGCCAATTTCCATGCTTTCCACAAAAGTAGCAAACTTCCCTATTAGGAGTCTCATCTTGAGGCGCAATCTCATTGCCCTTCGACTCCATGAACATGGTGAGCTTAGTAGAACCAAGCTTCCCATTTGAGGTAGCTCGCCTTTTGATAGCCATAGCGATAGTGGACAAGGTGAGCTTACTTTTGGCCATGTTATGAAGCTCCATCAAGGATTTATCCATACCATGCATCTGATAATTCATAATGAATTGCTCATACGATGGTGGGAGTGATCGGAGAACAATATCCACCACCATTTCCCCTTCAATGGTAAATCCTAGCCTCTCCAAGCGTTCCACAAGTGCTTTCATCTTAAGCATGTGAATGCTTACGCTCTCACCATCCTGCATCCGGCAACCAAGTAGTTCATTTAAACACCCATACCGTTCTTACCTTGCTTGTTGTTGGAACATGTCCTTCAACTGAAGCATCATCTCGTATGCATTTAGATCCTCTAATTGCCTTTGCAAGTTTGGGATCATCATGCTTAACATGAGACAAGAGACCTTGTTGGTGTCCTTAACGCGTTTATTATACGCATCAAGAATAGTCCTACTTGCGTTGGTAGCAGGGGCTTCTGGAAGGGGTTCCTCAATGGTGTGTAACTTGTCTTCGTGTCGTAGGACAATGCGCAACTGCCTAGACCAATCCATAAAGTTACTCCCATCGAGTTTCTCCTTCTCAAGAAACGTACATAACGTGAAGTTGGTGTTGTTGATGCTAGTCGACGTCATCTATGAAACAGAGTAGTTTTAGTTAGTTTGATTGAAATCCTCGTTAAAATAATTACCCCATGTGTTTAAGAAAAACAACTATTTTAACAAGGGATAAGAACCCTATTTCACCATGCACCGTGACGGGTTTTCCGCGGATCACGTGGCAAAGCTATTTAGGCCGGCAACCATTGACCGATTGCAATCCATTATTGCAACTCTTAGTTCCTTGCGGGATCCTATTTGACAACCATTGTGCCAAGTTTGGCATGTTTGATCCCTCCACACCGATTCTGAATTAATATTTTGTATAACTCGGCTAGAGCTCGACAATCATCCAAAATATTAAATTGAAACCGTAAATCAACCATCAAGATACACGGTGGTACTCTCGCCCAAAATAGACTCGGATAGAGCTCGACAATCGACCTTGCGAGTTGCCACACGCACCTTCCACACAGCTCATGCAAAGGCTAACTCGGCTAAAGCTCGACAATCAACCCTTACACGACTAGATTCGGGTGGTGTCATCTTATGGCTGGTGTGCGATTTACATTTTAGAAAACGGGATTTAGTTTTCCGGTTAAAGAACCATTTTGAGTATGATTAACAAAAGTGACAAAAACCAAACGTTCTCACTAATCGGATACTAAACCATCGTTAAATCCGTTTGTTAATCGAGTGTGCGCGCGAGAGTTTGTTAAACCATCTTTAAAAACTCTTGGGTTTTATTATTTACAAAAATTGTCTAGCATGCAATAGTCCTACAACTCATGCATAAACAATATAATAAAACCGTCACACGCAAACAACAAATTGGTAACCATGCCCCTAAAACCTATGCGTTTTCCCGTGAGCCACTACGGGAAAACAAAGTCATCTAAGGACCAAAAGCCTTGACTTCGGATGTGCTCCCACTAAACCCGCTACCTCTATTGGGCCTCTCGGATTCGTGTTCGCCAAGACGTCACTCCATTGACTCCCGATGGTTGCTCCATATTACAATTACATAGAAAAAGAAATAAATGGCATGCAAACCACAATTCCTAACTTCTAGTACAAATACATAATATGGAATATTTAAATGGCATGCAAGCCACATATACAAAATTACATACCAAATAAATAAATTTAATTATTACAAACCATGTGACTTAAAGTCACCAAATGAATGAATAATTAAAATGCAACCAAACATCCACAAGGTCTAGGGCATTTCTATGGTTACCAACATCACAAGAACAACAAACAAGTTCACTAATGAACAACAACATGGTGTGCCACACAAAACCATGTAAACTTATGTATAATGGTTAAGATTTTTACAAAACACTCAAGGCACTAAAAATCCCATGTATTTATGCATTAGTAACACCAAACCATTTTTGATGAAACATATTCATAAATACATAATGTAAGTATATGCAATTACCATTTTCATGCCACAACAATAATCAACATATAAATTACACCAACCATTATACAAGGCAACTTACAAAAACCAAATTTTAATTTCTGGACAAAAATTCCAGAAACCAAAATATAGTGCCAAAAACCCACAAACAATTTTTCTTTAACAAAAAGAAAAACAGATTCTGCTCAGGCATATTCCGCGCCGCGGACACAGAAAAAAGTTCCGCGCCGCGTAAAATCCTGTCAGAAATCCAAATTTCGTCCCGTAACTTTCCGCGCCGCGTGACCACACGAGTTCCGCGCCGCGGAAATCCACTGGACAGAAAACTAAAAACTTATTTTCGGGTTTTTCAGGCCAACATGTGCAAATACAGTATAGAGGTGGCTCTGATACCACTGTTGGGGTTCTATGAGCACAGCGGAAGCAACATGCAACACTCAAATCAAGAGAACAAAGCATAAAACCCCATTAATGGACCAAACTCTATAACATATATTTGCATCATGGAAAAACAAAGAGAAAGAAGATTATACCTTTCTTCTTAGCTCCAGAAACTGTTGAAGAAGATGGTGTTGACAAGAAAGAAAAGGAGCTTCCTTCTATTGCAAGTCCACCCCGGGTTTCTTCAATCCTTTTGTACTAGCAAGCTTGTGTGGACTTCAAAGCCTTGAATCCACACAAGAATAGCAATCCTCTCTTCTTTATCTCCTGGAAATCTCTCACAATCACTCTTAAATGAAACCCACTTGGGGCTCTAAGTGAATGTTGATCTTCAAAAACCCAAGAGAGAAAAAACCATCAAGAAGAACTAGAGAGAGAGAGAGAAGCAAGTGTTAATCTGGAATATAACCTCAAAACCGACCATTTACATCCCCAAAGACCGGCCACAGGCTTTTAGAAAAAGCTTGGCCATGCATTGGCCAAATGGGGAGGTGGAGCCAAAAGTTGCATGCTCTCAGACGTATTTCCGCGCCGCGTACCCGTAGGTTTCCGCGCCGCAGAACATCCGCGTCGCGTAGCCCAACAGGAGCCGCGTCGCGTAAATCTCCTGCATACCAACTTCTCCACTTTAACACTTTCAGTCTCTCAGCTTCCATTGCTGTCAGGATTGATCCCCGGCATGTGACCCAATAGGCCCACACTATATTGGTAGTGATCCTAATGGCGTACGTGCGTCAGTGGGCATACTCCAACAAATATACCTTCATTTTCTCAAGGGCATTGAGACAGACATTAATCTCTGCATCTATTGTGGATTGTGGTGTTGCAAACTTGCTCTATAGTAAGCGCATATTTTTTCTTCATTTTTGGGATCATTCTTTCTTCTTTTCCATTTGCAAACTCCTCCCCATCAATCTGCACATCCATCTATTTCAAGGATAATATATGCATCTTCTGGTGGGATTTGAAGATCTGGGAGGTTTTGTACCTCCTTTTTTATTTTATGGATTAGCTCATAGTCTGATTGTTTGAGCCTTTTGTCTCCATGGGGGCTGGTTTTGCTCTATAATGGTCCGACTAGCAGGCTTAGCTTTGGGATGTAATTTCGGGCATAGTTTAGGATTCCTAAAAAGGACCTAAGACCTACTTTTGTCTTCAGTTTTTCCTCATCAAAGTCTATGACCTTTTTGATGATATGCACTTTTAGTTTTATTTTGTTGTTTCCAATGGTTGCTCCAAGGAATTCAATTTCTGGAACTGCGATCTTCATCTTGGTTGGTGAAAGTATTAAGCCATTATTTTGGAAAATACTTAGCATGACCTCAAGGTGTTGTTTATGGTTTTGAGTGTCCCTTGAGAAGACCAAAATATCATCGATGTAAACTGCGATAAAGTCTTCAGTTCCTTTGAAGCATTTATTCATTTTTCTTTGAAATACCATTGGGGCATTTTTCAATCCAAAGGGCATTACGAAGCATTCATACAATCCTCCTAGGATCCGGAAGGCTGTCCATGGTATCGATTCTTCGTGCATGGCGATTTGGTGGAACCCAGATTTAAGGTCAAACTTTGAGAAAACTTTTGCACCTCCAATTCTTTTGAGTAAGGTATTTATTCCTAGCAAAGAGTATTGATCCTTGTAGGTGTTGTCATTGAGTGTGCGGTAATTGAATACCATTCGTTCTTTGGCCTTCATTTACTTTCCTGTTTTAGGATCAATGGTGGTTCCTGAGTTCACGATCATAACCATCATCCTATGCCTACTTGAGCTTGGCCTGATTACTCCGAGCTTTAGTAATGCTTCAGCATGTTTTTTGAATGATGCATCCATTGTTGGTGTTATAATTTTCAGTGGTTTGTCCTGGATAGAGATTTTTGGGTTAATAATCTCTATTTTGCATAACTCCTGGTTCTTTTTCTAGTGAAGAAGAGGGTTCTCCCCGATTTAGCTTTGTCGTTTTATCTTATCAAGAAGTGGCTTAAAAATTTCATGTAACTTTGCCCCATCTTCCTTTGTGAATGCTATATCATACTGTAGTTGATGATATACGTATTCATCAAGTTCAAGTTCAGCGATAGCCGCATTCATTGTCTCTGTTTGTGGGGTTGACTGGATCTTCGTGATTTTCTTGTAGAAGGTTATTTCATTGCCTTCTATTTGAATTCCGCCTTTCATTGATCTTATAAACGATGCCCCAATGAGCATGCCAATACCGTCACCTGTCCTCATATCAAAGGCATATACCAAGGGTATACGGAATTTATTGCCTTCAATAATGATACATCCTCCCCTTAGCTTGTAAGACACCTTTTATCTTGAGTTTACTCTGTTGAAGTAAGTTTCATACTTTACTTCTTCTAGTACCCCTTCTGGTACTACTTCTTTGTTGATACAACAGGCGGTTGCACCTGTATCAATGATTGCACGGGCTGTAAACTTTGGATTTCCTGGGATGTCGAATTCTACCTGAACATTGTATAGTTGGTTATTTATTTTTCTGGTTCTTTGGACTTCTCCTGTTGCTGATGCAATTATTGTTTCTTCAATGAGGACTTTGGAGTAATGTTCTTGTGGTAACGGTAACTCGTTTTCTCTCCTTTGTTCCTAGAGCTCTTGTTTTAGCCTTTATACTTCCTCTAGTAACCATTTGCTCTCCTGGCTGCATGCCTTTTCTTTCTCAACCCATTTTTGTATCTCAGCCTCATGCTCAAAATGTTCCTTTGCTTGGTCTCTGATCATTTGCTTTATTTCTTTTTCTTTCTCTAAAAGCATTTCCCATAATAGAGAATGTCCTTGAGCATTTGCCTCAACATTTGCTGATTTTACTATGGGCTTTATCTTGATGACTTTCTTTAATTGGTGAAAAGTACAAAGAACACAAAGTGTGACTATGCATTTTGAGCAATGAAGTCTTGATCGTTTTGTGGTTAAGATGCCACAAAAGTAACAAAGCGCATAGTTTGTTAATTCATTTTCCTGCCAATCGTGCTCACATGTGGTATCTGGGAATGCCTTTGTTGGTCGCCACGAGCCTGCTTGTTTTACTGCTTCCTTGATTTTTGATGGCTCTCCTGGGTGAAACATATAGCATGTTTCTTGTTTTAGCATGAAAGCAGTTTCTTCCAGGGGGTGTTCTTCTACTAATGCTCCAATGTTTTTTATTGTAGTTCCACTTTCTCTTCTGAAATACTGTATACGCTCGAGTCATAATTTTTGGCTGACATTATTTCCCAGATCCTTAAGTTCCAGGTCCTGGAATACGGCCGCTCTTGCCATATTCCCCTTCTAACTTTTGCAATCTCTTGTGAAGTTTCCTTCTTTTCCGCAGATGTAGCATTTACATTTCTTGATATAGCCCTTTTCTACATTCTTTCTCTTGAAAACCTTCACATGAGATTTGTGTGGTTTTCCTTTATAGGTTTGTGAGTTTTGCAAACCGTATTTTCTTCGGTTATTATCATAATAACCTGGGATTGGGATTGTCGAGCAAAGAGACAGATCCCTGAGTTCCTTTTGTAAAGTGGCTTCTTTGCACATATGTGAGATGAAATTGTATGTGAAGCTTATCGCTGGTAAAACACCTGCGGTCAATCCTGGATACTTTTGTTTAAAACGTTCATCAACACAACTAGACAATGATCTTGGCATCTTCGAGAATAGTTTATCCATAGTAGGTAGGAAATATAATCTCCCTGATTTTGTTGCCAAGATTCTGAAATCACTTAGGAATTTCCGAAGGTCTTTGGTGTTCTCACAATTTAATCTTTACAGATGTCTGCTGGCTCTTTCTTGCTCTTCTGTTGATCCCCTATATGGATCTTCCATTAGGATTATTTGCCTAATTTGGGAAGTGATGTTTTGAGGATCATCTGCGATGGATTCCAGATTAACATATGCTTCTGGATACGCTGTGTGCCATTGCTACCACATGATCTTTTCATTTTCTCCAAGTAAGTTTTCCACATATAATAAATTTTTCTTGTTGTCTGCCCATGTATCTTCACTGAGCCGGTTGAGGGTTATAGACTCCCATCTTGATAGTACTTCAGGCCATAAGCCCGGGTCTAAGGGTAAGACCAACATTGCGCCTATGCCCGAGAGTGTTGGTAGTAGCGTCCATTGGGGTGTGTGGTATTGCCCATAATTTCTTTGGAAATTTTGGCGACCTCTCTGGGGGTAATCAAAGCCGTAACTTTGAGTTCCGGTGACATATCTTTGTGCTGGTGGATAAACCGGTGGCCCAGTCATGGCTTATGTTCGGGAAGTATATGAATTGTATACTCCACTGCTTTCCTCTGCTGTTGAGAAAACATGTTTTTGGAATTCTCTGAATTTTGGGTATTCCAGCTCCTCATCTTCCTCCGATATTTTAAAAGCTTTGTGATCATTTTGCAGCATATTTGAGACCTTTTGGTAATACTGTGAATCTTCCTCTTCATCTGAGTTGTTTTCACATTTTTCTTGAAACTTGATAACCGTGGGCTGATCATTAGGTTTTGAATGTTCATTATTATCTTCATCCCATTTTGTGGCGATGATTTCTTCTATTGGGGTGGTTGGAATTGGGTTATCATGTTGGGATTTCGTGGGCTAGCAGCGGAAGCAAAGTACAAGAAATAAAGCCCAATGTACAAGCCATCAAAGCACAAAAACAAGAAATCCCAAAAGAGGACCAAACTCTATGTAAAGAAATGCAACATGCAAAGAAGAAAGAAGGTTACACCTGCCTCCTTTGCTCCGGAAATCTTTTTATCTCGTGGTGGTGGTGCTCTAAGAACGAAACACGGATAACTATTGAAGTATACCCCGGTAACACGCCAACCTCAAGTGCTAGCAAGCCTCCATGGTACTTCAACTTGAATACCACTTCTAGAACAACCACTACATGAGACCAAAATCTGGAACTCTCTCTTGAAAACCCTCTCTTAGTCTTCTAAGCACTAAAGAGAGTATATTATGTGTGTGTGTAACCAAGAGAGAAAATTAGAAGTGCTTAAGCCTTTATTTCTGAATGTTCCAGATGACTATATTCACCTCAAGACCGGCTAAAGAGGTGTCTCACATGTCCCCTACCAATTGGTCAGCCTTGGAGGTGATTTGATAAAAAGCACATGCAGCCGTAGCGGCGCTAACCCTTAGGGTTTAGCGGCGCTAAACCCTTAAAGTTAGCGACGCTAACACGGCCTGTCAGTGATATGACACAAAGTACATGCAGTCGTAGCGGTGCTAACCTATAGGGTTTAGCGGTGCTAACCCTTAAAGTTAGTGGCGCTAACCCTTAAAGTTAGCGGCGCTTACGCGGCCTGCGAAGTCAAATTTTGTCTTTTGTCATATTTGGTCCCTTAACTTTAGTTGCTGTCAGGTTAGTCCCCGGTGTATGGCCCAATATGCCCATACATCATCAGCAGCGGTCGATATGGCGTACGTGCATTAGTGGGCATTTTCTAACATATCATATAATGTGGTTGACTCCCAGGGGATAATTAAATCAAAGTTCAAGGATAAACTTTAAGATTTAACTAGAATTTGAATAAAACACACCTTTTATAAAACTACGGAAGCTTTGATACAATGGGTTATTTTACAAGTGAGAGAGATTGTGGGGGGTTGATCTACCTGCATGAGTTCAAGAATAAACTTTAAGATTTAACTAGAATTTGAATAAAACACACCTTTTATAAAACTGCGGAAGTTTTGATACAATGGGTAATTTTACAAGTGAGAGAGATTGTGGGGGGTTGATCTGTCTGCTGAACATACTCATGCAGGTCTTTAAATAACAAGAAAAAGAGAATATGCCATGGAATAATCCAGGTATATTCGAAGCATATCCGGCACACTGATTGGTATGCATTATTTGGGTACAATAATTAAGCACACTAATTATACAGAACGACAATCAGTCGTTCTAGACGCTAGATGCGGGTCCTACATGCGGGCCCTACGCGCATTGGGCATATCAGTTCAAAACGTTTTTAGATAGTGGGGTGAAAAGTTGATATATGCGTTTTTATGCATGTTTTACATGCTAGAATACCCCGTACTTAGCCCAAATCCAAGGTGATTCTTGTTGTAATTGATCTATTATGCTTAACATTCACCATGCAGGTTACAAAGAGCTTTAAGTAAAATAAAGGGGAAAAACAAAGGAAGAATAGAAGAAAAATGAAGATTGGTGAAAAAGACAACCTGCGGCCGCAGTAGGTATTTCCTACGGCCGTAGGAGTTATTCTTCTAGAAGGGTTAAAAAGACACCCTACGGCCATAGATGTATATCCCTACTGCCGTAGGAGCCCCTTATCCGCAGTAATCATTTCCTGGCATATTTCTTGCGTGTGTCGGATGAGTAGCAGAATCTTGCGTGTGGAGAAACTCCGTTCCAGCCATCCTACGGCCGTAGAGGATACTTCCAACGGCCGTAGGAAGTTCTGTTACAGCAGATTAAATGACAAAATCTGCCATTTGCACAAGGGTGACAATTTTTCACCACAATTTGGACCAACACCTCCAAACACTCTCTCTAAACACCCTAACACTCCAGGGAACTTCTCTTGGTGATTCTAAGGAGGAGAGCTTGGATTTGAAGACTTGGGACAACATCTTGGAGCTTGGATTCATTAGTTTTATCATTGCTAGCTTAGGTATACTCTTTCCATTTCTTATTTCCATCATATACCCATGTGTTCTAGATGTTGTAGTATTAATCTTGATGTATATGGATAACTAAACTCATTTCACTTGGGCCAAGATGATTCTTGGCTAGTATGTTTAATCTTGTCATGTTCATGTGTGATAATGTGTATAAGATAACTCCTTCATGTTTAAGCATGTGGATATTCAAGAATGATGGTTGATTTTATTAATTCCATGTTAAGTTTGTTATTAGAAATGATACATCTTGCATGGTTGTCATTAGATATCATTATTGAGATATGTTTTTAATCATTTTAGGTTCATCCATTATTAGTCATTTTATTCATATGTTGGTTTTATGCATGCCTTATGATTGTAGATGAAAATCTTGTCATTTGGTGTATTTATGGGTCAAACATGCTACTAATGATTAAAGGATTCACAAAGATGCTTGTTGGTATGTTTAGATGGTGAAATGAACTCACATGTATGCCTTTGATATGCTGGTCTTGGTGTTCCATGTGCATATCACATGATTCATGTTTTAAGAAGTGTTGGCTATACTAGAAGTGAGAGGTTTAACATGTTAATATGTTTAGTAATCATGTGGCTAAATATTAAAATCCCTTAATTATGAGGGTTGAGTTTAGAAGAGTTTGTGACCCCATTGTACAAATTTACATGTGTTTATGATCTGAGATTGAAGTCTAGATTGTAATTTTTTGTTTAATGCCTTTATGTTAGACTAAATTGTTCTGTCGTATTGGTTCCTACGGCCGCAAGAAGAAATTCATACGACCGTAGGACAGTACAACCTCTTATGACCGTAGGAAGAAATTCCTACAGCCGCAGGAGGTATTTTTACCACAGTGTGCTATTTTTGCTTGTTTTAACCATTTTAACTGCTTTGACACCTTTTTGGGTTCTGAGGACTACTGGACATGTCATTTGAAAAGATGTTTGTCTTTGTAGTCTGATTTGGACGCGATTTGGTGGATCTGTAATTGAATTCTGGTATGCCGTTACTTGCTTAATCATGTTTGATTGTTGAGTCTGAGTCTTGATAACTCGAGTGATGATTCTTGCATGATAATGTGGTTTTGTTGAGTATTAGAACAGCATGCTATGCGCTCAATCTATTCAAGTCTTCATATTATGTTTTGTATTGTGTTATTGCCATGATTAGTCTAGATGATTCGAAAGCCTAAGTGATCTGTTATCCTGCTGTTTGCCTTTGGTGTTAGTGTGTATTAGTTACTGTAGTTCTTGATTAATTTAGTTCATTCTGTTACTTGCTTTAATTAATTCTGCTGATCAAATAACAATGAGACTTAAGTATTGGTAGCTTCCTGTCCTTGTGGAACGATATCCGGTCTTACCGAGTCTATACTGCTATTGACTAGGTTATACTTGCCTGTGTCGTGTGTAGTATCCGCTTAGTAACATCGTTTTTATAAATTTAAAACGAGGTTGTGTCACAAGATTTTATAACAAGAAAAACCAGCAGTCTGGGCTACACCAAGTTTTTGGCGCCGCTGCCGGGGACAGGCAATACTAAGAAATAGTTTAATTGTTGATTCGATCTTGTTACTTGTTACTTAAGTTTGGTGTGCCTGATTAGGTAGTCACTTGCTTTTTCTACCTTTTTCTCGCACCCTCTGTCAGTTTGTTCTATTCTGAGCAAATTGAGCCTTTTCAAGAGCCGGAGAGTGAGTTTATACGACGACGACGACATCAACGCCAACACCAGAGAGAACGTGAACTAAACATGGCGGAAGAAGAACCACCACCACTTGTTAGGACACTCAATGACTATGTTCGTCCGGATATCAACAACATCATTCGACCTAGGGTGGCAGTGACCAATTTTGAAATCAAATCAAACGTAATTCAGATGGTTCAAAACTCCGTTCAATTTCATTGTTTACTCGACGAGGATGCTAACGCTCACATCCGTAGTTTTCTCGAAATTTGCGATACATTTAAAATCAATGGTGTTACTGATGACACCATTCGCTTGCGTTTATTCCCGTTTTCTCTCAAAGACAAAGCCAAGCTTTGGCTTAATTCTCTCTAGGTGAATTCCATTGCTACATGGAATGATCTTGTTGCCAAATTTCTAGCTAAATACTACCCGCCGGCCAAAACGGCCAAGCTGCGTAATGATATCTCATCATTTCAGCAGACTGACGGCGAAAGTCTTTATGATACCTGGGAGAGATACAAGGATCTCATGAGGAGATGTCCTTCACACGGATACGAGCTATGGAATCAAACTTTCATATTTTATAATGGCTTATCCGTTGTCACTCGGCAGATGATAGATGCTGCCGCAGGAGGTGCATTGGGTAGCAAAGACCCACAAGCATGCTATGATCTTATCGAAGATATGGCAACCAACAACTACCAATGGAACCCCCCCCCCCCTACGAGACTGAAACTGCCAAAGAACGGTGGAGTTTTCACTATGGATGCTTTATCTGATCTCTCTACGCAGGAAGAGAAGTTGACAAAGAAAATGGATCAGATGTGTGTTCCTCCTAAACAGGTTACTTGTAATTTCTGCTCAGGGGCACATCCTAGTGACCAATGCCAGGAGGAAACTCCTGGTCACGAGAAAGTCGATTTCGTTACTAATCAGCCAAGGTCTCAGTATAATCCCAATGCAACAAACTATAATCATGCATGGAGGGATCACGTAAACTTCAGTTATCATAACCAAACCACTAAACCCCCTCCAAGGATTCCTTACACACAGAGACCACGTCAGCCTCATCAGTTTGAACGTCAGCCTCAGCAGTTTGATCGTCAACCACAACCATTTGAGCAACAATGTCAGTACAACACTCAACCCCCGCTTCCCAATCAATCTTTATCATCTTCTTCAGGACCTTCCTATCTGGAGGATCTTGTGAAGCAATATCTAGCACGATCTGAGCTACGATTCGACCAAACCGATGTTAGACTTAATCAGGTGGAAGCCACATTAAGAAATCACCAGGCCTCGCTCCAAAATCTCGAAAATCAAGTAGGCCAGGTGTACAAACTCTTGTCTGAGAGACCACAGGGTGGTCTCCCGAGTAACACGGATCCTAATCCGAAAGCAGTTCTAAGGCCTCACCCAGCCGCACCTTAGCGGGGTGAATATAGTCTTTTACCGGCAAACCTTAAAGAACTGGATATGCTTTCTTCCGAATCTCATGCTCTCCTTTCATGTCTCTTTCTATGTACTCAACTTCCTTCTTACATTCAGCGCGATATAGTCATGAGGCTTCAAAAACATGTGAGGAGAAATCAAAACTTTGCCAAATTTCATAGAGGCACTTCTATCTATGCGGCAAAGAGGCGTGCCAAATACATAGGGAAATGTTGGAGATGTGGTGCTCTGTTGCATGAGGGTGCTTGTAGGAATTTGCCTATGATATCTCAGTCAGAGTGTGCCAGTGCTCTTCAAGAAGATCCCGTTAAGCTGAAAGCCGAGGGGGTCTTGCGTCCTAAAAGTAACGCTGGTGCCATGATTGAGGAGTTGGTGAGTCTCTGACTAAGCAAACTCGAGCCTAAGCCCCGATAGAATCCCTAGGTCATGTCGTATAGCTCCTCTTGTTTTCTCATTTCAATTCTCATTCGGTCTGGAGAGACAGGAAAACACTCAGCATTTCAACGTGTTAAAGTGTTCGCTTACACACCATACTAATAGTGTGTTACCTGTACTTACATGTCTGTTTGTCGGATGCTCATTTTCCAGGTTTCCGTTTCCGTTTTTGTTCGGATTTCCGCTAATCTAGATGCGTGTTTTCAATTCAGTACTACTTAACTCTTCCTCGTACATTTTTCGGAGCCCTATAGAGAGTAGCATGTGCCAAACCGTTGTTTGAATTAAAAATCTGATGAAAAATGGGTATGTTCAAAATATAGCCCCTACGGCCGTAGGACAATACTACTGCGACCGTAGGACTTTTCTGAGCACTCTGCGGCCGTAGTTATTAACTGCTACGGCCGTAGGAACTTCTCTATATATAGCCATCGATCAGATTTCATACGCATGTTTCTACTCTCTCTCTTCTACTCTCTCTCTCTAAAACGCGAACTATGACCGTCCGAGGGTTTTTCATCCATTTCTCGAGCTATCTCCGGCCATTTTCAACAAACAAGGTACCAAAATGCTCCTTACACTCGTGTGTATTTGATTTCATGCTTTAATTTCATTTGTTTAGCCCTCATTTCGATCGATTGAGCAAAACCCTAGCCGACCATTTCTGTTATGTTCGTAAATTACCTACGGCCGTAGTGAATACCTTCTACGGACGTAGTAAGCCTAATTAGGGTTTTGCCATTCACATGCTCCTACGACCGTAGGAATTTCTTTCTACGGCGGTATGAAGCCTTTTTAGGGTTTTGTTTGGTTTTGTTTCCTGTGACCGTAGTAACTATATCCTACGGCCGTAGGACCCCTGTTTCAACTGTTTTTCAAATTTGTTCAACTTTTTGACATTTTCTACATTCGGGGAGCTATAGCATACCAAATTAAACCCATATCGATCGATAGGATGTCTAGCCATCTTGCGTGCGTCTTACTTAGACTTATATTCCTTTCAGGATGCGTCGACGTCCTCGTAGACAGGCTTCGCCTGAGCCGCGCATTGACCCGCGCCACTTTCCGCGCATAGTCTACCCTGACAGAGTTCCGGTCGAGCGGCCAGCCGGTGTCGCGCTTCCTCCGTATCTCCGCTTTGACCGTGAGGAGGATTTTAATCGACAGAGATAAGAGCTGACGGTTACGGGTATGAGCCTATCTGATACATTGTATGGGACGACTTTGCTACCCTACGTATCAAAAACCCGAGCGCAGAGCGCCTGTGGTATACACTGGCGGAAGTTATTTAGTCTACAGGGGGCAGTATACCACGAGCTTGCATTGGAGTTCTTCTTTACTATTCATCTGGTTACCACGCTGACGGACTATAAGCGGGAGGACGCCCTTAATTTCCGGCTACCGGGGGCAAAGAGGCAGCTTTCTTTGCGGCAGTTTGCCATCTACATGGGCTTTTATACACATGAGGAGTTGGATACTCCGGCCTTCACAGAGGGTATTATTGATTGGCCGGAGGGGGTGACTAGTATATCTTTCTGGCAGGAGGTGGGCACTGGTACCTACAACACTGCCAGTGTGCCAAAGAGCACGAAGCTCAGGGATCCATTGCATCATATTCTACACCGAGCGATAGTTGATAGCATGACTGCCCGCAGCTCTTCCTCAGGGTCAGTCACTTTCACCGATCTATTTTATCTATACACCATGGTCCATCAGAGACCCTGCCAGCTTGCTATTTGCCTGGCCCGTTTTCTGTTCCACATCCGTACGTCCCGTGTTTCTCAGGCTATCTATGGAGGGGGATACGTTACTATGCTAGCAGAGGCTATGGGCCTCCTGACCGGAGAGATTACTGATGATCTAGTCTACTCAGCCCGTGCCGTTCCGATAGATTTTGCAGTCCTGCAGCGCATGAGGGTCGCTGCTAGGATCAACAACCAGATGAGATTGATTAACCTGGACAATACTGTTTGGGAGCCACCGAGGGTGGTTGAGGAGGAGGTAGCAGGAGGAGTAGCAGCAGAGGGAGGAGCTGGTGGAGGTGCTCCAGAGCAGGGTCTGCCTGAGTTCACCATTAAGGATCTATTTGGGACGACGCCACCTCCCCCACAGCAGCCAGCCCAGGTTTACACGAGAGATTATAGGGCTAGGCTAGGGAGGTTGGAGAGATCAGTTTCTCAACTCGTTGAGATGCAGCGGGAGGCGAGAGAGATTCGGAGGGCTGAGCTTACACACGCTACCTCCCCCACAGCTTGCTTATCACGGCAGATACTTTGACTTCTTCACAGGAGTTTCCACAACCGCCAGTTTATCCGCAGAGGCTCCGGGACTTCACTGATGAATCCGGACCTTCACAGCCGCCTCCGCCGTAGTTACTATTCTGGGATAGTTTAGTAGTTATCTTTTTATGTATATCTAGATTAGCTTGGCTGTACAATTTTGTTCTGTTGTAGTACATGCCACATTTTGTGTGTTTGATGTTCTTGTACTTATTTTGTCTATCTGTATGACATCAAAACACTTATAAATATTCAGATATATATTTATTGTAGTTCAGTTCCTTATGCTTGCCATAACTTGTGATATTTTTGTCCCTCTCTATGTTTCACTTTTGGTTGAGTTGTTGTTTTGCAAAAATATTCGTGATATCTTAGCAGCTCAACTTAAGTGTGGGGAGGAAGCCAACGCCTTTAAAATTTTGCAAATACAGACACACAATTGCTGTTCAGGGAGTTCTTAAATCTTTTTTCTCGCACTTTTATGCTTACTATTAGTACATTGGGGACAATGTACACTTTTAAGTGTGGGGAGGGGATTAATATAACATGCCTGCTATTTTGTGTCCTGTTGAAAACTCATGTATGCTAACTATGCTTTAAACCTTAGATTTGATTTAGGCGTAAATTTTTTTCAAATTTGTATAATTTTGGACATGTTTAGATCTTCTCGCATTATAGACTTTAAACAAGTGACATTTCAACTTTTATGAAGTAGATTTTGCACAAATACTTGAGTTTTAACAATTGTTTGACTTCAATTGCACAAGCCACACCCGATATGCATTCCTGAGCATTTGAGCCACTACACTTCATTTCTTACATAATTAGCTCATGGAATTGCCCACTTATATGCTGATTGTTGCTTTGATTGTAGAACTTGCTTATTAGTATGCATGTCGAGATCATGAACTAAACTGTTGCATTTAAGTGATAGAAGCACTAGGAAAACCCAATTCAGCCTATATACTTTTGTTTTAGCCAATTTCTATATATTTACCCCTAGATATCCAATTTGAGTCTAAGCTTTTCATTTTGCTACCCATGTTTGTTCCGTTTTAGTCTATTTTATTTTTAAGTTTCCAGAGTCAGTTTGACCAGTTTCATTCTGTTTAGTTCCGTTGTATTTTGTTCGTCAGTTGTTCATGCACCGATTAGTGGGATATGAAAAATACGTATGTCCCTTGGTTTGTTCTGTTCATTCTTTCCTTGACATTCTTTCCTTGCCTATTTTTGAGCCTGTCATACATTGAGTAGTAGTTCTTTGTCGGTATTACCTGGGTGTTAGCGATCATTCAGAGGATTCTGATTCCACTTCAGCTTGATGAACTGTTCTCTCGCAAAAAATATTGTGATATTCCTTTATTCCTTCAATAATAGCAGCTTAAACGGTTTTGGAACTTGATTTTTGGATTCTATTTTAGCCACTTTTATATATTCCCATTCCTACCCTTAGCCCTAGCCACGTTACAACCCGAACAAAGTCTTCATGATAACTGCATATGTTTATGTTAATTGGTGGAGATGTGATCTATGATCAAGCCTATGCTATTTTTTGCTTCAATCTAGGAAACATGCACTTATACACTTAACCCTAATACACATTGAGTGCTAGAGTGATCTCCGGTGAGCTATGAAGTCAGATACTTGTCATAATTCATCTATTCGTGGTTAAATTTGCTTTTCATGGAAGTTTGTTTTCGTTGCTGTGTTTGGCTGTCAGTTATGCTTTTAGATCTCTTCTATGTCGGAATGATACATGTTTGCACTGATTTGCTGCCTTTAGAAATTCTTTGGTTTTAGCTATTGCATTAGAGTTTGCTTGAGGACAAGCAAAGCTTAAGTGTAGGGAGTTTGATATATGCGTTTTTATGCATGTTTTGCATGCTAGAATACCCCGTACTTATCCCAAATCCAAGGTGATTCTTGTTGTAATTGATCTATTATGCTTAACATTCACCTTGCAGGTTACAAAGAGCTTTAAGTAAGATAAAGGGGCAAAAAGGGAAGAATAGAAGAAAAATGAAGATTGGTGAAAAAGACACCCTACGGCCGCAGTAGGTATTTCCTACGGCCGTAGGAGTTATTCTTCTAGAAGGGTTAAAAGGACACCCTACGGCCGTAGATGTATATCCCTACTGCCGTAGGAGCCCCTTATCCGCAGTAATCATTTCCTGGCATATTTCTTGCGTGTGTCGGATGAGTAGCAGAATCTTGCGTGTGGAGAAACTCCGTTCCAGCCATCCTACGGCCATAGAGGATACTTGCTACGGCTGTAGGAAGTTATTTTACATCAGATTAAATGACAGAATCTGCCATTTGCACAAGGGTGACAATTTTTCACCACAATTCTGACCAACACGTCCAACCACTCTCTCTAAACACCCTAACACTCCAGGGAACTTCTCTTGGTGATTCTAAGGAGAAGAGCTTGGATTTGAAGTCTTAGGACAACATCTTGGAGCTTGGATTCATTAGTTTTATCATTGCTAGCTTGGGTATACTCTTTCCATTTCTTATTTCAATCATGTACCCATGTGTTCCAGATGTTGTATTATTAATCTTGATGTATATGGATAACTAAACTCATTTCACTTGGGCCAAGATGATTCTTGGCTAGTTATGGGATATTTGACTGTTATGTTGACTTGATTCAAATATGCATGTTTGATCTTGAATACAATAGTGTTTTATCCACTTAGTATGTTTAATATTATCATGTTCATGTGTGATAATGTGTATAGGATAACTCCTTCATGTTTAAGCATGTGGATATTCAAGAATGATGGTTGATTTTATTAATTCCATGTTAAGTTTGTTATTAGAAATGATACATCTTGCATGGTTGTCATTAGAGAACATTATTGAGATATGTTTTTAATCATTTTAGGTTTATCCATTATTGGTTATTTTATTCATATGTTGGTTTTATGCATGCCTTATGATTGTAGATGAAAATCTTGTCATTTGGTGTATTTATGGGTCAAACATGCTACTAATGATTAAATGATTCACAAAGATGCTTGTTGGTATGTTTAGATGGTGAAATGAACTCAGATGTATGCCTTTGATATGCTGGTCTTGGTGTTCAATGTGCATATCACATGATTCATGTTTTAAGAAGTGTTGGCTATACTAGAAATGGTAGGTTTAACATGTTCATATCATTAGTAATCATGTGGCTAAATATTAAATTCCCTTAATTGTGAGGTTTGAGTTTAGAGGAGTTTGTGACCCCATTGTACCAATTTACATGTGTTTATGATTTGATATTAAAGTCTAGATTGTAATTTGTTGTTGAATGCCTTTAAGTTAGATTAAACTATTCTGTCGTATTGATTCCTACGGCCGCAGGAAGAAATTCCTACGACCGTAGGACAGTACAACCTTCTACGACCGTAGGAAGAAATTCCTACGGTCGCAGGAGGCATTTTTACCACAGTGTGCTGTTTTTGCTTGTTTTAACCATTTTAATTGCTTTGACACCTTTTTGGGTTCTGAGGACTACTGAACATGTCATTTGAAAAGATGTTTGTCTTTGTAGTCTGATTTAGACGCGATCTGGTGGATCTGTAGTTGAATTCTGATATGCCGTTACTTGCTTAATCATGTTTGATTATTGAGTCTGGGTCTTGATAACACGAGTGATGATTCTTGCATGATAATGTGGTTTTGTTGAGTATTAGAACAGCATGCTATGCGCTCAATCTATTCAAGTCTTTATATTATGTTTTGTAATGTGTTATTGCCATGATTAGTCTAGTTGATTTCAAAGCCTAAGTGATCTGTTATCCTGCTGTTTGCCTTTGGTGTTAGTGTGTATTAGTTACTGTAGTTCTTGATTAATTTAGTTCATTCTGTTACTTGCTTTAATTAATTCTGCTGATCAAACAACAATGAGACTTAAGTATTGGTAGCTTCCTGTCCTGGTGGAACGATATCCGGTCTTACTGAGTCTATACTGCTATTGACCAGGTTATACTTGCCTGTGTCATGTGTAGTATCCGCTTAGTAACATCGTTTTTATAAATTTAAAACGAGGTTGTGTCACAAGATTTTATAACAAGAAAAACCAGCAGCCTGGGATACACCAAAAGTCATCCCACCCTGGGTCCACGAAGTAATCATCTTCGTCACTGCTTTCGTCATCTTCTAGAATATATCCGTGGATTGAGCTATAACAGTTGAATTCCAATAAAATTTCTTTGATTTTGATGTGTTTGGCCAGTATGTCGGGCCTTACATCTTTGTACCAGTTGTCAGAGGCCCTTTTTCCGTAGCAGATTTGGGATTTATACCGCATGATTGCTTAGAGTTCTTTGACTGCTGATATTGCGGTATTTATGGCTCCTTGGTCAACCTGGTGAGCTGTTCCGACCAGTGCATTTTGTGTGAGGACGTTGATTGGATGTGTGTTGGCCTGTTTTTGAATACTTTTGTATTCTCCTCCAAGTTCCCTGACACACATTGTTCTTGGGATTTTTGTTGACAATGGTCTGAAACTAGGACAAGATACTGTAAGCACTCTTTCACCTTCGCTGGTGCAATACCATGCGAGTTTTGGCTTATCATCATCAGAGCTTCTTCCACTGCGGCTGCTGCTTTCAGGTTGTACCGGGTCATTTCTTCTGTACAATCTTTAAGAAAACAAGTTACTAATCGAGATAGTTTATCTGCCAGTACATTCTGTTTACCATTAATATGTTCAATATTGATTTTGACCCCTGTGCCTGTGATTGCATCCTGGAATCTTATCCAACGAACCCTTGATGCTTTGTTGCTATTAGTTTTTTGATAAAAACTATTTATTGCTTGGAAATCAGTTCTAAGGGTTACTTCTTCTTTGTCAAGGTAATATATCTTCATTTTCTTAAGGGCATTGAGACAGGCATTAATCTCTATATCTATTGTGGATTGTGGTGTTGCAAACTTGCCACTATAGTAAGCGCAGATTTTTTCATCATTTTTGGGATCATTCTTTCTTCTTTTCCATTTGCATACTCCTCCCCATCCTTCTGCACATCCATCTGTTTCATGTATAATATATGCATCTTCTGGTAGGATTTGAAGATCTGGGAGGTTTTGTACCTCCTTTTTTATTTTATGGATTAGCTCATAGTCTAATTGTTTGAGCCTTTTGTCATGGGGGTTGGTTTTGCTATATAATGGTCTGACTAGCAGGCTTAGCTTTGGGATGTAATTTAGGGCATAGTTCAGGATTCCTAAAAAGGACCTAAGACCCGCTTTTGTCTTCAGTTTTTCCTCAGCAAAGTCTATGACCTTTTTGATGATATGCTCTTGCAGTTTTATTTTGTTGTTTCCAATGGTTGCTCCAAGGAATTCAATTTCTGGAACTTCGATCTTCATCTTGTTTGGTGAAAGTATTATGCCATTATATAGGCAAATACTTCGCATGACCTCAAGGTGTTGTTTATGGTTTTGAGTGTCCCTTGAGAAGACCAAAATATCATTGATGTAAACTGCGATAAAGTCTTCAGTTGCTTTGACGCATTTATCCATTTTTCTTTGAAATACCGCTGGGGCATTTTTCAATCCAAATGGCATTACGAGCCATTCATACAATCCTCCTGGGATCCAGAAGGCAGTCCATGGTATCGATTCTTCGTGCATGGCGATTTGGTGGAACCCAGATTTGAGGTCAAACTTTGAGAAAACTTTTGCACCTCCAATTCATTTGAGTAAGGTATTTATTCCTGGTAAAGAGTATTGATCCTTGTAGGTGTTTTCATTGAGTGTACGGTAATTGAACACCATTCGTTCTTTGCCCTTCATTTTCTTTCCTGTTTTAGGATCAATGGTGGTTCCTGAGTTCACGATCATAGCCATCGTCTTATGCCTACTTGAGCTTGGCCTGATTACTCCGAGCTTTAGTAATGCTTCATCATGTTTTTTGAATGATGCATCCATTGTTGGTGTTATATTTCTCAGTGGTTTGTCCTGGATAGAGATTTCTGGGTTAATAATCTCTATTTTGCACAACTCCTGGTTCTTTTTCCAGTGAAGAAGAGGGTTCTCCCCGATATAGCCTTGTTGTCTTAGCTCATCAAGAAGTGGCTTGAAACTGTCATGTAACTTTGCCCCATCTTCCTTGGTGAATGCTATATCATACTGTAGTTGATGATATACGTATTCATCAAGTTCAAGTTCAGCGATAGCCGCATTCATTGTCTCTGTTTGAAGGGTTGACTGGATCTTTGTGATTTTCTTGTAGAAGGTTATTTCATAGCCTTCTATTCTAATTCCGCCTTTCATTGATCTTATAAAAGATGCCCCAATGTGCATGTCAATACCGTCACCTGTCCTCATATCAAAGGCATATACCAAGGGTATACGGAATTTATTGCCTTCAATAATGATACATCCTCCCTTTAGCTTGTAAGACGCCTTTTGTCTTGAGTTTACTCCGTTGAAGTAAGTTTCATACTTTACTTCTTCTAGTGCCCCTTCTGGTACTACTTCTTTGTTGATACAACAGGAGGTTGCACCTGTATCAATGATTGCACGGGCTGTAAACTTTGGATTTCTTGGGATGTCAAATTCTACCTGTATATTGTATAGTTGGTTATTGATTTTTCTGGTTCTTTGGACTTCTCCTGTTGCTGATGCAATTATTGTTTCTTCAATGAGGGCTTTGGAGTAATGTTCTTGTTGTAACGGTAACTCGTTTTCTCTCCGTTGTTCCTCGAGCTCTTGTTTAAGCCTCGATACTTCCTCTAGTAACCATTTGCACTCCTGGCTCCATGCCTTTTCTTTCTCAAACCATTTTTGTATCTCAACCTCATGCTCAAAATGTTCCTTTGCTTGGTCTCTGATCCTTTTCTTTATTTCTTTTTCTTTCTCTAAAAGCATTTCTCGTAATAGAGAATATCCTTGAGCATTTGCCTCAACATTTGCTGATTTAACTATGGGTTTATCTTGATGGCTTTCTTTAATCGGTGAAAAGCACAAACAACACAAAGTGTGACTGTGCATTTTGAGCAATGAAGTCTTGATCGTTCTGTGGTTAAGATGCCACAGAAGTAACAAAGTGCATAGTTTGTTAATTCATTTTCCTGCCAATCGTGCTCACATGTGGTATCTGGGAATGCCTTTGTTGGTAGCCACGAGCCTTCTTGTTTTATTGCTTCCTTGATTTTTGATGGCTCTCGTGGGTAAACATATAACATGTGTTAGATTGTGTGCATAGATAGATAACATGTATCATCATGTCCAATACTATGTGACACTAAAGGATCACACTGCTACACACCCAATTAGAACCTTATGGATTTTACCTAGATGCGTGTAACAATAATTAATTAGTTTAATTAATTATTGAGAAGAAAAATAATATTAGCTATTTATTATTTAAAGAGGAGAAGTTAATATTTAGTTTAAATATTAACGGGACCAATTAATTAATAGTTATTAATTAATTAGAAAGGTTAAAGGGTATTTTCTGTAATTACTTAATAGTTTAATTAAAGTTGAGCTTTAAATTAAACGGGCTTGGGCTTTAATAAGGATATCTATATATATATATATACCTTATTAACCTTAGAATCATTAACAAGTAATCACAAGTTAAGAAAAACCCTAAGCACTCTTCTCTCCTTCTCTCTCTCGGCGACGTGGTGAAAACCGAACCACCAAGGGTGGTGGTCGGCGGCGACGCAACACACACACACATTAGGGATCAAGGTTTAATCCTTAGGCGGTCTAGCAGCCCGTTCGAGGTGGTGCAGTAGCGGTGGATAACCTGCAGCAATCTAGGATTGAGCAAAAGTTTTGGTTTGCTCAAAGGTATAATTTTTATCCCTTACTCTGTATTAGTTCTTATATGAGTTAGATGAGATCACTGGAGGGGGTTTTGTTTTTTATTCCGCTGTGCATGTATGATATGTCTTTTACCCCACAAACCCATCAGTGGTATCAGAGCCACTTCTAACCTCATAGGGAACTAGGTAGATTCTTTTTTATCATGTTGAATAGGTTTCTTTTTATCAAGGTTTAACCTTTTGATTATCCAAGTAATTTAAAATCAGTTTGAATTTTAAATGGATAATAAATTGGTTATGATAAAAAGAGGATAAGGTTTAAGTTTAAATTTTAAATTTAAAAGTTATTATTATTATTATAATTGTTTGTGTAAAGATGGTGGCCGGCGGCGGTTTCACCACCGTGGCCGGTGGCGGCATGCGACGGAGACCAGGACGGCAGTGGCATCGACGGTTGGCTTCGCCTGGCTAGTCGGCGTCGGCTGGCCAATTGCAACCACCAGCTCGGTCGGCGCCGTAGGGTGGTCGGCAGCCAGGGAAACCGGTGGAAAAGGGGACGGCGTAGGGCGACCCAGCTGTGGCTCGTACCTGCGGCCCAACCAAACTGGCCCAGTTAGTGGTCAGCCTACGGTATCCCTTATTGGCCCAGTTTTAAGGCCCAAAAGTTTTTTTTAGTTTTTCAGTTTAGGGTAACACCTAACAGGATTAAAAACTAAAACTATTATATGAGTTTTATTTTTATAAAACTTATATATAAAATATTGGATTTTAATCAAGTGTTGGTTAAAATTTATTATTTTAGTAATTCTATACGCATAACAATAATTAAATTATATTATGATTTTTTTTAAACCAGGTGATTTTTACAGTTTATTAAAGTCAAGTTAATTCTTCAAGATATGATAATTAGAATCAGTTTTGTATGTATTTAGTTTTAATACATGTTTGGGATGCCATAGCCGAGCCCTAGACCTTGTGGATTGTTTTTTTCTGTACTTGTTGTTGTGATTGGTTTTATTATTCTATGGTGTGGGGAGGCCTGCGTGTCACTTACAACCCCTATTCTATTTTGTAAAAGTATTAGATTAGCGGGCCTGCGTGCCTTTTTGAATATCTTGTATTTTTATATTTCAAGTTTTTTAGACGATAGGATAAAATTGTATAATTAGAAGACCAAGGAGCAAGGAGCAAGGAGCAGAGAGAAGGATTGGATGCTGGAGCCAGTGGGAGCTTCAGAATGCCATGCCATGTGTGTTGTGTATTATTTCCACATAGTTTTTTTAACCGTAGGATTTTTTCGTGTGGCTCACGAAACCGACATTAGTTAAGGGCAAGGCTAGGGCATAGTTGTTTGTGGTTGTTTTATTTCTTTACATATTCTATATGCGTGGTTGTGATTCTCACGATAAAATAAAACAAGGGTTTTAATAATAGTTAATTATTAAACATACGTTTTTTAAAGAAAACTAGCACTAAAGTTTTTCCTCGTCAAAAACTTTGAAATCCTTTTTAGAAAAATCTTAGATCAGTGTGCTACCCACCTAATGGTACACCTTTCCTGTTAAACGGTACTCGGGTGTCGTAAGTGACCAAACCTTGGGCATTCGGGTTCAAAACATTGCGGGGGACGGTGTGAAAGACTCTGTGATAATCGGAAGTCCTGGTCAGAGTTCACACTGTCTTAGGTGGTGCGATCTATTTTGGTGATAATCGTGAGTCCCGGCCCAAAATGCACTAGAGGGACTAAACATGCACGGTTCTTGTCACCGATGTCCCGCGGATCTAGGAGTCGTGTCCAGGTAGGATACGATTGATATAGGTTTACCTACCAGAAATAGCATTGTCCTGGTGGAAAGTACCCAAACCTTGCATCGGGAAATGTGAAATATGGATCCTAGTCTAATAATTTATTGTTTAAAAGGTAATAATTATTGGAAGATGTAATCAATACTGAATCGGTTTTATCTTTTTCTTTTTCTGTAGATGTATTTTATATCTGTTATTCCATTTTATTCACCAAAAGAATCTCTAAGCCTCATCATCGGCAAGTGGAAGCTTTCAGGTCCAAACTTTGTTGTTTGAAAGATGCATCTGAAAAATGTTTTGGATGCACAGGGAAAGCTTCACATCATAGAGACATTACCTCCAGAACGACCAGGGGTAGATGCCCAGGATAGTGAGTATGACACTTACTATCAGTATCTGGCTGACGAGTGACGTCATGTCGATTCTCATTCACACAGCATCATCCGAGTTTACGGATGATCTCCGTGAGAAGTCATCTTATGAGGTTGTTCAGGGACTGGAGCGTAAGTTCAAGTATACTGAACGGATATGTCGTATGCTGCTGATGAAGGAAATTCTTTCAGCAAAAATGAAAGAAAACCAGCCCATTAGCGATCATCTCATTAATATGAGAAGGCTCTTAGATTGCTATGAATGTTTTGGGTCAAAATCAAAACCACATGAGCTAGTTATGCTCTTGTTGGTTATTTGTCGGACTATTACCATAAAAGGGTAATGTATGTCCTCGATGATTTTGAGATGACTATCGCAGGGTTGCACGAAATCCTTTTGTGCATCAGGGATGAGTTGAATCCAAAGCAGCTAGAGTCAACAGTTGTAGACCCTATGCAGGAGGATGACTTATAACTTCTTATGAATCATGGGTATTGGATACCGGATGTGGTCATCACATATGCAATCATTTGCAGGGATTCAAGAGAAGTAAGAAGCTGAGACAAGGAGATATGGACCTGCTGGTAGGCGAAGGCTCCATGGTTGGTGCTAAAGCTGTAGGAACATATTATCTTAGTTTGCCCTCGGGCATGGTCTTAGAACTAGAACCTTGTTACTACGTTCCTATACTTATTAAAAATGTTATCTAGTTTGACTTGCTTATAGACTATGGATTTAATTATGTTTTGAATGAAAAAGTTATTTCATGTTTCAAAAATGATATTTTCTTTTTTAAAGCTACTCCAGAAAATGGTCTATATACGCTAAATCTAGATAACAATGACTTCTATCATATAAGTAAGATATCCAAAAGTAACTTGAATCAAACTCACCTCTGGCATTGTCGTTTAGGACATATAAACAAGAAACGCATAGAGAAACTCCGAGATGACAGAATTCTAGAACCATTTGACTTAAAGTCATTTGATATTTGCGAATCTTGTTTCTCTGGTAAAATGACAAAGCAGCCTTTCAACAGTGAAAATGAAAGGGCTAGTGAGTTATTAGGGATTATACACACAGATATGTATGGACCCTTTACTCCATAAGCTAGAGGAGGATACCGGTATTTCATAACCTTTAGTGATGACTTCAGTAGGTTCGGTTATGTCTACCTGATTAGACTGAAATCTGAAAGTTTTGACAAGTTCAAACAGTTTCAGAATGAGGTACAAAATCAGCCGGACAAGAAGATAAAGTCACTTCGGTCGGATCGAGGTGGCGAATATCTGAGTCAGGAATTCAACGATCATTTGAAGGAATGTGGGATTGTTTCACAACTCACACCTCCGTATACACCTTAGATGAAAGGTGTATCAGAAAGGAGGAATCGTACACTGCTTGACATGGTACGATCAATGATGAGTCGAAGTTCACTACCATTGTCGTTTTGGGGGCACGCACTCGAGACAGCGGCGTTCATGCTGAACCGGGTTCCGACCAAATCGGTTGAAAAGACACCGTTCGAGGTATTGACGGGGAAAAAGCCCAAAATGTCTTTTCTCAAGGTTTGGGGATGTGAGGTGTATGTTAAGCGAACATTCACAGATAAACTCAATCCCAAATCAGATAAGTGTATCTTCATGGGTTATCCCAAGGAAACCATGGGATACTATTTCTATAACCCAGATGAGAAAAAAGTTTTTGTTGCTCGTAAAAGGGTGTTCCTGGAGGAGAAATTTCTTAACTCAGATACTCCAAGAAAAGAAACAGAGCTTCAAGAAATTGAAGAAGAGGAGATTACACCACCACCGATAATTGAACCTGTGGTCCAACAGAGAATTTTTGAATCCCAACCCGAGTCTGTGGTTAAGGAAGAGGTGCAAACACAAGACCTTCGCAGGACTTGTAGGCCTCGTTATGAGCCAGATAGGTATTTGGGATTCCTAGTTGCTCAAGACGAAGGGGATCTTTTAGAACCCACTACCTACCAAGATGTTGCCTAAAGTTTAGAATCTAAGAAATGGCTAGAAGCCATGAAGGCAGAGATGCAATCCATGTATGACAACCAGGTCTGGGAGTTAGTAGATTTTCCTCAACATAGTAAAGTTGTTGAGTGCAAATGAGTCTTCAAGAAGAAGATATACATGGATGGAAAAGTGCATACTTTTAAAGCAAGGCTAGTGGAAAAAGGTTTCCCACAAACTCATGGCGTTGACTATGATGAAACTTTTTCCCCAGTGGCAATGTGTAAGACTATTAGGATCCTTATGGCCATATCAGCATATTTTGACTATGAGATATGGCAGATGGATGTCAAAACCGCTTTCCTTAACGGAAAATTGACAGAGGATGTATATATGTTACAGCCGGATGGTTTTGCCGATCCAAAGAACCCTAATAAAGTATGCAAGTTACTCAAATCCATTTATGGATTAAAACAAGCATCTAGGAGTTGGAACTTACACTTTGATGAGCGTATCAAAGAATTTCGTTTCACCAAAAGTGAGTTCGAGTCGTGTGTTTACACTAAATTCAGTGGGAGCGCGGTAACCTTCCTAGACTTGTATGTAGATGACATACTATTAATAGGAAACAATATACCAGTGTTACAAGGAGTAAAATCCTGGTTAGGTAAATGTTTCCAGATGAAAGACTTGGGAGAAGCTGCTTATATACTGGGTATAAAGATCTATAGGAATAGATGTAAGCAGCTTATTGGACTTAGTCAAAGTACGTATATTGACAAAGTCGTGAAAAAAATCAAGATGGATGAATCCAAGAAAGGATTCATTCCTATGCAATCTGGCGCCATTTTGAGCAAGACTCAGTGTCCTGTGTCTAGTCAAGATCAGGACAAGATAAAATTGATACCATATTCCTCGGCAGTTGGTTCAATCATGTATGCCATGCTATGTACTAGACCCGATGTTGCCTATTCTATCAGTGTCACGAGTAGATATCAGCAAAATCCTGGTGAAGCCCATTGGGTAGCCATCAAGAATATTCTCAAGTACCTGAGAAGGACGAAAGACATATTTCTAGATTATAGAGGTTCGATGGATGAGCTTAGTGTAACTGGTTACACTGATTCTAGTTTCCAGACCGACAGGGATGACTTCAGGACGCAGTCAGGATTTGTCTTTACCCTAAACAGAGGAGCCATATCTTGGAAAAGTCAGAAGCAAGATATAATAGCAGATTCTACTATAGAAGCAGAGTATATTGCGGCAAGTGATGCGGCAAAGGAAGCTGTCTGGCTGAAGAATTTTATCTTAAATCTTAGAGTTTTTGCCAGTATCTCTAGACCGATCGATATATTCTGTGACAACTCAGGGGCTGTGGCGCAAGCTAAAGAGCCTAGAGATCATCAGCAGACTAGGCACGTACTCAGGAAATATCACCTCATCAGAGAGATCATCGAAAGAGACGATATTAGATTGCAAAAGATACCGACGGACGACAACGTTGCTGACCCGTTGACAAAGTCGCTGGCTAGAGCTAAGCATGAGAGGCATGCAAGTTCTATAGGAATGCAGTACTTAGAACATAAAAGCTAGTTCATGTCTTTTTGTTATTACTATAGATGTAACTTGAAACTCTTTTACTATTTAATTACATTTCATGGGATTGAAATAGGAGGTATTTGCGTAATTGTTTCTAGTTGTCTATTTTTAGCATGTTTAAACCTATCCATGACAACTCAAGTGATGAATTGTCTAAATACCCATAGCTACTTAATTTAGTGGGAGCTATATTAGGGAGGTAACGCTATTATGAATATTTGATGATTTATTCGGGGATGAATAAAAGCACAAGGTTGTGACCAAATATTCATAGATATTTATCAGGGGATAAATATTGGGGTGATCCGTATCGAGTTTACTTCATGGACCATTAACATTAGTAAACTTGATAGGTTGTCCTTTGACCTGAGATATTTGGTTTGGGGCATGGTAACTTCTGTACTTTAGCGTGTTCTAACGTCACGCGTAACAGGGTGATCATAAGGGGCATATCTAGGTGCAACGGAAGCCATGTGCTCAAATTGCAAATATTCAAGATGGAATTTGCACCTCCTTTTTAGGGGAGATATTTTCTGAGCTCCTCGACGATTAAGACTACTGAAAATGCGTGGCCGCGCTCGGTTAGAATGATAGTTTTTCATTTGGCAAACCGTAACTGCAGAGTGTAGAGATCAGAGTCGAGAAAATCTGAGTATTTAATAAGATCCCTGCTCCATGTCAAATACCCACATTACGGAATATCGCGATGCAAAAGGAAAAGCCTAGATAATCCAAGGAGTGGATTATGTCTCTAGATGTAAGAGATCTCATAGTCTAGTTAACCTAAGCGTCTGGCTAGGGACCTCCTTAGGCCAATGATGTACAAGGAGTGTTACTTATCTTGCACAAGTGCGAGTCTATTAGATTGTGTTCATAGATAGATAACATGTGTCATCGTGTCCAATACTATGTGACACTAAAGGATCACACTGCTACACACCCAATTAGAACCTTATGGATTTTACCTAGATGTGTGTAACAATAATTAATTATTGAGAAGAAAAATAATAATAGCTATTTATTATTTAAAGAGGAGAAGTTAATATTTAGTTTAAATATTAACGAGACCAATTAATTAATACTTATTAATTAATTAGAAAGGTCATCATTTTCGGCTGACATTATTTCCCAGTCATCCTTAAGTTCCAGGTCCTGGAATACGGCCGCTCTTGCCATAGTCCCCTTCTCACTTTTGCAATCTCTTGCGAACTGTCCTTCTTTTCCGTAGATGTAGCATTTACATTTCTTGATATAGCCCTTTTATGCATTCTTTCTCTTGAAAACCTTTACATGAGATTTGTTTGGTTTTCCTTTATAGGTTTGTGACTTTCGCAAACCGTATTTTCTTCGGTTATTATCATAATAACCTGGGATTGGGATTGTCGAACAAAGAGACAGATCCCTGAGTTCCTTTTGTAAAGCGGCTTCTTTGAAAATATCTAAGATGAAATTGTATGTGAAGCTTATCGCTGATAAAACTCCCGCCGTCAATCCTGGATACTTTTGTTTAAAAGATTCTTCAACATGACTAGACAATGATCTTGGCATCTTCGAGAATAGTTTATCCAGATCTCTGCTGGCTCTTTCTTGCTCTTCTGTTGATCCCCTATGTGGATCTTCCATTAGGATTATTCACCTAATTTGGGAAGTGATGTTTTGACGATCATCTGCGATGGATTCCAGATTAACATATGCTTCTGGATACGCTGTGCGCCATTGCTGCCACATGATCTTTTCATTTTCTCCAAGTAAGTTTTACACATATAATAACTTTTTCTTGTTGTATTCCCATGTATGTTCACTGAGCCGGTTGAGGGTTATAGACTCCCATCTTGATATTACTTCAGGCCATAAGCCCGGGTCTAAGGGTAAGACCAACATTGCGCCTATGCCCGAGAGTGCTGGTGGTAGCGTCCATTGGGGTGTGTGGTATTGCCCATAATTTCCTTGGAAATTTTGGCGACCTCTCTGGGGTAATCAAAGCCGTAACTTTGAGTTCCGGTGACATATCTTTGTGCTGGTGGATAAACCGGTGGCCCAGTCATGGCTTCTGTTGGGGAAGTATATGAATTGTATACTCCACTGCTTTCCTCTGCTGATGGGAAAACATGTTCCTGGAATTCTCTGAATTTTGGGTATTCCAGCTCCTCATCTTCCTCCGATATTTTAAAAGCTTTGTGATCATTTTGCAGCATATTTGAGACCTTTTGGTAATACTGTGAGTATTCCTCTTCATCTGAGTTGTTTTCACATTCTTCTTGAAACTTGATTACCGTGAGCTGATCATCAGGTTTTGATTGATCATTATTATCTTCATCCCATCCTTGTGGCGATGATTTCTTTTATTGGGGTGGTTGGAATTGGGTTATCATATCGAACATAGTATTCCCATTTTCCCGAGTATTCCCCAAGTGTTGACCATTTTTCTCCCCATGCTCGTTTTGCCTTTCGAGGATTATTTCCTCTATTCTTTTATGAATTTAATGGGGCTATTGCTTGAGTTTCTGCCTCTTTTAGGCATACTTGACACTGGCAGAACATGTCCATGAGATTATGGTCATTGTTTTGTATGCATGTGTTCTTCATCAGCATCCAACTCCTCATGAATTTCTCTATCTTGTTGGTCAACATAGTATTTTTCCGGTTCAGGTCTTCTATTATATCTTTCAAACATTTGGCTTATTGATCTATCAAGCCTTTTGTTAACTGCCACTCCCGATGGCACTCGGACTATGTTTACTTCTGATGGCTTAAGGCTCCAGCTTCTTCCTTCTAGCTCTCTTAAGTTCTTCTTTTCTCCCGGTATAGCGGTTATACCATTTGTTGCTAGGTGATCAACAACATTTTGTACGTGGTACTCGAATCCGGTATACCTTTTGTTGGAAAGTCTTGCAACAACACCCATAGTAATGAGGAGATTGCTTTCTCCTCCTTGCCAAGACTCGTACCCATGAGTTTGAATGGATACTTCCAGATGATGATGAAAATCATATATACTCAGCTTCATGTCAGGGACCATATAAACCAATTGTGTTCCTGTCGTATGAAATACTTCTATGGTACCAATAATCTGTGTATTGTCCCTCCAACGCGTATCTCTTAGGACAATTAAAACATTCGTTCCTGCGTTTCGCCGACGTAGCGTGTGTATGCGGATCATGAATAGTCCGAGATGGACATATTGCATACCTCTTTGTCTGAGCTCATTGTAACTTTTCTGATTGCATAGTTGAAGGTTTACCTGAGTATTTTCGGTACCCAATATTCCCTGTTCGGAATAGTGTTGGTAAACCAAATGTTGCACTGTATCTCTCGTAGTTCTATACAACACCTCAGCTGGTACAAGACTAGCTCTTTGCTGTCGTGAGACTTCAAGTTGTCTTTCTGGGCTTAGGACAGTTTCCAGTGTTTGATTTTGATTTCCTAGTCTCCATTGATGATTGATATTTCGTGCTAGATTGTGACGGGCTCTTTCTAGTATTCGGTATCCTCTTATCTGATCATCCTCTGTGGGGAGCACTGAATTATTTTCAGAGGATGATTGGTTTGTCACTTTAAGTCTTTGGTGACTCATTTCTTCTTAGAGATCTTTTCGAATTCTTCTTTGAAAAATTGGTTAGGATCATTGAAGACGTAGATAGATCCTTGCTTTGCTCTTGGCTGAATTTTGTCTGTAATTGAAAGTTTATCTAACCTTTTAGCAAGATCAAATATCGAGTCTTCTTACTCCAATGGTTTTAATTCTCTTTTACCAAGTGACTGCACTTCTTTCGATAGCTTGTCAATGTTAGCCTGAGCTTATGCTATCCTTTGATTCTGCTAGACTGTTAGGTATAACAGCGTATTGTTTTGTTTGATAACTGCTGCTAGCTGAGTTGCTACACCGCCTTTGTAATCGGATGGTTTTGCAAATCCCACCGCTGGTGATTCTAACTGCTCAGTTGCTTTAACTGCTTCTTGATAGTTTTCATCTTCCTTTTGTTTATCAATACTCATCCGGTGATGAGTTGTTTAACTTCCCGAAGAAGGTCTTCAACTTTCAGAACTTTTGTGTTGAGATTTTCAGTCAATCTCAAGTCTTCCTCTTCTACCAACTTTGGCTGCTTTGTGATTTCTTGGACTAATCCAAGAAGTTCTGATTTTGATAAGGGTTTTGAGTACTATATCTCCGTAAAGATCTGTTTGAGGCTATTTATGGTTTCACTCTTGTTTTTCGAAATAAATCCTCACAGACATCAAAATTTTCAAGATTCCTTTTAAGACTTAACTCTAGACTTTGTTGTTTTTCCAAAATACTTTTGAAAATGTTTAGAGCAACTTTAGAAAATAGATTTAAACGACTATAAATACAAGCAAGATTGTTTATTAAATCAACTATTTGTGGTTTAGGATTTTCAGAATTGAAAGCTATATATTCAAGGTTGGCAATTTGGGAATTATCATACCAGTGTTGTATTTCTTGCTCAAAACGTTATGTCATGAGTGTAATTACATGATTCACCCAACAGTTAACTTCCAAATTCGGTTTTCTTTACCATTGATATAAGCAATTGTGCGGTCTTTTATCAAGTAAAACACTCTATATAGATTTCAAAGAAACACTAATACGCAATTCCCTTACCTTCCTTGAATATAAAAAGAGTGAGAAACTCATAAGTACGAACTTAAATACCTTGATTCAAGCTCTGATACCCATGTGGTTGACTCCAAGGGGATAATTAAGATTTATTTGGGTACCACAATACCACAAATCTCATGCAGAAAAGGGCTATATCAAGAAATGTAAATGCTACATATGCGGAAAAGAAGAACACTTCGCAAGAGATTGAAAAAGTGAGAACGGGAATATGGCAAGAGCGGCCGTATTCCTGGACCTGGAACTTAAGGATGACTGGGAAATAATGTCAGCCGAAAATGATGACTCGAGCGTATACAGTATTTCAGAAGGAGAAAGTGGAGCTACAATAAAAAACATTGGAGCATTAGTAGAAGAACACCCCCTGGAAGAAACTTCTTTAATGCAATAACAAGAAACATGCTATGTTTCACCCAGGAGAGCCATCAAAAATCAAGGAAGCAGTAAAACAAGCAGGCTCATGGCGACCAACAAAGGAATTCCCAAATACCACATGTAAGCACGATTGGCAGGAAAATGAATTAACAAACTATGCACTTTATTAACCACAGAACGATCAAGACTTCATTGCTCAAAATGCACAGTCACACTTTGTTTTGTTTGTGCTTTTCACCAATTAAAGAAAGTCATCAAGATAAAGCCCATAGTTAAATCAGCAAATGTTGAGGCAAATGCTCAAGGACATTCTCTATTACGGGAAATGCTTTTAGAGAAAGAAAAAGAAATAAAGCAAATGATCAGAGACCAAGCAAAGGAACATTTTGAGCATGAGGCTGAGATACAAAAATGGGTTGAGAAAGAAAAGGCATGGAGCCAGGAGTGCAAATGGTTACTAGAAGAAGTAAAGTATGAAACTTACTTCAACGGAGTAAACTCAAGACAAAAGGCGTCTTACAAGCTAAATGGAGGATGTATCATTATTGAAGGCAATAAATTCCGTATACCCTTGGTATATGCCTTTGATATGAGGACAGGTGACGGTATTGACATGCTCATTGAGGCATCGTTTATAAGATCAATGAAAGGCGGAATTCGAATAGAAGGCAATGAAATAACCTTCTAGAAGAATATCACAAAGATCCAGTCAATCCCACAAACAGAGACAATAAATGCGGCTATCGCCAAACTTGAACTTGATGAATACATATATCATAAACTACAGTATGATATAGCATTCACCAAGGAACATGGGGCAAAGTTACATGACAGTTTCAAGCCACTTCTTGATAAGCTAAGACAACAAGGCTATATCGGGGAGAACCCTCTTCTTCACTGGAAAAAGAACCAGGAGTTGTGCAAAATAGAGATTATTAACCCAGATATCTCTATCCAGGACAAACCACTGAGAAATATAACACCAATAATGGATGCATCATTCAAATAACATGCTGAAGCATTACTAAAGCTCGGAGTAATCAGGCCAAGCTCAAGTAGGCATAGGATGATGGCTATGATCGTGAACTCAGGAACCACCATTGATCCTAAAACAGGAAAGGAAATGAAGGGCAAAGAACGAATGTTATTCAATTACCGCACACTCAAGGACAACACCTACAAGGATCAATACTCTTTACTAGGAATAAATACCTTACTCAAAAGAATTGGAGGTGCAAAAGTTTTCTCAAAGTTTGACCTCAAATCTGGGTTCCACCAAATCGCCATGCACGAAGAATCGATACCATGGGCAGCCTTCTGGATCCCAGGAGGATTGTATGAATGACTAGTAATGCCCTTTGGATTGAAAAATGCCCCAGCGGTATTTCAAAGAAAAATGGATAAACGCTTCAAAGGAACTGAAGACTATATCACAGTATCGATGATATTTTTGTCTTCTCAAGGGACACTCAAAACCATAAACAACACCTTGAGGTCATGCTAAGTATTTGCCAAAATTATAGCCTAATACTTTCACCAACCAAGATGAAGATCGCAGTTCCAGAAATTGAATTCCTTGGAGCAACAATTGGAAACAACAAAATAAAACTGCAAGAGCATATCAGCAAAAAGGTCATAGACTTAGAGATTAATGCTTGTCTCAATGCCCTTGAGAAAACGAAGATATATTACCTTGACAAAGAAGAAGTAACCCTTAGAACTGATTGCCAAGCAAGAAATAGTTTTTATTAAAAACTAATAGCAACAAAGCATCAAGGGTTCGTTGGATAAAATTCCAGGATGCAATCACAGGCATAGTTGTCAAAATCAATATTGAACATGTTGATGGTAAACAAAATGTACTGGCAGATAAACTATCTCGATTAGTAATTTGTTTTCTTGTAGAATGTACAGAAGAAATGACCCAGTACAACCTGAAAGCAGCAACCGCAGTGGAAGAAGCTCTGATGATGATAAGCCAAAACTCCCATGGTATTGCACCAGCGAAGGTGAAAGAGTGCTTACAGAATCTTGTCCTAGTCTCGGACCATTGTCAATAGAACTCACTAGAACAATGTGTGTCAGGATTCTTGGAGGAGAATACAAAAGTATTCAAAAACAGGCAAACACACATCAAATCAACGTCCTCATACAAAATGCACTGGTCGGAACAGCTCACCATGTTGAACAAGGAGCCATCAATACCGCAATATCAGTAGTCGAAGAACTCCAAGCAATAATACGGTATAAAGCACAAATCTGCTACGGAAAAGGGGCCTCTGAAAACTAGTACAAAGATGTTTGGCCCGACGTACTGGCCCAAAACATCAAAATTAAAGAAATTTTATTGGAACTCAAAAAATTCAAATAAGACACATGGAGGTACCCAGTATGAAGCCCAACAAGCCTGTTACCATTATAGCCCAATCCACGGATATATTCTAGAAGATGACGAAAGCAGTGACGAAGATGATTACTTGGTGGACCCAGGGTGGGATGACCTTTCTCCCAACTATCTAAAAATGTTTCGAACTGATATGCCCAATGTACGTAGAGCCCGCATGTAGCACCCGCATCTAGCATCTAGAACGACTGGTTGTCCTTATGTATAATTAGTGTGCTTAATTAATGTACCCAAATAATGTATATCAATCAGTGTGCTGGATATTCTTCGAATATACCTGGATTATTCCATGGCATATTCCCTTTTTCTTGTTATTTAAAGACCTGCATGAGTATGTTTAGCAGGCAGTTCAACCCCCCACAATCTCTCTCACTTGTAAAATTACCCATTGTATCAAAGCTTCTGCAGTTTTATAAAGTGTGTGTTTTATTCAAATTCTAGTTAAATCTTATAGTTTATCCTTGAACTTTGATTTAATTATCCCCTAGGAGTCAACCACATTGGTATCAGAACTTGAATCAAGGTATTCAAGTTCGTACTTATGAGTTTCTAACTCTTTTTATATTCAAGGAAGGTAAGGGAATTGCGTATTAGTGTTTCTTTGAAATCTATATAAAGTGTTTTACTTGATAAAAGACCGCACAATTGCTTCTATCAATGGTAAAGAAAACCGAATTTTGAAGTTAACTGTTGGGTGAATCATGTAATTTACACTCATAACAGAACGTTTTGAGCAAGAAATACAACACTGGTATTATAATTCCCAAATTGCCAACCTTGAATATATAGCTTTCAATTCTGAAAATCCTAAACCACAAATAGTTGATTTAATAAACAATCTTGCTTGTATTTATAGTCGTTTAAATCTATTTTCTAAAGTTGCTCTAAAAAAACTTCAAAATTATTTTGGAAAAACAACAAAGTCTAGAGTTAAGTCTTAAAAGGAATCTTGAAAAATTGGAAGTCTGTGAGGATTTATTTCGAAAAACCAAGAGTGAAACCATAAATAGCCTCAAAGAGATCTCTACGGAGATACAGTACTCAAAACCCTTACAAAGCAACCAAAGTTGGTAGAAGAGGAAGCCTTGAGATTGACTGAAAAACTCAACCCAAAAGTTCTGAATGTTGAAGACCTTCTTCGGGAAGTAAAGAAACTCATCACCGGATGAGTATTTATAAACAAAAGGAAGACGAAAATTATCAAGAAGAAGTTAAAGCAATTGAGCAGTTAGAATCACCAGCGGTGGGATTTGCAAAACCATCCGATTACAAAGGAAGTGTAGCAACTCAACTAGCAGCAGTTATCAAACAAAACAATACGCTGTTATACCTAACAGTCCAGCAGAATCAAAGGATAGCAGAAGCTCAGGCTAACATTGACAAGTATCGAAAGAAGTGCAGTCACTTGGTAAAAGAGAAATAAAACCATTGGAGTTAGAAGACTCGATATCTGATCTTGCTAAAAGGTTAGATAAACTTTTAATTACAGACAAAATTCAGCCAAGAGCAAAGCAAGGATCTATCTACGTCTTCAAAGATCCTAACCAAATTGTCAAAGAAGAATTCGAAAAGATCTCTAAGAAGAAATGAGTCACCAAAGACTTAAAGTGACAAACCAATCATCCTCTGAAAATAATTCAGTGCTCCCCACACAGGATGATCAGATAAGAGGATACCGAAGACTAGCAAGAGCCCGTCACAATCTAGCACGAAATATCAATCGTCAATGGAGACCAAGAAATCAAAATCAAACACTGAGGTGCTGTATAGAAATACGAGATATACAGTGCAACTTTTCGTTTACCAACACTATTCCGAACAAGGAATATTGTGTACCAAAAGTACTCAGGTAAACCTTTAACTATGCAATCAACAAAGTTACAATGAGCTCAGACGAAGAGGTATGCAATATGTCCATCTCGGACAATTCATGATCCGCATACACACGCTACATCGGTGAAATGCACGAACGAATGTTTTAATTGTCCTAAGAGATACGCGTTGGTGGGACAGTACATAGATTATTGGTACCATAGAAGTAGATCTTACGACAGGAACACAATTGGTTTATATCATCCCTGACATAATGCTGAGTATATATGATTTTCACCATCATCTGGAAGTATCCATTCAAACTCATGGGTACGAGTCTTGGCAAGGAGGAGAAAACAATCTCCTCATTACTATGGGTGTTGTAGCAAGGCTTTTCAACACAAGCTATACCGGATTCGAGTACAACGTATAAAATGTTGTTGATCACCTAGCAAAAAATGGTATAACCGCTATACCAGGAGAGTAGAAGAACTTAAGAGAGCTAGAAGGAAGAAGCTGGAGCCTTAAGCCATCAGAAGTAAAAACTGTCCGAGTGCCATCGGGAGTGGTAGTTAACCAAAGGCTTGATAGATCAATAAGCCTAAGGTTTGAAAGATACAATAGATGACCTGAACCGGCAAGATACTCTATTAACCAACAAGATAGAAAAATTCATGAGGAGTTGGATGCTGATGAAGAACACATTATTAACCTATGCATACAAAACAATGACCATAATCCTATGGACATGATCTGTCAGTGTCAAGTATACCTAGAAGAGGCAGAAACTTAAGCAACAGCCCCACTAAATTCAGAAAAGAAGAGAGGAAATAAACCCCGAAAGGCAAAACGAGCATGGGGGAAAATGTGTTAGAAAATGCCCACTAATGCACGTGCGCCATATAGACCAATGCTGATGATGTATGGGCCTATTGGGTCATACACAGGGGTCAAACCTGACAGCAACTAAAGTAAAGGGACCAAAATTGACAAAAGACAAAAGTGGACATCGCAGGCCGCGTTAGCGCTGCTAACACTAAGGGTTTAGAGCCGCTAAACCTTAACGGTTAGTGCCACTATGGCTACATGTACTTTGTGTCATGTCACTGACACGCCGCGTTAGCGTCGTTAACTTTAAGGAGTTAGCGCCGCTAAACCCTAAAGGTTAGCGCCGCTATGGTGCTTGTGCTTTTTGTCAATTCACCTCCAAAGCTGGCCAATGCATGTCGGACATCTAACTTCGAGGTTTGGCCGGCCTTGGGGAGATATTATGGATCTGGAGGTTCATTTTAACATTGAGATTTTGCTCCTTTTCTCTCTCAAGATAACACACACATAAATTACTCTTAAGTGCTAGATAGACTTAGAGAGAGTGTTTAAGAGAGAGTTCCAGAGAATTGGTCCATATTGTTGTTGTTTCAAGGTGGTATTCAAGTTGAAGTACCATAGAGGCGAGCTAGCACTCGAGGTTGGCGTGTTACCGGGGTATACCTCAATAGAAGATACGCGTTTTTCGTTCTTGTAGGATCACCACCAAAACACCCATCATTTCTGGTTTTAAGGAGAAAGGTATAACCCTCTTTCCTTCTTGCATGTTGCATTTCTTTACATAGAGTTTGGTCATCTTTTGGGATTTCTTGTTTTGTACTTTGTTGACTTGTACTTTGGGCTATTTTGGTCTCGGGAATTTTTGGTCTTTTTGAGTTTCTGGAAATTTGTTCCAGATTTTGATTTGGTAATTATATTACCATTTTGTTATGTTTGGTTGTATGTGGTGGATTTGAAATTGGTAACCCTTGCCTTTGACCTTGTGGTTGACTATGTGTGTTTGGATGCATTTGGTGATTTTAAATCACATATGGCTGTAATATTTATTAAAATTGATATATTTGTAATAATATTGTGGCTTGCATGCCATTTCATTCATCCGTGTATTTTGTAATAGATAAAATAGGAAAATTATGGCTTGCATGCCATTTATTTTCTATTTGTATGTATTGTAAATTTTGTATGAAGACACACATATGGAGTCAAAAGGAGATGGAGGATGTCCATAGAAGCCGGTGAAATCCATTGGAGATGGTGGTTCTAGTGTGAGCTCGCATCGGAGTCCTTTTGTTCCATAGATTGACCATGTTCTACCCGTTTTGGCTCACAGGACGAACGCATAGGAATTTTGGCAAGGGTTACCAATTTATTTCGTTTATATTCGTGTGATGTGATTTTATTTTTCTTGCATCGTTTCCTTAGGATTTGCAGGCTAGATAATTTTTCGAAAATTAATAAAATCACAAGAGATTTGGTAAAAATGGTTTACAACTCTCACACACGCTTACATACAAGATTGACCCACCTAGTGAAAATAGGTTTTGTCACTAAACAAGTTAATCTGTAACTAAACCGGAAACAAAAGCCCGTCTTCATAAAACGTAAATCTTACACCATCCGTAAGTCGATACCACCCGAATCTAGCTTTATGGGTTTTGGTTGTCGAGCTTAGCATGAGCCAACTCTCATAAAACTGTGTGGAATGTGAGTGTGGCAAATTCACAATTTTGGTTGTCGAGCTTAGCACGAGCCAATTTTTGTGGGTTTGACATCGTATGTCTTGACGGACGATTTACATTTGCAAATTAAAATCCTTGAGTGATTTTCGAGCTTAGCACGAGTCAACCAAGAATTTTAATTTGGAATTGGTGTAAGTAGGGATCAAACATGCCAAACGACCGATGGTTGTCGTAGGATCCCGCAAGTGTCTAAGAGTTGCAATAGAGATTGCAATCGGTAAAATAGTTATCGGCCTAAATAGCACCATGAAGTGATCCGCGGCAACCCCGTCAGGAATTGGAGTGAAATATGGTTCTTAGCCCTTGTTAAAATATTTTTCGAGAAAATATATGTAATTATTTTAACGACGATTAAATCAAACTAACTAATTCGCGTACTGTCTTAAAATATAGGATATCGAATCATAACAACACTACGTCGAACTTTTCACTTCGTATGTTCCTACAAAGGGAGAAACTCACGGGAGTAAACTTTTTGACTGGCTTAGGCAATTGAGAATTGTCCTACGTGCCAATTCTAAGTTGCACATCCTTGAGGAACCCCTTCCTGAACCACCTGCTATCGATGCGGCATGGACCATCCGATACGCGTATGAAAAATGTGTTCGGGATACGCACGATGTTGCTTGTCTCATGATATCAAGTATGAGCTTGGAACTGCGAAAGCAATTTGAGCATATGACTGTGTATGACATGATTAACAAACTGAATGATAAATCCCACCAACTAGTTAGACAAGAACATTATGAGTGTGTTAAAAGTATAGCTGGTTGTAAGATGCGGAAATGAGGGAGTATAAGTGCCCATGTTTTGAAGATGATGAAATCATACATGGACCAACTGGAGTGGTTAGGATTTCCTGTAGGGAGGGAGCTTGGTGTGAATTTCATACTTCATTCTCTGCCCACATCATATGAACAGTTTGTCAAGGACTATCATATGCATGGAAAGGAAATATATATAGATGAATTGAATGGAATGTTGAAGGATGTTGAATCTAACATGTCCAAGTATGCATAATCCTCATCCACTCCCATTCTTGGTTCTAAGGAACAACATAATATGAAGAAGAAGAAATCGATCCCATCAAAAGAAGAAGTTTGAGTATCCAAGCTTGCTTCAAGTTTTGAGTCTATGGACATTGATGATGTGCGTATGGTGACTCAACAAGGGGTGGGTTGCTACTTCTGCGGTTGATTTGGGGATTGGGGCCGTCATGCCTGCCCTTCGTGCCGAGAGGATATAAAACTTCTCAGAAAAGAGAGAGTTAATTTTCCTACTTAAGGTACATTCATGATTATACTTCATTGCTATTCCTTAATAAGCTAGGTTGTTTACCCGAGCTATAAGACTCACGTTTGTCACAAATTTTTTTTTTACAAAGTGTAGGTATGTTCGTTGCAAGAAGGAAGAGATTGAAGAACCGGATCTCTAAAGAAGAAATTTTGTTGATTGTCTTCTACAAGAGAATTGGGAGTGTTGGTCTCACCATTATTTCCGGCTTAATTATTACTTTTGTATTTATGCCCTGCGTGGCAAGACTTGCTTTGTTGTATGTTCTTTTGAAGATGATGGATGTTTTTTGTATCTTGTATTTTTTTATGAAAAGATTTTTCATTTTGATGGTTTCATTTCAAATTCGATCCATGTATATGCTTATGTGTTATTTTTGACTATTTTAGTGCTTAAATACACATTTGATGACGATGGATATGACTTAGAATAGAAACATTTTGAAAAATTGTTTTGGAGATGATTTTATCAAAACTTATCCATATCATAGCATACATAAAGACTTGTTATAAGTAATAATGCAATCATGAATAATTGATTCTTGGATCCAAAAGTGGTTTGGATATATGAGCTCTATAACATAATCAAACTTGACCAAGTAAACAACATTTACATCGCTTAGATCCAAGTGGTTAGGATCTTTGTAAAACTTTAGCCTCGGGCTAAATGAAAGGTATAAATATTGTTTATTGGACTAGGGTGATTAAGATATCCTTCACCAGTGTTGGTAGGAAGGATTATAACTTGTTGGATTTAGATCATACTTGTGTGGATAATCCATTCAAGTATGCCACAAAGGGTGTCACTAGTGAAATTCTCCATCACCATCTTTATGATAGTTGTTGGTAGAATGTTTAACTAGACAAAAGGTTTGTGTCTGAAACCTGGAGGTGTTTGGAACTAACCTGAGGAAAATTAAGAATCAGTAAGGGCATATAGATATAAATTCTTAGATCCAGACTAGATGATAAGTTTTCTTATCTATATTGGTTTAAACATAAAATGGATCATGGGTTTAACCCATAATTCGTTTTCTCTAAGAGACACATTTGTACATGGTGTCACATTAAAGAATAACCGGATATCTTTGTTGATGATCTGGTGAAAGGCAGGCCTAAAACATGTATTCAATGTGATTGGTATACATTAATTTTATGAACCAAGTCCTCAATCTAAAAACCCAACATGATGGTCACCTAAGCATCCAATGAGATTTTGACTAGAAAGAGTTCTTTGCTTGTCAATCTCATAACTTACAATTATCCAGTCTCGTTCAGTGGGAGATGGATGAATTATAAATTAAGTTGATGCTTATATATATATTTAAGTAGTTCAACTGAGTTTTGGGTAATTGTTTCTTGACCTTTATGGGAACCATATTTGGTTGCTCAAAAAGGAGAAGACAATATCCAAAAGCATTCGAGTGGAAGAACGTAAAACTTAAATAAGAGATCTAATGTTGACACTAGCATTTAATTAGCATAGAGATGTTGGTAAAACCTGACAATATCCATTGCTTCTTTAAAATCTGATGGAAGTCAAGAAGGCTGTTTAGATATGATGTTGTCATATTTTAATAACAACAGTTTGATGGTGAATCATTGTGAGGTCACCATTCATCGGAAACATAGTGGGACCCAGAGTTCATTAGTGAATATAAGAAATGAATGGTATATATAGATGTAACCCATTTGCTGCATCCAAGTACTTGACTTGGGTTAATCCCACACCAAAGGTGTTATCCAAGGAGGGTATAGGGAATAACATATATGCAATCATAGACAACTTCAAATACCGACTAGAGACAAAGTGTTTCATGTTGATTATATGGAAACATGTTCTAGTGGCTATGTTGAAGATGACTTGGATAAAATGAAATATTGTTGTCACATTGCGGAAACAAGTTAGTTCACTTTGACGTAAAAGACCTGTATCCTTCATAGGATTAAGTTGAGGAAATGCTTAAGGCACTTTCCAAGGCTCTTACACATCCATAATGTCCAGATTAGGTCTGGATTACGTGAAGCATTGTTGTCGCTTTGGGGAAACAAGTAAATTCACATTGAAATGAGAACATCTAGATCCTTCACAGGATTAAATTGAGGAAATGTTTTAACACATGTTCCGAGGTCTTATATATCCATTATATCCAAGTTTTGTCCATGACTGAAGTCGACAAGACTTGCATCTTGTGGCTGTAATCTTGCTTTACGAGAAAGTTAAAGGAATGAGTTTTCTAGAAAGCATAGATTAAGCCAGATAAAACTTGTCAGGGCTAGTGGGAGCTTTATGTGTTCCTAGTAAGATATATTCAAATGAAAATAATGTCCTAATTAAGGGTTGTTTTCAACCTATTGATGGAATTATTGTTCTACGAGTACAAATATGAATATGAAGTAAAGTGGATTCTAAATTCATGAAATACTGATGTATGTTCATGATGTTCGACGAAAATAGAGGTGTCTTGAGTAAGTTTTACTGGAAGCCAATCTATACTAATAAAACTGTCGATTTTAATCGAAGTTTTGAATCTACAAACATATGCTATAGATACGACATTTAATTTCCAATGAGTGTCATTGACCCTATTGTGTACTTCGGTAACATTAAGGGTATGTCGACTCTAATAAACGTGAGTATTAGTGACCGTATTGTGAACTTCGGTTACATTGAGGGTATGTCGATTCTAGTAATCATAAGTGTCATTAATCCTATTGTAGACTCCGTTAACATTGAGGATTTGACGAGTATGGTAACCTTGTATATGATCTCTTTATTAAACACTATGTAAGTGGTTTAATAAAGAGAATACAAAAGAGTACAAAGGGATATTGTGTTGATAATCCCATCATTAAGCCGTTGTCAAATACTAGTGATGAATTTCATCCTAGGTAAAATAGCATTGTTCATGCTAATGACGAGGCTTGAATATCATTTTAGTAAATGTTTGATTTACAAATTAGCTTTGGGAACTGTAAGCAGTACTGTTAACCAATGATTTTATCGATATATAGTGGAGACTATATATACGCATGAAGCGGTTACCTTCATTGGTCTTTACTGTGTTCCATCTTAGCATGTTTAACCTCTTCCCATAATGTTTATACATTCTAAATTCCACAGTCAGTCATTCTTCAAAGGAAGGAAGTTTGAATTAAGGCTGAGGTTAGGTGTTGGTTATGCATTGATCAAGATTAAATGCATGAAACACAACAGTAACCTGTGCTTGAAAGGAGTTTCAAGTGACTGGAAGAACCGCACCTGAGTTCAATTCATGGATCATGGTCACAAGTAACTCGGGATGGTAATATCATTACGTTCTTCGACCTGAGATGTATGAATTACTATAGCATTAAACTTTCTTACGTTGGATATTTCAAAACGTAGTTCGTAACTGGTTATTATAAAGGGAATAGTTAAGTAAGATAAGGTTCACTCTATGGAATTGTACAGTCAACGGAATTTGTTTCTCTGATATGAGAGATATCCCTGGGCCCCTCGATGATTGGGCGCTGACACCAATACTAGTATGGCCATGCGCAAAGGAATATTGATTGAGAATCAGATATGTCCTTAAATTTTGGTCACCACCAATCAAGATCGAGAAACATAATCGTGAACGATCTAGAGATTGACATTTTAATCCATGTCTCGTGTTCACAAGGATATCGTGAACAAAAGGATGTTTGATCACTTATCTATAGGACCACTACGTTCTTGTAGGTTATGGTTTTCTGCAAGGAGGCAGAACCCATACTGACTTGGGGGCATCGATGCTTTGCTAGAGGCCAATATTTGTCTGTGGTTACATTGGTACGGTGCATTATGTGCAAGTGGGAGTTTGTTAGAAAATGGCCACTAATGCACGTACGCCATATAGACCGCTGCTGATGATGTATGGGTCTATTGGGTCATACACCGGGGTCAAAACTGACAGCAACTAAAGTAAAGGGACCAAAATTGACAAAAGACAAAAGTTGACATCGCAGGCCGCATTAGCGCCGCTAACACTAAGGGGTTAGCGCTGCTAAACCCTAAAGGTTAGCGCCGCTACGGCTGCATGTGCTTTTTGTCAATTCATCTCCAAAGCTGGCCAATGCATGTGGGACATCTAACTTCGAGGTTCGGCCGGCCTTGGGGAAATATTATGGATCTGGAGGTTCATTTTAACATTGAGATTTTGCTCTTTTTCTCTCTCAAGATAACACACACACAAATTACTCTTAAGTGCTAGATAGACTTAGAGAGAGTGTTTAAGAGAGAGTTCTAGAGAATGGTCCATATTGTTGTTGTTCCAAGGGTGGTATTCAAGTTGAAGTACCCTAGAGGCGAGCTAGCACTCGAGGTTGGCGTGTTACCGAGGTATACTGTTAGAATCTGCCCGATAATATATGTACGCCTTAGAGCACTGCCGATGATGTATGGGCCTATATGGGTCACAAACCGGGGTCTAACATGACAGCAAATAAGATTGAGGGACCAAAGATGGCAAAAGTGGAAGTTAGCAATGCAGGCCGCGTTAGCGCCACTAACTGTTATAGGTTAGCGCCGCTACGGCTGCATGTGCTTTATGTCATATCGAAGTCAGGCCGCGTTAGCGCCGCTACGGACTAAGGTTTAGCGCCGCTAACTTATTGTTAGCGCCGCTAACTTATTGTTAGCGCCGCTAACCCTGCATAGACTTTATGTCAAAATCAACTCCACTTGTAACCAATGCATGAGAGATTCTCGAGTTTTCTTGGCTGGCTAGAGGGAGTTCAAGGGACGATTTGGGGTCTTTAAAAGAACCTTGTTCCTGGACAAATAGCTCTCTTGGCCAAAAGTTCTCTCTTGCACATAAACCCTCTCCTCACTTTATCTCAAAAAATCTTGGTGATTTAGTGAAGCCCACGAGTTCCATAAGCTTGTTTGCTGTTGTTGTATGTGTTTCTTGTTAAAGATTACATACAAGCTTGCTAGTACAAGTTGTTAGACTTGTACCCGGTTTGAGATTTCTAGAAGGGAGTAAGAAGAAGGAGGATCTAGTTTCTCCACCATCATTAGCCACCAACAAGGAGTTTACTGTAGCTTAGGAGCACGGTATAACACTCTCACCTTGTTCTTTTGTTGCTATTTTATACATTGAGTAGATCTACACTTGGGATTTCATTATTTTGAACACTTGTATGCATGATTTTCGTTGTTCTCGCTTCCGTTGCGTGTTCTTGAAATCCCAACATATACCTCAATAGAAGATCCGTGTTTTTCGTTCTTGGAGGAACACCACCACAACACCCATCATTTCTAGTTTTAAGGAAAAAGGTATAACCCTCTTTCCTTCTTGCATGTTGCATTTCTTTACATTGAGTTTGGTCCTCTTTTGGGATTTCTTGTTTTGTGCTTTGTTGACTTGTACCTTGGGCTATTTTGTTTGTAATTTGCTTCCGTTGCTAGCCCACAAAATCCCAACAAATGAATGCGGCTATCGTTGAACTTGAACTTGATGAATACGTATATCATCAACTACAATATGATATAGCATTCACCAAGGAAGATGGGGCAAAGTTACAATACAGTTTCAAGCCACTTCTTGATAAGCTAAGACAACAAGGCTATATTGGGGAGAACCCTCTTCTTCACTGGAAAAAGAACCAGGAGTTGTGCAAAATAGAGATTATTAACCCAGAAATCTCTATCTAGGACAAACCACTGAGAAATATAACACCAACAATGGATGCATCATTCAAAAAACCTGCTAAAGCATTACTAAAGCTCGGAGTAATCAGGCCAAGGTCAAGTAGGCATAGGACGATCGCTATGATCGTGAACTCAGGAAACACCATTGATCCTAAAACAGGAAAGGAAATGAAGGGCAAAGAATGAATGGTATTCAATTACCACACACTCAATGACAACACCTACAAGGATCAATACTCTTTACCAGGAATAAATACCTTACTCAAAAGAATTAGCGGTGCAAAAGTTTTCTCAAAGTTTGACCTCAAATCTGGGTTCCACCAAATCGCCATGCACGAAGAATCGATACCATGGACAACCTTCTGGATCCCAAGAGGATTGTATGAATGGCTCGTAATTCCCTTTGGATTGAAAAATGCCCCTACGGTATTTCAAAGAAAAATGGATAAATTCTTCAAAGGAACTGAAGACTTTATCACTGTCTACATCGATGATATTTTGGTCTTCTCAAGGGACACTTAAAACCATAAACAACACCTTGAGGTCATGCTAAGTATTTGCCAAAATAATGGCTTAATACATTCACCAACGAAGATGAAGATCGCAGTTCCAGAAATTGAATTCCTTGGAGCAAGCATTGGAAACATCAAAAAGGTCATAGAATTTGATGAGGAAAAACTTAAGACAACAGCGGGTCTTAGGTCCTCTTTAGGAATCCTAAACTATGCCTGAAATTACATCCCAAAGCTAAGCCTGCTAGTCGGACCATTATATAGCAAAACCAGCCCCCATGGAGACAAAAGGCTAAAACAATTAGACTATTAGCTAATCTATAAAATAAAAAAGGAGGTACAAAACCTCCCAGATCTTCAAATCCACCAGAAGATGCATATATTATCCTTGAAACAGATGGATGTGCAAAAGGTTACGGAGGAGTTTGCAAATGGAAAAGAAGAAAGAATGATCCCAAAAATGAAGAAAAAATCTGCGCTTACTATAGTGGAAAGTTTGCAACACCACAATCCACAATAGATGCAGAGATTAATGCCTATCTCAATGCCCTTGACAAAATGAAGATATATTACCTTGACAAAGAAGAAGTAACCCTTAGAACTGATTGCCAAGAAATAAATAGTTTTTATCAAAAAAATAATAGCAACAAAGCTTCAAGGGTTCGTTGGAAAAATTCCAGGATGCAATCACAGGGGTCAAAATCAATATTGAACATATTGATGGTAAACAGACTGTACTGGCATAGAAACTATCTAGATTAGTAACTTGTTTTCTTGCAGAATGTACATATGAAATGACCCAGTACAACCTGAAAGCAGCAGCCGTAGTGGAAGAAGCTCTGATGATGATAAGCCAAAACTCGCACGGTATAGCACCAGCTAAGGTGAAAGACTGCTTACAGAATCTTGTCCTAGTCTCAGACCATTGTCAACAGAACTCACAATAACAATGTGTGTCAGGGAACTTTGAGGAGAATATAAAAGGATTCAAAAACAGGCCAACACACATCCAATCAACGTCCTCACACAAAATGCACTGGTCGGAACAACTCACCATGTTGAATAAGGAGCCATCAATACCGCAATATCAGCAGTGAAAGAACTCCAAGCAATCATGCGGTATAAAACCCAACTCTGCTACGGAAAAAGGGCCTCTGACAACTGGTACAAAGATGTATGGCCCGACGTACTGGCCCAAAACATCAAAATCAAAGAAATTTTATTGGAAATCAAAAAATTTAAAGAAGACACATGGAGGTACCCAGTATGAAGCCCAACAAGCTTGTTACCATTATAGCCCAATCCACGGAAGCATATCCGGCACACCGATTGATATGCATTATTTGGGTACAGTAATTAAGAACACTAATTTTACAGATAGGAGAATCAGTCGTTCTAGAGGCTAGATGCGGGTCCTACATGCGGGCCCTACACGCATTGGGCATATCAGTTCGAAACGTTTTTAGAATGTGGGGAGAAAATTTTAGAAATATGCCGATTAATGCACGTATGCCATATGGACCACTGCTGATGATGTATGGGCCTATTGGGTCATACACCGGGGTCTAACCTGACAACAACTTAAGTTAAGGGACCAAATATGACAAAAGACAAAAGTTGACATCGCAGGCCTCGATAGCGCCGCTAACTTTAAGGGATTAGGGCCGCTAAGTCCTAAAGGTTAGCGCCGCTACGGCTGCATGTACTTTGTGTCAAATCACTGACATGGCGCGTAAGTGCCGCTAACCATTTTGAGTTATCGCCGCTAACCATTTTGAGTTAGCGCCGCTAAACTCTGCTAGTGACATTTGTCAAAACACCTCCTAAACTGGCCAATGTATGTGGATGTGTATATATCGAGGCTTGGCCGGGTTCAAGGGGTAATATACGTTTCTGGAACCAGAGAATGATAAGTGAACTCTTTGGTTTAGTTTTGGTTCTCTCCTTTTTCTCTCTAAGTATTCTATACATTTCTTCTTCTTTGGTGCTACAAGAGACCAAGAGAGGATTCAAGAGGGATAGCTCCAGAAGATTGGTCTCGTTAGTAGCTGTCCCGGAGTGTTTATCATAGTGAAGAAACACGAAGGCTCGCTGGCTCGTGTGGTTGGATGTGTTCCCGGGGTACTACCCATTAGTTGATCCGCGTTTCCATCTTGGAGCTTCATACCACGAGACAATCTGATTCAGGAGCTAAGGAGAAAGGTATAACCACTTCCTTCCTTTCCTTGTTGCATTTCTATACATAGAGTTTGGTCAATGTGTGGGATTTCTTGTTTTATGCTTTGTTTGCTTGTACATTAGGCTTAGTTTGTTGTACCTGTTGGGATTTCAAGAACACGCAACGGAAGCGAGAACAAGATAAAACATGCATACAAGTGTTCAAAACTATGAAATCCCAAGTATGGATCTACTCTATGTAACAAATAGCAACTAAACAAGAAGGAAATAGAGTTATACCAGCTCCTAAGCTCCAGCAAACTTCTTGTTAGTGGCTGAACTTGTTGGTAGAAGCAAGAACCTCCTCCTTCTTCCTTGGCTTTCGAAATCACACCCCGGGAACTAGTCTAACAACGTGTGCTAGCAAGCTTGATGATATCTTCTTCTTGAAATATCACTCAAGGACAGAAAAAGAGCTCTGGAACCCGAGATGAACCTCACTTGATCACTAAACTAAGTATCAAAGTGTATGAGAGGGAAAATATATGCTTTAGAGAGAATGTGGCCAAGAGAGGATTAAGTCCAGGCTTTTTAGCTTTTAAAAGACACTGGAGTGTCACTTGAACTACCTCAAACCGGCCAAGAAATCTCGAGAAGCTTATTCCCATTGGTTGCAAGTGGAGGTGTATTTGACATAAAGCCCATGCAGGTTTAGCGGCGCTAACCAAGAGTTAGCGGCGCTAAACCTTAACCCGTAGCGGCGCTAACGCGGCCTGACTTAGATTAGACGTAAAGCACATGCAACCGTAGCGGCGCTAACCTTTAACAGTTAGCGGCGCTAACTCGTTAAGTTAACGGCGCTATCGTGGCCTGCATTGCTAACTTCCACTTTTGCCATCTTTGGTCCCTCAATTTCATTTACTGTGTGTGTGACCCATATAGGCCCATACATCATCGGTAATGCTCTAAGGCGTACATATATTATCGGGCAGATTCTAACAAACTCCCACTTGCACATAATATACTGTACCCTGGCAAGCACAGACAAAGAGCGGCCTCTAGCAAAGCATCAATGCCCCCAAGTCTGTATGGGTTCTGAATACCTGCAGAAAACCATCATACTAAAAGTAGTGGTCCTAGATAAGTGATCTTAGACATCCTTTTGTTCGCGATATCCTTGTGAACACGAGACATGGATTAGTAAATGTCAATCTCCAGATCGTTCACGATTATGTTTCTCGATCTTGATTGGTGGTGACCAAAAGGTAAGGACATATCTGATTCTCAATCAATAGTCCTTGTGCATGGCCATGCAATATTTTGGCGTCAGCTCCCAATCATCGAGGGGCCCAGGGATATCTCTCATACAGGAGGAACAAATCCCTTTGACTGTATAATCCCATACCATACCTCTTGACTTACCTAGTCATTCCCTTTATCACAGCCATTTACGAACTGCTTTTGAAAATGGCTAAAGCAAGTAAGAACTATGATATAGCGATTCATACATCTCGGGTCTGAGGATGTAAGATTTTATCATCCCAAGTTACTCGTGACTATAATCCATGAAGTATACTTGGGTGTGGGTCTTCCAGTCACTTGAAACTCCTTTCAAGCACAGGTTACTGTTGCGTTTCATGCATTCAATCCTTGATTAATGCATAACAACCACCTAACCTCAGCCTTATTTCAAACTTACTTCCCTTGAAGAATGACTGACTGTGGAAATTTAGAATGTATAAACATTCTGGGAAGTGGTTAAACATGCTAAGATGGAACACAGTAAAGTCTTATGAATGTAACCGAATCACTCGCATATCGAAACAAGCATAATTACAATACTGTCTGTATCGTTCCCAAAATAAATTAATACATATCAAATAAACTAATATATATATACAACTCAAGCCAAATCGCTAGCAAATCTTACACCTATCCCTCTAGTGTGAGATTCATGAGCTGCTTGCGGTAACGGCTTAGTGAATGGATCTGCCAAGTTTCCATTCGATGCTACTCTACTAATGATGGCTTCACCACTTTCAATTACATCCCGAATAAAGTGGTATTTGCGCGAAATGTGTCTTGTCCTCTTGTGAGCTCTTGGTTCCTTTGCCAAAGCCACCGCACCCTCATTGTCACAAAAGATCTCAATAGGGTCAGCGATGCTTGGAACCACTTGTAGATCTTGGATGAATTTCTTCATCCACACTGCTTCTTTTGCTGCTTCACTAGCCGCAATGTACTCCGATTCGGTAGTCGAATCAGCCACCGTGTCTTGTTTTGAGCTCCTACAGCTGACAGCACCACCATTTAACAGGAACACAAACCCCAATTGAGATCGGCAGTCATCCCTGTCAGTTTGGAAGCTAGCGTCCGAGTAACCCTTTACTCTCAGCTCTTCTTCCCCACCATATACCAAGAACATCTCTTTCATACGTCTCAAGTACTTAAGAATGTTCTTCACTGCCCTCCAGTGAGGTTCTCCTGGGTTCACCTGATATCTACTAGTCATGCTTAAAGCACATGACACATCAGGACGAGTGCATAGCATGGCGTACATGATCGAGCCCACAGCCGAAGCATATGGAACTCGCTTCATTACTTCTATCTCCTCCTTAGAGGTAGGACATTGAGTTTTACTCAAAGTCAAACGATGCAACATAGGGAGGTTTCCTTTCTTGGATTCCTCCATCTTAAAGCGTCTCACGACCTTTTCTATGTATGCACTTTGAGAAAGCCCTAATAGCCTTCTTGATCTATCTCTATAGATCTTTATACCCAGAATACAGCTCGCATCGCCTAGGTCCTTCATTGAAAAGCAATTCCCTAGCCAAGCTTTGACACTTCTTAAGCTTGGGATATGATTTCCAATAAGTAGAATATCATCTACATATAGAACCAAGAAGACTATGGTGCTCCCACTAGCCCTGACATATACGCAAGGTTCATCTTCACTCTTCGAAAAACCAAACTCTTTGATTTTCTCATCAAAGCAAAGATTCCAGCTTCGGGATGCTTGCTTAAGTCCATAAATGGACTTCATAAGCTTACAAACCTTGTTCGGATACTTTGGATGTTCAAAACCGTCAGGCTGTCTCATATACACCTCTTCATTAAGCTTCCCATTAAGGAAGGCGGTCTTTACATCCATTTGCCAAATTTCATAATCATGAAACGCAGCTATGGCAAGTAGTATCCGGATTGACTTCAACATGGCCACTGGGGAGAAAGTTTCATCATAATCAATCCCTTGAGTCTGAGTGAAACCCTTTGCCACCAGTCGGGCTTTGAAGATATCCAAGGTTCCATCTATGTCGGGTTTCTTCTTAAAAACCCATTTACACCCGACGGGTTTAATCCCTGGTGTAGGATCAACCAGTTCCCAAACCTGGTTATCCGACATAGATTGCATCTCGCTCTCCATCGCCTTCCTCCATTGAGCAGACTCAGGGCCTGCAATGGCTTCCTTGTAGCTGGTGGGATCATCATGATCCACCAATGACTCATCGCCCTCAGATATGAGAAACCCATATCTCTCTGGCTCAAAACGAGTTCTACTAGAACGCCTAGGAGTAGAAGTAGCAAGAGTGTCAGGTACCGCAGCATTATCTTGCTCGGTATTTTGGCTAGTGCCAACCTCAAGCCCTTTATCGGCCGACCCTTGATCTTCCTCAAGGTCAACTTCCTTACTGCCGTGTTTGGATAGCAACTCCCTTTCAAGGAAGAATGCCCTTCGAGCAACAAATACCTTATTCTCTGAAGGTTTATAAAATAAATATCCAACACCGTTAGGAGGATAACCAATAAAATAACACCTCTCCGAACGAGGTTCAAGTTTGTCTTCAGCCTCACGTCTCACGTAGGCTTGACAACCCTAAACTCGTAGGTATGAAAGTGTCGGCTTCTTACCATGCCACAATTCATAAGGTGTTTTAGCGACTTTCTTGGTTGGTGCGAGGTTAAGGACTCTTACCGCAGTTTCTAAGGCATATCCCCAGAAACTAATAGGTACCTCCGCTCGACACATCATAGACCTTACCATATCAAGCAAAGTCCGGTTCCTCCTCTCAGCGACCCCATTTAATTGTGGAGTCCTCGGAGGTGTTAATTGTGAAACAATTCCACAATTTTTAAGATGATCGACGAATTCGGTACTAAGATACTCTCCACCTCTATCAGACGGAGTATCTTTATAGTCTTGCCCAACTGATTCTGAACTTCGTTTTGGAATGTCTTGAACACCTCAAAGGTTTCATTCTTGTGTTTAACAAGATAGACATACCCGTACCTGCTATAATCATCTATAAAGGTTACGAAGTATCTTGAATTATTCCTTGTGACATGCTTGAAAGGTCCACATACATCCATATGGATTATGTCTAAAAGGTCCTTTCCCCTCTCACTTGTTCCCGTGAAGGGTGCTTTTGTCATTTTGCCCAATAAGCAAGATTCGCATACTTCATTTGATCCTTGATCAAATGATTCCAAGATCCCATCCACTTGGAGCTTGGTGATACGAGTCTTGTTTATATGTCCAAGACGACTATGCCACATGGAATATTTATCCAAACCATTTTTGGAGTCAGAATCAATATTCATGATAGATTTTCTTGATTCAATGTATGCATTTGCCTCATATATGCCATGACATGGTATAGCTTTAAAATAAACAATTTCATTTTTAAAGCAAATGATTGTACCACTTACAAATTTAAAATCAAAACCATCGTCATACAGTTTGTGAAAGGAAATAATGTTTCTAGCCACATAGGGCGAATAGCATACATCCTTCAATAAAATAGAAAAACCGGTCTTGAATGAAAGCTTCAAATCTCCTTTAGCTTCCACTGGGACAACCTCTGAGTTTCCCATGACAAGATCCAGTTCTCCCCGCTCCAAGCTCCTACTTTCCCTTAGCACCTGCACCATATTACATATGTGAGTGCCACAGCCAGTATCCAATACCCAGCCTTTAGAAGTAGAAGTATGGTGGAGTTCTATCATGAACGTACCTGACGTATCCGGACCCGATATGCTCATTGCCTTGAGCTTGTTGAGTCCCTCCAGGTACTTTGGGCAGCTACGGCGGTAATGGCCCTTGCCCCCGCAGAAAAAGCACTCCGCATCCTCCGGAGCCTTGGCTTGGGGAAGCTTCCCTTTGCCCTTGCCCTCGGAGGCCGGGTTAGGCTTGGCCCCGCCAACCTTTCCCTTACCCTTCCTTTTAGAGGAAGAGGCGGCCTTCTTCTTCGTGATGCGGCCTTCCCGGATGGCGAGAACTTGAGAGGTGGAGGAGGATGGCTTGTTCTTGGTCATGCTAGACTCAGCAGTCTTCAACATACCATGAAGTTCCATCAAGGTCTTATCCATGCTGTGCATATGATAACTCATAACGAATTGATCGTATGCACCGGGCAGGGATTGGAGGATTAAATCAACCGCCATCTCCCTCCCTATGGTAAAACCTAATTTCTCCATGCGCTCGATGTTTGCTTTCATACGCAACACATGCGCGCTCACGTTCCCACCCTCTTGCATCTTGCAAGCAAGGGTTGTCTTGAGGCACTCGTACCTCTCTTGCCTCGCCTGCTGCTGGAACATGTCCTTTAGCTGCACGAGCAAGTCGTAAGCACTAAGATGATCCATTTGCTTTTGCAAATCTTGGTTCATCGTGCTCAACATGAGGCACGTGACTTTCTCAGTCTCCTTGAGGCGCTTTTCATACGCCTCACGGACGGCCCTTGTTGCACCAGCAGGAGGTGCCTCGGGGAGGGGTTCCTCTATGGTATGCAACTTTCCTTCATAGCGTAAGACCAACCTCAGTTGTCTATGCCAATCCATGAAATTGCTACCATCGAGTTTCTCCTTTTCAAGGAAAACCCTAAGAGAAACGTTGGTGGCGGTGTTTGTTGCGCTTGTTGATGCCATCTAAAATTTGCAAAGTAGATATTAGTTATTATGATATTTTATCTTGTTTAATAATTTACCCAATAAGAATTAGTTAAACAAGGCTAAGAACCGTATTTCATCCTACCATGTGACGGGGTTACCGCGGATCACATGATAAAACTATTTAGGTCGGCAACCATTTTGCCAATTGCAATCTCGATCGCAATCCTTAGCACATGCGGGATCCTGCGACATCCAATGGTCGTTTGGCATGTTTGATCCCTTCTTCCACCAATTCTAAGTCTTGAAATTTTGGTTAACTCGTGCTAAGCTCGACAATTAACCAAGATTTCAAACCTAAAATTGCAAATCGTCCGTCAAGACATACGGTAACAAATCCACCAAAATTGGATCGTGCTAAGCTCGACAACCAAAGTTGTGAATTTGCCACACTCACCTTCCACACAGTTTCATGAGAATTGGCTCGTGCTAAGCTCGACAACCAAATCTCATAAGACTAGATTCGGGTGGTATCGACTTACGGATGGTGCATGATTTACGTTTTGTGGAAAAACGGGCCTTTTGTTTCCGGTTTGGTTTTGATTAACTTATTAGTGACAAATCCTATTTTCACTAGGTGTGTTAATCAATGTATGTGATCGCGCGCGAGAGGAAACCATTTTTAACAAAACTCTTGTGATTTTATTAATTTTTATCAAAAAAATTTCTAGCATGCGAAACCTACAATCCATGCATAGAATAATAAAATCACATCACACGCAATATACAACATAGTCGGTAATTCTTGCCATAAAACCTATGCGTTCCTCCCGTGAGCCAAAACGGGAAGAACTCGGTCAATCTAAGGGACAAAACAAACTTGACGCGAGCTCCCACTAGAACCACCATCACCATCGGATTTCTTTGGCTTCTAAGGGCACCATGCTCCATCTCGTTTTGCCTCCTCGTGTGTCTTCATCCCTCCATCATACAATATACAATACAATAGAAAATATAAATGGCATACAAGCCACATAATTTTTCCTATTTATCTAATACTTGTACATGGATGAATGAAATGGCATGCAAGCCACAAATTATTACAATCAAACTGAATTTAATAAATTTACAGCCCTAATTGTGGATCAAAACCACCAAATTACATGCACAACACACATCAACCAAATGGGCCAAGGCAAGATTACCAACTCATGTTAACACATACAACCAAACAAATCATGCTACTACTGGAACAACATGAAAAACATCTTTGGAATAAATTTCCAGAAGGTACAAGTGCTAAAAATCCCGAGACCTAAGCTGTTTTATTCAAGATTTTTGAAAACAATTTTCCAGTGGCGTTAGCGCCGCTAACTCTAGAGACTTAGCGCCGCTAACTCTAGGATAGCGCCGCTAACCCTAACGGCAGAATACAAACACTTTGATTTCGGGTTTTTCAAGCCACCAAGTGCTATTCTAACATAGAGGTGGCTCTGATACCACTGTTGGGATTTCAAGAACACGCAACGGAAGCGAGAACAAGATAAAACATGCATACAAGTGTTCAAAACTATGAAATCCCAAGTATGGATCTACTCTATGTAACAAATAGCAACTAAACAAGAAGGAAATAGAGTTATACCAGCTCCTAAGCTCCAGCAAACTTCTTGTTAGTGGCTGAACTTGTTGGTAGAAGCAAGAACCTCCTCCTTCTTCCTTGGCTTTCGAAATAACACCCCGGGAACTAGTCTAACAACGTGTGCTAGCAAGCTTGATGATATCTTCTTCTTGAAATATCACTCAAGGACAGAAAAAGAGCTCTGGAACCCGAGATGAACCTCACTTGATCACTAAACTAAGTATCAAAGTGTATGAGAGGGAAAATATATGCTTTAGAGAGAATGTGGCCAAGAGAGGATTAAGTCCAGGCTTTTTAGCTTTTAAAAGACACTGGAGTGTCACTTGAACTACCTCAAACCGGCCAAGAAATCTCGAGAAGCTTATTCCCATTGGTTGCAAGTGGAGGTGTATTTGACATAAAGCCCATGCAGGTTTAGCGGCGCTAACCAAGAGTTAACGGCGCTAAACCTTAACCCGTAGCGGCGCTAACGCGGCCTGACTTCGATTAGACGTAAAGCACATGCAACGGTAGCGGCGCTAACCTTTAACAGTTAGCGGCGCTAACTCGTTAAGTTAACGGCGCTATCATGGCCTGCATTGCTAACTTCCACTTTTGCCATCTTTGGTCCCTCAATTTCATTTGTTGTCATGTTAGACCCCGGTGTGTGACCCATATAGGCCCATGCATCATCGGTAATGCTCTAAGGCGTACATATATTATCGGGCAGATTCTAACAGTACCTTTGCTTCCGCTGTGTGCCCACGAAATCCCAACAGTGCTGTCAGAGCCACCTCTATGTTAGATTTGCACTTGGTGGCTTGAAAAATACCGAAATCGAAATGGTTGTTTTCTGTTCGAACAGGGTTAGCGGCGCTAACCTCGGGTTAGCGGAGCTAACTCACAAAATTTAGCGGCGCTATCGTGCAGCTATAGACTTCGTTTTTAAAGTTAAAATCAGTTTTGGTCTCAGGAAATTTTATCCTTTTGTGATTCTGGAAATTTGTTCCAGACTATGTATTAGTACTTTTGTTACCATTTTGTCATGTTTGGTTGTATGTGGTTGATTTGAAATTGGTAACCTTGCCTTTGACCTTGTGGTTGACTTTGTGTGTTTGGATTCAATTTGGTGATTTTATATCACATTTGAGCTATGATATGTATTAATTCAGTTTTGTATGTAATAATATTGTGGATTGCATGCCATTTCATTCATCGGTGTATTTGTACTAGATAAATAGGAAATTATTGTGGCTTGTACGCCATTTCTATTTCTATTGTATGTATTGTACAATTTGGATGAAGACACACAAAAAGGAGTCAAAAGGAGATGGAGGATGACCATAGAAGCCGGTGGAATCCAATGGTTCTAGTGGGAGCTCACATCGGAGTCCTTTTGTCCCTTAGTTTGACCACGTTCTACCCGTTTTGGCTCACGGGAAGAACGTATAAGAATTATGGCAAGGGTTACCAATATATTTCGTTTATATGCGTGTGATGTGATTCTATTTAATTCTTGCATGGTTTGCTTAGGATTCGCATGCTAGAAATATTTTCGAAATTAATAAAATCACAAGAGATTTAGTAAAAATGGTTTGCAACTCTCGCGCGCTCACATACAAGATTAACTCACCTAGTGGAAATAGGTTTTGTCACTAAACAAGTTAATATGTAACCAAGCTGAAAACAAAAGCCCGTTTTTCATAAAACGTAAATCTTGCGCCATCCGTAAGTCGATACCACCCGAATCTAGATTTATGGGTTTTGGTTGTCGAGTTTAGCACGAGCCAACTCTCATAAAACTGTGTGGAAGGTGAGTGTGGCGAATTCACAATTTTGGTTGTCGAGCTTAGCACGAGCCAACTTTGGTGAATTTGTTACCGTATGTCTTGACGGACGATTTACAATTGCAAATTAAAATCCTTGAGTGATTGTCGAGCTTAGCACCAGTCAACCAAGAATTTTAATTTGAAATTGGTGCAAGTAGGGATCAAACATGCCAAACGACCGATGGTTGTCGAAGGATCCCGCAAGTGTCTAAGAGTTGCAATAGAGATTGCAATCGGTAAGATGATTATCGGCCTAAATAACTCAATGAAGTATTCCAATAGCAAGTTAGGCAAGAACATTATGAGTGTGTTAAAAGTCTAGCTGGTTGTAAGATGCGGGAAGGCAGGAGTGTAAGTGCCCATGTTTTGAAGATGAAATCATACATGGACCAGATGGACAGGCTTGGTTTTCCTATAGGGAGGGAGCTTGGTGTGAGTTTCATACTTCAGTCCCTGCCCACATCATATGAACAGTTTGTAAAAGACTATTATATGCATGGAAAGGAAATATCTATAGATGAATTGCATGTAAGGTTGTAGAATCTAACATGTCCAAGCATGCATCTTCCTCATACACTCCCGTACTTGGTTATAAGGAACAACAAATTACGAGGAAGAAGAAATCGATCCCATCAGAAGAAGGTGGAGTATCCAAGCATGCTTCAAGTTTTAAGTCTATGGACATTGATGATGTGCCTAAAGAAACTCAACAAGGGGTGGTTTGCTACTTCTGTGGTAGATTTGGGGATTGTGGCCGTCATGCCTGCCCTTTGTGCCGGGAGGACATAAAACTTCTCAGAAAACAGAGAGTTAATTTTCCTACTTAAGGTACATTCATGATTATACTTCATTGATTTTCTTTAACAAGCTGAGTTGTTTACTCGAGCTATAAGACTCACGTTTGTCACAAATTTATTTTTGTTGCAAAGTGTAGGTCTGCTTGTTGCAAGAAGGAAAAGCTTGAAGAACCGGATCTCTAAAGAAGAAATTTTGTTGATTGTCTTCTACAAGAGAATTGGGAGTGTTGGTCTCGCCATTAATTCCGGATTAATTATTACTTTTGTATGTACGCCCTGCGTGGCAAGACTTGCTTTATTGTATGATCTTTGGAGATGATTGATATTTTATATCTTGTATTTTGTTTAAAAGATTTTTCATTCTGATGGTTTCATTTCATATTCTGTCCATGTCTTTGCTCATGTGTTATTTTGACCATTTATGGTGCATAATTACACATTTGATGACGTTGGATATTGCTTGGAATTGAAACATTTTTGAAAAATTATTTTGAGATGTTTTATCAAAACATATCCATATCATTGCATACATAAAGGCTCATTATAAGTAATAAGGCAATCATGAAATAATTGATTCTTAGATCCAAAAAGTGGTTTGGATACATTAAATATATGGCGCAATCAAACTTGACCAAGTAAACAACATTTACATCACTTAGATCCATGTGGTTATGATCTTTGTAAAAGTTTAGCTTCGGGCTAAATGAAAGATGCAAATCTTGTTTATTTGACTAGGATGATTAAGAAATCTTTCACCAGTATTGGTAGGAAGGATTATAACTTGTTGGATTTTGATCACACTTGTGTAGATAATCCGTTCAAGTATGCCATATAGAGTGACACTAGTAAAATTCTCCATCACCATCTTTATGATAGTTGTTGAAAGAATGTTTAACTAGATAAAAGGTTTTTATCTAAAACATGGAGGTGTTCGGAAATAACCTTAACAAATTAAGAATTAATAAGGGCATATAGATACCGATTCTTAGATCTAGATAAGATGCTAAGTTTCTATTATCTATAATGGCTTGAACATGAAATGAATCATGGGTTTATCCCATAATTCGTTTTCTCTAAGAAACACATTTGTACATGGTGTTACTTTAAAGAAAACCGAATATCTTTGTTGATGATCTGGTAAAAAGGCAGGCCTTAAACATGTATTCAATATGATTGGTATACATTATTTTATGAACCAAGTACTCAATCTAAAACACGACATTATGGTCACTTAAGCATCCAATGAGATTTTGACTAGAAAGAGTCATTTGCTTGTCAATCTCATAACTTAAAATTATCCATTCTACGTTTAGTGGGAGATGGATGAATTATAAGTTGATGCTTGTATATTTAAGTAGTTCATCTGAGTTTTGGATAAATGTTTGTTGAACTTATGGGAACCATGTTTTGTAGCTCAAAAGGGAGAGGACAATTTACAAAAGCATTCCAGTGGAAGAACGTAAAACTTAAATAAGAGACCTAATGTTGACACTAGCATTTAATCAGCATAGAGATGTTGGTAAAACCTGACAATATCCATTGCTTCTTTAAATCTAATGGAAGTCAAGAAGGTTGTTTAGATATGAGGTTGTCATATTTTAGTAACGGCAGCTTGATGGTAAATCATTGTGATGTTACCATTCATCGGAAACATGGTGGGACCCTGTGTTCACTAGTGAATAAAACAAGGGGATGGTATACATAGATGCAATCTATTTACTGCGTCCAAGTACTTGACTTGGGTTAATCCCACACCTAAGGTGTAATCCGAGAAGGTTGAAGGGACTAACAGATATGCAATTATGGACAACTTCAAATACCGACTAGAGACAAAGTGTTTCATATTGTTTAAATTTGGAAACATGTTCTAGTGGTTATGTTGAAGATAACTTAGATAAAGTGAAATATTGTTGTCACCTTTCGGGAACAAGATTAGTTCACTTGGATGTAAGAGACCTGTATCCTTCATAGGATCAAGGTGAGGAAATGCTTAAGGCACTTTCCGAGGGTCTTATTCATCCATAATATCCAGATTAGGTCTGGATTATGTGAAACATTGTTGTCACTTTGGGAAAACGAGTATGTTCACATGGAAATAAAATACCAAGATCCTTCGCGGGATTAAGTTGAGGAAATGTTTGAAGCATGTTCCGAGGTCTAATATATCCATAATATCCAAGTTATGTCCATGACTAAAGTCAGCAAAACTTGCATCTTGTGGCTGTAATCCAGCTTTGCAAGAAAGTCAAACGAATGAGTTTTCTAGAAAGCAAAGATTGAGCCAGATACCCTTGTCAGGGCTAGTGGGAGCTTCATGTGTTCCTAGTAAAATATGCTGAATGAAAATATTGTCCTAATTTAGGGTTGTTCTACAACCTAATGTTGGAATTATTGTTCTATGAGTATAAATAGAGAATATGGAATCAAGTGGAGTTTAGATTCAAGAAATACTGATGTATGTTCTTGATGTTCGACGTAAATAGAGATGTCTTGAGTAAGTTATTACTGCAAGCAAATCTATACTTGTGAAACTGTCGATTTTTAATCGAAGTTTAGAATATTCAAATATGTGGTGCATATACGACATTGAGATTCAATGAGGGTCATTGACCCTATTGTGTACTTCGGTAACATTAAGGATATGATGATTATGATAGCTTTGTATATGGTCTCTTTGATAAACACTTTGCAAGTGGTCTAACAAGAGAATACAAAATAGTACAAAAGGGATAATTGTGTAGATGATCCCATAGTTAAGCTGTTGTCAAATACTAGTGATGTTAAACATACTAGGTATAATAGCATTGTTAATGCTTATGACTGGGCTTGAATATCGTTTTAGTAATGTTTGATTTACTTATAAGTTTTGGGAACGGGAAGCAGTACTGCTAACCGATGATTGTATCGATATATAGTGGAGACTATATATACGCATGATGCGGTTACCTTCATTGGTCTTTACTGTGTTCCATCTTAGCATGTTTAACCACTTCCCATAATGTTTATACATTCTAAATTTCCACAGCCAGTCATTCTTCAAGGGAAGGAAGCTTGAATTAAGGCTGAGGTTAGGTGTTGGTTATGCATTAATCAATGATTGAATGCATGAAACGCAACAGTGACCTGTGCTTGAAAGGAGTTTCAAGTAACTGGAAGACCCACACCCGTGCTCACTTCATGGATCATGGTCATAGAGTGACTCGGAAGGATAATATCATTACGTCCTTCGACCCGAGATGTATGAATTGCTATAGCATGAAACTTTCTTACTTTAACCATTTCAAAACGTAGTTCGTAACTGGCTAGTATAAAGGGAATAGTTAAGTTAGATAAGGTTCACGCTATGGGGTTGTACATGAAGGGTTTTGAACCTGACCAAACCACCATATGACTCAAACTTGTCAAACATGGGTTTGATTATACTGGTTCAATCCTAAAAGCGGAACTGGATTGAACACAACCCTCTAAACCCCAAAAGGGTTAGGATCTTTAAACTTTTATATGATCAACATAGTTTCTTACAAACAACCCATAGATAAGGTTATAGAATTATACCTGAACAAAACCTTTAAGATTGCTAAAGATAGTCCACCACTACTGCACCTCCGATTGAACTGGCTGCTAGACCGCTCCTGGATCACCAAGCTTAAAAAAGCTTGAAACCCTTTGTGTATGTGTACGTCGACTCCCAATCGCAAAACACCTTCGGGTGTTTTCTTGTTCGACTTCGAGAACAAGAGAGGGCCGAGAGAGAGAAAGCGAGTTCGAGAGAGAGAGAGAGGGAGTGGTGGCTAGGGTTAATCCCTTGTGTCTCATCTATCTAATCCTTAAGGCTTAAGGATATTATATAGGGATTAACTTGGACCTAAGCCCGTTTAATTAAAAGCCCAACTGGTTTTAATTAAACTTTCATCTCTTCTCATATTAACCTCCTGGACTTTACTAGTTAATTAATTAACTTAGTCCGTTAAATATGAAAACATAATATTTAATTCCCTTTAAATAATAAATAACTATTTATTATTTATTTCCTTTCTAATAATTAATCCAAACTAGATAATTATTTATATCTCTCAATAATTAATAGTAATGATTAATTATTTCTTTATCTCTTTAATAATTAATCTAACTGATTAATTATTTACTCTTTCTCTTTAATAATTAATCTAACTAATTATTTATTTCCACACAGATTTATGGTGAAATCCAACTGTTCTGAATTGGGTGTGTAGCAGTGTGACCCTTTAGTCTCTTATAACATTGGATACAATATGCCCGTTAATTATCTCTGCACATAATCCAACAGACTCCCACTTGTGCAAGATAAGTAACAGTTACTGCACATTGTTAGCCTAAGGAGGTCCCTAGCCAGACACTTAGGATAACCAGGTTATAAGAACTCTTATACCCCAAAGTAACTTGTGATAAAACTTCATAAGCAACCTGCTTAGAAGTGACCTGTTATAAACTAACTGTTTATAAACTAATCTATCATAAACTCCCTGTTTATGAATGGGTACGTTCTTATATATACAAGCTTGCATATATATATATATATATATAGGTTTGTCCCTTGCAACGCGATATTTCAATTTTAAGCATGAGCATGGAAAAGGTCAACTCAGAGACTCAAGAATTATGTTCATGACATACTTGATTTCGAAACTGAGTGCTAAACGACAAAGAACAGATCAGTTCGTTTGGGCACGGCCGTGCACTTACCAGTTTCTCTAATCAGTCAAGGGGCCCAGAAATATCTCTCCTAAAAAGGAGGTGCAATTACCATCTTGCATATTTGCATTTGGCAACACGGCTCCCACTGAATCTAGACACGCCCCTTATGACCACCCTGTTACTGCGTGGCGTTAGAATACGCTAAGAATACAACAGTTACCGCATCCCAAACCAAATACCTCAGGCTTGAGGATAACCTATGTGATAAATACTTTTGACACGAATCCACGAAGTATTTTTCACGGTGGGTCAATCCAATATTCGTAACCCTAACGAATATCCATAAATTTTGGTCTGCAAAAAAACGTTCGCAGCTATATTCGATATACTTCAGAATCTACCCCAAAATTACGATGACTTTACAGCCATATCGAGGTTCCCACCAAGATAAGTAGTCACGGATAATGTTTCGAATAAACCTAGTTTATTCCTGGATAAACCAAAACATACAAAATTGTGAAGAACAATGAAACTAATTTCTACATCCTTCCATATTCCTCCCTGGAATAAAGATGTATAATTTCTACCATTTCACTGACTCGATTCACGGTGTTTATCTGAATTACTTATTATTTTTACATTGTAACTTATCACGGATTACAAAGAAAATAATATGGTTATAAACCATAAAACACAAGACTAGAACTTGGGAGTACTCTTTCTTGGTTTTGCTAGAAATCGTTCTTGCAACCTAAGAACACTTCTAGGCTTGCTTATTTTATAAATTCCTTAAACTTGGAGAACTTGAAATAACTCCTTGTTTCTGATTTATAAAACAACCTCCATGTAATTAAAACTTTAATTACATTTGTAGATGTATTAAATCTTACTAGATTTATATCCTTTTGAAATGATAAAACCTCTTACACCTACTTGTAAGAAACTTGAAACTAGATTCCCGGTGTATACCAACACATATCTAATTTTATTACTAAGAATGTTAAAGAACATTCTATTTTATCATTTCTAACGTTAACCAACCAACAACATTATTAAGCTGACTTACTGAACATTTAAGAACGTATATAATTTCTATTTAAGTCATAACTTGACTCAAAAATCTTGCAATGATATCTTTATCGAGTACCTCTCAATAAATCATGCATCCCTCGGATTAGTTCTTTCTCAAGAACTTACTGTTTTAGATAGCTTTTAAAAACATCCGATAATTATATATTCTAAAAGTTCGATCTTGTATTTATCACACTTGTTAAAAACAACCTTTTATTAACTCTGATGAATACACTAGTTAGGTGCTCCCACTATCTTCTTATGAAAAAGTGCATTCTTTAAAACATCATTTTTAGGTCTTAGTCAAAACTTGACTACCATGCCTAAAATTTGTGTTCCAAACACATGTTTTAAACAACTTAGTTTTTGTAAGAAATTTGTTTTATAAAACCATGAACTTGGATCTCTCATATATCCATCTTTCCAATTACGGAAAGTGGTTTCATTAAACTTACCATGATCACAAGTATGAAATACTCATGATGGTATTTTAAATTTCTTTTTCTTAAAAACATTTAGTATAAAATTCCCTTGACTATAATAACTATTATAATCACTTTTATACCTACTTAAATGTTTTATCAAAAACTACTTTATCTAGAAATAATGACTATTATTTCCATATGTTCAAGACTTTGAACATTCACTTTTCATAAAACCTTAAATACTTGTTGAATTAGAAAAAACTATCTAATCTTATAAACAAAACTTGTTTATACAAGTATTTATATAGTAGAGCCGGCATTTATGTAATTACAACAAACCATAGCATAAGATTATTATGAATCACTAATCAAGTCAAAGCTTTGACTTATTAGCACTCTTTTAGTCACAACTGGACTAATCATGATTCATATAATAAGAACACGTGCACGGATATATAACTAAAATAATTAAATTCCCATAAACTCAAAAAGTATCCATAAACCAATAATGTAAAAATTGTTAAAAAACTTAAAGAGTTTAATTAACTAGGAAATATAAAAATTATTCATAATATCCGTGAGCTGCACGTGGGATTTTCTCATGCTGGGCCACATCACTTTCCATCTCCTCCTGCAATAAATGATTGCAAGATATTAGAATACTCGTAAAACTTTACAAGTAGGAAAGTGACAAGGAAGCTAATCACGCAGTACCTGAGGAGCCATACTTGCCTCCTGCCTCGTGACCTTTCGGACAATCTCGTTTCCAATGTCCGGCCTCGCCGCACCTGAAGCACCGATTCTCGTTCCTTGCCTTGTTTGACTTTGGCTTCTTGCCCTTGTTGTCGTTACTAACTCTGGGTGCATTCTGGCTGGGCTGGGCCTTGCCCTTTCCCTTTCCGTTGCGCCCCTTCCTCTTCTTACGTCCACCATGCCCCACCATAAGAATGTCCTTAGACTTAGTTCCGATACTCTGCTCAGCAGTCTTGAGCATTGAGTGCAACTCATCCACGGATTTCTCCATGTTGTGCATGTTGTAGTTGACTATAAAAGGCTTATAGTCATCTAACAACGAGTTTAGTATCGTATCCGTTGCTAGCTGCAGCGGTAATGGGTGCCCAAGTCTCTCTAGGTGGTCCATGTAACCTTTCATTTTCATTACATGGTCACTGACCGAGGTCCCCTTAGCCATCTTGCACGAGTTAAATGCCCTAGTGGCATCATAAGGCTCTGTGCGGGCTTGCTCCTGGAACATGTCCCTCAGCTGGCGGATCATGTCATATGCAGGAGTCTCCATCATGCTTGACTGCAACTCTGGACTTATAGTTGCGAGCATGAGGCAGCTAACATCTAGGGCGTCATTGGAGCTCTTTTGAAAAGCCTCCCTGACCTCTGCCCTGGCATTGTTGGCAGGGGGATTTCCTAGAGGTTGTTCTAGGACATACCACTTTCTCTCGTGCCTCAGCACGATCAGGAGATTTCTCTCCCAAGTGAGAAAGTTGGACCCGGTGAGCTTATCCTTCTCAAGGATAGAGCAGAGTGAGAGGTTATTAGTATTGGTAACGTTGGTTGCCATCTACAAATTAAAATCCGGTTTAATCAGTAATTGCAAATAAACTTTCTAATCATATATCATCAAACCCATAAATAATATATATTAGACCTAGGACCCATATTTCACATACTTGACGCAAGGTTTGGGCACTTCCCGCCAAGTCATGCTATTTCTGGTAGGTAACACCCTGTACCAATCGTACCTAACTGATACGACTCCTAGAACCTCGTAGAGCACTTAGACCCAGTCTAGTATGTTTAACTCTACTCTAGTGCTTTTTGGGCCAGGACTCCCGATTATCACCAAAATAGATCGCACCACCTAAGACAGCATGAATTCTGGCCGGGACTCCCGATTATCGCAGAATCTTTCATGCCCCTTCCCGCAATGGTTTGAACCCGGATGCCCTAGGTTTGGGCACTTCCGACACTCGAGTACCGTTTAACAGTTAGGGTGTACCATTAGGTGGGTAGCACACTGATCTAAGATTTTTCTTGGGTTTTATAATTAAGTTAAAAACTTAATTTTCCAGTTTTTTGAAAAACCATTTTAAAACTAACTGTTTTAAAAATACGATTTATATGTGTAACTAAACTAGGTGCACAAAACGGCCTTTATAAGTTCCAAACTTATAACCTTGACAAAACTTTTAAATTTATAAAAATTTAATTAATACGACTACCAGACTGAAGTCATATTCTAGTTTGTCATAAAACATGGTTTTTCACTTGTTTAATAACAGTCTGTCATTAAACCCCTTTTTATTTTCCATCACACGCATGTATATATATACCATACATATATATGAAAAGCAGTAAATAAATCACAACCACGCAGATAATAATAAGCAGATAAATCCCTATAATTTTGCCATCTAATCCTAAGGTCAAACCTAAGGACAAAATGACTTGGATTCGCCTTTCTTGACATGCTGCTCCCACTAGCCTTGACACCTCCCCGAAGTATATGTGCTTCGCGTGAGAACACCATTTTCTTCATCACCCTCTTCGAGTCCAATCTTGGTTGAGGAATTAAACTACTACTAATCTATTACAAATACAATATTGAATGGGGTTGTAAGTGGCACGCAGGCCTCCCCTAACCAGTAAAATATTACAATGAAGAAAGGGATTGTAATTGGCACGCAGGCCTTCCCAAAACCAAAATAAAGAAGAAAAGGAAAAACGAGTCCTAAGTCGGCAAAACTATAGCTATCACAACCACGCAATTATATATAAGCACTATATATATAAAAGTCAACCACGCAGTTATAATATATAAACAATAAACTGTGCTGTTAAGCACGTAGCCTGATTTGTTTAAAAATTCTCATTTACCCTTTTGCTTAATACCTATTAACCAAAAATGAGAATTATGATCTTCTAGTTTAATTTGACCAAAATAGTTTTTCAACAAAAACTTAAAACTTGATCTCATTCAAAACTTGAATGAAATCCTCACGTCGAGTTTTATTACTAGTTTTCCAAAAAACTTAAAAACCGACAACCTTGGTCAATTAAATACTATCTTATTTGTTTCTCCATTATATAAACTTTATCCCTTTTAGAATTTATTTAAAAATGACTTAAACTAGTCATAATAAATAAAAAATCTAAACTAATATATATTTTAACTAAACTAATTAAAATATATATAACACTAGTTTATATAATATCTTATTAATTTTATAACATAAAATTAATAATCCTTTTGTATTAATTCGGAAAAACAATCTTGGGCCAACATTTCTCATTAACCCAAGAGACCCATTGGGCCAACACCCTATTAGGCCGAGAACCCACTGGACCGTGATCCTCCTTGGGCCGAGACCTACCTTGGGCCGAAGCCCTTTGGGCCGTGAACCATCTGGGCCGAAAACTACCTTGGGTCGGGAACCGCCTTGTGCTGAAAAACACTTGGGCCGAAACCCACCTTCCCCTTAGCGCCGCTAACCGGCACCGCTAGGCCCATTTGGCCTTCGCGCCGCTAACGGTCACCCCCGACCTGGTGATGTTCTCGGTCCCCGTTTTCCGATTAATACATTTTTAAATCCTTTTAACCTATTAAAAAAAACTTTTTTAATATACTGATTAAAAAACTGGATTTAATTCAAAAACCAAAAACTATTAATTATTAACATTAACAAAACTTGTTTTATTAATAATTATTTATCCTAAAACTTGATTTCAACCTTTTTAAACAAAAGTTCAAAAAATACTGGTTAAGATAATGTTTTAGATAAAAGGTTTATCCTTTTTAACCGTTTAAACACAAACCTGGTTTAAACCTAACTGGTTAAAATCAAACCATTTATTAACTGGATAAAAACAGAAAAAATTGTTTTTATCCCTATCGTTTTCGAAAAATGTGGAGAAAGAAATAAGATGAAGTAGATCATACAACCATTAAACAAACCAACTAATTAGATTATCTAGGTTAACTAATTAAACAAACTGTTTAATTTTCTTGATCTAATCTACCCTTCTCCAAAATCATCGACCTTTTAATCATTCAAACTAACTGTTTGAACTTTCTGATTAATAGGATTAAAACTGGTATAAAAAACAAACTGTTTTGACACTCCTTTTGAATTTCGAAAAAACCTAGGGTAAAAAGAAGATCAAGAATCAAACCTTAACCCGAAAACAAATAAAACTAGAAACTATGGATCATAGAGCTGAGGCTCTGATACCACTGAAGGGTTTTGAACCTGACCAAACCACCATATGACTCAAACTGGTCAAACCTGGGTTTGATTCTACTGGTTCAATCCTAAAAGCGGAACTGGATTGAAAACAACCCTCTAAACCCCAAAAGGGTTAGGATCTTTAAACATTTATATGATCAACATAGTTTCTTACAAACAACCCATAGATAAGGTTATAGAATTATACCTGAACAAAACCTTTAAGATTGCTAAAGATAGTCCACCACTACTGCACCTCCGATTGAACTGGCTGCTAGACCGCTCCTGGATCACCAAGCTTAAAAAAACTCGAAACCCTTTGTGTATGTGTGCGTCGACTCCCAAGAGAGGGCCGAGAGAGAGAGCGAGTTCGAGAGAGAGAGGGACGAGATCGAGAGAGAGAGAAGGAGTGGTGGCTAGGGTTAATCCCTTGTGTCTCATCTATCTAATCCTTAAGGCTTAAGGATATTATATAGGGATTAACTTGGACCTAAGCCCGTTTAATTAAAAGCCCAACTGGTTTTAATTATACTTTCATCTCTTCTCATATTAACCCCCTGGACTTTACTAGTTAATTAATTAACTATTAATTAACTTAGTCCGTTAAATATTAAAACTTAATATTTAATTCCCTTTAAATAATAAATAACTATTTATTATTTATTTCCTTTCTAATAATTAATCCAAACTGGATAATTATTTATATCTCTCAATAATTAATACTAATGATTAATTATTTCTTTATCTCTTTAATAATTAATCTAACTGATTAATTATTTACACTTTCTCTTTAATAATTAATCTAACTGATTAATTATTTCCACACAGATTTATGGTGAAATCCAACTGTTCTGAATTGGATGTGTAGTAGTGTGACCCTTTAGTCTCTTATAACATTGGATACAATATGTCTGTTAATTATCTCTACACATAATCCAACAGTACAGTCAACGGAATTTGTTCCTCTGATATGAGAGATATCCTTGGGCCTCTCGATGATTGGGCGCTAACACCAAAATAAGCATGGCCATGCACAAAGGAATATTGATTGAGAATCAGATATGTCCTTAAATTTTGGTCACCACCATTCAAGATCGAGAAACATAATCGTGAACGATCTGGAGATTGACGTATCAATCCATGTATCGTCTTCACAAGGATATCGCGAACAAAAGGAGTATTGATCACTTATCAAATAGGATCTCTACGTTCTTTTGTACGTAATGGTTTTCTGCTCAGAAGCGGAACCCATACTGACTTGGGGGCATTGATGCTTTTGCTAGAGGCCGCTCCTTGTCTGTGGTTACATGGGTACGGTGCATTATGTGTAAGTGGGAGTTTGTTAGAAATATGCCCATTAATGCACGTACGCCATATGGACCACTGCTGATGATGTATGGGCCTATTGGGTCATACACCGGGGTCTAACCTGACAGCAACTTAAGTTAAGGGACCAAATATGACAAAATACAAAAGTTGACATCGTAGGCCGCGTTAGCGCCGCTAACTTTAAGGGGTTAGCGCCGCTAAGTCCTAAAGGTTAGCGCCGCTACGGCTACATGTACTTTGTGTCAAATCACTGACATGCCGCGTAAGCACCGCTAACTTTTGGTTAGCGCCGCAAAACTCTGCCAGTGACATTTGTCAAAACACCTCCTAAACTGGCCAATGAATGTGGATGTGTATATCTCGAGGCTTGGCCGGGTTCAAGGGGTAATATACGTTTCTAGAACCAGAGAATGATAAGTGAACTCTTTGGTTTAGTTTTGGTTCTCTCCTTTTTCTCTCTAAGTATTCTATACACCCCTTCTTCTTTGGTGCTACAAAAGACCAAGAGAGGATTCAAGAAGGATAGCTCCAGAAGATTGGTCTCGTTAGTTGCTGTCCCGGAGTGTTTATCATAGTGAAGAAACACGAAGGCTGGCAAGCTTATGTGGTTGGACGTGTTCCCAGGGTACTACCCATTAGTTGATCCGCGTTTCCATCTTGGAGCTTCATACCACAAGACAATCTGATTCAGGAGCTAAGGAGAAAGGTATAACCACTTCTTTCCTTTCCTTGTTGCATTTCTATACATAGAGTTTGGTGCATGTGTGGGATTTCTTGTTTTATGCTTTTTTTGCTTGTACATTGGGCATAGTTTGTTGTACCTTTGCTTCCGCTGTGTGCCCACGAAATCCTAACAGAAAATTCATCCCACCCTGGGTCCACCAAGTAATCATCTTCGTCACTACTTTCGTCATCTTCTAGAATATATCCGTGGATTGGGCTATAACGGTAACAGGCTTGTTGGGCTTCATACTGGGTACCTCCATGTGTCTTATTTGAATTTTTTGAGTTCCAATAAAATTTCTTTGATTTTGATGTTTTGGGCCAGTACGTCGTGCCATACATATTTGTACTAGTTGTCAGAGGCCCTTTTTCTGTAGCAGATTTGGGCTTTATACCGCATGATTGCTTGGAGTTCTTCGACTGCTGATATTGCGGTATTGATGGCTCCTTGTTCAACCTGGTGAGCTGTTCCGACCAGTGCATTTTGTGTGAGGACGTTGATTGGATGTGTGTTTTCCTGTTTTTGAATACTTTTGTATTCTCCTCCCAGTTCCCTGACACACATTGTTCTTGTGAGTTCTGTTGACAATGGTCTGAGACTAGGAAAAGATTCTGTAAGCACTCTTTCACCTTCGCTGGTGCAATACCATGCGAGTTTTGGCTTATCATCATCAGAGCTTCTTCCACTATGGCTGCTGCTTTCAGGTTGTACTTGATCATTTCATCTATACATTATGCAAGAAAACAAGTTACTAATCGAGATAGTTTACCTGCCAGTACATTCTATTTACCATCAATATGTTCAATATTGATTTTGACCCCTGTGCCTGTGATTGCATCCTGGAATTTTATCCAACGAACCATTGATGCTTTGTTGCTATTAGTTTTTTGATAAAAACTATTTATTGCTTGGCAATCAGTTCTAAGGGTTACTTCTTCTTTGTCAAGGTAATATATCTTCATTTTCTCAAGGGCATTGTCACGGGCATTAATCTCTGCATCTATTGTGGATTGTGGTGTTGCAAACTTGCCACTATAGTAAGCGCATGTTTTTTCTTCATTTTTGGGATCATTCTTTCTTTTTCTCCATTTGCAAACTCCTCCCCATCCATTTGCACATCCATCTGTTTCAAGGATAATATATGCATCTTCTGGTGGGATTTGAAGATCTGGGAGGTTTTGTACCTTCTTTTTTATTTTATGGATTAGTTCATAGTCTTATTGGTTGAGCCTTTTGTCTCCAAGGGGGCTGGTTTTCCAATATAATGGTCCGACTAGCAGGCTTAGCTTTGGGATGTAATTTCAGGCATAGTTTAGGATTCCTAAAAAGGACCTAAGACCCGCTTTTGTCTTCAGTTTTTCCTCATCAAAGTCTATGACCTTTTTGATGATATGTTCTTGCAGTTTTATTTTGTTGTTTCCAATGGTTGCTCCAAGGAATTCAATTTCTGGAACTGCGATCTTCTTCTTGGTTGGTGAAAGTATTAAGCCATTATTTTGGCAAATACTTAGCATGACCTCAAGGTGTTGTTTATGGTTTTGAGTGTCCCTTGAGTAGACCAAAATATCATCGATGTAAACTGCGATAAAGTCTTCAGTTCCTTTGAAGAATTTATCCATTTTTGTTTGAAATACCGCTGGGGCATTTTTCAATCCAAAGGGCATTACGAGCCATTCATACAATCATCCTAGGATCCATAAGGCTGTCCATGGTATCGATTCTTCGTGCATGGCGATTTGGGGGAACCCAGATTTGAGGTCAAACTTTGAGAAAACTTTTGCACCTCCAATTCTTTTGAGTAAGGTACTTATTCCTGGTAAAGAGTATTGGGCCTTGTAGGTGTTGTCATTGAGTGTGCGGTAATTGAATACCATTCGTTCTCTGCCCTTCATTTCCTTTCCTGTTTTAGGATCAATGGTGGTTCCTGAGTTCACAATCATAGCCATCGTCCTATGCATACTTGAGCTTGGCCTATTTACTCCGAGCTTTAGTAATGTTGCAGCATGTTTTTTGAATGATGCATCCATTGTTGGTGTTATATTTCTCAGTGGTTTGTCCTGGATAGAGATTTCTGGGTTAATAATCTCTATTTTGCACAACTTCTGGTTCATTTTCCAGTGAAGAAGAGGGTTCTCCACAATATAGCCTTGTTGTCTTAGCTTATCAAGAAGTGGCTTGAAACTGTCATGTAACTTTGCCCCATCTTCCTTGGTGAATGCTATATCATACTGTAGTTGATGATATACTTATTCATCAAGTTCAAGTTCAGCGATAGCCGCATTCATCGTCTCTGTTTGTGAGGTTGACTGGATCTTCGTGATTTTCTTATAGAAGGTTATTTCATTGCCTTCTATTCGAATTCCACCTTTCATTGATCTTATAAATGATGCCCCAATGAGCATGTAAATACCGTCACCTGTCCTCATATCAAAGGCATATACCATGGGTATACGGAATATATTGCCTTCAATAATGATACATCCTCCCTTTAGCATGTAAGACGCCTTTTGTCTTGAGATTACTCCGTTGAAGTAAGTTTCATAATTTACTTCTTCTAGTGCCCCTTATGATACTACTTCTTTGTTGATACAACAGGCGGTTGCACCTGTATCAATGATTGCACGGGCTGTAAACTTTAGATTTCCTGGGATGTCGAATTATACCTAAACATTGTACAGTTGGTTATTGATTTTTTTGGGAGGTGATGTTTTGAGGATCATCTGCGATGGATTCCAGATTAACATATGATTCTGGATACGCTGTGCGCCACTGCTGCCACATGATCTTTTCATTTTCTCCAAGTAAGTTTTCCACATATAATAACTTTTGCTTGTTGTCTGTCCATGTATGTTCACTGAGCTAGTTGAGGGTTATAGACTCCCATCTTGATATTACTTCAGGCCATAAGCCCGGGTCTAAGGGTAAGACCAACATTGCGCCTATGCCCGAGAGTGCTGGTGGTAGCGTCCATTGGGGTGTGTGGTATTGCCCCTAATTTCCTTGGAAATTTTGGCGACCTCTCCGGGGGTAATCAAAGCCGTAACTTTGAGTTCCAGTGACATATCTTTATGCTGGTGGATAAACCGGTGGCCTAGTCATGGCTTCTGTTGGGGGAGTATATGAATTGTATACTCCACTGTTTTCCTCTGCTGATGGGAAAACATGTTCCTGGAATTCTTGGAATTTTGGGTATTCCAACTCCTCATCTTCCTCTGATATTTTAAAAGCTTTGTGATCATTTTGCAGCATATTTGAGACCTTTTGGTAAAACTGTGAATCTTCCTCTTCATCTGAGTTGTTTTCACATTCTTCTAGAAACTTGATTACCTTGGGTTGATCATCAGGTTTTGATTGTTCATTATTATCTTCATCCCATCATGTGGCGATGATTTCTTCTATTGGGGTGGTTGGAATTGGGTTATCATATCGAACATAGTAATCCCATTTTCCCGAGTGTTCCCCAAGTGTTGACCATTTTTCCCCCCATGCTCGTTTTTCCTTTCGGAGTTTATTTCCTCTCTTATTTTCTGAATTTAGTGGGGCTGTTGCTTGAGTTTCTGCCTCTTCTAGGCATACTTGACACTGGCAAAACATGTCCATGGGATTATGGTCATTGTTTTGTATGCATAGGTTAATTATGTGTTCTTCATCAGCATCTAAGTCCTCATGAATTTCTCTATCTTGTTGGTCAACAGAGTATCTTGCCGGTTCAGGTCCTCTATTGTATCTTTCAAACCTTAGGCTTATTGATCTATCAAGCCTTTGGTTAACTGCCACTCCCGATGGCACTTGGACTGTGTTTACTTCTTATGGCTTAAGGCTCCAGCTTCTTCCTTCTAGCTCTCTTAAGTTCTTCTTTTCTCCTGGTATAGCGGTTATACCATTTGTTGCTAGGTGATCAACAACATTTTTTACTTTGTACTCGAATCCGGTATAGCTTGTGTTGGAAAGTCTTGCAACAACACTCATAGTAATGAGGAGATTGCTTTCTCCTCCTTGCCAAGACTCGTACCAATGAGTTTGAATGGATACTTCCAGATGATGGTGAAAATCATATATACTCAGCATCATGTCAGGGACCATTTAACCAATTGTGTTCCTGTCGTAAGATCTACTTCCATGGTACCAATAATCTGTGTACTGTCCCTCTAACGCGTATCTCTTAGGACAATTAAAGCATTCGTTCCTGCGTTTCGCCGATGTAGCGTGTGTATGCGGATCATGAATAGTCCGAGATACACATATTGCATACCTCTTCGTCTGAGCTTATTGTAACTTTGCTGATTGCATAGTTGAAGGTTTACGTGAGTATTTTCGGTACACAATATTCCCTGTTCGGAATAGTGTTGGTAAACCAAAAGTTTCACTGTATCTCTCGAGTCTTCTAACTCGAATAGTTTTAATTCTCTTTTACCAAGTGACTGCACTTCTTTCGATAGCTTGTCAATGTTAGCCTGAGCTTCTGCTATCTTTTGATTCTGCTGGACTGTTAGGTATAACAGCATATTGTTTTGTTTGATAACTGCTGCTAGTTGAGTTGCTACATCTCCTTTGTAATCGGATGGTTTTGCAAATTCCACCGCTGGTGATTCTAACTGCTCAGTTGCTTTTACTACTTCTTGATAGTTTTCATCTTCCTTTTGTTTATCAATACTCATCCGGTGATGAGTTGCTTTACTTCCCGAAGAAGGTCTTCAATCTTCAGAAATTTTGTGTTGAGATTTTAGTCAATCTCAAGGCTTCCTCTTCCACCAACTTTGGCTGCTTTGTGATTTCTTGGACTAACCCAAGAAGTTCTGATTTTGATAAAGGTTTTGAGTACTGTATCTCCGCAGAGATCTGTTTGAGGCTATTTATGGTTTCACTCTTGGTTTTTCGAAATAAATCCTCACAGACTTCCAATTTTTCAAGATTCCTTTTAAGACTTAACTTTAGACTTTGTTGTTTTTCCAAAATACTTTTGAAATATTTTAGAGCAACTTTAGCAAATAGATTTAAACGACTATAAATGCAAGGAAGATTGTTTATTAAATCAACTATTTGTGGTTTAGGATTTTCGGAATTGAAAGCTATATATTCAAGGTTGGAAATTTGGGAATTATCATACTAGTGTTGTATTTCTTGCTCAAAACGTTCTCTCATGAGTGTAATTACATGATTCACCTCACAGTTAACTTCAAAATTCAGTTTTCTTTACCATTTATAGAAGCAATTGTGCGGTCTTTTGTCAAGTAAAACCGCATGTAGGACCCGCATCTAGCATCTAGAACGACTGATTGTCCTTCTGTATAATTAGTGTGCTTAATTATTGTACCAAAATAATGCATATCAATCAGTGTGCCATATATGCTTTGAATATACCTGGCCTATTCCATGGCATATTCCCTTTTTCTTGTTATTTAAAGACCAGCATGAGTATGTTCAGCAGGCAGATCAACCCCCCACAATCTCTCACTTGTAAAATTACCCATTGTATCAAAGCTTCCGCAGTTTTATAAAAGGTGTGTTTTATTCAAATTCTAGTTAAATCTTAAAGTTTATTCTTGAACTTTGATTTAATTATTCCTGGGAGTCAACCACATATTTTCCTAATTTGGGAAGTGATGTTTTGAGGATCATCTGCGATGGATTCAAGATTAACATATGCTTCTGGATACGCTGTGCGCCATTGCTGCCACATGATCTTTTCATTTTCTCCAAGTAGGTTTTCCGGATATGCTTCGAATATACCTGGATTATTCCATGGCATATTCCCTTTTTCTTGTTATTTAAAGACCTGCATGAGTATGTTCAGCAGGCAGATCAACCCCCCACAATCTCTCTCACTTGTAAAATTACCCATTGTATCAAAGCTTCCACAGTTTTATAAAAGATGCGTTTTATTCAAATTCTAGTTTAATCTTAAAGTTTATCGTTGAAGTTTGATTTAATTATCCCCAGGGAGTCAACCACATTGGTATCAGGGCTTGAATCAAGGTATTCAAGGTCGTACTTATGAGTTTCTAACTCTTTTTATATTCAAGGAAGGTAAGGGGATTGTGTATTAGTGTTTCTTTGAAATATATATAAAGTGTTTTACTTGATAAAAGACCGCACAATTGCTTCTATCAATGGTAAAGAAAACCGAATTTTGAAGTTAACTGTTGGGTGAATCATGTAATTACACTCATGACAGAACGTTTTGATCAAGAAATACAACACTGGTATGATAATTCCCAAATTGCCAACCTTGAATATATAGCTTTCAATTCTGAAAATCCTAAACCACAAATAGTTGATTTAATAAACAATCTTGCTTGTATTTATAGTCGTTTAAATCTATTTTCTAAAGTTGCTCTAAAAAAATTTCAAAACTATTTTGGAAAAACAACAAAGTCTAGAGTTAAGTCTTAAAAGGAATCTTGAAAAATTGGAAGTCTGTGAGGATTTATTTTGAAAAACCAAGAGTGAAACCATAAATAGCCTCAAACAGATCTCTACAGAGATACAGTACTCAAAACCCTTATCAAAATCAGACCTTCTTGGATTAGTCCAAGAAATCACAAAGCAGCCAAATTTGGTAGAAGAGGAAATCTTGAGATTGACTGAAAATCTCAACAGAAAAGTTCTGAAGGTTGAAGACCTTCTTCCGGAAGTAAAGCAACTCATCACCGGATGAGTATTGATAAACAAAAGGAAAACGAAAACTATCAACAATGTTAGAAATATTAAAGTGAGGGGTGTAATATGTATTTACTCAAAGTTGGGGAATATTATATAAAGGCATTTCCCCCACATTATCAATTAAGCTTTGCATTACTATCACCCTCTTGTTCTTATGTTTGCTCTCTATCTCTCGGCTCTCTCTCTAGAAACCGAAACTCACACATACTATAAACAAGATAATCATCTAGCATTTCTTCATCCGTATAAACATGGGACCATCAATTGGTATTAGAGCCAAACTTGTTTTGGCTCGTGATTGTTCGAAAAGGAAACTCAAAATCTCGAAGATTTCAAGCTCACTAGAAGAGAAGATTCACGGTTTCTCACAAGTTCAAGAACCTCAACTTTCTCCAAAGAAACTTTAGCTTAAACGACTTCAAAAGGTAGATCTCGGTATAGGTATAAAACTTCATCTTCTTTAAATTACGTTGAGTTGCTTTACATAGCTTACAAAGCCTACGAAAGTTGTTCTTGAAGAAAAAGTTGAACCGGAAGTTTATTTATACATTCTAGGTCAAGAAAAGTCATTAAATACCCACTTTTCAAACATTAAATTTTCTGGGTATTTAATCATTTATTGTGTTCTTGATCTGAATAGTACAACTTGAAGAAGAAGAAATCGGTTTTTGTAATTATTTAATTATAAATTATAAATAGTTTAAGTTTTTTACAAGGAAAGTCAAGCACTTGGCATACCAATCAAGTGCAAAGTGGTTAAGACACTATTCAGAGTAAGGCAATCTGATTTGAAAAGGACATATCAGATTCTATCATCCGGATCCCCAATCGCATGCGATTAGAGTGTGCGGCTTATAGAAGCAGTTGATTAGTTAGACTGAATAGTCTGTGTGAATCGCATTTGATTGAATCGCACTTGATATATCTTTCAAACACTATATTGGCAATCGCATGCGATTAGCACTTACACCTATCAGTTGTTACTATTGGAATCGCATTTGATTGGATCGCACTCGATATATATTTCAAGTCATCAGTACAAAGATATTCATTCACCATATTGGCAATCGCATTCTATTGACAGGACTAACAGTTTATTTTCTAAGTGTCTGATGAAACAGGATTGATTCGCATTCGATTCATCATAATTACTAAGTTCTTATTCTGCTTGTTTTCAAGGACTCACCTAATCGCATTCGATTGACCTGTATTCGCACTCGATAAGACAAATTACAATCAGTGACATTCCTTATACTTGGACAAGTGATTGACTCGTTTGGACTTGACTTAAAGAACTCTAAAATATTTGTACTTAATCAAACAATCTAATTCATAATTGAATTTAATCTAAATCAGATCTAATTCAAAGGTGAATTAAATTACCTTAAGTCTATCTAGTTCAAAGTTGAATTTAATCTTCTTAAGATCTAATTCAAAATTGAAATTCAATAGACTTAGTTCTTTAATCAATTTTCAAGTCACTCTATAATCAAGCTTGAACAGTCACACCTTTTAAATGAAGCTTTCGAACAATCAAACCATCTTACAAGTGAACGATCATTTCTCACTAAATCAGTAATCATGTCAAGTACAAATGAAATGATGTCCATGGACACCGACACGAAACCTCCTGTTTTGTTTTGGGGGGAATACAATGTCTGGAAAGGAAGGTCGATGGACTTTCTTGAACACAACAAAATATGTGGAGACAAGATGATAGAATGCATCCACAAGGGCAACACCTAGTTCACAAGGATCGTTGAAGCTGACCCAACTAACAATCCCCCCATTCTCAGACATGAGAGAGAAAAGACCAATGATGAGCTGACTACTACTGAGAAGGAAACAAAGAAAGCTGAGAGACTAGCAAAGAACTATCTAAAACAGGGTCTCTCATCTGAGATTTATCTGAAGATTGACAACTTGGGTACTGCCAAGGAAATCTGGGATGAAATCAAAAAGCTGTTATAAGGCACTGAACAAGGAGAGTACATCAAACGCACTCAACTGGTCAACAGTTACCATGAGTTCAAAGCGCGTGATAATGAGCTCCTGTCTGAAACATATGGCAGATTCTGCAAGCTTCAAAATGAAATGAGATCTAATCAAATTGTCAGAACTGACCTTGATTTGAACTGTGTTTTTCTGAATTCAATAGGTTCTGAGTGGAAAGGCTATGCCAGACTTTACAAACACAACAACAAAGATCATACATCAGTCACCTTCCACAACATCTTCGAAGATCTCAATCAGTATCAAGATGAAATCTTGCAGTCTAACCCGAAACAACCAGTTGCTGATCCTCTTGCCTTGGTGGTGGCTGACAGAATCCCTAGGGAAACATCATCAAGATCATTGAAACTTAAACATGTGGTTCTCAGTGATTCTAATCACGATGATGATGATGATGACTCAATAGAAGCTGCATTTCAAGCTCTCACAGTGGCCAACAAGAACTTTAAGAACCGTTTCAGCAAGACTAACAATAGACAACGGTTCACAGCAGGTTCAAGGAGACCCGAAAGAGATTATCCTGTTGACAAGCCAAGGTACCAGAGGGAAGAAAAGAAAGAGGAAAATAAAACTGACTCCAAGTGCTACAACTGTGGAAGATCAGGGCATTTAATCCGGAACCGCCCCATGAAAAAGACCAAAGATGCAGAGTACTATCGGCAGAAGTACCGTCTGTTCAAACAAAGACAGGCTGGGAACGCGTTACTAGTAGAAGAAGATCAGTTCCTGGATGATACAAAATCAGACAGTGATCTAGATGGTGAAGATCATGCTTAGTTCTGTTTGATGGCTCACAATGGTGGAGTAAGTAAAGAGGATGATGATGGTGATGATCTCTCTGACTTAGATAAGGAAAGCTTGGAAAGCGGGAAGGTATATTCTAACTCTAATTATAATATGGGTTTTAAACATGAACACATACAAACCATATTAATCCGAATGAAAGAGTTAGAAAATCAGATAATAGAGTTAACCACTAGAAATCAAGTTCTAGAAGATGTTTCACACAACAAGGATAAAGAGGCACAAACAATAATTAAGCAGTTAGATAACGACTTAAATAGCCTTAAGATCCTATTAGCTGCTAAAGAATCTGAATTCTTAGAGTTAACTAATAGAACAAATACCACCATATTAGATCTTAAAGCAGAATTTGCATGTGCTGAAAAGGATTCTGAAATTCTTAAAAATGAACTTAGGAATGAACTAAGTACTCTTTACTACAGAACCTATGAACGTGAATATCTTCTATCCAAACTCGATCAAAGTGACAAGATCATCTATCAATACAAATAAAAGGAACGTCCTTTATCCAGGTGGAAATTCGATGGGCTGGGCCTCAAATACCCAAATGCATTGAGCAAGGTTACGTCTAAACAATTGTACCATTCTGATCTATTTGGCGAAGGTCTTACCCAACGGATGATTTTTATTGGTGAAGAAGAGGAACGTATTGAAGAAGACGTCAAACGAACTCTTAATCTCAAAAATGAAATTCCATTTGACTACTCGGATCTTAATGACTCATATCTCACCTGTCTCACATCATCATCTGATACTGATGTTTCATCTTCTGTCTACACTGATGACGAACCCTACTCTCCTGTTTCACCAAAGCCCACTGTTGAATACATTCCCTACAAGGAATTGTATCAAAGGTTTCAAACCTTACAAGAGTTTTGCTTTACTCATCTAGTTCAAGGTGACCTTACCAAAGCCTTCCAATCAGAAACCACATCTGAACCCTCTCCACTAGTTCAAGAAAATGCCATCCTCCAAAAGCGTCTTCAAACAGTATTCAATCTTGATGGCAAGATCATTGACGACTTGTGGAAATAATATTTTAAATTGCTTGAACGAATCAAAGAGGTCGAAACTGCACTTGAACCACCCACTCCATTTACCTTCTCACCACAGGGAACCATATTAGATGAACGAATTGAAGGTTCCAAACATGTGTCTACATCTTTTCAAGTTGTCAAAACTGAGAAAAAATCTGTTACTAAGTCATCCATGGTAAATTTAAAACTTAAACATATTTTCAAAACAAAACAGACATCCACTTCCACTTCTAATCACATTTCTCCTAAGAACATTGACATTCCTGAATCCTCAAAAGCAGCTGCTAGTCGACCATGACTCAATTTTAACGTTTTACATTCTGCTGCAGATGTGAAGAAACTCGGGAGTGTGGAGCGTAAAATAACCATAAACTAGAAGAGTGTAATTCCTAGATCCACTAGGAAATGTTCAAATTTGAAAGTTGTATGTGAAAATATTTTGATGTTTTATTCTGTCTGTAATCATTCCTGTTCGCAAGAAAAAATTGATTCTACCATGTTTTGTATGAGTGATGGTTGTACACATGGACACTGTGAAATTAAACGCTGTTATGATCAATTGCGTAAATCTTTAGGCATTAAACCATGTGAGGATTGGTCTGATTTTTATGCTAACCAAGTATGTGTCCTGTTTTTAAATTCAAAAGGACACATCATTCATCAGTGGATCACCACTCATCAATCACATGCACTCAAACGCTTAAACAAATCCAAAGGATTACTTACAATCAAAGAACTGGAAGTCTACAGACGGCAGGGCTATGAAGCATTTAAAAGGGCTTGGATTGCACAGGAAAAACACTTGCATTCTCAAAAGCGTTTTCACAATTCCCCTTAAAAAATCTCCAAATATTCTAAACCCAAGCCATCATTTATTCAACGAGTAGCAAAACCAACTAATCGCAGTGCTCCAGTTCTGCAAAAGCAAGTTGATGCACCGAGGCCACAGAGAATTCTTAAGAATTCCTCGCAAACATGGATTCACAAACATAACGCTTCTGCAACTCTACCTCATCCAAAACCTCCGATTCCTTCAACTATCAAACCAATAGTGGTAAAGAAACTTTCTTCTCAGAAAATTTCTTCCAAATCTATTCATTCTCGACAAAAGATTCGACCCACATGGGTAATTAAGAATAGATCATCTCAAGTTTCACCACAACAAGTAGACACAATCACTACTCAACCACCTTTAGGAACTAACAATCAAGGACCCATTCATATATGGGGACCTGAACGTGCTTTATTCTCTTCTTGCAGGTGTCTCACTTGTGGTACCTAGACTCCGGCTGCACCAAACATATGACTGGCAACAAAAGTCTTCTCAAGAACTATGTTCCTAAGTACTCCGGGAATGTATGTTTTGGGAATGACAATGTTGCACTAATAATGGGGTACGGAAACATTGAGAAGAAGCACATCAAGATCAAGAAAGTCTCCTATGTTGAAGGATTGGGTCATAATCTATTTAGCATTGGACAGTTTTGTGATAAAGATCTGGTAGTCGTATTCAAGAACAACAAATGTTATGTGATCACAGAAACTGGTGATGAACTACTTGCAGGCTCTAGGAAATCTAACCTGTATTCCATAGATTTGGAGAAATATGATTCTCCTACTTCTGTGTGTCTTCTGTCCGAAGCTACAAATGATCTTACTTGGCAATGGCACCGTAAACTCTCTCGTCTGAACTTTCAGAATATTAACAAACTAGTCACTAGTGACTTGGTGAGAGGCATTCCCAAGCTAAGATTCAACAAGGACCATCTGTGTGCAGACTGTGAGAAGGGTAAAATGTAAAAGGCTTCTCATAAATCAAAGCATGTGTTAAGCACTACCAAGCCTTTAGATCTTCTGCATATGGATCTCTGTGGTCCTATGAGAATTCAGTCCAAGCATGTGAAGAAGTATATACTAGTCATGGTGGATGACTATTCCAGATATACTTTAGTCAGATTCCTGCGTGCTAAAGATGAAGCTACTCCAACAATTATCACATTCATCAAACAACAGCATAACAAGTATGGTCAGAGTGTTATCTCAATCCGTACAGACAATGGAACAGAATTCAAGAACAACGATCTGAAAAGCTTTTGTGACCTAGTTGGGATCAACCATTAGTTCTCTGCAGCATACACTCCACAACAGAATGGTGTGGTCGAAAGACGAAACAGAACCTTGGTTGAAGCTGCCCGTACCATTCTGTCATACTCTGGGCTCCCACCTTCCTTTTGGGCTGAAGCCATCAATACTGTCTGCTATACGCAGAATCGCTCTTTCATTAATAAATGTTTTAATAAAACTCCCTATGAACTGGCAAATGGCATAGTGCCTAATATCAAATACTTTCATGTCTTTGGTATAGGTGCTTTGTATTAAATGAAAAAGATAATCTAGGAAAATTTGCTCCAAAAGCTGATGAAGCTATTTTCGTAGGTTATTCCACTGAGTATAAAGCATATCGAGTTTTCAACAAAAGAACAAAGAGCATCAATGTAATATTTTATGATACACTGGATGTCACTGATTTACCACCAAAATCAAAGAAAGTTGCTTCTGAACTTACCTGTTCAGGACCAGTACTTCAACATAAAGAATCAGACATTTCCTCATGTTCAAATACTAATCTTGACTTTATGTTTGATTTCTGTAGATCTGAATCTTCTCCTGTTTTGACTGACAACAGAGACAACACAGCTACACAGACAAGTGTTTCTATCACAGCTCCTACAGTCACAGAGATGAATCCATTTGCCGATCTATATGTTAAGGATTCTACATCTGCCTTAGTCACACAGCCCCCTGTGACTACTCCTATGGCTGACCCAGATAGCTCACCTTTGTTTGATTCAGATCCTAATTTCACGAGTGAGGTTGAAAAAGAAGCCCAACACATTCAAGATCTTATTCCCTCCTCTTCTACTTCTCACAAAATAAAGTGGACTAGACATCACTCTGAGGAGAACATAATTGGAGATCCCTCAGTTGGCATTCAAACAAGAGCAACAACAGCTAATGAATGTCAATTCGCGGGTTTCTTGAGTATGATTGAACCCACCAAGACTTGTGAGGCATTAGATAATCCTGATTGGGTAATTGCAATGAAAGAAGAACTACACCAATTTGATCGTCTCAAAGTCAGGAGATTAGTTCCTCTTCCTTATGGAAAATCTGTCGTAGGAAGTAAATGGGTGTTCAAAAACAAGCGAGATTTGGATGGAGTGGTTGTTCGCAACAAAGCTCGGTTGGTAGCAAAGGGATACAATCAGCAAGAGGGCATTGACTATGATGAAACTTTTGCCCCCGTTGCTCGCATTGAGGCTATACGACTTTTTCTCGCATATGCAGCCTCCTGCAGCTTTCGTGTCTTTCAGATGGATGTGCAGACAGCTTTTCACAATGGTGTTCTTAAAGAAGAAGTCTATGTCTCAGAACCTGAAGGTTTTATCAACTCCAAATACCCTAACCATGTTTATATTCTAGATAAGGCATTGTACGGATTAAAACAAGCTCCATGTGCATGGTATGATGTCTTATCTTAGTACTTGATAGGTGAGGGTTATTCAAAGGGAAAGACAGATACCACTCTATTCACAAAGACTAAAGGTAGGGACAAAATCCTTGTCCAAATATATGTGGATGACCTCATCTTTGGATCTACGAATTCAAAGTACAGTGAAGAGTTTGCACAAACCATGGCAAGCAGGTTTCAAATGAGTATAATGGGAGAGATGTCATTCTTTCTCGGACTCCAGGTGAAACAGTTGAGTCATGGCAGTTTCATTTGCTAGTCTAAGTATATCAAAGATCTTCTCATGAAGTACGATATGCTCAACTGTAATCCTATCTCCACACCCATGGCTGCCAAAGCACAACTATCAGCATATCCAGATGGCTCTCCAGTGGAACTCAAAACTTACCGTGGGATGATTGGATCTTTACTGTACCTAAGTGCAAGTCATCCATGTTGGGGTTTGTGGTACAACGCAACGGAAGCAAACAAGTACATAAATCGCAAATACAAACTATAAAACAAACCACATCAAGAACCCCATAAGTGTACCATACTCTACACCTAATTAAGCAACTTAAACAGAAGGAAAAAGAGAAGATATATACCCGTGATGTCTCTGATGGTTGTATTGTTAGAATATGCCCACCGATGCAAGTATACCATTTGGAATCACTACCGATGATGTATGGGCCTATTGGGTCATACACCGGGGTCAAATCTGATAGCAACTTAAGTAAAGGGATCAAAAATGGCAAAAGAGAAAAGTTGACTTCGCAGGCCACGTTAGCGCCGCTAACTATTAGGAGTTAGCGCCGCTAAGTCCTATAGGATAGCGCCGCTACGGCTGCATGGGCTTTATGTCAAGTCAACTGACTAGCCGCGTTAGCGCCGCTAAGTATGGGTTAGCGCCGCTAAGTCCAAACAGCATCTTTTTGTCATATCACCTCAAAAGTGAACCAATGCATGGGAGTTATGTAATCATCGATCTTGGCCGGCTTGGGAAGGTTAAGTGGCGTCCTAACCTTTATAAAAGGGCTGCTTAACCCTCTCTTACTCTCTCTTGGCTAGAATTACATATACACACACTTTGGTTTATTTTCTCTCAAGTGCTACAAAGACTTGGAGAGTTCTAAAAGGGTTCTAGTTCCAGAAGTTGATCCAAGTTCGTGGTTGCTGTTCTCTCTTCGGTTTTCTACTGTGAAGAATCGAAGGGAGCTTCCTAGCTAAAGAGATTTGGCGTGTTGCCGGGGTATCCATCCGATAGTCGATTCGTTCAAGTCACAAGGAACAAAATCAACCACTTCATCAAATTTTGCTGGAGCTAAGGAGCTGGTATAATCTTCTTTACCCTCAGTTTTGTTGCATTTCATTTCATAGAGATTGGTCCATTATTGGGGTTTTCGTTTTGTGCTTTATGTGCTTGTACTTTGGGCCTTCTATGTTGTACTTTTGCTTCCGTTGCGTGCCCTGAGAAACCCCAACAGTGGTATCAGAGCCACCTCTATGATTGTTATGCACTTGGTGGCTTTGAAAACCCGAAATCAAAATTGTTTGTTTTCTGTCGAACAGGGTTAGCGGCGCTAACTTTGAGTTAGCGGCGCTAACTAGTTTTAGATAGCGGCGCTATCGTCGCTGGTCAGTTTTTGTTCAAATTTAAAAACAGTTTTTGGTCTCGGGTTTTTAGCCATGTTTTGAGCTTCTGGAAATTTTAATCTTGTTATTTTGATGTTTAAATTCCAGTAGCATGTATGTATGTTTGGTTGTATGTGAAGATGTTAGTTGGTAACCTTGCCTAGACCCTTTGGTTGTTTTGTGTGTTTGGATGCAAATTTGGTTGTATTATTATTCTTATGATAAATTTGTAATAATAATGTGGCTTGCATGCCATTTCATTCATCCATGTAATTGTAATAGATAAATAGGTATTTTATGGCTTGTATGCCATTTTATTCTATTGTATGTATTTTATGATGGATGATGAACACACAAGATGGGTCAAAGGAGATGGAGCTAGGAGCCCATGAAGCCCACGATGGAGTCCCATGGAGATGGCGGGATTAGTGGGAGCTCGCATCGAAGATTTTGTCCCTAGAATTGACCAAGTTCTTCCAGTTCGGCTCATTGGAAGAACGCATAGGCTTTTATGGCAAGGGTTACCAATTTTAATATTTTATGCGTGTGATGTGATTTTGTATGCATGGATTGTGTAGGATTCGCATGCTAGATAATTTTTTCAAAAATTAACAAAATCAAAAGAGATTTGATAAAAATGGTTTACAACTCTCTCGCGCGCTCACATACAAGATTAACCCACCTAGTGAAAATAGGCTTTTGTCACTTGCATGTTAATCTAAAACCAAACCGGAAACAAAAGCACGTCTTTCCACGAAACGTAAATAATGCACCATCCGTAAGATGATACCACCCGAATCTAGTCTTATGGGTTTTGGTTGTCGAGCTTAGCACGAGCCAACTCCCATAAAACTGTGTGGAAGGTGAGTGTGGAAATTCACAATTTTGGTTGTCGAGCTTAGCACGAGCCAACTTTGGTGAATTTGTCACCGTATGTCTTGACGGACTATTTGCAATTTTGGATTTGAAATCTTGGTTAGTTGTCAAGCTTAGCACGAGCTAACCAAAATTTCAAGATTCAAAATTGGTGCAAGAAGGGATCAAACATGCCAAACGACCATTGGATGTCGTAGGATCCCGCAAGGCACTAAGGATTGCAATAGAGATTGCAATTGGCAAAATGGTTGCCGACCTAAATAATTTTATCATGTGATCCGCGGTAACCCCGTCACATGGTGGGATGAAATACGGTTCTTAGCCTTGTTAAAGTTAATTCTTTATGGGTAAATTAATTTAACAAGATAATAGATATCTATAACAAACTAATTTAAGTCTACTTTGCAATTTTAGATGGCATCAACAAGCGCAAACACCACCACCACCAACGTTTCTCTTAGAGTTTTCCTTGAAAAGGAGAAGCTCGATGGGAGCAACTTCATGGATTGGTATAGGCAACTCAAACTTGTCCTACGCTATGAAGGGAAGATGCACACCCTAGAGGAACCCTTACCCGAGGCACCTCCAAGCGGTGCAACTAGGGCAATCCGAGAGGCATATGAAAAACGCCTCAAGGAGACTGAGGAGATTACATGCCTCATGCTGAGCACCATGAGTACCGATTTGCAAAAGCAAATGGACCACTTAAGTGCTCACGACTTGATCATGCAGCTGCGGGATATGTTCCAGCAGCAAGCGAGGCAAGAGAGGTATGAATGCTTCAAGTCGGCCCTCGCTTGCAAGCTTCAAGATGGAGGGAACGTGAGTTCTCATGTTTTGCGTATGAAAGCAAACATTGAGCGGATGGAGAAGCTAGGATTTACCATCGGGAGGGAGATGGCGGTCGATTTGATCCTCCAATCCCTGCCCAGTGCATATGACCAATTCACTATGAGTTATCATATGCATAGCATGGATAAATCCTTGATGGAGCTGCATGGTATGCTCAAGACTGCCGAAGCGAGCATGACCAAGAGCAAGCCATCCTCCTCCTCCACTCCCGTTCTTGCCATCCGGGAAGGCCGCATAACCAAAAGGAAGGCCGCCCCTTCCAAGAAAAGGAAGGGTAAGGGAAAGGTTGGTGCAACCAAGCCTGCCCCGGCCTCCGAGGGTAAGGGTAAGGGGAAGACTCCCCAAGCCAAGACTCCGGAGGATGCGGAGTGCTTCTTTTGTGGGGGCAAGGGCCACTACCGCCGAAGCTGCCCCAAGTACTTGGAGGGACTCAATAAGCTCAAGGCAATGAGCATATCGGGCCCGGAAACTTCAGGTACGTTCATGATAGAACTTCACCATACTTCTACTTCTAGAGGCTGGGTTTTAGATACTGGCTGTGGCACTCACATATGTAATATGGTGCAGGTGCTAAGGGCAAGTAGGAGCTTGGAGAAGGGAGAACTAGATCTTGTGATGGGAAACTCCGAGATTGTCCCGGTGGAAGCTCAAGGAAGTGTGGAGCTTTCATTCAAGACTAGTTATTCTATTTTATTGAAAAATGTCTGCTATTCGCCCTATGTGGCTAGAAACATTATATCACTTCATGCATTGTATGACGATGGTTACAAATTTTATTTTGATGATGATACTATTATATGCTTTAAAGATAACATTGTTTATTTTAAAGCTTTACCATGTCATGGCATTTATGAAGCAACTGCATACATTAATTCAACAAAGTCTATCATGAACATTGATTCTAGTTCCAAAGATGGTTTGGATAAGTATTCCTTATGGCATGGTCGTCTTGGCCACATAAACAAGACTCGCATCACCAAGCTTCAAGTGGATGGAATCTTGGAGACATTTGACCAAGGGTCGAATGATGTATGTGATTCTTGTTTACTAGGCAAGATGACAAAGGCACCCTTCACGGGGACAATGGAGAGAGGTAAAGACCTCTTGGACATCATCCATACGGATGTATGTGGGCCTTTTAAACATGTTACAAGGAATAACTCGAGATACTTCGTAACCTTTATAGATGACTATAGTAGGTGTGGATATGTCTATCTTGTCAAGCACAAGAATGAAACTTTTGAAGTGTTCAAGACATTCCAAAACGAGGTTGAGAATCAATTGGGCAAAACAATAAAGATACTCCGGTCTGATAGAGGTGGAGAGTATCTAAGTACCGAGTTTATCGATCATCTTAAGAGTTGTGGAATTATTTCGCAATTAACACCTCCAAGGACTCCACAATTGAATGGAGTCGCTGAGAGGAGGAACCGGACTTTACTAGATATGGTAAGGTCCATGATGAGTCGAACTGAGGTACCTATTAGTTTCTGGGGATATGCCCTAGAAACGGCGGTAAGGATCCTTAACCTTGCACCAACCAAGAAAGTATCGAAAACACCTTATGAAATGTGGCATAATAAGAAGCCGACACTTTCATATCTACGAGTTTGGGGTTGTCAAGCTTACGTGAGACGTGAGACTGAGGACAAACTTGAACCTCGATCGGAAAGGTGTTACTTTATCGGATATCCTTCTGCCGGTGTTGGATATATTTTTTATAAACCTTCTAAGAACAAAGTTTTTGTTGCTCGAAGGGCATTCTTCTTAGAAAGAGAATTGCTATCCAAACAAAGAGGCAACAAGGAAATCGATCTTGAGGAAGTTCAAGGATCAACCGATAAAGAACTTGAGGTTGGCACTAGCTCTCAACCTAGGACGGTTGAAACTGAGCAAGAAAATGCTGCAATACCTGACACTACTTCATCTCTTACTCCAAGGCGTTCCAGTAGAACTCGTTTCGAGCCAGAGAGATATGGTTTCTACATATCTGATGGCAATGAGTTAGTAGTGGACTCTGATGAGCCCTCTAACTATAAGGAAGCCATGGCGGGCCCTGAGTCTGCACATTGGAAGGAAGCGACGGAAAGTGAGATGCAATCCATGTCGGATAACCAAGTTTGGGAACTGGTTGATCCTACACCCGGGGTTAGACCCGTAGGGTGTAAATGGCTCTTCAAGAAGAAGACCGGCATGGACGGAACCTTGGATACTTTCAAAGCTCGACTTGTGGCAAAGGGTTTCACTCAAACACCCGGTGTTGATTATGATGAAACCTTATCCCCAGTGGCTATGTTGAAATCAATCCGGATACTTCTGGCCATTGCCGCATTTTATGACTATGAAATATGGCAAATGGATGTTAAAACCGTCTTCCTTAACGGGAAGCTTTCCGAAGAGGTGTATATGACACAACCTGATGGTTTTGAACATCCAGAATATCCGGACAAGGTTTGTAAGCTAAAGAAGTCCATTTATGGACTTAAGCAAGCATCTCGCAGTTGGAATCTGTGCTTTGATGAGAAAATCAAGGAATTTGGATTTTCGAAAAGCAAAGATGAACCATGTGTATATGTCAGGGCTAGTGGGAGCACTATTGTCTTCTTAGTCCTATATGTGGATGACATATTACTCATTGGAAACCATGTTCCGAGCCTTAAGAGTGTAAAAGCTTGGCTCGGGAATTGTTTCTCAATGAAGGACTTAGGCGATGCGAGCTATATTCTGGGAATCAAGATCTATAGAGATAGATCTAGAAAGCTACTTGGGCTTTCTCAAAGTGCATACATAGATAAGGTCGTGAGACGCTTTAAAATGGAGGAATCCAAGAAAGGAAACCTCCCTATGGCACAAGGCTTGATGTTGAGCAAGACTCAATGTCCTACCTCCCAAGAGGAGATAGAAGTAATGAAGCGAGTACCATATGCTTCGGCTGTGGGATCGATCATGTACGCCATGTTATGCACTCGTCCTGATGTGTCATGTGCTTTGAGCATGACTAGTAGATATCAGGCTAATCCCGGGGAACCTCATTGGAAAGCTGTAAAGAACATTCTTAAGTACCTTAGACGTACAAAAGAAATGTTCTTGGTATATGGTAGGGAAGAAGAGCTAAGAGTAAAGGGTTACTCGGACGCTAGTTTCCAAACGGATAGGGATGACTGCCGATCTCAATCGGGGTTTGTATTCCTTTTAAATGGCGGTGCTGTGAGCTGGAGGAGCTCCAAGCAAGACACGGTGGCTGATTCGACTACTGAGTCGGAATACATTGCGGCAAGTGAAGCTGCAAAAGAGGCCGTGTGGATGAAGAAATTCATCCAAGATCTACAAGTTGTTCCAAGCATCACTGACCCTATTGAGATATTTTGTGACAATGAGGGTGCAGTGGGCTTGGCGAAGGAACCAAGAGCTCACAAGAGAACAAGACACATTTTGCGCAAATACCACTTCATACGAGAAGTAGTTGAGAGTGGTGAAATCGTCATAAGCAGAGTAGCAACGGATGAGAACCTTGCGGATCCGTTCACGAAACAATTATCGCAAGCAGCTCATGATTCTCACACTAATGCTATAGGTGTAAGATTTGCTAGCGACTTGGTTTGAGTTTGTATATTTAGTTTGTTTGATATGTAAACTTTATTTTATATTTTGGGAACGATATAGACAGTATTGTAACTTATGCTTGTTTCGATATATAATAGAGATTATATATGCGTATGATACGGTTACATTCATAAGACTCTACTGTGTTCCATCTTAGCATGTTTAATCACTTCCGGAAATATTTTATATTTCAAACTTTCCACGGTCGATCAATCTTGTGGAAGGAAGATTGAAACAAGACCGAGATAAGCATGTGACCTTGAATTCAAGATGGTCGAATTAAGGAGCAATGCCTATCTATACTTGAAAAGAGTTTCAAGTGATTGGAAGACCCATACCCAAGTATACTCCATGGATTATAGTCACGAGTAACTTGGGATGATAATATCTTACGTCCTTAGACCTGAGATGTATGAACCGCTATATCATATTTCTTTCTTACTTCAGTCTTTTTCAAAAGCAGTTCGTAACTGGCTGTGATAAAGGAAACGGCTAAGTAAGTTAAGGAGTATGGTTTAGGGTTATGCAGTCAAAAAGGGATTTGTTCCTCTGATAAGAGAGATATCATTGGGCCCCTCGATGATTGGGAGCTGACACCAAAATTTTGCATGGCCATGCGCAAGGAATATTGATTTAGAATCAGATATGTCCTTAACTTTTGGTCACCACCAATCAAGATCGAGAAACACAATCGTGGACGATCTGGAGATTGACACTCAATCCATGTCTCGTGTTCACATTGATATCTTGAACAAAAGGATGTTTAAGATCACTTATCAATAGGACCTTTCTTTGTGAACAGGTTTCATTCGTATAACGAAACCCATACTGACTTGGGGGCAATGATGCTTTTGCTAGAGGCCGCTCATTGTCTGTGGTTTATTAGAAATGGTACATCGTGTGCAAGTGGGAGTTTGTTAGAATATGCCCACTGATGCAAGTATACCATTTGGAATCACTACCGATGATGTATGGGCCTATTGGGTCATACACCGGGGTCAAATCTGACAGCAACTTAAGTAAAGGGATCAAAAATGGCAAAAGAGAAAAGTTGACTTCGCAGGCCACGTTAGCGCCGCTAACTATTAGGAGTTAGCGCCGCTAAGTCCTATAGGATAGCGCCACTACGGCTGCATGGGCTTTATGTCAAGTCAACTGACTAGCCGCGTTAGCGCCGCTAACCCTTTAGAGTTAGCGCCGCTAAGTATGGGTTAGCGCCGCTAAGTCCAAACGGCATCTTTTTGTCATATCACCTCAAAAGTGAACCAATGCATGGGAGTTATGTAATCATCGATCTTGGCCGGCTTGGGAAGGTTAAGTGGCGTCCTAACCTTTATAAAAGGGCTGCTTAACCCTCTCTTACTCTCTCTTGGCTAGAATTACATATACACACACTTTGGTTTATTTTCTCTCAAGTGCTACAAAGACTTGGAGAGTTCTAAAAGGGTTCTAGTTCCAGAAGTTGATCCAAGTTCGTGGTTGCTGTTCTCTCTTCGGTTTTCTACTGTGAAGAATCGAAGGGAGCTTCCTAGCTAAAGAGATTTGGCGTGTTGCCGGGGTATCCATCCGATAGTCGATTCGTTCAAGTCACAAGGAACAAAATCAACCACTTCATCAAATTTTGCTGGAGCTAAGGAGCTGGTATAATCTCCTTTACCCTCAGTTTTGTTGCATTTCATTTCATAGAGATTGGTCCATTATTGGGGTTTTTGTTTTATGCTTTATGTGCTTGTACTTTGGGCCTTCTATGTTGTACTTTTGCTTCCGTTGCGTGCCCTGAGAAACCCCAACATGTATGTGTAGCTAGCTCCAAGCTCAATCTCCTCCATGTACTCCTTCTTGAATAATCGAAGTCCACACCGAGAGACAAGGTGACCCAAGTGTACTAGCACTCCAAAGAATCTTTCCCTTGATGAAGATTCTTTTCTGGAACACAACCAAAACCACCAGGAAACTCTCCTCTCTTTTCTCTCTTGCTTAGCTTAGACAACCTCACTTTGTTTCTAAGAGTTTTCTTTCAAGAAATGGCCAAGAGTGGGAAGAGAGAGTTATGCATGTGTTTTAAAAGCCAACTCACGACCCCAGAGCTTCCGTTAGTCGGCCCAAGGAAAATGATGGTGAATAACATGCATTGGTGGAGAGTGGAGGTGAAAAGAATAAAGTTGTTTCTGTCAGGCAGGGTTAGCGCCGCTAACCACTTAAGGTTAGCGCCGCTAACGCGGCTGAAATAGCGACGCCAGGGTTAGCGCCGCTAACCCTTTCCAGGAAACCAACTATCATTATTTATCCTTTCTCACCCTCATCTTTTAGGTTGTGTAAAGGTCAACCCCCGGCGTGTGACCCGATAGGCCCATACATCATCGGTAGTAATTATTTAGCGTACGTGTGTCAGTGGGTATAATCCAACAGACTCCCACTTGCACATGACTCACCGTACCTAACACATCACAAACAGAGAGCGGCCTCTAGTAAGACATCTCTGCCCCCAAGTTAGTATGAGTTTTGTCTTTAGCATAAAAACCAATCTGCAACCCATGTGAAAAGGTCCTATCGATAAGTGATCAATCATCTTTTTGTTCACGATATCCAAGTGAACACGAGACATGGTACAAAGTCATTCTCCGTTCGTTCACGATTATGTTTCTCGATCTAGACTGGTGGTGACCAAAATATAAAAGTTGCAATCAATCATAAATTATTGCAAGCTTTGAGCATGGCCATGCATTTTGGTGTCAGCGACCAATCATCGAGGGGCCTAAGGATATCTCTCTAAACATACGAACAAATTCTTTTGACTTACACTGCCCACCAAAGTGATCATACTCTGCCCAACTACTCCCTTTATAACAGCCAGTTACGGACTGCGTTTGAAAGCAATTAGAACAAAGCAAACCAAAGGGATGCAGCCACGTGCATCTCCAGTTTGAGGATGAACTGATATTATCATCCTGATTTACTCATGACATGTACCATAAAGTAAAATCAGGCGTGGGTCGTCCAGTCACTTGAAACACTTTCAAGTACAGGCGAAGAATTGCGTCCCCGTGCCCCAATCCCCATTGGACACATGACCAATTACTTCCCTCAGTCTTAGTTTATACTTCCTTCCCGTGAAGAATGACCGACTGCGGACATTTAGAATGCTTACTCATTTAGGGAAGAGCAAAATATGCAAAGTTGGAACACAGTAAAGATTTAAAGAAATACCCGCAATAAATACAATAAATACAATACTGCTTCATGTTCCCAAAAGGGTAAATACATCAAATATATTAACCAAATACATAATTAAACCAAATCACTAGCAAATCTAATCCCAATAGCACGTGTATGAGCATCATGCTTTGCTTGTGATAAAGGTTTGGTAAATGGATCCGCCACATTGCTATCCGTGTGTACTCTGCTGATGACAATGTCTCCACATTCGACCACGTCCCGGATGTAATGATACTTCTGCGGAATATGCCTCGTGCGTCGGTGAAACCTTGCTTCCTTTGCTAGAGCAACCGCACCCTCGTTGTCACAAAACACCTGAACAGGGTCGGCAATACTAGGAACTACTCCCAGATCTTGGAGAACTTCCTCATCCACACAGCCTCCTTCGCAGCTTCACTGGCCGCGATATACTCCGACTCGGTAGTAGAATCGGCCACAGTGTCTTTCTTGGAGCTTCTCCAGGAAATAGCACCACCATTCAGCAGGAACACAAACCCCGATTGAGATCGGCAGTCGTCCAGATCGGTTTGGAAACTAGCATCGGAGTAACCAGTCACCCGTAGCTCTTCCGCACCTCCATACACTAAGAACATCTCCTTTGTCCTCCGAAGATACTTGAGAATCTTCTTTACTGCCATCCAATGAGCCTCACCAGGGTTGGCTTGATATCTACTTGTCATACTCAATGCACAAGATATATCAGGCCTAGTACATAACATGGCGTACATGATCGAGCCAATTGCCGAAGCATATGGAACTTGCCTCATTACTTCCCGTTCCTCATGGGAACTCGGGCTTTGAGCCTTGCTCAACACTAAACCATGTGACATTGGTATGAACCCCTTCTTGGAGTCCTCCATCCTATATCTCTTTAGGACCTTGTCAATGTACGTACTCTGGCTCAATACGATCAACCTGCGGGATCTATCTCTATAGATTTTAATCCCAAGAATGTAAGCCACATCCCCAAGATCCTTCATTGAAAAACATCTCCCTAGCCAGGCTTTTACCCCTTGCAAAGTTGGGATGTCGTTCCCAATTAGTAGAATATCATCTACATAACGAACTAGGAATACAACTACGCTCCCACTAGCTCTAATGTAAACGCATGGGTCATCCTTGCTCTTAGAAAAGCTAAAATCTTTGACCTTTTCGTCGAAGCACAGGTTCCAGCTCCGAGAGGCTTGCTTATGCCCATAAATGGACTTCTTAAGCTTGCAGACTTTATCCAGAAACTCTGGATGTACAAAACCCTCAGGCTGTGTCATATACACATCCTCTGAACGTGTTCCATTAAGGAACCAAGTTTTGACGTCCATTTGCCAAACTCATAATCATGAAATGCGGCAATGACCAAAAGTATCCGGATAGACTTCATCATAGCCACCGGGGAAAAGGTTTCCTCATAGTCTACACCATGAGTTTGAGTGAAACCCTTAGTCACCAGTCGGGCTTTGAAGGTGTCTACCTCGCCATCCATGCCGATCTTCTTCTTAAAGACCCACTAGCACCCTACGGGTTTACACCCCGGCACGGGATCAACCAAGTCCCACACTTGATTATCCAACTTGGACTGAATCTCGGATTCCATTGCTTCTAGCCACTTGGCGGACTCAGGGCCCACCACAGCGTCCCTGTATTTGGTAGGCTCATCAGAGACCACTACCATGTTGGTGCCCTCAGACATGTTAAAACCATATCTCTCTGGCTCATGCAGACTTCTACCAGATCTTCTAATAGGCAATGGGTTTACACCATCTCCAGCTTCATCATGCTGAGATTCAACTCTTTCAGGTTGTGAACTAGTCCCAACATCAGGTTCTACATTGGTAGTCTCTTGAATTTCTTCAAGATCAACCATTCTCCCACTAGCGTCTTTGGATAGCAGTTCCCTCTCAAGGAACATTGCCCTTCGAGCAACAAACACCTTGTTCTCCGAAGGTTTCTAAAACAAATATCACATAGACCCACCAGGATAACCAATGAAAAAGCATCTTTCGACTCTGGGCTCCAACTTGTCCTCAACCTCACGTCTTACGTAGGCAGAACAACCCCAGACCTTTAAATATGAAATGGATGGAACCTTTCCATGCCACATCTCATACGGTGTTTTCTTAACCTTCTTTGTTGGTACAAGGTTAAGGATTCTACCGGCCTTTTCAAGCGCATATCCCCATAACGTAATGGGAATGTCCGTACGAACCATCATAGACCGAACCATATCTAACAATGTTCGGTTCCTCCTCTCGGAGACATCATTTAATTGTGGCGTCCTAGGAGGGGTTAATTGCGAGATAATCCCACAATCCCTTAGATGTTCACGGAACTCGGAACTAAGATACTCACCGCCTTTATCAGATCGTAGCATCTTAATCCTTTTCCCTAGTTGATTTTCCACCTCGTTTTGATAAGTCTTGAACACCTCAAAGGTATCCGACTTTTGTCTCACCAAGTACACATACCCGTATCGACTATACATATCAATAAAGGTAACGAAGTAGCGGGAATGATCTCTTGTGGCATGGTTGAACGGACCACACACATCCGTGTGAACGATATCCAACAAGTCTTGCGCCCTCTCACAAACACCGATGAAGGGTGCTTTGGTCATCTTGCCAAATACACAAGATTCACATACTTCATTAGACCCGTGGTCAAATGATTCCAAGATCCCATCCACTTGGAGCTTGGCGACGCGTTTCTTGTTTATGTGGCCTAACCAACCATGCATAGAGAAAATTTATCCAAAACGCTTTTGGAACCCGAATCAACATTCATGATTGATCTAGTTCTTTGCAAGCTTAAGATTGTTTCATATATGCCATGACATGGAAATGCTTTAAAATAAAAGACATGATCTTTGTAACATTCAATGCTACCATTCTCAAATTTAAAGTTAAATCCATCGTCATACAATGAAATAATGTTTCTTGCCACGCAGGGCGCAAAAGATGCATGTAACAAAACAATAGATAAGCCGGACGGAAATGCGAGCTCCACACTCTCAATCTTCTCAACCAGGACAACCGCCTTGTTTACCATGATGAGATCCAGCTCTCCATCAACCAATTCCCTACTTCTTCTTAGTACCTGCACATTTTTACAAACGTGAGTACCACACCGGCTGTCTAAAACCCAGGCGTTAGAAGTAGAAGTTTTATGGAGTTCAATCATGTACATACCGGATGCAGCGGCACCTTTAGAGGAAGTAGAAAATAGGCCTCAGTCATCTGTGGGAGATGTTGAGAGGGGAGTGGGGAGAGAAAATGTTGAGAGGGGTGGAGAAGCGGGTGAAGGTGATGTGACTAGAGAGGGAGAGGATGCATACGATCCCACCACCGTTCAAGCCATCGTTCAATCACTTTCTCAGACCACCCGAACCCAAGCTGTTCTTACTGAACTTGGTCTTGACGTTTCTGAGTCATCCAGTTCTTCTCATGATGAGTCAACTTCACATCCAGGAGGTGCCCCTGCCTTTGAACCTGTTATATCTCCTATGGGCACCCCTAAGCACCCAATCAAATAACCAGCAGAAAGCACACCCTCCTTCATGAAACTTAATGACCCACAGACTACCTCTCCCTACCAGACTCACCCCATTCACACTACTTAGGCCATCCCCCAACCTGGTGGTCTGGTCATTCCTTTGACTTCACCTGCCCAAACAACTACCATTCCTATCATTCGCAATGCCATCATTACCCCCGACCATGACATTCCAGTTGTCTCTCCATCACCTGATATATCTGTTGAAACTGGCTCTGTCAGTCCTGATTCTTTACTAGATCCTAATCAATATGTTGGATATGGTCCAGGTAGTGGTGAAGAGGAAGATAGTTTAGTTAGGAGTTCGAGTGAAAGAGAGGAGGTAAGAAAAGAAAAGGAGAGTGCTTAGGGACCCCTACACCAAGAAATCCAGGAAACCACATCCACTATGGGGCCTGTCATTGTTGGGACTCATATTGAACAAGTCGCGGTGATCCCACCCGTGCAAGTTTCTGTCCCACCTAGCTACTACGGTGTCTCTCAACAGGCACCGTCTTTATTGCACATGGTTATAGCACATACACTAGGTCAACCCCAATTGGGTGTTGGACCTATTGAACAAAGAGGACCGCCTCCCTTGTCCTCGACTCCTTTTGATGCACGATTTGACATACCGCGGATTTCCACATATCTTGACCAACACAGGGTAACAATCGATGCACTGAGCTTGTTGGCTCAACAAGTCTCCTCAACTTCCAAAGGTGGTACCTTTCAAGGTTCCATTCGAGGATTGGAAGGAAATCCTGCTGGAGCCAACATCCCTGCTGCTCCAGTCGGTAGTACTGCCTATGTGGCTGGTACTTCAACCGGAAGTCTTCGTGATTCCGGGTTTGTTACACGTGAAGAACTTCAACAACAAATTCAACAAGCCGTGTCACCAATCCACCAACAACTGCAGATGACTAATCAAAAGTTGTATCGGATCGAGCAAGCCTCCAAGGCCCAAGCTGAGCAGCTAAACAAAATTGACAAACTTCTTGCAGCTCGTCCTCCAGTTCTAGAACCACAACCACAACCTGATCCTGCTATTATGTCTGTGGATGCGTTAAAGAGCATGCAGTACGTTAGACTTCTTAAGCAAAGGCCAGAATCTACACATGATCAAGACCTTCTGACTACTCTTCGCAACGAACAGCGTCCATCGAGAATCTGCATGGATGACTTTCAAGAGTTTCATGAAGATCTAAACAACAAGATAGATGAGATCACCAGAGGCTTCTATACCTCTCTAGAGAATGTTACCAAGAGGCTGACTCAACTGGAACAAACTTCTCAGGCTCAGGCTCAAGGCAGCAAGAGGAGGCGGGAAGATCAAGATCCTGATGATAAACCCGAGGGGGAGAAAAAAAGAAGAGTATATATGACCTCTCCCTCTGCAGCTACAAATGTACCAATTGTACATGTTCCCCGTTTTAGTTCATACTTTTATGTACGTACAAGTTCAGCTGGGTCTGGATGTCAACAACAGGAAACTGCACAACAACTGGCCGATGAAGTTTATGAACAACAAAAAAAGGAAAATGCTTACAAACAAATTGTACTTTACGTACCTCAGCAATAATCTGAACAGAGGCCAATTGATCATGAAGAAGGTGAAATACCTTACAAGCAGTCCCATGCCGAGATGTTTGAATGGTCTAGCGACTCAGAGGAAGAAATGGAGGATTTATATGAGTCCATACACACATCACCTGCAAGGCATATGGGAGAAAGCAGTTCTACTCAACCAGAGGAGGAAGCTGAGGATCCTGAGATGGAAGGACTCTTCAAGGATATTGATGAATACGTCGGGGTTGCTACACGTTCAGCATCACCTATAGTTGTTAACATATTCTATGATATCCCCAGTGAAAGGGAGCTTGCACTCAGAAAGAAAGAAAGGTTAGCAATTTCTAGGAGAAAGCCTAAAAAGAAGAAACCAACCTTTGACGTGTCCAGGGTTCTCAGTGGATTAAACTTTGAAGTTCATCAACAATTCCCTCCTCCTTCTGGCCAATTTCAAGAATCAGCTGCAGATATTTTGGAGAGAAACAGACAAACAGAAGCAGCTGAAAAATTCAGAAGAGAATCAGAATGCCCCTTGCCACAAAGATTCAAAGTGCCACCTGCTCATCCAGTATATCGTGGGGATCCAGGACTTGATACAGGAAACATGTTTACTAGAAGTGCTGGGCAACAACCTATATGGAAACCATAATTTGTTAATGCTGCAAATCATGAAGAAAGAATACCAGAAATATACAACAGTGAACTGATAGAGGTTATTTCACCCGAGCTGAGGAACATGAATGACAAGCAAAGAAGAAGATATGATCACATCCTTACTCGTTCCAAAACTAAACATGAAGATATCAAATAAGAATTTCCAATAGTCGAACTCCTCAGTGTCTATACCGAAACCAACTTCAACATAAAATACGCTATTTTCCATGTCAGAAGAGCCAACAATCTATCATACTTCCTCACAGAAGCAGATCTGAGGTTTGTTAATATTGAAGACATCATCTTTATAATTGACACTCTGTCTCAGAAAAGAGGAAAATGACCTGACGAAGAATTTGGAAGAGTTGCGTTAATGAGGTATATGAGGAATCTTATGGAATATTTTGAGGAACATGATATTCAGCTCGGAGCTGAAAACAACTATCAGAATGTCAATCTTCTTAAGCCTTATCAAAGACATCCAGATCTTGAAGAGCTTTAAGAGTTTAGAGTTATCTATGATGGTCATACAAACTTCATAGGTGATCGAGGGGTTGTCTCAAAGAATACAAAAGGCGAAAAGATCTTCATCAGACTGGATGAACTCATGGCGTATTCAGACGGCACTTTGAAAATTCTCCATCACAAGATACATCAGAAAATATGGAATAACCGAGTAGCATACACTGATGAAGAACATGGTCAAGCATATCGTGCTATAGAAAAGATAAGAACGACACTGGATAGCAGAAGGCAAATACGCAAATGGCAAGTGGCATTCGGGATTCGCAACAAATCAACTTATGAATGATTTATGTATTTATTTGTTGTGAATGATTACACACCTCACTTAAGGGGAGATTGTTACAAATATTAAAGTGAGGGGTGTAATATGTAATTACTCAAAGTTGGGGAAATGTTAAATAAAGGCATTTCCCCCACATTATCAATTAATCTTTGCATTACTATCACCCTCTTGTTCTTATGTTTGCTCTCTATCTCTCGGCTCTCTCTCTCTAGAAACCGAAACTCACACATACATAAAAACAAGATAATCATCTAGCATTGCTTCATCCGTATAAATACGGGACCATCAAAGAAGCAGTTAAAGCAACTGAGCAGTTAGAATCACCAGCGCTGGGATTTGCAAAACCATCCGATTACAAAGGAGGTGTAGCAACTCAACTAGCAGCAGTTATCAAACAAAACAATACGCTGTTATACCTAAAAGTCCAACATAATCAAAGGATAGCAGAAGCTTAGTCTAACATTGACAAGCTTTCGAAAGAAGTGCAGTAACTTGGTAAAATAGAATTAAAACCATTGGAGTTAGAAGACTCGATATCTGATCTTGCTAAATGGTTAGATAAACTTTCAATTACAGACAAAATTCAGCCAAGAGCAAAGCAAGGATCTATCTATGTCTTCAAAGATCCTAACCAAATTTTCAAAGAAGAATTCGAAAAGATCTCTAAGAAGAAATGAGTCACCAAAGACTTAAAGTGACAACCCAATCATCCTCTGAAAATAATTAAGTGCTCCCCTCACAGGATGATAAGATAAAAGGATACCGAAGACTAGCAAGAGTCCGTCACAATCTAGCACGAAATATCAATCGTCAAAGGAGACCAAGAAATCAAAATCAAACACTAGAATCTATCCTAAGCCCGGAAAGACAACTTGAAGTCTCACGACAGCAAAGAGCTAGTCTTGTACCAGCTGAGGTGCTGTATAGAAGTACGAGAGATACAGTGCAACATTTTCTTTACCAACACTATTCCAAACAGAGAATAAAAGGTGTGTTTTATTCAAATTCTAGTTAAAACTTAAATTTTATCCTTGAACTTTGATTTAATTATCCCGTGGGAGTCAACCACATTGGTATCAGAGCTTGAATCAAGGAATTCAAGTTCGTACTTATGAGTTTCTAACTCTTTTTCTATTCAAGGAAGGTAAGGGAATTGCGTATTAGTATTTCTTTGAAATCTATATAAAGTGTTTTTCTTGATAAAAGACCGCATAATTGCTTTTATCAATGGTAAAGAAAACCGAATTTTGAAGTTGACTGTTGGGTGAACCATGTAATTACACTCATGATAGAACGTTTTGAGCAAGAAATACAACACTGGTATGATAATTCCCAAATTGCCAACCTTTAATATATAACTTTCAATTCTGAAAATCCTAAACCACAAATAGTTGATTTAATAAACAATCTTGCTTGTATTTATAGTCGTTTAAATCTATTTTCTAAACTTGTTCTAAATAATTTCAAAAGTATTTTGGAAAAACAACAAAGTCTAGATCTCAACGGTGATACAGTACTCAAAACCCTAATCAAAATCATAACTTCTAGGATTAGTCCCAGAAATCACAAAGCAGCCAAAGTTGGTAGAAGAGGAAGCCTTGAGATTGACTGAAAATCTCAACACAAAAGTTCTGAAGGTTGAAGGCCTTCTTCGGGAAGTAAAGCAACTCATCACCGGATGAGTATTGATAAACAAAAGGAAAACGAAAACTATCAAAAAGCAGTTAAAGCAACTAAGCAGTTAGAATCACTACCGGTGGGATTTGCAAAACCATCCGATTACAAAGGAGGTGTAGCAAATCAACTAGCAGCAATTATCAAACAAGACAATACGCTGTTATACCTAACAGTCCAGCAGAATCAAAGGATAAGAGAAGCTCCGGCTAACATTGACAAGCTATCGAAAGAAGTGCAGTCTCTTGGTAAAAGAGAATTAAAACCATTAGAGTTTGAAGACTCGATATCTGATCTTGCTAAAAGGTTAGATAAACTTTCAATTACAGACAAAATTCAGCCAAGAGCAAAGCAAGGATCTATCTACATCTTCAAAGATCCTAACCAAATTTTCAAAGAATTCGAAAAGATCTCTAAGAAGAAATGAGTCACCAAAGACTTAAAGTAACAAACCAATCATCCTCTGAAAATAATTCAGTGCTCCCTACACAGGATGATTAGATAAGAGGATACCGAACACTAGCAAGAGCCCGTCACAATCTAGCACGAAATATCAATCGTCAATGGAGACCAAGAAATCAAAATCAAACACTAGAAACTATACTAAGCCCGGAAAGATAACTTGAAGTCTCACGATAGCAAAGAGCTAGTCTTGTACCAGCTAAGGTGCTGTATAGAAATACGAGAGATACAGTGCAACATTTGGTTTACCAACACTATTCTGAACAGGGAATAAAAGGTGTGTTTTATTCAAATTCTAGTTAAATCTTAAAGTTTATCCTTGAACTTTTATTTAATTATCCCCTGGGAGTCAACGACATTGGTATCAGAGCTTGAATCAAGGTATTCAAGTTCCTACTTATGAGTTTCCAACTCTTTTTATTTTCAAGGAAGGTAAGGGAATTGCGTATTAGTGTTTCTTTGAAATCTATATAAATTGTTTTACTTGATAAAAGACCACACAATTGCTTCTGTCAATGGTAAAGAAAACCGAATTTTGAAGTTAACTGTTGGGTGAATCATGTAATTACACTCATGACAAAATGTTTTGAGCAAGAAATACAACACTGGTATGATAATTCCTAAATTGCCAACCTTGAATATATAGCTTTCAATTCTGAAAATCCTAAACCACAAATAGTTGATTTAATAAACAATCTTGCTTGTATTTATAGTCGTTTAAATCTATTTTCTAAAGTTGCTCTAAAAAATTTCAAAAGTATTTTGCAAAAACAACAAAGTATAGAGTTAAGTCTTAAAATAAATCTTGAAAAATTGGAAGTCTGTGAGGATATATTTTGAAAACCCAAGAGTGAAACCATAAATAGCCTCAAACAGATCTCTACGGAGATACAGTACCCTTATCAAAATCAGAACTTCTTGGATTAGTCCAAGAAATCACAAAGCAACCAAAGTTGGTAGAAGATGAAGCCTTGAGATTGACTGAAAATCTCAACACAAAAGTTCTGAAGGTTGAAGACCTTCTTCGGGAAGTAAAGAAACTCATCACCGGATGAGTATTGATAAACAGAAGGAAGAAGAAAACTATCAACAAGCAGTTAAAGAAACTGAGCAGTTAGAATCACCAGCGGTGGGATTTGTAAAACCATCCGATTACAAATGAGGTGTAGCAACTCAACTAGTAGTAGTTATCAAACAAAACAATACACTGGTATACCTAACAGTCCAGCAGAATCAAACGATAGCAGAAGCTCAGGCTAACTTTGACAAGCTATTGAAAGAAGTGCAGTCACTTGTTAAAAGAGAATTAAAACCATCGGAGTTAGAAGACACGATATCTGATCTTGCTAAAAGGTTAGATAAACTTTCAATTACAGACAAAATTCAGCCAAGAGCAAGGCAAGGATCTATCTACGTCTTCAAATATCCTAACCAAATTTTTAAAGAAGAATTCGAAAAGATCTCTAAGAAGAAATGAGTCACCAAAGACATAAAGTGAAAAACCAATCATCCTCTGAAAATAATTCAGTGCTCCCTACACAGGATGATTAGATAAGAGGATACCGAACACTAGCAAGACCCCGTCACAATCTAGCACGAAATATCAATCGTCAATGGAGACCAAGAAATTAAAATCAAACACTGGAAACTGTCCTAAGCCCAGAAAGACAACTTGAAGTCTCACTGTTGGGAAATTTGCTAAGTCATTGAAACCATTGAACATGCAAAGGTAAAACTGTTAAGAGTATTTTGAGGACAACAGTTGAAAAACTGTTAGATGGATACGAAAACAGTTGTAACTAACAGTTGCTGCAAGTTTTACAACTGTTGGTACAAAAGTTCAGAACTGTTAGTTGGCAAAGTCAAAACTGTTTGAAGACCTTGAAGTGAAGAATGTTAGAAGACTAAAGAACTGTTGTGTTCATTAAACAGTTTCTGTTGAGCTATATTTGGAAAATCCTATCTTAGAAGATATCTCGAAATACTTTGAAGATTATTAAGATTATCTCGGAAGATAGAAGATTACCTAACTGTCAACAATTCAAGGAGGATCAAGAGTCTATATATACTTCATTAGATGATCAATTTAGTACGACGATTTGATCTCATTATTCAAAGTATTTGTTCTTATTGTTATTTATCTTTTCTGAAAGTGTTTAGCCTCTAAGTTTCTTGTTGAAACCTAAGAACAGTCTGTGTTCTTCGTCTAACAGAATAAGTTAGATTGGGGGTGAAGTTTGCTTTTGTAATCATTCTAATTGGTTAATAAAAGTACTGTTTGATTGAATTAATATTTGTTTAAAACCTTCTTTAATCAATTAAGTGTGATTCCGCAACTTCTTAATTGATTGTGATCATAGTTAAAGATTAACTTTTATTTTACTCTGATTGATTATTTAAAGTTAGTTCTTGTTATTTGATATAATCTATATCCGATCCTGACAAGTGGTATCAGAGCCTTATCATTAAGGTTCCTTTGATCACCAGTTGAAGGTTTTTGCTTTACCTAGCTTTATTTTTCAAAACTGTTTTGTTTTTGTTTAAATCAATTTGTTTCAATGGATTCGGGAGGTTCTTCTGATAACAGTGGATCAGGGTCCAACATTCGTGTTCCCATGCTCAAACCATCTGATTTTGAGATGTGGAAACTAAGAATTAAACAGCATGTCCAACTAATGGACTATGCTGTTTGGCAAATCATTGAAACTGTTCCTACTAATCCCATTGAACTGGATGAGAATGGAAAACCAAAGAAGAAACCACCTCCAAAGACAGATGCTGAAAAGAAGGATAGAATGATTGAGATGAAAGCCCTCAGCATCCTTCAGATTGCAATTCCCAATGAGTATCAACATCAATTCAAGAAATTTGATGATGCTCATGAACTTTGGAATGCTCTGGAGAAGAGGTTTGCTGGGAATGCTAGTTCTAAGAGAAACCAAAGAGATCTTCTTAAACAAGCCTATGAGAACTTTACCAGTGGGAAGAATGAGAGTATCACCCAAATCTTTGATAGGTTTTACAAACTGGTGAGTCAACTGGAGAGTGCTAAGGTTAGGCTTGATCAAGATGAGATAAATAGAAAGTTTCTTAGGTCTCTAGGTGATGAATGGACTGTATTTGCTGCACAATGGAGAACCAAGGATTCTCTTGAAGACATAGAGTTAGATGACCTTTATAATAGTTTGATAGTGTTTGAGGGAGAGATAGAGGGAAAAAGAAAAACTGTAGTCCCTAGTCACAATGCTGCTCTCCTGTCATCCTCAGGTATGGAATCAAACCATTCATTAACTAACTCTACTGATAGTTGTGCAGGTACTAGTTCTGCTGTTGGACTAGATATGAATACTCCAGATGCAGTTCTTGAAGCTTTTCTTGCCAGCCATGCACATTCAACCCTCACCAATGAGGATCTTGAACAAGTGCACCCTGATGATCTTGAGGAAATGGATCTCATATGGCAGATGGCCATGCTTACTGTTAGAGCCAAGCGATTCATTAAAAGGACTGGAAGGCAAAACATGAATTTCAGAGCTGATGGCAAGGCTGGATTTGACAAGTCAAAGGTTAGATGCTTCAAATGTCAACAACTTGGCCACTTTGCAAGAGAATGCAGATCTGGTGGACAAGTTCAGAATCAAGGTCAGAGGCCAACTCAGAACCATACCTCCTCAGCATTGGTCTCACAAGAAGGCCATGGATTTGATTGGAGTGATCAAGCAGAGGAGGCTACCAGCAACAAAGCTTTGATGGCATTGACTGACTCCTCCATCAAGATGGATTCTCCAGAATCTGAGGACATACAGGTATCTTCTAAACTATGTCCTGGTGAATGTAGAGCTATTGTTAAGAGATTTAGAGAGCACAATAAGAAAGTATGTGCTGCTCTAAGTAAAATGGAGGAGAAAAGGTATGAGTATACTGTTGTGATAGAAGATTTTGAAAAGAAAATTAAAGACTATCAGGCTAATGAACTGCAAATGGACTATGATAGAAAATATCATAAGTGGGAGAAAGAGCAGTTTCAAGATGAGATTGATAGTCTTAAAAAGAAGTTGGTTTAAAAAGAAAGCAAGGTGGATGAACTCACAAAGAAATTGGAGGGTGTGGACATTGATCTTGGAATGTTCAAGGCTGCAAACCTTAAGCTTGAGACTCTGCTACAATCTCAAGTGAGAGACAAGGTGAAAACTGGTCTAGGATACAAACAAACCCCACCTCCATACAACCAAAACTACATAACTCCAATGTCTGAGGTAGCTGACAGATATGTTAATGAACCTTTGGAAGATGAACTTAAGTCAGCTGATCCAAAGTTTGAAAGTTATGAAGATGAAGTTGTGTCAGTAGTAAGTGTTGAAGATAATGAGGAAGTTGTGAAGAAGGATGAAGGTATTCCATATGAAAATCACATCCTGTGTGAGCCCATTCCCACAAAATCATCTTTACAACCTGTGGTGTTTGTAAAAGCATCCACTGAACCCCTCACCAATGAGCCAAAACCCTCAAAAACTGTTAACTCTATTAGCAGTTCCACAACTGTTACAAATAGTCCCCATCTTTACACTAACAGTTCACACAAGAACCTAAATAGTTCTAAGCTAAAAAGCCCAACTGTTAGTACCAAAGCCAAAGGAAAGGAGAAAGTTGGTGAAGTTGTGTATACAAGGAAGAAGAAGGAAGCTGCAAAACCTCAGGCTAAACCCAAATCTAAGAAAAGGCATACTGAAGTGCCTGCATGCACATGTCAAAAACATGGTGTCCAAAAGTTTCCTCAATCTGCAGCTGTTAGAGGAAATCAAAGAAATAGGAACCAATTCTGGTCACAAAGAACTGGTTTACCTATTGTGAAAACCAAAAAGTGTTACATTTGTGGAAGATCTAATCATTTAGTTCAAGATTGTTACTATAACCCACAGACCAATGGCACTCAAAACAAAAGTCCCAAACTACAGAATAACAGTTCTAAAACTGTTAAGTCAAAACAGATCAACAGTTCTAAGACTACTAAGCCAAAACTGGCAAACAGTTCTAAAACAGTTACATCCAAACCAACTAACAGTTCCAAAACTGTTTTAGCAAAACCAAAAACTGCTGGTTTGGCTTGGATGAAAATTCAAAAACAAACTGATTCTGGAGAAGGTAAAACTGTTCTTCATACTGAAAATCAAAAGGAATCACAAGTTGATTCATCTGTTTTACCAACTCCACCAGCTGTTTGTTCAAAGGTGTCCACTGTTAATCACAACAGTTGGAAACCACATGTTCTTACAAAGTATTCTTCCCACAAGTTAGAGAAATCTAATTTGGATGAAATCAAAAAGAACAAAACTCTGTTTAAGTATTATGAGTTGAATGGTGTACCCAAGACCTGCATGGCCTGGGTACTTCCTGCTACTAACTGATTGTATTTGTGCAGAGCATTCATAGGACGAATTAAGGAGGGAATTGCCTTATATATGTTTCGAATGTTGAATGCAATTCAAAGTTTCCAAAATTCTGCAAAGACCAAAACACCCTTTAATTGCTTAACAGTTGACGGACAAAATAAACTAACAGTTGAGAAACTGTTTTCATAAGATGTAACAACTGTTATTCAAAAGTTAACTCCCTTAGTTGACAAATCACAACAGTTGGAAATCAAAAAGAACAAAACTCTGTTTAAGTATTATGACTTGAATGGTGTACCCAAGACCTGCATGGCCTGGGTACTTCCTGCTACTAACTGATTGTATTTGTGCAGAGCATTCATAGGAAGAATCAAGGAGGAATTTGGCATGTGGATAGTGGATGCTCAAGGCACATGACTAGAAATCCACAATGTTTGAAGGATTTCAAAAGAATCAATGGAGGATTGGTAGCATTTGGAGGAAATCCAAAGGGAGGAAAAATCACAGGTAAAGGAGCTGTTGAGGCAGGTACACTTACATTTAATGATGTTTTCTTTGTTGAACAGCTTAAGTACAATTTGTTAAGTGTATCTCAAATCTGTGACAATGGTAACAAAGTTTTGTTTACAGATTCAGAATGCATTATTCTTTCTAAAGATTTTCAATTAAATGAGAAGGATGTTCTTTTAAGAACACCTAGAAAAGATAATGTATATTGTCTTGATCCACAAAAGATTGCTAAACAGAATGTGTTAAGCTGTTTACTCTCCAAAGCATCTCATGATGAGTCTGCCATTTGGCATAGGAGGATGTGTCACATGAATTTTAAAACCATTAATTTGTTAGCTAAAAACAATTTGGTAAGAGGTTTGCCCCAAAAAGAGTTCTCATGTGATGATCATTGTGTGGCATGTCTTAAAGGCAAGCAACACAAAACTTCTTATAAGTCAAAAGAGACTTCTTCCATTACTGCACCTTTACAACTATTGCATATGGATCTTTTTGGTCCTACTTCTGTAGTAAGTATAGGGAAGAAAGCCTACTGTTTAGTCATAGTTGATGATTTCACCAGGTTTACTTGGGTTCAATTTCTTAGAACTAAGGATGAAACTGCTGAGTTAGTTAAGTCTCTTATTCTTAAAATTGAAAATCAATCTGATTTAAAGGTGAAAGTCATTAGATCTGACAATGGTTCTGAATTCAAGAACTATGAACTAAACAGTTTTTGTGAAAGTAAAGGTATTGAAAGACAGTTCAGTGCCCCTAGGACTCCCCAACAGAATGGAGTTACTGAGAGAAGGAATAGGACTTTGATAGAGGCTGCTAGATCCATGTTAGCTGATTCTAGGTTTCCAATGACATTCTGGGCAGAAGCAGTGAACACTGCCTGCTATGTTCAGAATAGAGTACAAGTAGTCAAGTCAAAAGGGAAAACTCCTTATGAGTTATTTCTCAAGAGAAAACCTTTAATCAACTTCTTCAAACCATTTGGTTGTCCTTGCACTATCCTCAATACTAAATCACAGTTAGGCAAGTTTGAGAGTAAGGCTGAAGAAGGTTTCTTTGTAGGATACTCCACTCAAAGTAAAGCTTATAGAGTTTTTAACAATGTCACTAGAATCATAGAAGAGAGTATGAATGTCTCTTTCAATGAGCATAGGATCAATATTGCAGGTAATGGACCTGATTAGTTATTTGATATTGATGCACTGTCTAAATCTCTTTCTTTTGAGTATTCTACTGAAACAGCTACAGGTATTTCAACAACTGTTGGTGAACATTATCAAACAGCTTCAACAAGCCCGAACAGTTTTGACACTGTTAGCTCAAAACCAACAACTGTTGGTTCAAACAAAGTTACTGAAGACTTTGTCGTCATTCCTCTGCTTCAACAAGAGTTATCAAATGCTGTTGATCCATTGATAGATGCTGAATCTTCAAAGGACATGGAATCTCATGATCCTCAACACCACACTGACTCTGCTGATCAAGTGTGTGATAACGCTGAAAATTCAAGTGAATGTGAGTTTGATTTGTCTAATCTAGGGGATGAACTGACTGAAGAAAACATTCCTACATCAAGAGTTCACAAGATTCATCCCATATCACAAATAATTGGAAATCCAACCACTCCTATCAGAACAAAGAATATGCTGCAATATGAAAACAGTGGTGTGGATCTTGCCCAATTTGACGTGAATGCTTGCTTTTTGTCTCAAATAGAACCAAAGAAAGCAATTGAGGCATTGAAAGATCCTTCATGGGTAGAGGCAATGCAAGAGCAGCTCTTACAATTTCAAATTCAGCAAGTTTGGAAGTTGGTTGAGCTTCCACGAGGCAAAAGAGTAATTGGCACCAAGTGGGTGTTCAGAAACAAGAAAGATGAAAGAGGGATTGTTATCAAGAATAAAGCAAGACTGGTTACACAAGGCTACACACAAGAAGAAGGAATAGACTATGATGATGTTTTTGCACCTGTTGCAAGGATTGAAGCCATTAGGCTATTTCTTGCTTTTGCAAGCTTCAAAGGATTTAAGGTGTATCAAATGGATGTTAAGTCTGCTTTTCTCTATGGAACTATTGATGAGGAGGTATATGTGTGTCAACCCCCTGGCTTTGAAGACTCAAAGTACCCTGACAAGGTATATCGGTTGGATAAATCCCTATATGGTCAACATCAAGCTCCTCGCGCTTGGTATGAGACATTATCATCCTATCTCCTTGAGAATGGTTTTAAGAGAGGCATAATTGACAAAACATTGTTTACAAAGATTGTTAAAACAGAGATTTTGCTTGTTCAAATCTATTTTGATGATATAATCTTTGGATCCACTAATGACAGCTTGTGCAAAGAATTTGAAGTCATTATGCACAAAAGATTTCAGATGAGTTCAATGGGTGAATTCACATTTTTTCTGGGATTGCAAGTCAAACAAAAGCCAACTGGTATTTTTCTAAGCCAATCTAAGTATGTCAAGTACATATTGGACAAGTTTGGCTATCAAGATGTGAAGCTGGCCAGTACTCCTATGGAAACACACAAACAGTTGGGAGCAGATTCTGAGGGGGAGGATGTTGATATACACCTCTATCGATCAATGATTGGTTCATTAATGTACTTAACTGCTTCTAGACCTAATATAATGTTTGCTGTTTGTGTTTGTGCCAGGTTCCAATGCAGTCCGAAGATTTCACACCTGTTTGCTGTAAAGAACCTCAAAGGCCAACCAAAATTGGGACTTTGGTATCCTAAAGATTCACCTTTTGATTTGGTGGCATATTCTGATAGTGACTATGGTGGAGCCAATGTGGACAGAAAATTAACCTCTGGAGGATGTCAATTCTTTGGATCAAGGCTGGTTTCATGGCAATGCAAGAAACAAACAACAGTTTCAACTTCAACAGCTGAGGCTGAATACATTGCTGCATCAAGCTGCTGTTCACAAGTGTTATGGATCCAAAATCAGCTTATGGATTATGGTTTGTCTTTCTTAAATACTCCTATTTATGTTGATAACACCAGTGCTATTAGCATAGTTAATAATCCAGTGAAGCATTCTAAAACCAAGCACATTGAAATCAGATTTCACTTCATAAGAGACTGCAATGAAAAGAGATTAATCCAAGTTATGAAAATTCATACTGATGATCAATTAGCTGATTTGTTCACTAAAGCTTTTGATGTGAGCAGATTCAACTTTTTGATTTCCAACATTGGAATGATTAACTTGGACTAACAATTGTTCATTCTTCCATGTTTTTCACACTAACAGTTTGCAACTGTTAGTTACGTTTTCTAACAACTGTTATCCTTTAAGTATTCAGAGAGGGAAATGCAATTTCACACATCAGTTTTGGACATATCTGCTGACCTGTCTCACAAACAGTTTTCACACCCGTGACTGTCCTTGTTATGAGGTAAAGGTAAATTCCCTTTCTTGAATCAACAGTTCCAAACTGATAAAGGTGAGTCATTTTGTTTGTTCTATAGTGCATTTGATATGACAAGTCACTGCATGCTATTAATGGAAATTACTGGACATTAATGGTCATTAATGACTATTAATGGACATTAATGCCTCCCAGTTTCTCTATAAATAGCCTTGCACTCATCCTTCACAAATCGCACCTACATTTGCACACACTTCTCTCTACAAATGGCTACTAACTTCTTTCTCATAAACTTCAAAGATATTAATGTTAGACAAAGTTATGTAACCATCCCTGCCCCATTTGTAAGAATGCATGAGCTTTGGCAATACTCATCATGTGTTCTTGAGATGCATGATGATCGAGATAGGTTCACCTTGACACAACATCCACATCCACGTAGGCCAAATAAACCAAATGATCATATTCGTATAAGAGGTGATTTTGAAAATTTCACTCTCTTCCATGAATTGCCTACACCATGTTGTCTAAGATTCGTCTTGAACCTGGCAGGCACTACAAACTCCGTAGTGTGGTTCAATGTTCGTCGATATAATACTCGTAACCACCAGAGGGCCTCAGATGATGAGGCAGTGGAAGTCATTGTAATAGATGACTAGTTCCACTGCACACCCACGAGGCAAATTATGACAATCGTCTCTGGTGATGCATATGATGAGAAGGTCTACTGCACACCCATTGGTAGGTAGTATGTTTTGACAATTGTCTAAGGCTTGTCAACAGTTAACGGAGAAAGTTGTCTACACTTACGGTGTAGATCATTGTTCTCCCACACCTACGAGACGGCCTTGCACAATTAGATAAGCAGTACCAACAATGGCTTGTGCATTACATGACCATTCTTTGAAGACAGGCTTCTCAGTAAGGCGATGGCGGCACTGTAGAGGCTATTCTGAACTCGATTCTTAAATAACGAAGACATTCTTGAGCAAGAATGTGATGATGATTGTCTTCCCTTAAAGTTCAGATTTGATGATACAAACTGTTATCGATAATTTGTCATATGTAGATCTCGGAGTTAAGACAGTTCTTATAAGCTGTGTTTAGATCTATAGCACAAGACAGTTTTGTTTTCTCAAAATTATTGTAGCTCAATTGTGATTATCTTGAATAAAATATATCTTATGTTGATGACTGTGTTCTCTAATGATTTATTATTATTGCTTCAGCATTTGATATATGTGAGCTGAAAGTTTGTTTGACAGTTGCACATTTCTGTTTCATTCAACACTAACAGTTTTCAACTGTTAGACAAAGTCTTATGAAAACAGTTGTTACATCTTATGAAAACAGTTTCTCAACTGTTAGTTTATTTTGTCCGTCAACTGTTAAGCTATTAAAGGGTGTTTTGGTCTTTGCAGAATTTTGGAAACTTTGAATTGCATTCAACATTCGAAACATATATAAGGCAATTCCCTCCTTACCAAGCAACTCACACGTCCAAAACGAACTTCGATCAGAAACAAACCCTAACCCTCAACAACTCTCAGAGATCGAAATCAAAATGTCTCCTCTTCCATTTGTCAAAGAGCACTATATGATCGCTTATCTTGAAAAACCAGAAAATCTTGACGCTTTCCACGTCATGATTGATTATCTCACGGTATCAAACATTCATTATGCTCTAACTGCCAACCCCACGATCTATACCTCACATATTGAGAACTTCTGGAAGAATGCCAAAGTACAAGAAGTTGATGAAGTGCAACAGATTTCTACAACTGTTGATGATATGGAGGTTTCTATAACCGAAGACACTATTCTCCATGCACTACAACTGAATGATCTTAATGGTGAGTATTCTGATTTGGTTGCGTTAGAATATCTACACACCGAGTTACTGAAACTTGGGTATGAGGGCCCTGGGGGTAAGGGTACCTTCTACAAAGGGCAGTTTTGCGCACACTGGAAGTTCATTATCCATACTCTCCAGCAGTGCATAAGCCCTAAGAGAACAGGCTGGAATGAGTTTGGGAGCAACATTGCTCTCGCACTCATCTGTCTAGCCAACAACAGATGTTTTAATTTTTCAAAATTGATATTTAATGGTATGGTAAAACATCTAGGGACCAAGTATGGTCTCTTTTTGATATATCCTCGATTTGTGCAAGTATTGTTAAACTTTTTGATGCCAAATCTAAAAAAACACAAGAGGGTCATTATTCCCTCTGCTCATGTGGCTTCCACTTTGAGCAAACTGTTGATTAACGGCAAGAGTTTCTCTGGTGCCATAACTCCTCCACTCTCTGAAATGGTGGAGTTTCTGTCAAGAAACAGGACTGCCAGTGTTGAGCATGAAACCCATCGTATTGCTACACCACCAACACTGGAACCCACAGTCCAAGATACTCAAAATTCCCAACCTGCTTCCTTTGAAAAAGCTACAACAGAAGCTCCTGCACTAAAAGTATTTAGAAAGAAGAGGAAAACTGTTGGTGCTCCTTCCACCACAGTTAGAGAACCCCAAACTGTTAGCCCTGCACAGGTGCATTCACCTGTGCAGAATATCGAAAGGGAACCTTTGGTGCTGTCTCCCAGGCACAATGAGGAGGTGATCATTCCTCAAGAGGGTGATCATATGGTCTTTGAGGCTGACACTACTGTTTTATTCGCAAGGGATAAACAGGACAGTGTCAACATAGCTAAGACCTCAACCATGGCAACAGAGATTAGTAAAACAGTTTCTGGTAATCCCCAGAATCAAGAAAAGAGGGGTACTGATGGTAATACTCAGGGGAGTCAACCACCAGTGAAAAATGTCAATGATATGGTCACAGTGGAAACACTAACTGACATTGAGACTAGACTGAAACAACATGCATTGACGGATCCTAACTTTGCACCTTACCTTGCTGCTCATTTACACCTAAAGAAAAGGATTGCTCTTCAAAACAAAAGGATAGTTTCTCAAGATGAGAAGTTAAAAGAACTGACTGAACAGTTGGAGAAGGCAACTGAAGTACTCAAGGTAGTAGCAATTCACAATGAGGTGCTAATAAGGCAAGATAAGCAGCTGAACTTTCTTGATGAGAATCTGAAGAAGGCAACTAATGTTCTTCATACTCATGAGATGCTGCTTAAACCCAAATCCTTGGTGAAAATCTCTTCAACTGCTCAAGCTAAAGGAAGAAGAAAATCCAAGCAGGAAGAAGTTAAACAGACAGCTCCACAGGATAAACAAACAGTTGTTGCTCCAAATGAGCAAACAGTTGCAAAACAACAACCAACAGTTGTAACTTCAAATCAACTAACAGTTGCAAGTGTCCAAGCGATTAATGAAGAAGAAGAAGAACAGCTTTCAAGTGTTGATAGGATGCTAATCAACAGGATGGTATCAACTGCAGATGTTCCAAGCACTGAGATTTTCAAATCTTGGTCAACAGTTAAGCAGAACTACTTGGTTGATATTAGTGCTCAATATCTGGGAATAAGTTCTTCTAGAATGGCACAGAAAATCGATGATGGATGGCTTGATGGAAAGGTTGCTACGTTAGAATCTTTACCACCAAAGAAAGGGTATAAAGGGATAGTCATCCAGGAAGGAAAGAAAGAATCAAAGTTGCCTCCTGTTTCAGGCAAAGGTAAAGAAATTGTTGTTCTGTGTCCTAAGCTCAAACTTTCAAGACAGCAACAAGAAGAGCGTGATCATGAATTTGCATTAAGGCTAGCAGCTGAGCTAAGAGAACAAGAACAGACTGATTTTGAGATAGCAAAGAAGCTGGCTGATGAGGTTACTACTCAGATTGATGAGGAAGAGAGAGTAAAGGAAGCTGCTGGTAAGGGAGTAAAAAGAAAAAGAGTTGTAAAGAAGAAAACAGTTCCATCTCCCAAGCTAGTAGTGGAAAAGAAGAAACCCCAATCAGTCCAAAAACCCCAACAATCTGAAGTAAAAGCCAAAACAGGCTTGGTCAAAACTATTCTGCAAGATAGACTCTCAAAAGAGATAAAAGAAAGAATTGATAAATTTGAAGCTCAAAAGTCACATATCAAAGAATGGAGGTTTGAAATGCTGAGAGTGGAAACTGGAAAGCAGGGAGTCACCATTGTTAGAGAGGTGGAACCAATTGAAAGCTATGTCAGTTTCACTGCACTGATGGATAGTGTGACCAGGAGAGATGTACAAGAAATGTATGAATATGGGGTAAGTCATTTTGGAAAGGAAGCTGAAATTGAGATAAAAGTATTTTTGGTGCATTTATCGAGTATATGCAATCCACAGAGAGTAATGTCAATACTGACAAATGATGAAAGATTTCCAATATTGACTGTGAAAGTTTTTGAAAGATCAAGGGTGTATAATCTTGTGACAAACAATGCTAAAACCCAGTGGTTTGATCTTAATTTTGTTGATCACAGTAGGACCAAGTTGTTGTACATGGTGAAGGCAAAGTTTTATGGTCCTGTAAGGTTAAGGGAAGATCTGGGAAGAAGACTGAAAGAAAGGTTGGAGCTGATAGAGAAAAAGAAAATGTAATTTTTCCTTCATATTTTGATTATAACAATTTTACTTTGCAAAATTAATGTTAATATGTTCTTTGCTTATGTGAATGTTTCTATGGTTGAACCCTATAAAACAACTTAAGTGTATTGTTCAATACTTTAAGTTAGGGGGAGATTGTTGGGAAATTTGCTAAGTCATTGAAACCATTGAACATGCAAAGGTAAAACTGTTAAGTGTATTTTGAGGACAACAGTTGAAAAACTGTTAGATGGATACGAAAACAGTTGTAACTAACAGTTGCTGCAAGTTTTACAACTGTTGGTACAAAAGTTCAGAACTGTTAGTTGGCAAAGTCAAAACTGTTTGAAGACCTTGAAGTGAAGACTGTTAGAAGACTAAAGAACTGTTGTGTTCATTAAACAGTTTCTGTTGAGCTATATTTGGAAAATCCTATCTTAGAAGATATCTCGAAATACTTTGAAGATTATTAAGATTATCTCAGAAGATAGAAGATTACCTAACTGTCAATAATTCAAGGAGGATCAAGAGTCTATATATACTTCATTAGATGATCAATTTAGTACGACGATTTGATCTCATTATTCAAAGTATTTGTTCTTATTGTTATTTATCTTTTCTGAAAGTGTTTAGCCTCTAAGTTTCTTGTTGAAACCTAAGAACAGTCTGTGTTCTTCGTCTAACAGAATAAGTTATATTGGGGGTGAAGTTTGCTTTTGTAATCATTCTGATTGGTTAATAAAACTACTGTTTGATTGAATTAATCTTTGTTTAAAACCTTCTTTAATCAATTAAGTGTGATTCCGCAACTTCTTAATTGATTGTGATCATAGTTAAAGATTAACTTTTATTTTACTCTGATTGATTATTTAAAGTTAGTTCTTGTTATTTGATATAATCTATATCCGATCCTGACACTCACGACAGCAAAGAGCTAGTCTTGTACCATTTGAGGTGCTGTATAGAAATACGAGAGATACAGTGCAACATTTGGTTTACCAACACTATTCCGAACAGGGAATATTCTGTACCGAAAATACTCAGGTAAACCTTCAACTTTGCAATCAGCAAAGTTACAATGAGCTCAGATGAAGAGGCATGCAATATGTCCATCTCGGACTATTCATGATCCGCATACACACGCTACATCGGTGAAACGCATGAACGAATGCTTTAATTGTCCTAATAGATACGCGTTAGAGGGACAATACACATATTATTGGTACCATGGAAGCAGATCTTACGACAGGAACACAATTGGTTTATATGGTCCCTGACATGATGCTGAGTATATATGATTTTCTCCATCATCTGGAAGTATCCATTCAAACTCATGGGTACAAGTCTTGGCAAGGAGGAGAAAGCAATCTTCTTATTACTATGGGTGTTGTTGCAAGACATTCCAACACAAGCTATTCCGGATTCGAATACAACGTACAAAATGTTATTGATCACCTAGCAACAAATGGTATAACCGCTATACCAGGAGAAAAGAAGAACTTAAGAGAGCTAGAAGGAAGAAGCTGGAGCCTTAAGCCATCAGAAGTAAACACAGTCCGAGTACCATCGGGAGTAGCAGTTAACCAAAGGCTTGATAGATCAATAAGCCTAAGGTTTGAAAGATACAATAGAAGACCTGAAATTCATGATACATACTCTGTTGAGCAACAAGATAGAGAAATTCATGAAGAGTTAGATGCTGATGAAGAACACATAATTAACCTATGCATACAAAATAATGACCATAATCCCATGGACATGTTCGATATGATAACCCAATTCCAACCACCCTAATAGAAGAAATCATCGCCACGGGATGGGATGAAGATAATAATGAACAATTAAAACCTGCTGATCAGCCCACGGTAATCAAGTTTCAAGAAGAATGTGAAAATAGCTCAGATGAAGAGGAAGATTCACAGTATTAGCAAAAGGTCTCAAATATGCTGCAAAATGATCACAAAGTATTTAAAATATCGGAGGAAGATGATGAGCTGGAATACCCAAAATTCCTTGAATTGCAGGAACATGTTTTCCCATCAGCAGAGGAAAGCAGTGGAGTATACAATTCATATACTCCCCCAACAGAAGCCATGACCGAGCCACCGGTTTATCTAGCAGCACAAAGATATGTCACCGGAACACAAAGTTACGGCTTTGATTACCCCCAAAGAGGTCGCCAAAATTTCCAAGGAAATTATGGGCAATACCACACACCCCAATATACGCTACCACCAGCACTCTCGAGCAAAAGCAAAATGTTGGTCTTACCCTAGACCCGGGCTTATGGACTGAAGTAATATCAAGATGGGAGGCTATAACCCTCAACCGGCTCACTGAACATACATTGGCAGACAACAAGCAAAATTTATTATATGAGGAAAACTTACTTGGAGAAAATGAAAAGATCATGTGGCAGCAATGGTGCACAACGTATCCAGAAGCATATGTTAATCTGGAATCCATCGCAGAGGATTCTCAAAACATCACTTCCCAAATTAAGCAAATAATCCTAATGGAATATCCATAAAGGGGATCAATAGAAGAGCAAGAAAGAGCCAGCAGAGGTATGGAAAGATTAAATTGTGAGAACACCAAAGACCTTTGGAAATTCCTAAGTGATTTCAGAATCTTGGCAACAAAATCAGGGAGATTATATTTCCCACCAACTATGAATTAACTATTCTCGAAGATGCCAAGATCATTGTCTAGTCGTGTTGAAGAAGCTTTTAAACAAAAGTATCCAGGATTGACCGGAGGAGTTTTACCAGCGATAAGCTTCACATACAATTTCATCTCAGATATGTGCAAAGAAGCCGCTTTACAAAAGGAACTCAAGGATCTGTCTCTTTGCTCGACAATCCAAATCCCAGGTTATTATGATAATAAGCGAAGAAAATACGGTTTGCGAAAGTCACAAACCTATAAAGGAAAACCACAAAAATCTCATGTGAAGGTCTTCAAGAGAAAGAATGCAGAAAAGGGCTATATCAAGAAATGTAAATGCTACATCTGAGGAAGAGAAGGATACTTCGCAAGAGATTGCAAACGTGAAAAGGGGAATATGGCAAAAGCGGCCGTATCCCAGGACCTGGAACTTAAGGATGACTGGGAAATAATGTCAGCCGAAAATAATGACTGGATCGTATACAGTATTTCAGAAGGAGAAAGTGGAGCTACAATAAAAAACATTGAAGCATTAATAGAAGAACACCACCTGGAAGAAACTGCTTTCATGCTAAAACAAGAAACATGCTATATCTTTCACCTAGGAGAGCCATCAAAAATCAAGGAAGCAGTAAAACAAGCAGGCTCGTGGCGACCAACAAAGGTTTTCCCAGATACCACATGTGAGCACGATTGGCAGGAAAATGAATTAACAAACTATGCGCTTTGTTGCTTCTGTGGCATCTTAACCACAGAACGATCAAGACTTCATTGCTAAAAATGCACAGTCACACTTTCTGCTGTTTGTGCTTTTCACCAATTAAAGAAAGTCATCAAGATAAAGTCCATAGTTAAATCAACAAATTTTGAGGATAATGCTCAAGGACATTCTCTATTACGGGAAATGCTTTTAGAGAACGAAAAGGAAATAAAGCAAATGACCAGAGACCAAGCAAAGGAAAATTTTGAGCATGAGGCTGAGAAACAAAAATGGGTTGAGAAAGAAAAGGCATGAAGCCAGGAGTGCAAATGGTTACCAGAGGAATTATCGAGGTATATTCCAGGTATATACTCATGCAAGTGAGAGAGATTGTAGGGGGTTGATCTGCCTGCTGAACATACTCATGCAGGTCTTTAAATAACAAGAAAAAGGGAATATGCCATGGAATAATCCAGGTATATTCGAAGCATTTCCGGCACACTGATTGATATGCATTATTTGGGTACAATAATTAAGCACAATAATTATACAGAAGGACAATCAGTTGTCCTAGATGCTAGATGCGGGTCCTACATGCGGGCCCTACGTGCATTGGGCATATCAGTTCAAAACGTTTTTAGATAGTGGGGAGAAAAGTCATCCCACCCTGGGTCCACCAAGTAATTATATTTCTCACTTCTTTCGTCATCTTCTAGAATATATCCGTGGATTGGGCTATAACGGTAACAGGCTTGTTGAGCATCATACTGTTTATTTTGATTTTTTGGGCCAGTACGTCGGGCTATACATCTTTGTACCAGTTGTCAGAGGCCCTTTTTCCGTATCAGATTTGGGCTTTATACCGCATGATAGCTTGGAGTTCTTCGACTGTTGATATTGCGGTATTGATGGATCCTTGTTCAACCTGGTGAGCTGTTCCGACTAGTGCATTTTGTATGAGGACCTTGATTGGATGTGTGTTGGCCTGTTTTTGAATCCTATTGTATTCTCCTCCAAGTTCCCTGACACACATTGTTCTTGTGAGTTCTGCTGACAATGGTCTGAAACTAGGACAAGATTCTGTAAGCACTCTTTCACCTTCGCTGGTGCAATACTATGTGAGTTTTGGCTTATCATCATGAGAGTTTCTTCCACTATCAGAATGTACTGGGTCATTTCTTCTGTACATTCTGCAAGAAAACAAGTTACTAATCGAGATAGTTTATCTGCCAGTATATTCTGTTTACCATAAATATATTCAATATTGATTTTGACCCCTGTGTCTGTGATTGCATCCTCGAATTTTATCCAACGAACCCTTGATGCTTTGTTGCTATTAGTTTTTTGATAAAAACTATTTCTTGCTTGGCAATTAGTTCTAAGGGTTACTTCTTCTTTGTCAAGGTAATATATCTTCGTTTTCTCAAGGGCATTGAGACAGGCATTAATCTCTGCATCTATTGTGGATTGTGGTGTTGCAAACTTGCCACTATAGTAAGCGCATATATTTTCTTCATTTTTGGTATCATTCTTTGTTCTTTTCCATTTGCAAACTCCTAGCAGGCTTAGCTTTCGGATGTAATTTCGGGCATAGTTTAGGATTCCTAAAAAGGACATAAGACCCGCTTTTGTCTTCAGTTTTTCCTCATCAAAGTCTATGACCTTTTTGATGATATGCTCTTGCAGTTTTATTTTGTTGTTTCCAATGGTTGCTCCAAGGAATTCAATTTCTAGAGCTATGATCTTCATCTTGGTTGGTGAAAGTATTAAGCCATTATTTTGGTAAATACTTAGCATGACCTCAAGGTGTTGTTTATGGTTTTGAGTGTCCCTTGAGAAGACCAAAATATCATCGATGTAAACTGTGATAAAGTCTTAAGTTCCTTTGAAGCATTTTTCAATCCAAAGCGCATTACGAAGAATTCATACAATCCTCCGGGGATCCAGAAGGCTGTCCATGGTATCGATTCTTCGTGCATGGCGCTTTGGTGGAACCCAGATATGAGGTCAAACTTTGAGAAAACTTTTGCACCTCCAATTCTTTTGAGTAAGGTATTAATTCCAGGTAAATAGTATTGATCCTTGTAAGTTTTGTCATTGAGAGTGCGGTAAATGAATACCATTCGTTCTTTGCCCTTCATTTCCTTTCCTGTTTTAGGATCAATGGTGGTTCCAGAGTTCGCGATCATAGCCATCGTCCTATGCGTACTTGAGCTTGGTCTGATTACTCCGAGCTTTAGTAATGCCTCAACATGTTTTTTGAATGATGCATCCATTGTTGGTGTTATATTTCTCAGTTGTTTGTCCTGGATAGAGATTTCAGGGTTAATAATCTCTATTTTGCACAACTACCTCTTTTTCCAGTGAAGAAGAGGGTTATCCCCGATATACCCTTGTTGTCTTAGCTTATCAAGAAGTGGCTTGAAACTGTCATGTAACTTTGCCCCATCTTCCTTGGTGATTGTTATATCATACTGTAGTTGATGATATACGTATTCATCAAGTTCAACTTTAGCGATAGGCGCATTCATTGTCTCTGTTTGTGGGGTTGACTGGATCTTCGTGATTTTCTTGTAGAAGGTTATTTCATTACCTTCTATTCAAATTCCGCCTTTCATTAATCTTATAAATGATTCCCCAATGAGCATGTCAATACCGTCAACTGTCCTCGTATCAAAGGCATATACCAAGGGTATACGGAATTTATTGCCTTCAATAATGATACATCCTCCCTTTAGCTTGTAAGACGGATTTTGTCTTGAGTTTACTCCGTTGAAGTAAGTTTCATACGTTACTTCTTCTAGTGCCCCTTGTGGTACTACTTCTTTTTTGATACAAATGGCGGTTGCACCTGTATCAATGATTGCACGGGCTGTAAACTTTGGATTTCCTCGGATGTCAAATTCTACCTGAACATTGTACAGTTTGTTATTGATTTTTTTGGTTCTTTGGACTTCTCTTGTTGCTGATGCAATTATTGTTTCTTCAATGAGGGCTTTGAAGTAATGTTCTTGTGGTAACGGGAACTCGTTTTCTCTCCTTTGTTCCTCGAGCTCTTGTTTTCGCCTCGATACTTCCTCTAGTAACCATTTGCACTCCTGGCTCCATGCCTTTTCTTTCTCAACCCATTTTTGTATCTCAGCCTCATGCTCAAAATGTTCCTTTGCTTGGTATCTGGTCATTTTCTTTATTTCTTTTTCCTTCTCTAAAAGCATTTCCCGTAATAGAGAATGTCCTTGAGCATTTGCTAATTTAACTATGGACTTTATCTTGATGACTTTCTTTAATTGGTGAAAAGCACAAACAGCACAAAGTGTGACTCTGCATTTTTAGCAATGAAGTCTTGATCGTACCGTGGTTAAGATGCCACAGAAGTATTAAGCCATTATTTTAGCAAATACTTAGCATGACCTCAAGGTGTTGTTTATGGTTTTGAGTGTCCCTTGAGAAGACCAAAATATCATCCCTGTAAACTGCGATAAAGTCTTAAGTTACTTTGAAGCATTTATCCATTTTCCTTTGAAATATAGCTGGGGCATTTTTCAATCCAAAGGGCATTACTAGCCATTCATACAATCCTCCTGGGTTCCAGAAGGCTGTCCATGGTATCGATTCTTCGTGCATGGCGCTTTGGTGGAACCCATATTTGAGGTCAAACTTTGAGAAACCTTTTGCACCTCCAATTCTTTTGAGTAAGGTATTTATTCCTCGTAAAGAGTATTGATCCTTGTAGGTGTTGTCATTGAGAGTGCGGTAAGGGAATACCATTCGTTCTTTGCCCTTAATTTCCTTTCCTGTTTTAGGATCAATGGTGGTTCGTGAGTTCACGATCATAGCCATCGTCCTATGCCTACTTGAGCTTGGCCTGATTACTCTGAGCTTTAGTAATTCCTCAGTATGTTTTTTGAATGATGCATCCATTGTTGGTGTTATATTTCTCAGAGGTTTGTCCTGGATAGAGATTTTGGGGTTAATAATCTCTATTTTGCACAACTCCTTGTTCTTTTTCCAGTGAAGAAGAGGGTTCTCCCCGATATAGCCTTGTTGTCTTAGTTTATCAAGAAGTGGCTTGAAACTGCTATGTAACTTTGCCCCATCTTCCTTGATGAATGCTATATCATACTGTAGTTGATGATATATGTATTCATCAAGTTCATGTTCAACGATAGCCGCTTTCATTGTCTCTGTTTGTGGGGTTGACTGGATCTTCGTAAATTTCTTTTAGAAGGTTATTTCATTACCTTCTATTCGAATTCCACCTTTCATTGATCTTATAAACGATGCCCCAATGAGCATGTCAATACCGTTACCTGTCCTCATATCAAAGGCATATACAAAGGGTATATGGAATTTTTGCCATCCATAATGATACATCCTCCCTTTAGCTTGTAATACGTCTTTTGTCTTGAGTTTACTCCGTTGAAGTATGTTTCATACTTTACTTCTTCTAGTGCCCCTTCTGGTACTACTTCTTTGTTGATACAACAGGTGGTTGCACCTGTATCAATGATTGCACGGGCTGTAAACTTTGGATTTCCTGGGATGTCGAATTCTACCTGAACATTGTACAGTTTGTTATTGATTTTTCTGGTTCTTCGGACTTCTCCTGTTGCTGATGTAATTTATTTTTTCTTCAATGAGGGCTTTGGAGTAATGTTCTTGTGGTAACGGGAACTCGTTTTCTCTCATTTGTTCCTCGAGCTCTTGTTTTAGACTCGATACTTATGTGAGCTACACATATTATCGACTCAGCTTGAAACACATCAAGCTGACTACTCGATATTTACCTTATGTGAGATACACATATTATTAAACATATTAATAAACAAACTAAGGTATAATATAAACTGATCAACATATGCTCAACTTATATTCAGCTTATACTCAGACTGAATCACTCTAAGTGTTCAGTGTGACCAAACTTCATAATTCTGTTTAAGTTATATGTGTTGATCCCGAATGGATACTACAACAACAAAATGTTTGTAGAGGGGGGGTTGAATACAAACTTTAGCAAATTAAAATTTAAGAGACACACGGTTTACTTTTATATAATTCTTATTGATGTTAATCAAGAATTACATGAACTAGATGCGGAAAATCTAAGTTCAATAAAAGGTGGCAACTAGATTTGTCTAACACATAGACAATGCTAATCTTAAACAACTAATGTCTAAGATGTTCAACACATGAACAAGTTTGTTACACTGAAAGTAAAATGCTAACTCTTCTAATTCTCAACTTATGAGATTTCAGTGCTTTTCAACGCATACTTAGCATGTTTCCATGCACGAGTATTTATAAGCAAAGTGTGTCCGGGTTGATGAAGAGAGAAGGAGACAAAGGTACTTGGTTTAATAATATTATAATAGATAAAGTTAGTGGCTGAAAAGTAAGTTAACTTTATACACAAAGTGTGTAAAGTGAACATACTTTTTAGTAATGAGTATACCCACTATCTATTATTATATTATTAAACTACTACCTTTATATCTTGGAAAAGTAAACTTCCCCTTTCATGCTTGTGCTTTAATCAACACCATGCTTTCTGAAGATTTGACTTTACCAAGTATGGAATTGCAAGCCATACTTAACATCATATCTTCGAGATCTTCTTTTCAAGAGTATCTTTCTCCTTTTCCAGGGGATAAAGATCTATCCTTTTACAAAGAAAGATCTAAGGCATAATAAGAACAACACAGGTTGTGCCTTTGACTAAAGAAAATATTACACAGAAAAACTATTAACTGAGATGTAGAATAAATACTCAGCTAACAGACACTGAACTGCAAATGTAAATTTGCTCAGCTAAGGATAAATGTGAAAGACTCAGCTGACTCGATTTGTTCAGCTAATCGAAATGCTCAGCCAACAATACAAATCAGGGTATAGCTAACCAACTGATCAAACTAAACTGTCAGCTGATCCCAAGGGCTCAGCTAATCGTTTGAGTATGATCAGCTTATGAAGGAAAGATTGGATAAGTAGTAAATACCTTACCTGACAGATGAGAGGTATCAGCTGATCAATGTGATTGTGTCAACTGATCCTTGATAGCTCAGCTGATCTTGAAATTTTCCTCAGCTGATGATTTTGGACCATCAGCTGATCCATTGTAGATCCTCAGTTGATGCTTTTTGACTTGTCTTTTCTTTTCAGCTGCTCTTTCTGAAGCTGGTCCCTTGGCTGATACTCAGTGTTAAGCTGACACAATGGTTCGTCAGCTGACATTTCTTACTTAGAAATTCTTTAAGTCTCAGATGAAAAACAACACATGTTTTTCATCAATCTAAGTCCAAAACTGAATATATGGTTTTGTTAACATCAAATCCTATTTTACTTAATAGATAGGTTTGATTTAGGTTTGATATTGCTATCTCCCCAACAATCTCCCCCTATTTGATGATGACAAAACCTTATCTGTTTAAGAAGAATCAGTCTGAGTCGAATTTGTAAAGATAAAACTTTTAAGTGCAATTTGGTTACCTAGCTATCTGTTTTTGGTAACTCTTTAAACTATGTTCCCTGATATTCTGTTTTTGGGAATCTTTTCATTTATGAAGTACCATGTTCTATTTTTGTGGTATCTTTTCTATCCTTTTTCTGTTGTTAGGATTTTTGATATTTTCTATATTTACACTATGTGAGCTATCTACTAAGAGTCATCTATACTAGCATTGTAGCTAAGTAGTCCATGATCAAGGTTTCAAGCTTGATTACGAAACTAAGTATTTACATCAGAGTTTGTACAGTGAAATCTAACTAAGAGTTAAACTAAGTACAGAAGTTAAACTATGCTAGGAATTGAAGAAACAATACAACTAGTCTAGTTATGAAGTGTGGTCTTTATTCCCACCAAGGTTCTTCTTTAACATCCAGAAGTCTGTTCAGAGGATTAGCAGCCAACAGCTCTTCAGCTCTTGCTTGAATCAGATTTTCAAAATGTTCACTTCCTGTCTGTCCCCTTGTTAAATGTGCAGCTTGAAAGATCAGTTCTCCAGGGGCTCTTCCTAAGTCAGTTTCTCTTATGAATCTCCAAACAGCAACTCTGTCTTTGAAGAAAATCCCTCTCTCAGGTTCAGTTATGTACTTAAACATTTCTGGCTTAATGTTGGAGGGCAAAGCGGTGTTGAGATTTTCATATGCAGACAGGAAAGGATGATCAGGATTAAGAATAATCCGTTTAGCAGGTACAAAAGCTTTGGAGGATTTCTTGAAGGCATCCTCAATCACATCAATGTGTTCCACAAATTGATCATGAGTGCATATCCTATGGTAAACAGCCATTCTGATCCAGTATTCGAATTTGTTTATGAACCTTGCGGCAATTTCACTTTTGGATTTAAGGAAGTGGTACAGAGTCTCAATCATCTCAGTGAAGGAGAACAGTTTGCAGTGATGGATATAGGCATTCTCATGTGTTTGTATTTCATCTCTTATTACTAATCTGAGATATGGCCCTTCATCTGTTCCCTTATATGGAGTGACTCTGGAAATGAGATTTGGATCCTTTCTTTCTATCAAGTTCTTCTTGTTATCCAAGACCTCTTTGATCTCCCTTTCAGATTGCTGAGTTGTAACTCCAAAGTTGAACTCATGCAATGCTTGAATGGCTTCTCTGTGAGTTCTTCCTCTTTTAGGAACTTTCTTGACAGAAGGATCATCTTGCTGTGATGCAACCTGTGTTGGATGTGATTGAGAGGATAGCATGATGACTTCTTCTTCTTGTAATTCTCTCAATTCATCATCAGTGACACCAACTGCAGCAGCAAGATCCTCAGTGGTAGTGAAATCATGGTGTCTCTCTTTGGCTTTAAGAACTTCTTCAATGGTTGAACCAAGAGCAGCAGCCAGTTCACTTAACTCTCTGAGATTCTAATCTTCTTGATTTAACTCTTCCTCTCTTCTTTCTTCTTCTTCAATCTCCTCAGCAGACATTATTTTCTTTCCTTTTCTCCTTGATGTGCTGCTGGGAGTTGGTTGACTTGACTGAACAGAAGAGGAAGTTTGTACTGTTGGAACTTTTGGGGAGAGACTCTGCTTCTTTAAGTAAAGTAGAGAGGACAGAGGTTGATCATCATCTTCATCATCATCATCATCTTCTTTTAGGCTTAGCAGGTTGTTCCCCCTCAGTTGGATTCTCCCCCTCAACATTTGATTTTCTTTGAGCTTCTGTTTCATTGGGGGCAGATGCACCTTCTGCTTGCATAGCCTGAACCTCAGCTGTATATGCATCAACAACTGCCCTTATTGTTTCAGGGGAAGGTTCTCTTACTGACTTCTTTGACTTCTCCCCCTTTTTGTCATCAGCAGAGGAGGGAAAAGCAGTAGGCTTAGCAGGGGCACCAGTGCGTGGGAAAGGATGAGGTTAGGAAGCTGGGGAAGGTGTAGAGGTGGAGAGGAGAGGTCTAAGCCTTTTTATGTCATCAGTGATGTTATTGAACTCTCTAAGAGTGTCACTGTTCCTCTGTCTTGAGTACTGGCTTAGTCTGGTGACCTCATTATCAATGGTATGAAGAAGGGAGGGTACTCTGAGAATAGAGTCAGGGATGGATACAGATATGTTAGGTGGTGAAGGCCTGAGGTGGAAAGTTGGGTTAGAAGGTTAGAGATGGTTTGGTTGAGGGTGGTAATCGTTTGATTTGAGATGGTAGGTGAAGGAATAGGAGTAGGATTAGAAGTTTGGGTAAGAAGTTGATCCAATTTGGTTAGAATTGGTGAAAGATCAACGGGGGCAGGGGTGGGTTGGGATTGGGATTGGGTTGATTTGAGTGACTCAATCTCTTGGGTTAGATGTGAGAGTTGAGTTTCTATTTGAGTTTGGAAAGAGGTAAAAGAGGCTTGAAGACTATCCATCTTTTGAGAGATAGATAATAAGCTTTGAAGGATTTGGGGTGAGGGTTCAGAAGAAGTAGAGGGAATGGGTTGAGAAGATGTGCCAAGGACTGGAATTGATTGTGGTCCCTCACTTAGACCTTGGTTTATAGGCCTAAGATCACTGGGAACAGAAATTGTACCTTGTACCAATGGCTGGTTTATGCCACTAGTATTGATAGGTAGTGCACTAGTATGTGTAAGTATTGAATCAAAAGTATGTGCAAGGATGTGAGTGTGAGTGAGGGTTGCACTCAAAGGGGTATCCCTTATTACAGTAGCAAGTTGTTATGAACATACTAAGGGAAAGTCTTGACTCAATTGGGTTGTAGACACAGTATGACCTTGGGAGGAGGTCTGTCTTTCAATGGCATCACCCTGTTGGGAGGGTGACCCAGATAGTAGGAGTCCCATATTTTCAGATGTGTCCGGTTGTGAGGGCACATCCACTGGCATTAAGGTAATGTCAACTTCCATTTGCTCCCCCTCAAGATAAGAGGGAACTAATGGAGTTGAGGTCAGATGTGTGGATATCACTACCTCAGAGACTTGTGGAATGTGCACAAGCTCTTGTGACCTTAATTCAATATGGGTGTAGGAGGGAGTAGAACTAGCAACTGTTTGGAGTTGACTAGAGCTTGGCAGTTGTGGGGGTGTTACAACTGGAGGAGAGGATGGGTTCTCATTGGTTGGGTTTACCAAGTGAGTATCCTCAGAGAGTGAGAGTATATCAGAGACTACTTCATCATCAGGGACATATTCATCTCCACTACTTGGTGCTCTATGAACAGCGTCACTTGATCTTTGTTGTTGATCAGGGTTGGGATATGCAATTGTACCTCCAAGAGTCCTACTTAGAGAATCATCATCAGATTCTTCGTCACTATCATCATCACCATCACCATTATCAGCATCAGTATCATCACTTGATCATTACCTTGTATAGGTTCATCAAAATTCACTTCATCTAAATTTCCTCCTTCAAATATGGCTTCATCATGAGTATGAGCTGGAGAGTGCTCAGTGTTTTCTGTTATCATATCTTGAGACTCAGAATCATCAGCCATTTGTTCCTCAACATTTTCAGCAACAGCCTCTTCTTCAACCTCAGCTTCATCACCAGCAATATCAATTATCTCTTGCATCTGGGCAGTAATAGCTGGACCTTGCTCTTCCCTTATTAGATTAAAAATCTTTTGACCCATTTGAGGCATGGGCATTGCATCAAGCACAGCAGCTATCCTAGTATATTGCTCCCATTGCATCTGATGAAGGACAAGTAAGCTCAAGTACCATATGTAAGGAACAACAGTCCTTGTGGACTTCTTTGATGCAGAGAGAGTGATCTTGTCCACCATATCTGAGAATCTGACTTGAGCGAAGTCAATATTCCTCCTTGTGACTAAGGCATGAAGCACCATCAGCTCTGTCTGGTTCATTTGATTCAAACTTCCAGTTTTGGGAGCAAAGCAGCGAGTGATGACGCTTGCCAGATACTTCCATGGGTGTCCCAGCACAGACAACTTGTATTGACCATGGGCAATAGGAGTATTGTAGCCAATTAGGGGTAGTACCTCCAAAACTTGATCCATTTGAGCAAATGGTTGATAAGGAGCCAAGATTGGCAGGGAAATGGCCTGCCGTAGAGTGTTGACAGTAAAATTTATGTTGATGTGGCCATTCAGACAAGTGCAGGTGATGAGATTTTGATTGGGTTGGTACCTAGCAGTGTACCACATCTCACCAACAATGTGAGGGAAAATGAAGTAAGGATGAGCAGAGAGACAAGGAAACAGGGGACGGGGAGTAATAAACGCAACCATGGGTTTGTATCCCTGGTTTGACTTGTTTGGAGGGATTTCAGTGGTTATTATAAAGTTATTGGGAGGAATGATTAGTTCAGCGTTGGGTGCAACATTCTCACCAGCAGCAGCGCGAGGAGTGGAAGCAGAGTTGAAGATCCCCATGATTACAGAGTGAAGAAGTTTGAGCAACGAAGATTTAGGGTGTGATGATTTTAGAGAGAAAGAGTGTTTGGGAATTTTGAAAGCGTAAGAAATGAAGAACCGCCCGAAAACATCTTTATATCTTCCTTGGAAACCTAAACTGTCACCAAAATATATTTCAAAAAGTAACTGTCACTTCTGCAAAAAGGTAATAAACGGAATAGTTAGTAAATACACAGACAACTAACGGACAATTAAATGAAATTAAAAACTACCTAATAACGTAATAAATACAAATGAGAAATTAATAACATAAGTGTGGGGACACAGTATTTTTGACTTTTGAAAATCATCAGCTGACAAACGAGAGTGTCAGCTGATCCATGTTCAGATAAAATAAGTATCAGCTAATGAGTGCACTTAGCTGAGCTTCTAAGCCTTAGCTGATGGTTTATCAGCTGAGGTATAGTGTCAGCTGATGGTAGTCAGCTGACATAATTCCATTAGCTGATTTACCATTAGTAAGATATGAAGAAGCTGATAATTCCATTAGCTGAAGTACCTTGTTTCACACACTAATAAAATTATTTTCTCACACAAAACTAACTACCTAAGAAATGAATATTTTACAGATTTAACATACCAAGTTTGGATATTAGGAAGTTGAACCGAGACTCATCCAAAGGTTTTGTAAAAATGTCAGCTAATTGAACATCAGTGTTTATATAGTGCATTGAAACTTTCTTTTTCTGCACATTATCTCTAAGAAAATGATGTCTGATTTCAATATGCTTAGTTTTTGAATGCAAAACAGGATTGTTAAATATAGATATGGCACTTGTGTTGTCACACAGAATTGGGGAATTTTCAAACTGTATGTCATAATCCAGTAGTTGATTTTGCAGCCATAGCAATTAAGCACAGCTGCTTCCAGCAGCAATGTATTCTGCCTCAGCTGTAGAAGTTGAAACAGAGTTATGTTTCTTGCTTGACCAGCTGACTAATCTTCCACCTAATAATTGACAACCCCCAGATGTACTCTTTCTGTCTAGTGTGCAACCTGCAAAGTCAGAATTAGTGTATCAAACTAACTCAAAATCAAAGTCTTTGGGGTACCAAAGACCTAGATTAGGAGTTCCTTTGAGATACCTAAAAATCCTTTTAACTGCAGCTATGTGAGATTCTTTGGGATCTGCTTGGTATCTAGCAGAAAGACATGTAGAAAACATAATATCTGGTCTACTTGCAATGAGGTTTAAAAGAGACCCTATCATACCTCTATAAGCTGTAATGTTCACTGATTTACTATCAGTGTCCTTTCCAAGCTTTAAGGCAGTGGACATGGGTGTTTTCAAACTCAAATTTCTTAAGTAAGTCATTTACATACTTTGTTTGATGAATGAAAATTCCATCAACCTCTTGTTTGATTTGAAGACCTAGAAAATAGTTTAATTCACCCATCATACTCATTTGATAATTATCAGACATGAGTTTGGACTTTTTGCAAATATCAACATTTGTAGACCCAAATATTATATCATCTACATATATCAGCACTAGTATTACATCACCCTTGAATTTCCTTATGAATATGGTGCTATCTATGCTTCCTCTAGTAAATCCTTTAGTGGTCAGAAAAGAAGAGAGGGTATCGTACCAGGCTCTTGGACCTTGCTTTAGACCATACAAAGCTTTGTTCAAGAAATAGACATGGTCTGGCTTGCTAGCATCCTCAAAACTAGGAGGTTGTTTCACATACACCTCTTCCTTCAATTCTCCATTGAGGAAAGCAATCTTAACATCCATTTGGAAAACTTTGAAGTCCTTGAAGGCAGCATAAGCTAGAAACAGTCTTATTGCTTCAAGTCTTGCAACAGGGGCAAAAGTTTCATCATAATGAATACCTTCTTCTTCACAATACCCCTGTGCAATTAACCTTGCTTTGTTTCTGATGATCAGCTCTTGTTCATCCATTTTGTTTCTGAACACCCACTTAGTACCACTGATGGATTTGTTTTTTGGCCTTGGCGCCAAAGTCCATACATTGTTTCTAGTGAATTCAGCCTTCTTTGGTTCAATCATAGAAACAAAACCTGTGTATAAACAAATATTGCAAGCTTTTGATCTCGTTAGTACAGGTGCTTCTATATTACCTATGACCTGATCAATTGGATGATTTCTGAGGTCCTTGTAGGCATTTTGGATTCTGGGAGAGTTTGGATTTCTTTGGATTAAGGGAGTTGAACTTCTTTGGTTTGGGCCAGCTGATGAGACTTCTGGTAAAAGTGTGGGTTGATTAAGGGAATGTCAGCTGATGAAACTTCTACTGAAGAAGGTATGTTTGATATGGAATTAGAGTCCATTGATGTTGAATCATGGTTCTCATCATTCAGTAAAAGTGTGGGTTGATTCAGGATAGAATGTGCAGAGGTGTTTTGTAGATTTGGAACAGGTTCATCTAAGTCATCTATGTCAGCTGATGATATTGGATCAGCTGATAGGAGTGGATCAGCTGATACTGGAGTGTTATCTTCAGTATGCAGCAAATCATTAAATTCCTTACCTGTAGATGGATTAGTAGAACAGGAAGCAACAAAGTCATTTTCATTAAAACTTACATTGATTGATTCTTCTATGACCTTTGTTCTGATGTTGTAAATTCTGTAAGCTTTGGAGATCACAGAATATCCAACAAAGACACCTTCATCTGCCTTGGGTGCAAAATTCTGCAATTGATCTTTCTGGTTCAGAATGAAACACTAACACCCAAATATGGGCAGAAAGCTGATGCTAGGCTTCCTTCCCTTGAGCACTTCATAAGGAGTCTTGTTGTGCCTCTTGATTACAAGGGATCTGTTCTGAGTAAAACATGCACAGCTGATTGCTTCAGCCCAGAAGTTGAATCCTAACCTACTCTCACACAACATGGTTCTTGCAGCTTCAATCAAAGTTCTGTTTCTTCTTTTAGCTACACCATTCTGTTGTGGAGTTCTTGGTGCAGAGAAGTTTTGAGATATTCCTTTCTCATCACAGAAACCTTCAAGAGTTTGATTTCTAAATCCAGTTCCATGATCACCTCTAAGCATTCTTACCAGATTGCCATTGAGCACTTCCATCTTTCTAATGAAGCTTATAATCTCTTCAGCAGCCTCACTCTTTGCTTTTAGGAAGATGACCCAAGTGTATCTTGAGAATTCATCAACCATCACCAATGCATACTTACTTCCACCAATACTAGTAGTGGCAACAGGGCCAAATAGATCCATGTGCAACATGTAGAAGGGTTCAGTAATGGAGAAGGCTTGCTTAGATGGAAACGAAGTCTTGTGCTGCTTTCCCTTCTCACAGACAGAACAAGGTTTAGGCTTAACATACGTCAGTGAAGGTAGTCCTGACACTAGTTCACCCTTGCTCAACTTGTTAATGTTTTTGAAGTTTAAATGGGAAAGCCTTTTGTGCCATAACCAGTTTGTGTCAGTTACAGACTTGGTATACAAACAGGTTAACTTGGATGGATCACCAAAGGACATATCAAGAGTATATACATCCTTGGTTCTCTTTGCACAAATTATTATTTTACCTTCTTAATCTAAAATGGAACCACCTGTCTTTGTAAAGAGGACTTTATGATCACCATCACATAGCTAACTTATGCTGATGAGATTGTACTTAAGTCCTTTAACATATGATACCTTAGACAAGGTTAGGTTCCCATTATGAAGTTCTCCGTAGCCTTTTGTTTGCCCACAATTGTTATCACCAAAGGTCACTCTTGGACCTTTTTCCTTCTTGTAGTTACTAAGCAAAGCTTTACATCCTGTCATGGTCCTTGAGCATCCAATGTCAAGATACCATGTGTTCAGCCCCTGCATAGTTGTGATTGAAAGAAGGTTAGTGACACTTGGGCATCCACATTTAAGTGGACCCATGTGGATTGCACCTAGCCATCTACTTTATATTAGGTTGTTTATGAATGAGAGAAACAACTGTGTTATCATAATCAGTCTACTGTCATGAGTTACCTTCAAGAGAACAATTACTTGCCTTATGTTCTTTGCTCCCACATTTATAACATTTTTTATTTTTGGAGCCTATAACATGTTTTGGTAATTGCTTAAGAGAAGTCTTAACTGTTTTCTGATGACTATGGGTCATCAGCTGACAGATTTCACCATTCAGCTGTTACAGCTGATTTTGTAAACTAATAAGGTCTTTGTTTACAGTTACCTTAGGTTGACCCTTACTAAAAATGAGTTTATGATCAACTTTAGGTATGGCAGACTGAGACTTTTTGTAAACAAAAGGTCTTTTACTCTTAGTTTCTCCTATTAAAAGAGTTTGAAGTGAAGTTTGATCAGCTAAACAAACAGAAGAGGATCCATAATCAGCTGACAGGATATCAGCTGAGCATTTATCATCTACTTTTTGATCAGCTGATGTAACATCATTAGCTAAGGAATTTTCAGTCAGCTGAGTTCCTAAATTTAATGTATCAGCTTTCAAGGTTTGACAACAGAATGTCTCTTTGGTCTCAACAAATGATTCCATTCCTTTACTTACTTCCTTTACATTTAAATTTTCAGTACTTTTGCTATTTGTCAAAATAATAGAACTTGAATCAACTTTTGAAGTGCTTGAGTCTTTTAGCTGAGTACTTGTACTTTTAACAAATCTGTTAGTGATAATACTTTTTCCTTTTACAATCTTTTGAAAAGTAAGAGGTAAAATATCAGCTTTTTCTAAGATATTTATGTTCTTGCTAAAATCAACACAGTTAGCAGCTTGGGAATAATTTCCACCAATAATAGCTTGAACTTGTTTTGGAATCTGCTCATTGACACACTGACTGGTCTTCTCAGCAGATACACAGCAAGATCTAATTACTTTTTGAAGGTCATTAAACTTTATTGTTGCTTCATTGGTTTCTTTTACCAAGATCTGATTAAGTATTTTTTGATTAGCTAAATTATCTTCAAGTTTTGTCATTTGTTTCAGTTTCTCATCTTTAAGACTTAATCTCTCTTTTAGTGATTCTATTTCTAATTTTAGCTTCTTTTCTCTTTGAATATTTGACTGAAACTCAACACACAAATAATCAAACATAGTGTTCTTTTCATTATCTTCATAGTTAATAAAATTTCCAACCTGATACATAGAAGAGGGATCCCAGTCAGGAGAAGTACAAGCTTTAGCAGCTTTCTTCATGTCCTCATCAAAGGAACTTGTACTTGCTGAGCTAGCCATCAAACTGAACTGAGCTGTGAGGACCTCATCTTCATGACTTGAGAAATCTTCCTCAGCCCAATCTTCTTCTTCAGCAACCAGCACCCTGTTCTGAGCTTTCTTCTTCTTCTTGTCAAGGACAGCAGTAAGAAGCTTCTTATACTTAGCTTCATAATCAATCTTGCTGTCTGAGCTTGAGGAACCCTTGAAACCTGTGTTTCCTCTGGACTTACATTCACTGGCATAGTGACCAGTCTTGCCACAAGAGAAACACCCTTCAGAAGCCTTTGGTTTTGACATGGCTCTTTCTCCTTTGAAGGGTTTCCTTTCAAACCACTTGACACCCTTTCTTTTCAAGAAAGGTTTGAACCTTTTAACCAACATGGCAGCCTGCTCAACAGCAGCTTCAATACTGTCCATGTTCTCCAGATCTTCATCCCCATCAGCCACTTGCTCTTCATCAGAAGTTTCCTCTTCTTCTTCCTCATCACTTGATTCATCCACCACTGCTGCAAAACTCCTAGATCTTGTATCCTTAGATACAAGGGCAGTAGTTGGAGCTATTGCAGCCTCCTCCATATAAACCAACCAGTGTAAGACTCTTGATTTTCACACCATGTTTAAGCACAGTGATAAAATGATCCCAAGATTCTGGGAGGGAGTCTAGAAACTTGTTTACAAGCTCCTTATTGCTCTTGGGAACATCTGCCCTTCTTAAGTCATTAATAAGGCAGTTGAACCTGGTGTAGGTCTGAGTTAGACTTTCACCTTTATGAGCAAAGAAGAACTCATATTCTCTTACCAGAAGGAGTTTCTTATTTTCCTGCACTTCTTCAGTACCTTCATATGCAACAGTCAAAGTGTCTAGCATCTCTTTTGCAGTGCAGAGACTAAGGCTGTTCTTGCTTTAACATCAAGATTAACAAGCCTTTTGTCTTCATCAGACCATTGACTTATAGGCTTTATAATTAGTCTATCAATGGCAGGAACTTCATCAGTGGCTTCAGTTACATGGATAGTTGAGGAAGGAACATAAGGACCTTCAGTTACAGTTTTGAGCATCACATCATCTACGCTTGACATATTGAGAAGAACTCTACTTTTCCAGAGAGAAAATTTTTCTCCATCAAAAGTTGGACACCTAGTGAGTGAGCCATTATTTGAAGAACCAGTTGAAGCAGCAACCGGAGTGGCCATTTAGTAGTATGGGGTAGAAGCAGTTGAAGAGTAAGCAAAACAGATCTTAGATATGAGTTATCTAGCCTGCTCTGATACCAGTTGTTAGTCCTGAATGGATACTACAACAACAAATGTTTGTAGAAGGGGGTTGAATACAAACTTTAGCAAATTAAAATTTATGAGACACACGGTTTACTTTTATATAATTCTTATTGATGTTAATCAAGAATTACTAATCTTAAACATAGACAATGCTAATCTTAAACAACTAATGTCTAAGATGTTCAACACATGATCAAGTTTGTTACACTGAAAGTAAAATGCTAACTCTTCTAATTCTCAACTTATGAGATTTCAGTGCTTTTCAACGCATACTTAGCATGTTTCCATGCACAAGTATATATAAGAAACATGTGTCCGGGTTGATGAAGAGAGAAGGAGACAAAGGTACATGTTTTAATAATATTATAATAGATAAAGTTAGTGGGTGAAAAGTAAGTTAACTTTATACACAAAGTGTGTAAAGTGAACATACTTTTCAGTAATGAGTATACCCACTATCTATTATTATATTATTAAACAACTACCTTTATATCTTGGAAAAGTAAACTTCTCCTTTCATGCTTGTGCTTTAATCAACTCCATGCTTTCTGAAGATTTGACTTTACCAAGTATGGAGTTGCCAGCCATACTTAACATCATATCTTCGAGATCTTCTTTTCAAGAGTATCTTTCTCCTTTTCCAGGGATAAAGATCTATCCTCTTTGTTTCTTTGCAGATACAAAAAGTGCTAAGTACTTTTAGAAAGAAAGATCTAAGGCATAATAAGAACAACACATGTTCTGCCTTTGACTAAAGAAAATATTACACAGAAAAACTATTAACTGAGATGTAAAATAAATACTCAGCTGACTCGATTTGCTCAGCCAACTATACCAATCAGGGTATAGCTAACCAACTGATCAAACTAAACTATCAGCTGATCCCAAGGGCTCAGCTAATCGTTTGAGTATGATCAGCTTGTGAAGGAAAGATTGGATAAGTAGTAAATACCTTATCTGACAGATGAGAGGTATCAGCTGATCAATGTGATTTTGTCAGCTGATCCTTGATAGCTCAGCTGATCTTGAAATTTTCCTCAGCTGATAATTTTGGACCATCAGCTGATCCATTGTAGATCCTCAGCTGATGCTTTTTGACTTGTCTTTTCTTTTCAGCTGATCTTTCTAAAGCTGGTCCTTTGGCTGATACTCAGTGTTCAGCTGACACTATGATTCGTCAGCTGACATTTCTTACTTAGAAATTCTTTAAGTCTCAGATGAAAAACAACACATGTTTTTCATCAATCTAAGTCCAAAACTGAATATATGGTTTTGTTAACATCAAATCCTATTTTACTTAATATATAGGTTTGATTTAGGTTTGATATTGCTATCTCCCTAACAATATGTAGAACTCATCTTTCAAACTTAACTTTGTCTCATCAAATTCAAACTGATGAGATCATTTTCCCAACAAACTTTCCCTATTTGATGATGACAAAACCATCAAACAGTTCTTAAGTTTATTTAACAGAATTATGTTTTAAATCTTAAACTTATTAAGATTTTATTATTTGAACTGATCAAATATTTATTGAACATATCAATATTAATTGAACTTATCAATTTAAATTGGAGCACACCAATTTTTTTTTTGTTGAACACACCAACTAATTATATTAATGAATAAGAACTTATCATTTATTCATTAAGCTGAACTTATCAGACTTATAGCTATGAACACATCATAATACAGTTGAACATATCAAACTTTATATTTGTATTAATAGAACTGATCATAATACAAAAGTTGTTGATCACATAGATCATGCACACATAGTGCTTACAACATTAGAACTAATCTAATATTTACAATAGAACTAATCTATTCTGGATGCAGCTCTTCAAACTCCTTAATCTCGTTATTTATTTCTTCAAGAATTTCTTGCAGATTAGGTATATGTTGAAGCTGATCCTTCTGTGATCGTATTGCCTTGTTTATTATGTATCTGAACCTTGCAGTCTGTTCAGTTTTCTCAACTAGTTGTCTCAGAGCAAACACTTGAGATACCCCACAAGTATAAATGTTAGTATCAGCCTAGAAGCATTTGTCACCATTTCTATGCAAGTACATGAACCCTTTCTGAGGCTTTTCAACATATGTATTCTCTTGAAACTCCATGCCTTCAGGAAGAGCAAGACTGTACTTATCTAAATTTGCTAGTCCAGCTAGCTTTGTTTGCTTCTTCTTTCCAACTTTATGAAAAGAAGTTAGTAGGGTAGCTATCTCATACCTGGGTGTGAGTTTCATTGAATCAGCTTTTGCAAGTAGCCTCAGCAACTCACCTTTAACTTGATTTCTTTCAGAGGACTTTTCAATCTGTGTAATGAGCACTACTACTTGCTTCCATTCCTCATAACCCAGCTTATGAAGTTGATTCAGCTCCAGAGAAGGTGTTTCACCATTCTTTAAGACGAACTCCATGAGAATGATCCCTTTAACTAAATTCAACTTGAGTGAATCAATCTGAGAAGAGAAGTACAATTTTACATAACATTGAGTTATATCTTCTTCCTCAGTTTTATCTTGGATAGGAAGTTCCTCTTCTTCTTCCTTGGGCACGAGAGGCAGTCTGATTTTTGTCAATTCCTCATTCTGCTTTCTGATCAGCTCAGCCCAGTTTTGTTATATTATCTTTTTTTCTCTAGCTAACACAGCTTGAGCATCTGATTGTCTTCTTCTCAGTTCTTCGACCGAGATCCCAAGTTGGTCAACTTCCTCTTGTTCTATTCTTCTGACTGCCAGCAATGAAGATCTCTCTTGTAATATCATTTTGTCAGTAGAGTCTTCACTAAGAATCACTCTTCTTCTTTTCTGCAGGAGGGGTTCTGATTCTTCCGAGCTGACTACTACAGGTCTCTTTCCTTTAGCCTTTTCAGTCAGCCCAGCTTCTATTTCCATTTCTTTCTCCCCCTCAACTTGATCTGCTCCCTTTCCCAATAATAGTAGAGCTTCAGCTTGAATAGACTCAGCTTCAGCTTCTAGAACTTTTTCCCCTTTTTGTCATCATCAACAGGGGTTGAAGTCCTTTGTTGTCGTAGAGCAGCCACTGCAGATTTTAAATGCTGAACATCTTCCTGTAGAGAATTCAAAATCATTAGCATGTTATTCTTGTCTTGTTTTCTCTTGAGGTGCATCTTGTCAAACTGACTTTTGAAAAAATTCATTAAGTCGTCCAAGTCAGCTTGAGAGGGTTGGAATTTGGGTGCATCATCCGAAGGTTGGTGTATACCTTCAAATTCATTTGCACTAGAGTCTTGACCCTGTGAATCATCCTGGTTTGAAGATAAAACATTGATAGGTCGTGCACTAGAGTGTCAGAAATAAATAGAATGAATAGGGCTCGAGACATGATGTGTATGGGTTGGTGGTTGGCTTTTGGGTATAGAGGGGGGTGATTGACCCTGGGGATTGGTCATATGTTCAATGTAACCTGAATGTGTCTGTTCAGGCACAGAAGTAGGCTCTCCCATGGCACGAGTAAGTGTGGGCTGAGTAGACACCACACCCGGTTTAGGCTGTTGGGTTTTAAAGAGCCTTGAGGTTGACACTTTGAGAGTAGGCGTCTCCCCCTCAACTGCTGCCAGAAGGATCAATGTGATCTCAGCTCCAGTGATGCCTTTAGGAGTGGCACCACCTTTTGCAGTTTTTCGTTGGTAGGTTTGGATATTCTCCCTAGCAGCAGTGTGCATACTAGGGGTGGCTTCAGATTTGGATTGTAAATGGAATGGAGGTGGAAGAGATATGTTAGACTGAGTTGGTTCTACTGCAGTCTTATCTCCAAAAGTGGATGGAGAAAAGTGAAAAGAAAGAGAAAGTGGAGAGGATTTACCTGAAGCATCTTCTGTATGTGCTGGTTCAGCTTGAGCAGAGAGCTTAGCTGAACCTCGGTGTCAGTGTGATAAGTTTCCCCTTGATTCGATCCCTCATCTCCACTTGCAGATGAAACTCCCTCAGCTACCAAGAGCATTGGACCACTTAGACCCTCTTGCCCTGGGAAGATGTCATTGTTAAACATCTTTGGACTGAGAGTTGGAACAGGGAACACATCCCATCCAGCTTCATATAAATCCCCCAACTCAGCTTCAAGCACCAAGGATAAATACCTTATGAATGGTACATGGAGGTCCCTGGTGGTCTTCAGTACTTGGACTTTGAGCTCATTGAATATGAGCTATGCATAATCGATACGTCTATCAAAGAACATGTTGTATAGCAGCTGCATTTCGAACTTGTTAACTTGGTCCAATCCTCCAACCTTGGTCCCCATTGAACGTACCACTATGGAAACCATGAAGCCCCAGCTGGTTGGGAAAGTGGCCTTCTTAATCACCCCTTCAGTTTGAGGGTGACCCATTTGAGGTAGAACTGATCTCGCCACTTGTCTACTCACGGTTGGCTCGAACACATCTTGAACGGTTGGCTCGAACACATCGCCAATAAGAACAGTGCCGGTTATCTCTCCTCTATTCTGATTGAAGGTGTGCATGGAAACCAGAACTCCAACAGGTGTTGGGGAACAATGTTGCGTGATGCGCCACAGAAGGCGAATGCCAGGGGCATTTACGGATATAATCAATCCAAATTTCATATCCTCTGCCTTGTTTCCTCTGAGGAATTGCAAGACAGGCCCGTTGATTGTTGATTTTAATCACTGGCAGTCCATTGTTCTTAAAAGTAGGACCTCAGACCATCCGCTCACCTAGAACCAGAGTGGTACTTTCCATCGTTGAATGGTTAGATTACACAGAGTAATCAAATTGTAACTCGCACTGAGCGATCGTCAATTGCGCATTGAGCGACATAGGGTTTAGTCGATGGAACAAGAATTTGCACTTAGCAAAGAAAGTGAGAGGTATTTTTGTATGTGAGAAGTCTGGATTGAAAGCGTAACTTATCTAATTCGACTATGATCGATATATATACCTTTCCAAGGAGAGATAAAAGTTACCGTTAGAAATTCCTCTTTTTATCCATTACGCCGAAAATTTACAGCTTGATGTAACAGTTAGAGGGTAGAACCACATCATTCTCCAACGGATACAAGTGTAAAATAATAATATTAACAAATAATAAGATTAAAAACACTTTGTATATATATCAATACAGAATTGATATACAATACGAATTTAAACTGATTCAAATACGTATGGACAGAAAAATTAATAACACTTAGTAATTAATTCATAGATTGGACACACCAAGCTGAGTAAACATATTACTCAGTCTAAGTCAAGCACTCAGCTTGATTCAAGCACTCAGCTTGAGTGGAGCACTCAGCTTGAGATTAATACTCAGCTTGAGTAGAGCACACAACTCAGGCTCAATGACACTTAGTCTTTAATGTTTAAGACTGACTTAAACATGTAATTTTAGCTACACTAAGTAGGTAAAATATGTTTGGAACTTACCAAACGTGTGAACCAATCACACAGGGTGAGTTAAGCACATAGCTCAGACTCAATGACACTTAGTCATTTTGTTCGAGACTAACTCAAACAAACATTTAAACCACACTGAGTAGTTGAATTATGTTTGGAACTGACCAAACGTGTGAACTAATCACACAGTGTGAGTTAAGCACATAGCTCAGACTCAATGACACTTAGTCATTTTGTTCGAGACTAACTCAACCTAACATTTCAACCACACTGAGTAGTTGAATTATGTTTTGGAACTGACCAAACGTGTGAACTCATTATTCAGTTTGACATATAGATCAGTTTATGAAAACTTATTTATAAACTGTGCACCCATCTTAAGACACTTAGTCTCTGTGAAACTGAGAACCCAAATTTTAGACACTTAGTTAGGGGTTGAGCATACCCAATTTACTTAGCAGATACATAAACCTCTTTTCATCAAGGGGCTTGGTAAAGATATCTGCTAATTGGTCATCAGTGGAGATAAATTTAATGTCAACTCTACCTTTTTCCACGATGTCCCTTATGAAGTGATGTCTAATTTCAATATGCTTGGTTCTTGAGTGAAATAATGGATTGTAAGTGATGGCTATTGCACTTTGGTTATCACAGAAGATAGGAGTTTTCTTGAAACTCATCCCAAAGTCCTGAAGCTGATGCTGCATCCACAAGATTTGAGCACAACAGCTCCCTGCTGCAACATACTCAGCTTCTGCAGTTAAAGTAGCCACTGAGTTCTGTTTCTTACTAGTCCAGCTTACTAATTTACCTCCTAGCAATTGATATACTCAGCTTCAGAAAAACCAACTAACTCAAATCCAGAGTCCTTTGGATACCAAAGTCCTAGATTTGGTGTACCTTTAAGGTACTGAAAGATCCTTTTCACAGCTTGAAGATGTGATTCTTTAGGATCAGCCAGATATCTTGCACAAACACATGTAGCAAACATGATATCAGGTCTACTAGCTGTCAAATAGAGTAATAAACCTATCATTCCTCTATAGGTAGACTGACACATAGACTTACCATCTGAGTATTTACTCAGCTTGACAGCTGGTGACATGGGTGTTTTCATGGTTGAACTTGAATCAAAACCATATTTCTTTATCAAATCCTAAACATATTTGCTTTGATTGATGAAAATTCCATCAGGCTTTTGTTGAATTTATAGGCCTAGGAAATATATCATCTCACTCATCATACTCATCTTGTACTTTTATGACATTATTTTGGAGAACCACTCACACAGAGATTCATTGGTTGAACCAAAAATAATATCATCCACATAGATTTGTATAAGAATCACCTGTCCCTTGCTTTTTTTAATAAAGAGTGTCTTATCTATACTAACTCTGGTGAAATCCATGGATAGTAGATAAGTGGACAGTGTATCATACCAAGCTGTTGGAGTTTGTTTAAGACCATACAAAGCCTTGTCCAACTTATAGACATGATGTGGAAACTTTGAACTTACAAAGCCAAGAGGTTGTTTCACATAGACTTCCTCCTGAAGTTTTCCATTTAGGAAAGCACTCTTCACATCCATTTGATAGACTTTGAAGTCTTTATATGCTGCATAAGCCAGGAACAGCCTTATGGCTTCAATTCTAGCAACAGGGGCAAAGGTCTCATCATAATCGATTCCTTCCTCTTGCTTATACCCTTGTGCTACCAGATTGGCTTTGTTCCTAACTATCACTCAATTCTTGTCCATTTTATTTCTATACACCCACTTAGTGCCTATAATTGTATGATCTTTGGGGGTAGGGACAAGGGTCCAGACTTTATTCCTCTCAAACTCATTCAATTCCTCTTACATAGCATCAATCCAATCCTTATCTGTTAAGGCTTTCTTTGTCTTCTTTGGTTCCATCTGAGACAGAAAAGTAAAGTGAGCAGCATAGTTAGTTGTAGCCTTAGATCTGGTCATGACTTTCTCTTGGACATTTCCAATGATTTGATCTTGAGGATGATCTTTGAGGAATTTAAATGTGGTAGTGGGAGAGTCAGGTTCTGAATCTGAGTGATGTTGAGAACCTGGAGGTGAACTTATTTCCTCAGTCTCAACAGCGGCATTGTCAACAAACTGATTATCACTAAGATTCTCAGTCTGAGTGACTTCAGCTCCAAAAGGATTGACGAACTCATCATCTTTCTCAGCTTGAGAATCCTTTGAAGCTTGAAATGATTTCATTGATGAACACACATCATCACTATCATCTCCTATGACATACATAGGATTTGACATGTTGATTTCCCTTGGCCTTTCAAGCTCACTCAGACTAACGGAGTCAGCTTGACTTTTCTCAGCTTTATCACTACTGTCTTCATCAAATGAAACATGAATTGATTCTTCAATGGCCTTTCTCCTAGAGTTATATATTCTGTATGATTTGGAGATTAAGGAATAACCAACAAATATTCCAGGATCAACTTTGGGTTCCAACTTATAGAGCTGATCTCTTTGATTCAGCACATAGCATTTTGAACCAAAGATATGGAAATAACCTATATTGGGCTTTCTAGACTTATACATTTCATATGAAGTATTTCCATGTCTTTTGACAATGATTGACCTATTCTAAGTATAGCAGACTTTACTAACAGCTTCATCCAAGAAATAGAGTTTCAATCCTGCCTCACATAGCATTGTCCTTGCAGCTTCAATTAAGGTTCTATTTCTCTTATCAGCAACTCCATTTTGTTGTGGATTTCTGACAGATGAGAAATTTTGTAATATTCCTTTTTGTTCACAGAAGCTTTCAAGGGTTGAGTTCCTGAACTCAGTCCCATGGTCATTTCTTTGTTGCTTTACAGACAAATCTTTCTGCAACTCTTCCCTTTTGATGAATATTACCCAGGTGAATCGTGAGAACTCATCTACTATCACCAGAGTGTACTTCTTGCCACTTAGGCTTGAAGTACTTATGGGTCCAAACAGATCCATATGCAACATATGCAATGTGTCTCTTATTGAAAAAAATTTCTTTGATTTAAAGGACCCTTTATGGTGTTTCCCTTGTTCACAAGCTGAATTCAATTTGTCTTTGACAAATGTGATTTTTGGTAATCCAGAGACTAACTCTTTATTGGACAGCATATTTATATTTTTAAAGTTCAAATGAGACAAACATTTATGCCATAACCAACTCAGCTCCAGAACAGAATGGGAATACAAGCAGGTTTCATTATTGGGATCAGCAGAATTAAGATCAAGTAGATACACATCTCTTTCTCTTTTAGCTATAAATTGTTCCTGCTTTCTTCCTAAAAGTAACAACACTGTCCTCATCACACAATTGACTAATACTAATCAGGTTGTGTTTGAGGCCTTTGACATATGTGTTGGGGTTCGTGGTATACAGCAACGGAAGCATGCAAGGTCAAAAACGAATTTTTCAAACATAAACAAGACCACATGGAGAACCCCATAAGTGTACCAATCTCTACAACTAAGAAATGCAACTTCAAAACAGAAAGAGAGGAGAAATATACCCTTGAAGAATCCTCTGGAGTTGGTGTAGATCAAGAATCCAAGCAAGTGACAAGCTCCTCTTTGACTATCGAAGTCCACCCCGGGAAAAACCGTGATCTTGATGTACTAGCATCCCTTAAGCATTCCTTCCTATATGAAGAATGCTTTCTGGAACAACAACCAAAGAACTCCAGGAACTCTCACTTAGATTCTCTCTTACAACTCACAAGAACAACCACTTGAGGCTTCTTATGTGTGTGTATTTTCACCAAGAACAACTAGGGTGTAAAATGAGAGAGTGCATGTGTTTTTTATGAACCTCATCTGCCCCCTGGAACTCCCAAGGCCGGCCATAAAGAAATCCAAGCAATCCACATGCATTGGTGGAGAGTGGAGGTGAAAGGAATAAAGTTGTAATCTGCCAGACGGGTTAGCGCCGCTAACCGCCCAAACGTAGCGCCGCTAACCACTTAAGGTTAGCGCCGCTAACGCGGCCAAGTTAGCGATAGCAGGGTTTAGCGCCGCTAACCTTTCCTGATTACCAACTATCCTTAATTATTCATTTCCAACCCTCCCTTTTAGGTTGTTGTCAAGATCAACCCCCGCCGTGTGACCCGATAGGTCCATACATCATCGGTAGTGATCATTTGGCGTACGTGTGACAGTGGGCATACTCCAACAATATGCAACTCTCTGGAAAGTGACTTTACCAGCTTGCATCTTCCCATAACCTTTGGTTCTTTCATGGGAGTTATCACCAAATGTTACTTTAGGACCTTCATCTTCCTGAAAATCACTAAGAAGTCCTTTCCATCCGGTCATGTGCCTTGAACATCCACTATCCAAGTACCATTTACATGAACCCTGCACATGATATAAAAACTAAACACAGTAGTTTTGCTTGGGAACCCACTTCTTGGTGGGTCCAGATGAGGAGCACTTAGCAACTTCATCTTGTTGAACTGACTGCTCAGCTTGAGCAGGAACTGAATCCTGTGTAGGCTGATCAGTTTGTTCTTGCTCAGGCCTTGAGATTTCAGCATCACAGTCCTTAGCCTCATGACCTTTACTTCTGCATTTGTAGCATCTCCTTCTTCCAATCCTTGTGAGAATTTACTTTATGTTTTAGGATTGTATGTGGTGGATAACTTCTAAACTTTGTTTGCAAGCTGATTCACCTGGTGATCACTGACTTTGGACTTGCCTTTGTCAGGTCTCTGTTTGTTATCCTGAGAAGATTGACTAACAACCTTCTTCTGCATTACTTTGGACTTACCTTTGTCATGCTTACTGGACTCACCAGTTTCAACAGGTTTAGACTAACCACTGTTGATCTTCTTGGACTTACCAAGATCAACAACTTTGGACTTACCATTGTTGTGCTTTGACCTCTGACTAACAGTGGTCTTCCTGTTCTTATAACTTCTCTCCGAGCCAGATAGAGAATTTTGTCTTTTGAAAGGATTTGGATTAAGCATTTCTATGACCAAAGTTCTTTGAACAGACTGAGTGCCTAATCTGTCCAACACAGACTTACCATGTTGTTTGGATGTTGAGCACTCATTACCATGATCTTTGGCCTTCACAAACATATTTAATTTTAGGTTTGGATCATGTCTTTTCTCTGAGGCTGACTTCTGAGACTTAATCAGTTGTCTATCTTCCTCAGAATCTGTACCTGCTATCTCATCATCAGCTACATAAGCTGCTGTTTGATAGTCACCTCCAAGTACAGCCTTCACCTGTTTAGGTATCTGTTGGTTTATGCATTGTTCAGCAAGCTTTGATGACTTACACCAAGACTCAGTGATCTTTTGAAGTTGATCAGCTTTGTCTTTTGCTTCCTAAAGCTCTTCACTAAGAAGTTTATTAATGTTCCTCTGACATTCAAGGTCACACTATGCTTTCTTACCAACATCAATGAGAGATTTATTTTCCTTAATCTCGTCTTTAAGTTTAGCTATTTCAGCTTTGAGGTCAGTCTGAGACTTAAGGCTGGTCTTGAAATCATTCAACAAATAATCAAAAGCAAGACCTTTCTCCTCATTTGTATAAGAGTAGAAATTACTGACCTTATACATGGAAGCAGGATCTCAATCACTCAGTTTGTTGTTTTCCTCAGCTTCTTTCATGTCAGATTCAAAGATTGATTCGGACTGACCATAATCAACCTCATCCAATTCTAGCTCTTCATCTTCTTAAGCCATTAGACATACATTATCATCTGATGTGGATGATTCTGTATCCCAGGTTTCAGCATATAAACCTTTTCCACTGGGTTTGTCTTCAGGCTTTGATTTCTTGAGCTTAGTGTACTTCTTCTTGTACTTATCAGCTCTATAAGCATTCTTATTAACAACAGATGTTGATTCAACCTTCTTAGATCTGCACTCAGCAGCTATATGCCCCTTTTTCTGACAGTTGAAGCACACAACATTCTTGGGATCAAAGGAACTCTTCTCTTTGCTCCTGTCAGATCTTCCTCTTCCCCTTTGAGCTTTTCTCAAACATCTGGCTAACATGGCCATTTGCTCAGTGATGGTCTGAACATCATCAGTATCACTTGAGTCTGAGTCTGAGTGGTCAGCTTGAGATTCTGACTCAGTCTGAGATTCAACAACCATAGCTTTTGAACTTTTCTTTTTCTTCTGTGCAACTAATGCAACGTCTGTTTTGTCCAAAGATTCTTTTAGTTGTTGTTGAGAAGCTCTTTTGTGTTCTGTGATATGTTCATGATTCAGCAAGAACCCATAGATGGACTGTAGGTTATACAAGTGTAATGTTCCTCCAGCCCTTAGTGCAGTGGTTACTTCATTGAACATTTCTGGTAACACATCCAGAAATTTCAGCACCAGCTCAGCTTCATCTCTCTTTACACCCACACTATGTAGGTCATTTATCAAGCAGTGAAACCTTGTGAACAAATCTGCCAAGGTTTCATTCTTCTTTGAAAAGAAGTTTTCATACGATCTATTCAAGTGATTCTTCTTTTACTGCTTGACCAGATCTGTGCCCTCATAACTGACACTCAGCGTATCCCGATATCCTTTGCGGTTTGACACCCAGTCACAGTGCGCAGGATTTCATTAGTTAGGGAATTCGCTAGAACACTCTTTGCCTTGTCATCTAGATTGAAGAGTTTCCAATCTTCATCAGTCCAGGATGCAACAGGCTTTCTTGTTTCCTTCTCAGATTTTCCAGGAGAAGAATCACTTACAGTAGAGGGAATCTTGGGGATTATTTGTCTTTTTGTGATGACTTCCGACATACGGTTGTCAATGAACTTTAGGAAGAGCATGGCTCTGAACTTCCACATAGGATAGTTAGATACATCAAATATGGGACATCCTTTAGCAGAGATCTGAGGAAAGTTTGATGGAGTATTGCTTGTCGACATTTCAATCTTTCTCAGATTCTTGAACTATTCAACTGATGAAATCGTTCAGCCTGCTCTGATACCAGTTGTTGGTCCCTTGTATGAGAGAGTAAAAACAAGCAACAATGTGTAGAAAGGGGGTTGAATACACTTTCTGCGGAAATTGAACAAATCAAAGAAAAGTGTCACACACAGTAAATCAAACCACAATTATTCAAATACTTTTATTAATCAGAAGATGATTACAATGCTTTGAATAAGAAGAAGATTACAATGACTATCAAGTAAGCAACTCTTGATATATAATCACCAAATATAAATCTCTCAATTCTCTCAAACTTAGATATCTATAACTAACATATAATTATAGATACCGACGACTCACTAAACATGATTTTCACAGATTTAATCAACACATGATTACTTACCAATATCACAACTGATGTGATTAATTCGAACACACGAACTTCTTTGGCAATCTGTGATTAAATCTTGAGGTGAGGTTTGGCTCTGCAACACTTAGTTTTAATCGAATCAAAGTCGTACATCTAAACTTATCAGGAGATAAGTATTTATAATCCTGTTGCTACGGTTCCTAACAAACTAGACTTAGCCTAATTCGCTAAATAACTTTCGGATAAACCGGAATCTTGAATCTTGAATCTTCTTATCTTGAGTCTTCAATCTTCAATCTTGATTCTGGAGTCTTCTTATCCGCGCCGTAGATATAGAGAGATAAAGATGAATTTAAAACATATTTAAATTATCTTTAAACTGACTTCTTCACTCGGACTGAGTTACTCAGCTTGAAACTCATCAAGCTGAGTTCTTCGAGAACAAATCTGAATTCATACATGAACTAACACGTACATTGATAAACTCATCCTTAGAAGTCTAACTTAGTTGACTAAAACATATTTAGCAACTCTGTCGAGCTGACTCTGCTTTTGAGCTGAGTCACTCAGCTTGAAACACATAAAGGTGACTACTCGATATTTACCTTATATGACATACACACATTATTAAACATATTAATAAACAAACTAAGGTATAATATAAACTGATCAACATATGCTCAGCTTATATTCAGCTTATACTCAGTCTGAATCACTCTAAGTGTTCAGTCTGTTTAAGTTATATGTAGAACTCATCTTTCAAACTTAACTTTGTCTCATCAAATTCAAACTGATGAGATCATTTTCCCAACACTGTGCGCCATTGCTGCCACATGATCTTTTCATTTTCTCCAAGTAAGTTTTCCACATATAATAACTTTTGCTTGTTTTCTGCCCATGTATGTTCACTGATCATCAGGTTTCGATTCTTCATTATTATCTTCATCCCATCCTGTGGCGATGATTTCTTCTATTCGGGTGCTTGGAATTGGGTTATCATATCGATCATAGTAATCCCATTTTCCCGAGTGTTCCCTAACTGTTGACCATTTTTTCCCCCATGCTCGTTTTGCCTTTCGATGTTTATTTCCTCTCTTCTTTTCTGAATTTAGAGGGGCCGTTGCTTGAGTTTCTGCCTTTTCTAGGAATACATGACACTGGCAGAACATGTCCATGGTATTATGGTCATTGTTGTGTATGCATAGGTTAATTAGGTGTTCTTCATCAGCATCCAACTCATTAATTTCTCTATCTTGTTGGTCAACAGAGTATCTTGCCGGTTCAGGTCTTCTATTATATCTTTTAAACCTTAGGATTATTGATCTATCAAGCCTTTGGTTAACTTTCACTCCCGATGGCACTCGGACTGTGTTTACTTCTGATAGCCTAAGGCTCACGCTTCTTCCTTCTAGCTCTCTTAAGTTTTTCTTTTCTCCTGGTATAGCGGTTATACCATTTGTTGCTAGGTAATCAACAACATTTTGTACGTTGTACTCGAATCCAGTATAGCTTGTGTTAGAAAGTCTTGCAACAACACCTATAGTAATGAGGAGATTGCTTTCTCCTCTTTGCCAAGACTCGTACCCATGAGTTTGAATGGATACTTCTAGATGACGGTGAAAATCGTATATACTCAGCATCATGTCAGGGACCATATAAACCAATTGTGTTCCTATTGTAAGATCTACTTCCATGGTACCGATAATCTGTGTATTCTCCCTCCAACGCGTATCTCTTAGGACAATTAAAGCATCCGTTCTTGCATTTCGCCGATGTAGCGTGTGTATGCGGATAATGAATAGTCCGAGATGGACATATTGCGTGCCTCTTCGTCTGAGCTCATTGTAACTTTGCTGATTGCATAGTTGAAGGTTTACCTGAGTATTTTCGGTACACATTTTTACCTGTTCAGAATAGTGTTGGTAAACCAAATAATGCACTATATCTCTCGTATTTCTATACAGCACCTCAGCTGGTACAAGACTAGCTCTTTGTTGTCATGTGACTTCAAGTTGTCTTTCTGGGCTTACTACAGTTTCGAGTGTTTAATTTTGATTTCTTGTTCTCCATTGACGATTGATATTTCGTGCTAGATTGTGATGGGCTCTTGCTAGTCTTCGGTATCCACTTATCTGATCATCCTGTGTGGAGAGGACTGAATTATTTTCAGAGGATGATTGGTTTGTCACTTTAAGTCTATGGTGACTCATTTCTTCTTAGAGATCTTTTCGAATTCTTATTTGAAAATTTGGTTAGGATCTTTGAAGACATAGATAGATCCTTGCTTTGCTCTTTGCTGAATTTTGTCTGTAATTGAAAGTTTATCGAACCTTTTAGCAAGATCAGATATCGAGTCTTCTAACTCCAATGGTTTTAATTCTCTTTTACCAAGTGACTGCACTTATTTCGATAGCTTGTCAATGTTAGCCTGAGCTTCTGCTATCCTCTGATTCTGCTGGACGGTTAGGTATAACAGCGTATTGTTTTGTTTGATAACTGCTGCTAGTTGAGTTGCTACACCTCCTTTGTAATCGGATGGTTTTGCAAATCCCACCGCTGGTGATTCTAACTGCTCAGTTGCTTTAACTGCTTCTTGATAGTTTCCGTCTTCCTTTTGTTTATCAATACTCATTCGGTGATGAGTTGCTTTACTTCCCGAAGAAGGTCTTCAACCTTCAGAACTTTTGTGTTGCGGTTTTCAGTCAATGTCAAGGCTTCCTCTTCTACCAACTTTGGCTGCTTTGTGATTTCTTGGACTAATCCAAGAAGTTCTGATTTTGATAAGGGTTTTGAGTACTGTATCTCCGTAGAGATCTGTTTGAGGCTATTTATGGTTTCACTCTTGGATTTTCGAAATAAATCCTCATAGATTTAAAAGACTATAAATACAAGCAAGATTGTTTATTAAATCAACTATTTGTCGTTTAGGATTTTCAGAATTGAAAGCTATATATTCAAGGTTGGCAATTTGGGAATTATCATACCAGTGTTGTATTTCTTGCTCAAAACGTTCTGTCATGAGTGTAATTACATGATTCACCCAACAGTTAACTTCAAAATTCGGTTTCTTTATCATTGACAGAAGCAATTGTGCGGTCTTTTATCAAGTAAAACACTTTATATAGATTTCAAAGAAACACTAATACGCAATTCCCTTACCTTCCTTGAATATAAAAAGAGTTAAAAACTCATAAGTACGAACTTTAATACCTTGATTCAAGCTCTGATACCAATGTGGTTGACTCCCATGGGATAATTAAATTAAAGTTCAAGGATGAACTTTAAGATTTAACTAGAATTTGAATAAAACACACCTTTTATAAAACTGCTGAAGCTTTGATACAATGGGTAATTTTACAAGTGAGAGAGATTGTGGGGGGTTGATCTGCCTGCTGAACATACTCATGCAGGTCATTAAATAACAAGAAAAAAGGAATATGCCATCGAATAATCCAGGTATAGTCGAAGCATATCCGGCACACTGATTGATATGCATTATTTGGGTATAATAATTAAGCACACTAATTATACAGAAGGATAATCAGTCGTTCTAGATGCTAGATGCAGGTCCTACATGCGGGACCTACGCGCATTGGGCATATCTGTTCGAAACGTTTTTAGATAGTGGGGAGAAAAGTCATCCCACCCTGGGTCCACCAAGTAATCATCTTCGTCACTCCTTTCGTCATCTACTAGAATATATCTGTGGATTGGGCTATAACGGTAACAGGCTTGTTGTACTACATACTGGGTACCTCCATGTGTCTTCTTTGAATTTTTTTAGTTCCAATAAAATTTCTTTTATTTTGATGTTTTGTGCCAGTACGTGGGGCCATACATCTTTGTACCAATTGTCAGAGGCCCTTTTTCCGTAGCAGATTTGTGCTTTATACCGCATGATTGCTTGGAGTTCTTCGAGAGCTGATATTGCGGGATTGATGGCTCCTTGTTCAACCTGGTGAGCTGTTCCAATCAGTGCATTTTGTGTGAGGACGTTGATTGGATGTGTGTTGGCCTATTTTTGAATCTTTTTGTATTCTCCTCCAAGTTCCCTGACACACATTGTTCTTGTGAGTTTTGTTGACAATGGTCTGAGACTAGGGCAAGATTCTGTAAGCACTCTTTCACCATCGGTGGTGCAATACCATGCGAGTTTTGGCTTATCATCATCAGAGCTTCTTCCACTGCGACTGCTGCTTTCAGGTTGTACTGGGTCATTCCTTCTATACATTCTGCAAGAAAACAAGTTACTAATCTGGATAGTTTATCTGTCAGTACATTCTGTTTACCATCAATATGTTCAGTATTGATTTTGACCCCTGTGGATGTGATTGCATCCCGGAATTTTATCCAACGAACCCTTGATGCTTTGTTGCTATTAATTTTTTGATAAAAACTATTTATTGCTTGGCAATCAGTTCTAAGGGTTACTTCTTCTTTGTCAAACCTTAGGCTTATTGATCTATGAAGCCTTTGGTTAACTGCCACTCCCGATGGCACTCGGACTGTGTTTACTTCTGATGGCTTAAGGCTCCAGCTTCTTCCTTCTAGCTCTCTTAAGTTCTTCTTTTCTCCCGGTATAGCGGTTATACCATTTGTTGCTAGGTGATCAACAAGATTTTGTATGTTGTACTCGAATCCGGTATAGCTTGTGTTGGAAAGTCTTGCAACAACACCGATAGTAATGAGGAGATTACTTTCTCCTCCTTGCCAAGACTCCTACCCATGAGTTTGAATGCATTCTTCCAGATGATGGTGAAAATCATATATACTCAGCATCATGTCAGGGACCATATAAACCAATTGTGTTCATGTCGTAAGATCTACTTCCATGGCACCAATAATCTGTGCACTGTCCCTCCAACGCGTATCTCTTAGGATAATTAAAGCATTTGTTCCTACGTTTCGCCGATGTAGCGTGTGTATGCGTATAATGAATAGTCCGAGATGGACATATTGCATGCCTCTTCGTCTGATCTCATTGTAACTTTGTTGATTGCATAGTTGAAGGTTTACCTGAGTATTTTCGGTACACAATATTCCCTGTTTGGAATAGTGTTGGTAAACCAAATGTTGCACTGTATCTTTCGTATTTCTATACAGCACCTCAGCTGGTACAAGACTAGCTCTTTCCTGTCGTGAGACTTCAAGTTGTCTTTCTGGGTTTAGGACAGTTTCTAGTGTTTGATTTTGATTTCTTGGTCTCCATTGACGATTGATATTTCATGCTAGATTGTGACGGGCTCTTGCTAGTCTTCGGTATACTCTTATCTTATCATCCTGTGTGGGGTGCACTAAATTATTTTCAGAGGATTATTAGTTTGCCACTTAATGTCTTTGGTGACTCATTTATTCTTAGAGATCTTTTCGAATTCTTCTTTGAAAATTTGGTTAGGATCTTTGAAGACGTAGATAGATCCTTGCTTTGCTCTTAGCTAAATTTTGTCTGTAATTGAAAGATTATCTAACCTTTTAGCAAGATCAGATATCGAGTCTTCTAAATCCAATGGTTTTAATTCTCTTTTACCAAGTGACTGCACTTATTTCGATAGCTTGTCAATGTTAGCCTGAGCTTCTGCTATCCTCTGATTCTGCTGGACGGTTAGGTATAACAGCGTATTGTTTTGTTTGATAACTGCTGCTAATTGAGTTGCTACACCTCCTTTGTAATCGGATGGTTTTGCAAATCCCACCGCTGGTGATTCTAACTTCTCAGTTGCTTTAACTGCTTCTTGATAGTTTTCGTCTTCCTTTTGTTTATCAATACTCATTCGGTGATGAGTTGCTTTACTTCCCGAAGAAGGTCTTCAACCTTCAGAACTTTTGTGTTGAGGTTTTCAGTCAATGTCAAGGCTTCCTCTTCTACCAACTTTGGCTGCTTTGTGATTTCTTGGACTAATCCAAGAAGTTCTGATTATGATAAGGGTTTTGAGTACTGTATCTCTGTAGAGATCTGTTTGAGGCTATTTATGGTTTCACTCTTGGATTTTCGAAATAAATCCTCATAGATTTAAAAGACTATAAATACAAGCAAGATTGTTTATTAAATCAACTATTTGTGGTTTAGGATTTTCAGAATTGAAAGCTATATATTCAAGGTTGGCAATTTGGGAATTATCATACCAGTGTTGTATTTCTTGCTCAAAACGTTTTGTCATGAGTGTAATTACATGATTCACCCAACAGTTAACTTCAAAATTTGGTTTCTTTACCATTGACTGAAGCAATTGTGCGATCTTTTATCAAGTAAAACACTTTATATAGATTTCAAAGAAACACTAAAACGCAATTCCCTTACCTTCCTAGAATATAAAAAGAGTTAAAAACTCATAAGTATGAACTTTAATACCTTGATTCAAGCTCTGATACCAATGTGGTTGACTCCGATGGGATAATTAAATCAATGTTCAAGGATAAACTTTAAGATTTAACTAGAATTTGAATAAAACACACCTTTTATAAAACTGCTGAAGCTTTGATACAATGGGTAATTTTACAAGTGAGAGAGATTGTGGGGGGTTGATCTGCCTGCTGAACATACTCATGCAGGTCATTAAATAACAAGAAAAAAGGAATATGCCATGGAATAATCCAGGTATAGTCGAAGCATATCCGGCACCCCGATTGATATGCATTATTTGGGTATAATAATTAAGCACACTAATTATACAAAAGGACAATCAGTCGTTCTAGATGCTAGATGCGGGTCCTACATGCGGGACCTACGCGCATTGGGCATATATGTTCGAAACGTTTTTAGATAGTGGGGAGAAAAGTCATCCCACCCTGGGTCCACCAAGTAATCATCTTCGTCACTCCTTTCGTCATCTACTAGAATATATCTGTGGATTGGGCTATAACGGTAACAGGCTTGTTAGACTACATACTGGGTACCTCCATGTGTCTTCTTTGAATTTTTTTAGTTCCAATAAAATTTCTTTTATTTTGATGTTTTGTGCCAGTACGTGGGGCCATACATCTTTGTACCAGTTGTCAGAGGCCCTTTTTCCGTAGCAGATTTGTGTTTTATACCGCATGATTGCTTGGAGTTCTTCGACTGCTGATATTGCGGGGATTGATGGCTCCTTGTTCAACCTGGTGAGTTGTTCCAACCAGTGCATTTTGTGTGAGGACGTTGATTGGATGTGTGTTGGCCTATTTTTGAATCTTTTTGTATTCTCCTCCAAGTTCCCTGACACACATTGTTCTTGTGAGTTCTGTTGACAATGGTCTGAGACTAGGGCAAGATTCTTTAAGCACTCTTTCACCATCGGTGGTGCAATACCATGCGAGTTTTGGCTTATCATTATCAGAGCTTCTTCCACTGCGACTGCTGCTTTCAGGTTGTACTGGGTCATTCCTTCTATACATTCTGCAAGAAAACAAGTTACTAATCAGGATAGTTTATCTGCCAGTACATTCTGTTTACCATCAATATGTTCAGTATTGATTTTGACCCCTGTGGATGTGATTGCATCCCGGAATTTTATCCAACGAACCCTTGATGCTTTGTTGCTATTAATTTTTTGATAAAAACTATTTATTGCTTGGCAATCAGTTCTAAGGGTTACTTCTTCTTTGTCAAACCTTAGGCTTATTGATCTATCAAGCCTTTGGTTAACTGCCACTCCCGATGGCACTCGGACTGTGTTTACTTCTGATGGCTTAAGGCTCCAGCTTCTTCCTTCTAGCTCTCTTAAGTTCTTCTTTTCTCCTGGTATAGCGGTTATACCATTTGTTGCTAGGTGATCAACAAGATTTTGTATGTTGTACTCGAATCCGGTATAGCTTGTGTTGGAAAGTCTTGCAACAACACCGATAGTAATGAGGAGATTACTTTCTCCTCCTTGCCAAGACTCCTACCCATGAGTTTGAATGCATACTTCCAGATGATGGTGAAAATCATATATTCTCAGCATCATGTCAGGGACCATATAAACCAATTGTGTTCATGTCGTAAGATCTACTTCCATGGCACCAATAATCTGTGCACTGTCCCTCCAACGCGTATCTCTTAGGATAATTAAAGCATTCGTTCCTGCGTTTCGCCGATGTAGCGTGTGTATGCGTATAATGAATAGTCCGAGATGGACATATTGCATGCCTCTTCGTCTGATCTCATTGTAACTTTGTTGATTGCATAGTTGAAGGTTTACCTGAGTATTTTCGGTACACAATATTCCCTGTTTGGAATAGTGTTGGTAAACCAAATGTTGCACTGTATCTTTCGTATTTCTATACAGCACCTCAGCTGGTACAAGACTAGCTCTTTGCTGTCGTGAGACTTCAAGTTTTCTTTCTGGGTTTAGGACAGTTTCTAGTGTTTGATTTTGATTTCTTGGTCTCCATTGACGATTGATATTTCATGCTAGATTGTGACGGGCTCTTGCAGTCTTCGGTATACTCTTATCTTATCATTCTGTGTGGGGAACACTGAATTATTTTCAGAGGATTATTAGTTTGCCAGTTAATGTCTTTGGTGACTCATTTATTCTTAGAGATCTTTTCGAATTCTTCTTTGAAAATTTGGTTAGGATCTTTGAAGACGTAGATAGATCCTTGCTTTGCTCTTAGCTGAATTTTGTCTGTAATTGAAAGATTATCTAACCTTATAGCAAGATCAGATATCGAGTCTTCTAACTCCAATGGTTTTAATTCTCTTTTACCAAGTGACTGCACTTCTTTCAATTGCTTGTCAATGTTAGCCTGAGCTTCTGCTATCCTTTGATTCTGCTGGACTGTTAGGTATAACAGCGTATTGTTTTGTTTGATAACTGTTGCTAGTGGAGTTACTACACCTCCTTTGTAATCGGATGGTTTTGCAAATCCCACCGCTGGTGATTCTAACTGCTCAGTTGCTTTAACTGCTTCTTGATAGTTTCCGTCTTCCTTTTGTTTATCAATACTCATTCGGTGATGAGTTGCTTTACTTCATGAAGAAGGTCTTCAACCTTCATAACTTTTGTGTTGAGATTTTCCGTCAATGTCAAGGCTTCCTCTTCTACCAACTTTGGCTGCTTTGTGATTTCTTCGACTAATCCAAGAAGTTCTGATTTTGATAAGGGTTTTTAGTACTGTATCTCCGTAGAGATCTGTTTGAGGCTATTTATGGTTTCACTCTTGGTATTTCGAAATAAATCCTCACAAACTTCCAATTTTTCAAGATTCCTTTTAAGACTTAACTCTAGACTTTGTTGTTTTTCCAAAATACTTTTGAATTTTTTTAGAGCAACTTCAGAAAATAGATTTAAACGACTATAAATACAAGCAAGATTGTTTATTAAATCAACTATTTGTGGTTTAGGATTTTCAGAATTGAAAGCTATATATTCAAGGTTGGCTATTTGGGAATTATCATACCAGTGTTGTATTTCTTGCTCAAAACGTTCTGTCATGAGTGTAATTACATGATTCACCGAACAGTTTACTTCAAAATTCGGGTTTCTTTACCATTAATAGAAGCAATTGTGCGGTCTTTTATCAAGTAAAACACTTTATATAGATTTCAAATAAACACTAATACGCAATTCCCTTACCTTCCTTGAATATAAAAAGAGTTAGAAACTCATAAGTACGAACTTGAATACCTTGATTCAAGCTCTAATACCAATGTGGCTGACTCCCACGGGATAATTAAATCAAAGTTCAGGGATGAACTTTAAGATTTACTAGAATTTGAATAAAACACACATTTTATTCCGTGTTCGGAATAGTGTTGGTAAACTAAATGTTGCACTGTATCTCTCGTATTTCTATACAGCACCTCAGCTGGTACAAGACTAGCTTTTTGCTTTCGTAAGACTTCAAGTTGTCTTTCAGGTCTTAGGACAGTTTCCAGTGTTTGATTTTGATTTCTTGGTCTCCATTGACGAATGATATTTCGTAGTAGATTGTGACGGGCTATTGCTAGTCTTTGGTATCCTCTTATCTGATCATCCTGTGTGGGGAGCACTGAATTATTTTTAGAGGATGATTGGTTTGTCACTTTAAGTCTATGGTGACTCATTTCTTCTTAGAGATCTTTTCGAATTCTTATTTGAAAATTTGGTTAGGATCTTTGAACACGTAGATAGATCCTTGCTTTGCTCTTGGCTGAATTTTGTCTGTAATTGAAAGTTTATCGAACCTTTTAGCAAGATCAGATATCAAGTCTTCTAACTCCAATGGTTTTAATTCTCTTTTACCAATTGACTGCACTTATTTCGATAGCTTGTCAATGTTAGCCTGAGCTTCTGCTATCCTTTGATTTTGCTGGACTGTTAGGTATAACAGTGTATTGTGTTGTTTGATAACTGCTGATAGTTGAGTTGCTGCACCTCCTTTGTAATCTGATGGTTTTGCAAATCCCACCGCTGGTGATTCTAACTGCTCAGTTGCTTTAACTGCTTCTTGATAGTTTTCGTCTTCCTTTTGTTTATCAATACTCATCAGGTGATGAGTTACTTTACTTCCCGAAGAAGGTCTTCAACCTTCAGAACTTTTGTGTTGAGATTTTCAGTCAATCTCAAGGCTTCTTCTTCTACCAACTTTGGCTGCTTTGTGATTTCTTGGACTAATCCAAGAAGTTCTGATTTTGATAAGGGTTTTTAGTATTGAATCTCCGTAGAGATCTGTTTGAGGCTATTTATGGTTTCACTCTTGGTTTTTCGAAATAAGGGTTTTTAGTACTGTATTTCTTGCTCAAAACGTTCTGTTATGAGTGTAATTACATGATTCACCCAACAGTTAACTTCAAAATTTGGTTTTCTTTACCATTGATAGAAGCAATTGTGCGGTCTTTTATCAAGTAAAACGCTTTATATAGATTTCAAAGAAACACTAATACACAATTCCCTTACCTTCCTTGAATATAAAAAGAGTTAGAAACTCATAAGTACGAACTTGAATACCCTTATTCAAGCTCTGATACCAATGTCGTTGACTCCCATGGGATAATTAAATAAAAGTTCAAGGATAAACATTAATATTTAACTAGAATTTGAATAAAACACACCTTTTATAAAAATGCGGAAGTGTTGATACAATGGGTAATTTTACAAGTGAGAGAGATTGTAGGGGGTTGATCAGCCAGCTGAACATACTCATGTAGGTCTTTAAATAACAAGAAAAAGGGAATATGCCATGGAAAAATCAAGGTATATTCGAAGCATATCAGGCACACTGATTGATATGCATTATTTGGATACAATAATTAAGCACACTAATTATACAGAAGGACAATCAGTCGTTCTAGATGCTAGATGCAGGTCTTACATGCGGGCCCTACGCGCATTGGGCATATCAGTTCGAAACGTTTTTAGATAGTAGGGAGAAAAGTCATCCCACCCTGGGTCGACCAAGTAATGATCTTCGTCACTGCTTTCGTCATCTTTGAGAATAGTTTATCCGCCTTTCATTGATCTTATAAACGATGCCCCAATGAGCATGTCAATACCGTCACCTGTCCTCATATAAAAGGCATATACCAAGGGTATACGGAATTTATTTCCTTCAATAATGATACATCCTCCCTTTAGCTTGTATGACCCCTTTTGTCTTGAGTTTACTCCGCTAAAGTAAGTTTCTTACTTTACTTCTTCTAGTGCCCCTTCTAGTACTACTTCTTTGTTGATAGAACAGGAGGTTGCACCTGTATCAGTGATTGCACGGGCTGTAAACTTTTGATTTCCTGGAATGTCGAATTCTACCTGAACATTGTACAGTTGGTTATTGATTTTTATGGGTCTTTGGACTTCTCCTGTTGCTGATGCAATTATTATTTCTTCAATGAGGGCTTTAGAGTAATGTTCTTATGGTAACGGGAACTCGTTTTCTCTCCTTTGTTCCTCGAGGTCTTGTTTTAGCCTCGATACTTCCTCTAGTAACCATTTGCACTCCTGGCTCCATGCCTTTTCTTTCTCAACCCATTTTTGTATCTCAGCCTCATGCTCAAAATGTTCCTTTGCTTGGTCTCAGATCATTTGCTTTATTTCTTTTTCTTTCTCTAAAAGCATTTCCCGTAATAGAGAATGTCCTTGAGCATTTGCCTCAACATTTGCTGATTTAACTATGGGCTTTATCTTAATGACTTTCTTTAATTGGTGAAAAGCACAAACAGCACAAAGTGTGACTGTGCATTTTGAGCAATGAAGTCTTGATCTTTCTATGGTTAAGATGCCACAGAAGTAACAAAGGGTATCTGGCTCTCCTGGGTGAAACATATAGCATGTTTCTTGTTTTAGCATGAAAGCAGTTTCTTCGAGGGGTGTTCTTCTACTAATGCTCCAATGTTTTTTATTGTAGCTCCACTTTCTCCTTCTGAAATACTATATATGCTCGAGTCATCATTTTCAGCTGACATTATTTCCCAGTCATCCTTAAGCTCCAAGTCCTGGATACGGCCGCTCTTGCCATATTTCCATTCTCACTTTTGCAATCTCTTGCAAAGTGTCCTTCTTTTCCGTAGATGTAGCATTTACATTTCTTGATATAGCCCTTTTCTGCATTATTTCTCTTGAAAACCTTCACATGAGATTTGTGTGGTTTTCCTTTATAGGTTTGTGACTTTCGCAAACCTTATTTTCTTCGGTTATTATCATACTAACCTGTGATTGGGATTGTCAAGCAAAGAGACAGATCCCTGAGTTCCTTTTGTAAAGTGGCTTCTTTGCACATATCTGAGATGAAATTGTTTGTGAAGCTTATCGCTGGTAAAACTTCAGCGGTCAATCATGGATACTTTAGTTTAAAAGCTTCTTTAACACGACTAGACAATGATCTTGGCATCATCGAGAATAGTTTATCCATAGTTGGTGGGAAATATAATCTCCCTGATTTTGTTGCCAAGATTCTGAAATCATTTAGGAATTTCCAAAGGTCATTGGTGTTCTCACAATTAAATCTTTCCAGATCTCTGCTGGCTCTTTTCTTGCTCTTCTATTGATCCCCTATATGGATCTTCCATTAGGATTATTTGCCTAATTTGGGAAGTGATGTTTTGAGGATCATCTGCGATGGATTCCAGATTAACATATGCTTCTGGATACGCTGTGCGCCATTGCTGTCACATGATCTTTTCATTTTCTCCAAGTAAGTTTTCCACATATAATAACTTTTGCTTGTTGTCTGCCCATGTATGTTCACTAAGCCGGTTGAGGGTTATAGACTCCCATCTTGATATTACTTCAGGCCATAAGCCCGGGTCTAAGGGTAAGACCAACATTGCGCCTATGCCCGAGAGTGCTAGTGGTAGCGTCCATTGGGGTGTGTGTTATTTCCCATAATTTCTTTGGAAATTTTGGCGACCTCTCTAATGGTAATCAAACCGTAACTTTGATTTCCGGTGACATATCTTTGTGCTGGTGGATAAACCGGTGGCCCGGTCATGGCTTCTGTTGGGGGAGTATATGAATTGTATACTCCACTGCTTTCCTCTGCTGATGGGAAAACATGTTCCTGGAATTCTCGGAATTTAGGGTATTCCAGCTCCTTATCTTCCTCCGATTTTTTAAAAGCTTTGTGATCATTTTGCAACATATTTGAGACCTTTTCGTAATAATGTGAATCTTCCTCTTCATCTGAGTTGTTTTCACATTCTTCTTGAAACTTGATTACCGTGGGCTGATCATCAGGTTTTGATTGTTCATTATTATCTGTTGGAACACGGTATAGAGCAAGGCACAGCGGAAGCACAAACAATAGTTTAAAAACCGTACAAAAACGGGTCCGTATCGTGTTCCAAAGTGAGAATCGTTCTACAAAACACAAATTGCACCTTAAAGAAAAGAAGGACAGAAATGTACCTTCTTACCATACACGATGTGGCTGTCAAAATGCACAAGAAGGGATGAATCCAAGAACCCTAGTGTGTCCTTCTCTATTGTTGATCCACACCTAGTTTCCAAGATCCCCGTATGCTAGTACACCATCAAGAAGACATCCACATGATTCTTCTCTTCTGGAACAGCTAATGATAGTCTCCTCTTGCACCAAAATCGCCACACAACACTCAAGAATCACCAACTTAGTGTAAAATGTGTGTATTTTCAAGATGCCAAGAGAGAATAAGTTCTAGAGAGAGGGAGAGAGTGTGAAAAATCTTGTCTCTAGCATCAACAACATCTATTCCAGACCCATTCCGAACACAAATGGCCGGATTAGAGGTTCTATCCCATTGGACAAAGAAATGGCCCAATGAAATAAGAGATTTTCATGCAGACAGACCTTCATGGCCTCTCACAGTCCGTGAATAGCCCGTGAAGACAAATTCGCCACGACTGGCCAGCGTCTGCTTCACGACTCCTCCAGGACCTCTCACGACCCGTGAAGACTCCACGAACCGTATGAGAGTCGTTGAGTCAAACGTGAGGGCAGTGGGCTTCACGACCCGTCTAGCACCCCTCACGGCCGTGAAGCTCCAAAATCAAACAATTTGATTTTTGGACCTTCTCTCTTTATCTGTAAGCTGTCGGGATCAATCCTTGGTGTGTGGTCCAATAGGCTCGCACTTCATCAGCAGTAACACCAATGTACTTGTGTCAGTGAGCAAACTCCAACAGACTCCCACTTGCACATGACACAACGTACCCACAAGTATTACAGACAGGGAGCGGCCTCTAGCAAGTTATCCCTGCCCCCAAGTCAAGTACCATAGACAAGTACCAAATTACAACCTAAAGGTTTGTATTGGCCCTATAGATAAGTGATCAACCATCCTTTTGTTTGGGATATCCTTGCGAAGGCGAGACATGGTACTAAGTCATTCTCAGTCCTTCACGATTATGTTTCTCGATCGAGATTGGTGGTAACCAAAATAAACAAGTTGCAATCCATTTATAACAGCGAGTTACGGACTGCGTTTGAAAGAAACTAGAGCAAAGCAAACCAAAATGATGCAGACACATGCATCTCCAGTATGAGGATGAACTGATATTATCATCCTGAATCACTCATGACAAGTACCACAAAGTGAATTCAGGTGTGGGTCGTCCAGTCACTTGAAACACTTTCAAGTACAAGCGAAGTATTGCGTCCCTGTGTCCCAATCACCATTGGACACTTAACCAATCACTTCCCTCAGCCTTCATTCAGACTTCCTTCCCTTGAATAATGACTGGCTGTGGACGTTTAGAATGTAAACACATTCGGGGAAGAGGTAAAACATGGAAAGTTGGAAAACAATGAGGCTTACTTAGAATACCCGCTACACGCGCATTACCAAACCCCTTTGATAATCGATACAAGCAGAAGATCAATATTGCTTAATGTTCCCAAAGATAAAGCATATCAAAACTTAACTAAAACAAACTCAAGCCAAGTTCATGCAGACCTTAGTATGACATTCATCACTAGACTGCCACTATAGCTCAGTAAACGTACCATCCATGATGTCATCCGTGTGTACTCTGACGTTGACCATATCCAACTTCAACCAATCACTCACCAGTTGTGCGTTGATGGGATTACGATCATTAATCCAAGCCGTTATACCTTCATTGTTTCAATGAACCCAATAAGGCAAACAACGCTTGATTTATGATTTTATGTGCATAAACCATCCTACTCTCATAGTTTTCATAAAGATATCTATAGAGTCAGCGATGCTTGAATCTCAGTGATCATATCCCTGCTACAACCAACCACTTCCAAAGTGTGCGTTGATGGGATTTTGATCAATTGTCCAAGCAGTTATACCTTCATTGTTTCAATAGAACCCAATAAGGTAAACAATGCTTAGTTCACAAAATTTAGTGTGTATAAGCCATCGTACCCTTATTGACTCAAAAGAATCCAATAGATTCTGCGATGCTTTAAGAAACACGTAAATTAACAACACCATTTTAAGAAGGATCACAAACCCCAATCAAGATCGGCGGTTATCCTTTCAAGTAGAAGCCATCACAAGAGTAGCAACTCACTTTAAGCTTCTTCTAATTACATCACCACAAGAACATATACTCATATTTCTTGTATTCCACAAACTTCTTTGAATATCCCATATTTATTATGGACGCATAATTCTCGATTTATGCTTGTTGCGAAGCTATATCAAGACATTATCTCCAACACATAATATGTTCTAGACATACCAAATAGGATTATAGCAACGCTCCCACTAGCTCTGGCATATATCCAAGTTTCATCATTGCTTACTAAAAACTAAAACACTTGATTTTCTTAGCAAAGATTCTAAAACTTAGATTTATACTAAGTTCAAAAAGACTCCTTGTTTGTAGACTTCATAAGGATACTCAGGATGTAAAAGACCCTCGGACAGTTTTGTGAACACTTCCTCATAAGATTCCTATTACGGAATGCGGTCTTTGCATCATACTGCCATAAAACGGCATAAGCATCCGCATAAACTTCAACATAACTACTGGGAGAATATCTTCATTTGATTTTTAGCAAATGGTCAATCATCATGAAACCATTTCCACTTAGTCAGTATTTGAAGTTATCTACAAATTAATCTATGCAGATCTTATTCCCATAAGATCTAGTTTACACCATCAGGTCAAAACCTAGGTGTTGGATTAACCAAGTTCAAAACTTGAAAATCCAGCATGGAATATATTTTATGTTATTACACTCCTCTTCTTAGCAGACTCAAGGGCCCACTACAGCTACCGGTAGTTGATGCATACAACACGTATCATCAATAAGTCATCATCCTCATATATAATAAATTATACTCTTCTGGTCTTATTGCGACTCTTACCAGACATATGAAGAAGTAATAACTTTATGCCAGATACTCCAACATAGCCATGTTGAGTTTCAATCATTTCTAATCGAATGCTAGTGTCAACATCAGGTCTTTTATTTAAATCTCACGTTCTTCCACTGGAATGCTTCAGTTATTCCTTTCACTTTTCGAGCAACCAAACCCGGTTCCTAAAAGGATATGAAATGAATATCTGAAACCTAGAAGAACTATTTAAATATATTAGCATCCTCCAAGTTCATCCATCTCCCACTAAATGTAGACTGGATAACTCTAATATATGAGATAGACAAGCAAAGAACACTTGCTAGTCGAATCTCCTTAGATGCTAATTTGACCATCTTTGTTGATGCAATATAAGAACATTGCCCGTCATTTATCAAGTACACCTACTTAACAGGTTACTTAAGTTTAAACCATCCCATGGAATCATAACTAGTATGTTCCGTTTCTCCACTCAACGATGCATGTAAAACATGTATCATAGGAGAAATGAATTATGAGACATTCCCATAATTCTCATGATGGTTGACGTATTTAAAGTTTACATGCTCAACATCATGCCATATCTGAGTAACTTAGTTCCTCTTACCCTATTTATCTTAAGATTGTTACGGGTGAGTCTAGAACACTTCTCAGGTTTCAGACATTTATCTAATAAATTAGATATACCCTTCCCTTCTACCATCATCGTTAAAGGTAATAAATCATACTTAGTAATTCCTTATGACTTTGCTTGATTGGTCTTTACACAAAAGTGCAAACGAAATCCAACAAGCCTTTAGTCCTCTCACATTCACAAGTGAGGATATATTAGTTATTTAACCTTATAAGCAAGATTTACAATCAACAATTGACTCGAAGTCGAAAGATTCCAAGTTCCCAACCACATGGATCTTGGTGATGCAAGTCTTGTTTATACGGTTAAATCAACTATTTCATAAGGATAACGACTCCATAATCATTCATAATCATTCCAAAACTACCTTAAGCAAAAGCTTATTATAAATGCCAATACATAAATAAACTTTGAAATAAATCTCTAAAACCCACAATTTCATACTTCAAAGTAATATTCATCGTCATCAAAGGCATAAAAGATACAATGATTCTTGCCACGCAGGGCGTAAGCCAAAGATCTAAATGAAGTAATAGTATAGCTGGAAGAAATGGCAAGACTCTTCTTCCAATCCTTTTAGTTAGGGAGAACCACCGTATTTCCCTCTCTAAGGTCCAGCTCTCCATGCATCCATTACCTACTTCTAATAAACACCTACAATTTGCAACAAACAAGTTTGTGACAAACGTGAGTGTTTTGACTAGCGTTCAAAACCCAGTCTTTAGAAGTAGAAGATCAATGGAGTGTGATCATGAATATACCTGAAGATGATGAGCTAACGTTCTTCCGCTTTAGGATACTTAGCTCTTTCAGGCATTTAGGGCAGGCGTGACGGCTCCAATTTCCAATTTCTCCACAAAAGTAGCAAACTACCCCATGTGGAACATCATCTTGAGGCACAATCTCATTGTCCTCCGACTCCACAGTTACGGATCCTTCTCAACCATGTAGCCATCTTAAGGCTTTCCATTTGAGGTCAGTTTTTCCTTCTTGCTAGTATGTCCCCTAGTAGCCAAAGTGGATGTGGAAGAGGTACGATCCTTCTCAACCATGGGGGCCTGACATTGTTGGGCCTCATATTGAACAAGTCGCGGTGATCCCACACGTGCAAGTTTCTGCCCCACCAAGCCACTACGGTGTCTCTCAACCGACTCCGTCTTTATTGCACAGGGTTATAGCACATAAACTGGGTCAACCCCAATTGGGTGTTGGACCTATTGAACAAAGAGGACCGTCTCCCTCGTCCTCGACTCCTTTTGATGCACGATTTGACATACCGCGGATTTCCGCATATCTTGACCAACACAGGGTAACAATCGATGCACTGAGCTTGTTGGCTCAACAAGTCTCCTCAACTTCCAGAGGTGGTACCTTTAAACATCTCTGCTGCTCCAGTAGGTAGTACTACCTATGTGGCTGGTACTTCAACCGGAAGTCTTCATGATTCCGGGTTTGTTACACGTGCAGAACCTCAACAACATATTCAACAAGCCGTGTCACCAATCCAGCAACAACTGCAGATGACAAATCAAAAGTTGGATTGGATAGAGCAAGCTTTTAAGGGCCAAGCGGAGCAGCAAAACCGAATTGAAACACTTCCTGCTGCCCGTCCTCCAGTTCCAGAGCCTCAATCACAACCTGATCCTGCCACAATGTCTGTAGATGCTTTAAAGAGCATGCTGTACGTTAGACTTCTGGAGCAAAGGCCAGAATCTGCACATGATCAAGACCTTCTGACCACTCTTCGCAACGAACAGCGTCCATCGGGAATCTCCATGGATGACTTTCAAGAGTTTCATGAATATGTAAACAGAAAGATTGATGGGATCACCAAAGGTTTCTACACCTCCCTATCAAAAGTCACAGACCGACTGACTAGCCTAGAAACAACCTGTCAGGCTCAGGCTCAGGGGAGTAAGAGGAGACGAGATGATCAGGATCCGGATGATCAACCCGAGGGGGAGAAAAGGAGAAAATACATGTCTGCTCCCTCAGTTGTTGCTACTGTACCTGTCCCACACGTTACTTCATACTTATCTGCAGGTACAAGTTCAACTGGGTCCAGAAGTCAACACCAACAACAACAAATGGTCGATGAAGTTTATGAACGACAACAAAAGGAAGATGCTGAAAAACAAATTGTACTTTATGTACCTCAGCATAAATCTGAACCGAGGCCAAGTGATCTTGAAGAAGGTGAAATACCTTACGAGCAGCCACATGCCGAGATGTTTGACTGGTCTAGTGACTCAGAGGAACAAGTGGAAGATTTATATGAGTCTATTCATACATCACCAGCAAGGCATGTGGGTGAAGGTAGTTCTGCTCAACCGGAGGAGGAGACTGAGGATTCTGAGATGGAAAGACTATTCAAAGGCATTGATGAATATGTCGAGTTTGCTGCACGTCCAGATTCTCCTAGAATTGTCCACAAATTTGATGATATTCCCAGTGAAAAAGAACTTGCACTTAAAAGAAAAGAAAGGGAAGCAATTTCTAGAAGGGAAGCTAGGAGAAAGCCTAAAGAAAAGAAACCAATCTTTGACGTGTCCAGGGTTCTCAGTAGGATTAATGTTGAAGTTCATGAAACTTTCCCTCCTCCTCCTGGTCGGTTTCAAGAATCAGCTGCCGATGTACTTGAAAGAAACAAACAGAGAGAGGCAACTGAGAAAACAAGACAAGAGTCTGAATGACCCTTGCCAAGGAGCTTCATTGTGCCACCTGCTCCTCCAGTGTATCGTGGGGATCCAGGACTTGATGCAGGCAACATGTTCACAAGAAGTGCTACCCAACAACCTATATGGAAACCTTATTTTGTCAATGCTTCTAATCTTGAAGAAAGAATTCCAGACAAATTCAGCAATAAGCTAATACAGGTTATTTCCCCTGAGTTGCGGAACATGGACGACAAACAGAGAAGAAGATATGGACACATTCTCTCTCACTCCATGACAAAACCCGAAGAGATCAAATCAGAGTATCCTATAGTTGAACTTATCAATATCTATACTCAGACAACCTTCAGAATAAAGCATGTCATCTTTCATGTCAGAAGAGCACACAACCTGTCATACTTCCTCAACGAAGCAGATTTAAGGTTTGTTAGTATTGAAGACATCAGCTTTATCTTTGACACCCTCTCTCAGAAAAGAGGAAAGTGGCCTGAAGAAGAGTTTGGAAGGGGTGCTCTGATGAAATATATGAGAAATTTAATGGAATACTTTGAGAAACATGATCTGCAACTCGGAGCTGAAAACAACTATCTGAAAGTCAATCTCTTAAAGCCTGACCAGAGCCATCCAGATCTGGAAAAGCGTGAAGAATTTACAATTATCTATGATGGGCATCCAAATATCAAAGATGATCGAGGGGTCGTCTCAAAGAATACAAAAGGCGAAAAGATCTTCATCAGACTTGATGAACTCATGGCGTATTCAGATGGCACTTTGAAAATTCTCCATCATAAGATACATCAGAAAGTGTGGGATAACCGGGCAGCCTATACTGATGAAGAACATGCGGAAGCCTATCGTGCTATAGAAAGGATGAGAACGACACTAGCAAGCAGAAGGCAAATACGCAAGTGGCAAGTGGCATTCGGGATTCGCAACAAATCAGCCTATGAATAGATTAATGTATTTATTTGTTGTGAATGTTTACACACCTCACTTAGGGGGAGATTGTTAGAAATATTAAAGTGAGGGGTGTAATATGTAATTACTCAAAGTTGGGGAAATGCTATATAAAGGCATTTCCCCCACATTTCAATGTTAAGCTTTACATTCTAAGTTACTTGTGTTTGTGTTTTGCTCTCAACTTCTCGGCTCTCTCTCTATCTATAACCGATTACATACACAAACACACACTAAGAAGATAATCATCTAGCATTGCTTCATCCGTATCATAATACGGGACCATCATTAAGTTTCCATATGATCAATATGAAATCTTTTGCCACTAGTCGGTATTTGAAGTTGTCTGCTATTGCATATTAGTTAGTCCCTTCAACTTTCTTGGATTATACCTTTGGTATGGGATTAACCCAAGTTAATTACTTGAATGCAGAAAATGGGTTACATCTATATATACCATTCCCTTCTTTATTCACTAGTGAACTCTGGGCCCACTATGTTTTTCCAATGAATGGTGACCTCACAATGAATCACCATCAAGCTGCTGTTACTATAATATGACAACCTCATATATAAACAACCTTCTTGACTTCCATCAGATTTAAAGAAGTAATGGATATTCTCAGGTTTTACAACATCTCTATGATGATTAAATGCTAGTGCCAACATTAGGTCTCTTATTTAAGTTTTACGTTCTTCCATTGGAATGCTTTTAGATATTGTCTTCTCCTTTTGAGAAACCAAACATGGTTCCGATAAGTCTAAGAAATAATTATCTAAAACTCAGATGAACTACTTAAATATATGAGCATCGACTTAGTTTATGATTCATCTATCTCCCACTAAATGTAGACTGGATAATTTTAAATTATGAGATTGATAAGCAAATGACTCTTTCTCGTCAAATCCCATCAGATGCTCAGGTGACCATCATATTGAGTTTTAGATTGAGGACTTGGTTCACAAAATTAAAGTTTACCAATCACATTGAATACATGTTTTAGGCCTTCCTTTCACCAGATCATCAATAATGATATCCGTTTTCCTTTAATGTGACACCATATACAAATGTGTCTTTCATAGAAAATGAATTATGGGTTAAACCCATGATCCATTTCATGTTTAAACCAATATAGATAAGAAAACTTAGCATCTTTACTGGATCTAAGAATTGATATCTATATGCCCTTACTGATTCTTAGTTTTTCCTTAGGTTAGTCCCGAACACATCTAAGGTTTCAGACACAAACCTTTTGTCTAGTATGTTGGAACACGGTATGGAGCAAGGCACAACGGAAGCAAAAACAAAAGTCTAAAAACCGGACAAAAACGGGTGCATAACATGTTCCAAAGTGAGATCTTTCTACAAAACCAAATTGCAACTAAAAGGAACAAAGGAGAGCAGAAATATACCTCCTTTACCACCACGAGATCGGCTGTAGCAATAACGAGTCGGGATGAATGAGAACTCAAGTGAATCCTCCTCTATCGTTGATCCATACCAAGTTTGTTCAATCCCCGTGTGCTAGTACCCTATCAAGCGGACGTCCACCACGACTCCACCTTTCCGGAACAGCCTACTTGTATCTCCTCTTGCACCAAGAACCACTCACCTTAACACTCAAGATATCAACTTAGTGTATTAGTGTGTGTGTGTGTGTAACCAAAAATGCCAAGAGAGAACTTCTAGAGAGAGAGAGAGTGTGTAAGAATGTGTTATTGCATCTACACTTCTGTTCCAGACCACAATAACACCTATTAGGCCGGATTAGAAGCCTCCATTCCATTGGACCACAAGATGGCCCAATCAGAAATAAAGATTTCATGTAGACATGTCTTCACGGGCTTTCACGGCTCGTGAAGAGCCCGTGAAGATAAAATGCGCCACGACTGGCAATAGTTCTTCACGGCCCGTGCCGCGTCAAGTGACTCGTGAGTGCGTCATCCTCTACGACCCCTTCATGACCTCTCACGACCCGTGAAGACTCCACGAGCTCTATGAGAGTCGTTGAGTCAAACGTGAGGGCAGTGGGCTTCACGACCCGTGGAGCATCCCTCACGGCCGTGAAGCCCCAAAATCAAGCAATTTGATTTTTGGACCTTCTCTCTTTATCATAAGCTGTCGGGATCAGTCCTTGGTGTGTGACCCAATAGGCTCGCACTTCATCATCAGTAACACCAATGTACTTGTATCAGTGGGCATACTCCAACAGACTCCCACTTGCACATGACACAACGTACCCAGAGGTATCACAGACAGGGAGCGGCCTTTAGCAAGGCATCCCTGCCCCCAAGTCAGTACGAGGTATGTCATCCCATAGACAAGTACCAATTCACAACCCAAAGGTTTGAAATGGCCCTATAGATAAGTGATCAATCGTCCTTTTGTATATCCATGCGAAGGCGAGACATGGTACTAAGTCATTCTCAGTCCTTCACGATTATGTTTCTCGATCGAGATTGGTGGTGACCAAAATAAACAAGTTGCAATCGATTACCCAAATCATTGCACACTAGAGCACGGCCATGCATTTTGGTGTCAGCGCCCAATCATGGAGAGGCCCAGGGATATCTCTCTAAATAGAGGAACAAATTCCTTTGACTACATTGCCCACCACAGTGATCATACTCTGCCCAGCTACTCCCTTTATAACAGCCAGTTACGGAATACGTTTGAAAGCAACTAGAGCAAAGAAAACCAAAATGATGCAGACACATGCATCTCCAGTATGAGGATGAACTGATATTATGATCCTGAATCACTCATGACAAGTACCACAAAGTGAATTCAGGTGTAGGTCGTCCAGTCACTTGAAACCCCTTTCAAGTACAGGAGAAGTATTGCGTCCCTGTGTCCCAATCACCATTGGACACTTGACCAATCACTTCCCTCAGCCTTCATTCAGACGTCCTTCCCTTGAAGAATGACTGGCTGTGGACATTTAGAATGTATATACATTCAGGGAAGAGGTAAAAGATGCAAAGTTGGAACACAATAAGGCTTACTGAGAGTACCCGCTACACACGCATTATCAAACCCTTTTGAAATCGATACAAACAGAAGCACAATATTGCTTAATGTTCCCAAAGATAAAGCATATCAAAACATTACTAAAACAAACTCAAGCCAAGTTCATGCAGACCTTAGTATGACATTCATCACTAGACTGCCACTATGGCTTAGTAAACGGACCATCTACGATGTCATCCGTGTGTACTCTGACATTGACCATATCCCACTTCAACCAATCACTAACCAGGTGTGCATTGATGGGATTATGATCATTAATCCAAGCCATTATACCTTCATTGTTTCAACGAACCCAATAAGGTAAACAACGCTTGGTTTTATGATTTTATGTGCATAAGCCATCGTACTCTCATAGTTTTCATAAAGATCTCTATAGAGTCAGCGATGCTTGGTTCTCAGTGATCATATCCCTGCTATAACCACCACGTCCAAAGTGTGCGTTGATGGGATTTTGATCATTTTGTCCAAGCAGTTATACCTTCATTGTTTCAGAAGAACCCAATAAGGCAAACAATGCTTGGTTTACAAAATTTAGTGTGTATAAGCCATCGTACTCTCATTGCCTCAAAAGAACCCAATAGAGTCAACGATGGTTTAAGAAACACGTAAATTAACAACACCATATTTAGAAGGATCTCAAACCCCAATTAAGATCTGCGGTTATCCTTTAAAGTAGAAGCCATCATAAGAGTAACAACTCACGTTAAGCTTCTTCTATTACAACACCACATGAACATATACTCATATTTCCTGTATTCAACAAACTTCTTTGAATATCCCATATTTATTATGGACGCATAATTCTCGATTTATGCTTGTTGCCAAGCTATATCAAGACATTATCTCCAAAACATAGTATGTTCTAGACATACTAAATAGGATTACAACAGCGCTCCAACTAGCTCTGGCATCTATCCAAGTTTCATCATTGCTTACTGAAAATTCAAACACTTGATTTTCTTAGCAAAGATTCCAAAACTTAGATTTATTCTAAGCCCAAAAGGACTCTATATTTGTAGACTTCATAAGGATACTCAGGATGTAAAAGACCCTCGGACAGTGTTGTGAACACTTCCTCATAAAATTCCTATAACGGAATGCGGTCTTTGCATCATACTGCCATAAAACGGCATAAGCACCCTTTTAAACTTCAACATAACTACTGGGAGAATGTCTTCATTTGATTCCTACTCAATGGTCAATCATCATGAAACCATTTCCTCTCAGTCAGTATTTGAAGTTATCTACAAACTTATCCATGCAGATCTCATTCCCAAAATATATATTTTACACCATCAGGTCAATACCTAGGTGTTGGATTAACCAAGTTCAAAACTTGAAAATCCAGCATGGAATATATCATATGTTATTACGCTTCTCTTCTTAGCAGACTCAAGGGCCCACTACAGCTTCCGGTAGTTGATGCATACAACACGTATCATCAATAACTCATCGTCCTCATATATAATAAATTATACTCTTCTGGTCTTATGACGACTCTTACCAGACATATGAAGAAGTAATAACTTTATGCCAGATACTCCAACATAGCCATGTCGAGTTTCAATCATTTCTGATCGAATGCTAGTGTCAACATCAGGTCTTTTATTTAAATGTCACATTCTTCCATTGGAATGCTTCAGTTATTCCTTTCCCTTTTCGAGCAACCAAACCCGGTTCTCAAAAGGATATGAAATGAATATCTGAAACCTAGAAGAACTATTAAATACATTAGCATCCTCTATGTTCATCCATCTCCCACTAAATGTAGACTAGATAACTCTAATCTATGAGATAGACAAGCAAAGAACACTTTCTAGTCGAATCTCCTTAGATGCTAATTTGACCATCTTTGTTGATTTAATATAAGAACATTGCCCGCCACTACTCAAGTACACCTATCCAACAGGATACTTAAGTTTAAACCATCATATAGAATCATAACTAGTATGTTACGTTTCTCCACTCGACGATGTATGTAAAACATGTATCCTAGGAGAAGTGAATTATGAGACATTCCCATAATTCTCATGATGGTAGAGGAATCTAAAGTCTACATGCTTAACATCATGCCAAATTTGAGTAACTCAGTTCCTCTTGCCCTCTTTATCTTAAATTTGTTACGGGTGAGTCTAGAACACCTCTCAGGTTTCAGACATTTATCTAATAAATTAGATATACCCTTCCCTTCTACCATCATCGGTAAAGGTAACAAATCACATATAGTTAATCCTTATTGTTCTTGCCTGAACGGTCTTTACAAAAACGTGCAAACGAAATCCAACAAGCTTTCATTCCTCTCACATTAACTAGTAAAAGATATGTTAGTTATTTAACCTTATAAGCAAGATTTGCAATCAACAATTGACCTACGGTCAAAAGATTCCAAGTTCCTAACCACATGGAGCTTGGTGATGCAAGTCTTGTTTATATGGTTAAATCAACTATGAGGATAACAATTCATAATCATTCCATTACTTCCTTCAGCAAAAGCTTATTATAAATGCCAAGACATGAATAAACTTTGAAATAAATTACCACCAATATCAAATACATAATTCAAAGTAGAATTCATCGTCATCATAGGCCTAAAAGATACAATGCTTCTTGCCACGCAGGGCGTAAGACAAAGATCTAAATGAAGTAAGAGTATAGCTGGATGGAATGGCAAGACTATTCTTCCAATCCTTTTAGTTAGGGATAACCACCGTGTTTCCCTCTCTAAGGTCCAGCTCTCCATGCATGATCGGCCTACTTTTGATAAACACCTTCACTTTGCAACAAACAAGTTTGTGACAAACGTGAGCGTTTTGACTAGCGTTCAAAAACCCAGTCTTTAGAAGTAGAAGATCAATGGAGTTTGATCATGAATGTACCTGAAGATGATGAGCTAACGTTGTTCCACTTTAGGATACTTAGCTCTTTCAGGCATTTAGGGCAGGCGTGACGGCCCAATTTCCATTTCTCCGCAAAAGTAGCAAACTACCCCATGTGCAACATCATCATGAGGCACAATATCATTGTCCTCCGACTCCACAGTTACAGATGGCCTAGTCATACAAGGCTTTCCTTTTGAGGTCAGTTTCTCCTTCTTGCTAGTATGTTCCCTAGTAGCCAAAGTGGATGTGAACGAGGTACGATCCTTCTCAACCATGTAAGACTGTACAGCCTTTAGCATGTCTTGAAGTTCGATCAAGGATTTTTCCAAATTGTCTTTGTGATAGTTCTTGACAAACTTCTCATAAGACGCGGGCAGGGACTGGAGGATCATATCCACCGCAATCTCCCTCCCTATTGGAAGTCTAAGTCTTTCCAATTGGTCCATGTATCCATTCATCATAAGGAAATGGACATTTACATCCTCACCGTCCTGCATACTACAACCGACCAAAGCCTTTATACACTCAAACCGTTCTTGTCTAACCTGCTGTGGGAACATATCCTTTAGTTGGTTTATCATGTCATACGCACTCAATTGCTCAAGCTGCTGACGTAACTCAAAGTTCATAGTCGATAACATGAGACAAGAAATATTTTGTGTATCTCTAACACGCTTCTTAAAAGCGTATCGAGTGGCCCAGTTTGCGTTGGTAGCATGTGGCTCTGGAAGAGGCTCCTCAAGGATGTGCAACTTTGACTCGTGACGGAGGACAATCCTCAATACACGATACCAGTCAGCGAAGTTCACTCCTATGAGTCTCTCCCTTTCTAGGAATAATCGAAGTTTAAAGTTTGGTGTGGTGTTTTTAATTTTTGTCATCTATAAAAGAGTACACGTTTTAGTTAGTTTCGATATAATCCTCGTTAAAATAATTACCCAGCTGATTAAGAAAAGCAAATTATCTTAACAAGGGCTAAGAACCTTATTTCACCCCAATCCATGACGGGTTTGCCGTGGATCACTTCATTGAGCTATTTAGGCCGGTAAACGCTTTACCAATTGCAATCCGATATTACAACTCTTAGACACTTGCGGGATCCACCGATACTCACATCATCTGTTTGGCATGTTTGAACCCTTCCCTCACCGATTCCTCATTAATCCGCTTTGATAGCTCGGTATGGGCATGACAACTACCAAGGCGTTATAAGTATTGGAATTGTAAATCGACCATCAAGATACACGGTGGTACTCTGGCCCAATGGCCGGCTCGGCTAAGCTCGACAACTGACCCTTGTTTGTTGCCACACGCACCTTCCACACAGTTACGCAAAACCGACCTCGGCTAGAGCTCGACGACCGATCTTGTTTCACTAGATTCGGGTGGTGTCATCTTACGGGAGGCGAGTGATTTACATTTGATAAAAACGGGATTTTGTTTTTCAAGTGGTCTTGTGGCGTGCGAGGTTTGTAAACCAATTCAAAATCTTGGTTTTATTATTTTGAAAAATTTTCAAGCGAGCGAAGAAACTAAACAACCACGCAAGAAAATAAACAAAACAACAACCACGCACACGCACACGCAACATCCGGCAACATGCCTCTAAACCCTATGCGCATTCCCCGTGAGCCAAACGAGGAAAGCAAAGCCAAACTAAGGACACAACCAGTTGGCCCAGCTGGTAGTGCTCCCACTGAATCCGTCATCTCCATTGAACCTCCGGATCCACCATAGCCGAGACGTGTCCACCACGACTCTCGATGGTTGTCTTCGGTCTTCTTTTACAAATACATACAAAATATAAGACCGAATAAATTTAATTATTACAAACCAATTGTGGTACAAACCACCAAATGAATGAATAATCAAATACAACCAAACAACAAACACATAGGTCTAACGGGCAAGGTGTTACTGGATCAAACAACAACCACAAACAAAAACACGGTGTGCCACAACAAAACCGTGTAAAAATATCCCAACTAGATTTGTTCCTAAACAACCTAAAACACTCAAGGCACAAAGTGAACAAATCTTGTACGTATGCATTAGGAATCCCAAACACTTTGAAAAACCATATTCATACATACACAACACAAGTATATACAAGTGCACATTATCATGCCAAAACCGCCCGATACATATAAATATGCAAGTTAGCATATTATGGGGCTTTTCAAGTCCAATCAACAAAGGACAAATTCTGGAAAAACAGAATCGAAATGAGCTAAAACCGAAATTATTTTTCTTTTTCAAAAGGACCAAAAACACTGTTCACGAGCTCCTTCACGGCCCAGAAGCATTCACGGCCTCTTACGGCCCGTGAAGCCCATGAGCTCCACGACTCTGACCAGTGAAAAACCCTTCACGACCATCACCCCACGAGACTGGTCGTGAGCCTTCACGACCGTGAAGAACTAGTCTTCACAACCCGTGAAGACATTTTGGACAGAATGTCCATTTTCAGTTTTTAAGCCAAGAAAGTGCAAATTGTTTGTAGATTTGGCTCTGATACCACTGTTGAACACGGTATGGAGCAAGGCACAGCGGAAGCAAAAACAAAAGTCTAAAAACCGAACAAAAACGGGTCCATAACATGTTCCAAAGTGACATCTTTCTACAAAACCAAATTGCAACTAAAAGGAACAAAGGAGAGCATAAATATACCTCCTTTACCACCACGAGATCGGCTGTAGCAATAACGAGTCGGGATGAATGAGAACTCAAGTGAATCCTCCTCTATCGTTGATCCACACCAAGTTGGTTCAATCCTCGTATGCTAGTACGCCGTCAAGCGGACGTCTACCACGACTCCACCTTTCCGGAACAGCCTACTTGTATCTCCTCTTGCACCAAGAACCACTCACCTTAACACTCAAGATATCAACTTAGTGTATTAGTGTGTGTGTAACAAAAACTGCCAAGAGAGAACTTCTAGAGAGAGAGAGAGTGTGTAAGAATGTGTTATTGCATCTACACTTCTGTTCCAGACCACAATAACACCTATTACGCCGGATTAGAAGCCTCCATTCCATTGGACCACAAGATGGCCCAATCAGAAATAAGGATTTCATGTAGACATGTCTTCACGGCCTCTCCCAGCCCCGTGAAGATAAAATGCACCACGACTGGCCATAGTTCTTCACGGCCCGTGCCGCGTCGAGTGACTTGTGAGAGCGTCATCCTCTACGACCCCTTCACGACCTCTCACGACCGTGAAGACTCCACGAGCTGTATGAGAGTCGTTGAGTCAAACGTGAGGGCAGTGGGCTTCACGACCCGTGGAGCATCCCTCACGGCCGTGAAGCCCTAAAATCAAACAATTTGATTTTTGGACCTTCTCTCTTTATCAGTAAGCTGTCGGGATCAATCCTTGGTGTGTGACCCTATAGGCTCACTCTTCATCAGCAGTAACACCGATGTACTTATGTCAGTGAACATACTCCAGCATAGTAAACATTCTCTCAACAACTATCATTATGATGGTTACGAAGAAATTTTTACTATTGTCACTCTTTGTGGCATACTTGAACGGATTATCGACACAAGTGTGATTAATATCCAACAAGACTTAAACCCTCTCAACAAACACAGGTGAAGGATTTCTTAATCATCCAAGTCCAATAAACAAGATTTGTATCTATCATTTAACCCAAGGCTAGACTATTATGAAGATCCTAACCACATGGATCTAAGTGATGCAATTCTTGTTTATTTGGTCGAGTTTGATTATGCCAAGGAGTTAACGTATCCAAACCACTTTTGGATCTAAGAATCAATTATTCATGATTGCCTTGTTACTTGTAACAAGTCTTTATGTATGCTATGATATGGATAAGTTTTGATTTCAATAAACATCTCAAAACAATTTTTCAAAACAAACGTTCCAATTCAAAACCATATCTATCGTCATCAAATGTGTATTTGAGCACCATAAATGGTCAAAAATAACACATAAGCAATGACATGGATAGAATTAGAAATGAAACCATCAATGTGAAAAAAATTTCATCAAAAATACAAGAGTCAAAATACATCCATCATCTTCAAAAGCATACAATAAAGCAAATCTTTCCGCGCAAGGCATAAGTACAAAAGTAATAATTAATCAAGAAATAATGGCGAGATTAACACTCCCAATTCTCTTGTAGAGGACAATCAACAGGGTTTCCTCTTCAGAGTTCCGGTTCTTCAAGCTCTTCCTTCTTGCAACGAACAGACCTACACTTTGTGACAAACATGAGTCTTATAGTTCAGGTTAACAACCCGGCTTATTAAGGAATAGCAATGAGGTATAATCATGAATGTACCTGAAGTAGGAAAATTAACTTTCTCTTTTCTGAGAAGTTTAATATCCTCTCGGCACGAAGGAAGGCATGACGGCCCCAATCCCCAAATCTTCCGCAGAAGTAGCAAACCACCCCTTGTTGAGTCTCCTTAGGCGCATCATCAATGTCCAAAGACTCTATTCTTAAAGTAGGCTTGGATACTCCAACCTCTTCTTGTAGGGTCAATTTCTTCTTCTTTACGACTTGTCGTTACTTTGAACCAAAAACGGGAATGGATGAGGTTGTATCATGCTTGAACATGTTAGAATCTGCAGCCTTCAATATTCCATGCAGTTCATCAATGGATTTCACCATCTCATGCATATGATAGTCCATAACAAACTAATCATATGATGCGGGCAGGGACTGAAGTATGAAGTTCACAGCTCCCTCCCTCCCTACAGGAAATCCAAGCCTCTCTAATTGATCCATGTATGACTTCATCTTCAGAAATGGGCACTGACACTCCCGCCTTCCCGCATTCTACAACCGGCTAGGCTTTTAACACACTCATAGTGTTTCTGCCTAACTTCTTGTTGGAACATTTCCTTCAGCTTGTTAATCATGTCCTACACACTCATGTCCTCGAATTTCTTTTGCAACTCAGAGTTCATAGATGATAACATGAGATAGGCAACATCGTGTGTGTCCTTAACACGCTTTTCATACGCATATTGGATAGCCCAAGCCGCATTTGTAGCGGGTGGTTTAGGAAGGGGTTCCTGAAGGATGTGCAACTTAGACTCGGCATGTAGGACAATTCTCAGTTGCCTAAGCCAGTCAACAAAGTTCACTACCGTGAGTTTCTCCCTTTCTGGGAACACACAAAGTGAGAAGTTCGACGTGGTGTTATTATGATTCGACATCTTAGAGTAAATAGAGTACACAAATTAGTTAGATTGATTTAATCCTCGTTAAAATAATTACCCGAAGCGTTCCATGACGGGTTTGCCGTGGATCACTTCATGGAGCTATTTAGGCCGGTAACCATTTTACCGGTTGCAATCTCTATTGCAACTCTTAGACACTTGCGGGATCCTACGACAACCATCGGTCATTTGGCATGTTTGATCCCTACCTACACCAATTCCAAATTAAAATTCTTGGTTGAGTCGTGCTAAGCTAGACAATCACTCAAGGATTTTAATTTGCAATTGTAAATTGTCCGTCAAGACATACGATTGCAGACCCACCAAAATTGGCTCGTGCTAAGCTGGACAACCAAATTTTTGAATTTTCCACACTCACCTTCCACACAGTTTTATGAGAATTGGCTCATGCTAAGCTCGACAACCAAAACTCAAAAAACTAAATTCGGGTGGTATCGACTTACAGATGGTACAAGATTTACGTTTTTAGAAAACGGGCTTTTGTTTCCGGTTTGGTTTTAGTATTGGGGTTCGTGGTTGAAGGCAACGGAAGCATGCATGTAATTTTTCAAAATAAAAAAAACAACAAAATGAACCCCAAATGAAGTACCATGCTCTACAACATAGATTTGCAACAAAAAAGACAGAAGAGAGATGAAGGTATATACCCTTGATGTCTCTGGATTTGTTGTGTGCTAAGCTCCAAGCCTTGAAACCTTCTTCTTGAGCTATCAAAGTCCACCCCGAAATACTTGGTGACCTTCGTGTACTAGCACCCCTTGAACCAAATCAACACTTAAACTTGGCTTCTGGAACAACCACCAAAATTCACCAGGAAACTCACTCTCTCTTTTAACTTAGACAACTATCTATTTGTTTCTAAGTGTATGAACTCAAAAGTGACCAAGTGTAAGAAAGAGTAGCGAATGCATGTCTTTTATAAGCACAAGATCCCTTCTAGAACTCCCTAAGTCGTCTAAGAGGTCATCATTGCAAATGACATGCATTGGTGTAGAGTGGAAGTGAAAAGAATAAATTTGTAATCTGTCAGGTGGGTTAGCGCCGCTAGCCGCCCATGGTTAGCGCCGCTAACCCATGTCAGAATACAACTACCATTATTTATTCTTTCTCACCCTCTTCTCTTAGGTTGTTGTCAAGATCAACCCCTGGCGTGTGACCCGATAGGCCCATACATCATCGGTAATGATTGATTGGTATACGTGTGTTAGTGGGCATACTCCAACAAACTCCCACTTGCACATGAGTCACCGTACCCAAAGCATAAAAAAAAAGAGCAGCCTCTAGTAAGACATCTTTGCCCCCAAGTCAGTATGGGTTTTGTCTTCACAAAAACCAAACTTCAACCTGTATGAATTGGTCCTATAAATATGGGATCAAACATCCTTTCGTTCGTAATATCCGTGTAAACAAGAGACATGGTACTTAGTCATTCTCTGTTCGTTCACGATTATGTTTCTCGATCTAAATTGGTGGTGACCAAAATATATAAGTTGCAATCGATCATAAATCATTGCAAGCTTTGAGCATGGCCATGCATTCTGGTGTCAGCGACCAGTCATCGAGGGGCCCAGGGATATCTCTCTAAACAGAGGAACAAATTCCTTTGACTACACTGCCCACCAAAGTGATCATACTTTGTCCAATTACTCCCTTTGTTACAGCCAGTTACGGACTGCGTTTGAAAGCAACTAGAACAAAGCAAACCAAAGTGATGGCGACACATGTATCTCCAGTATAAGGATGAACCGATATTATCATTCTGATTTACTCATGATGTGTACCATAAAGGGAAATTAGGTGTGGGTCGTCCAATCACTTGGATAATCCAAGTACAGGCGAAGTATTGCGTCCCGGTGTCTCAATCCCTATTGAACACATGATAAATCACTTCCCTCAGTCTTAGTTAAGACTTCCTTCGCTTGAATAATGACCGACTGTGGACATTTAGAATTTTAACACATTCAGGGAATAGTAAAACATGCTAAGTTGGAACACAGTAAAGATTTAAAGAAATATCCGCAACTTGCGAATTACTAAATCTCCATTTAATAATCGATAAATACAATTAATACAATACTGCTTAATGTTCCCAAAAGGGTAAATACATAAAATTTACTAACCAAATACAAATACATGATCAAACCAAATCGCTAGCAAATCTAATCCTAATAGCATGTGTATGAGCATCCGTGTGTACTCTGCTGAAGACAATGTCTCCACTATCGACCATGTCCCAGATGTAATGATACTTCCACGGAATATGTCTCGTGCGTCAGTGAGACCTTGGTTCCTATGCTAGAGAGACCGCACCCTCGTTGTCACAAAATACCTCAACAGGGACGGCAATACTAGGAACCACTCCCATATCTTGGATGAACTTCCTCATCCACACAGCCTCATTCGCAGCTTCACTGGCCGCAATATACTCTGACTCGGTAGTAGAATCGTCCACAATGTCTTGCTTGGAGCTTCTCTAGGAAATAACAGCACCATTTAGCAGGAACACGAACCCCAATTGAGATCGGCAGTCATCCCGATCGGTTTGAAGGCTGGCGTCGGAGTAACCAATTACCCTAAGCTCTTTCGCACCGCCATACACTAAGAACATCTCCTTTGTCCTCCGAAGATAATTGAGAATGTTCTTTACTTCCGTCAAATTAGCTTCACCAGGATTGGCTTGATACCTACTTGTCATACTCAATGCATAAGATATATCAGGCCTAGTACATAACATGGCGTACATGATCGAGCCTATTACCGAAGCATAAGGGACTCACCTCATTACTACCCGTTCCTATAGGGAACTCGGGCTTTGAGCTTTGCTCAACACTAAACCATGTGACATAGGTATGAACCCCTTCTTGGAGTCCTCCATCCTAAACCTCTTTAGGACTTTGTCAATGTATGTACTATGGCTCAAGCCGATCAACCTGCGTGATATATCTCTATAGATTTTAATCCCAATAATGTTAGCTGCATCCCCAAGATCCTTCATTGAGAAATAACTCCCAAGCTTTTACACCTTGCAGAGTTGTGATGTCGTTCCCAATTAGTAGAATATCATCTACATAAAGAACTAGGAATACAACTAGCTCTAATGTAAACGCATGGCTCATCCTTGCTTTTAGAGAAGCCAAACTCTTTGTCTTTCTCATCGAAGCACAGGTTCCAGCTCTGAGAAGCTTGCTTAAAGTCCATAAATGGACTTCTTGAGCTTGCAGAGCTTATCCGGAAACTCTGGATGTACAAAACCCTCAGGCTGTGTCATATACACCTCCTCTGAAAGTGTTCCATTAAGGAACGCGGTTTTGATGTCCATTTTCTAAATCTCATAATCATGAAAAGCGGCAATGGCCAAGAGTATCCGGATAGACTTCAATATGGCCACCGGGGAAAAGGTTTCCTCATAGTCTACACCATGAGTTTGAGTGAAACCCTTAGCCACCAGTCGGGCTTTGAAGGTGTCTACCTCGCCATCCATGCCGGTCTTCTTCTTGAAGACCCATTTGCACCCGACGGGCATACACCCTGACACGGCATCAACCAAGTCTTGAATTTCTTGTCCTAACATCTGGTTCTACATTGGCAGGTTCTTGAATTTCTTCAAGATCAACCCTCCTTCCACTAGCGTTTTTGGATAGCAGTTCCGTTTCAAGGAACACTGCCCTTCGAGCAACAAATACCTTGTTCTCCGAAGGTTTTTAAACAAATATCCCATAGACCCAGCAGGATAACCAATGAAAAAATACCTTTCGGCCCTGGGATCCAATTTGTCCTCAACCTCACGTCTTACGTAGGCAGGACAACCCCAGACCTTTAAATATGAAATGGATGGAACATTCCATGCCACATTTCATACGGTGTTTTCTTAACCTTCTTTGTTGGTACGAGGTTAAGGATTCTACCAGCGGTTTCAAACGCGTATCCCCAAAATGTAACGGGAACGTCCGAATGATACATCATTCACCTAACCATATCCAATAATGTTCGGTTCCTCCTCTCGGCGACACCATTTAATTGTGGTGTCCTAGGAGGGGTTAAATGCGAGACAATCCCTCAATTCCTCAGATGTTCACGGAACTCAGAACTAAGATACTCACCGCCTCTATCAGATCAAAGTGTCTTAATTCTTTTCCCTAGTTGATTCTCCACTTCATTTTGATAAGTCTTAAATACCTCAAAGGTATCCGACTTTTGTCTCACTAAGTAGACATACCCGTATCGACTATAATCATCAATAAAGGTAACGAAGTAGCGGGAATGATCTCTTGTGGCATGCTTGAACGGGCCACACACATCCGTTTGTACGATACCCAACAAGTCTTGCGCCCTTTCATACACACCGGTAAAGGGTGCTTTGGTCATCTTGCCCAATACACAAGATTCGCATATTTCATTAGACCTGTGGTTAAATGATTCAAGATCCCATCCACTTGGAGATTGGCGATGCGTTACTTGTTTATGTGGCCTAACCGACCATGCCATAGAGATAATTTATCCAAAATATTTTTTGATCCCGAATCAACATTCATAATTGCTCTATTGTTTTGCAAGCTTATGCTTGTCTTATATATGCCATGACATGGAAATACTTTAAAATAAAAGACATGATTTTTGTAACATAAGATGCTACCATTCTCAAATTTAAAATCAAAACCATTGTCATACAAAGCATATAAAGAAATAATATTTCTAGCCACATGCGGCGAATAAGATACATTATATAAAACAATAGATAAGCCATATGGAAAGGCAAGCTCCAGACATCCAATTTTCTTAACCGGGACAATCTCTTTGTTTCCCATGATGAGATCCAGCTCTCCATCAACCAAGTCCCTACTTCTTCTTAGTACTTGCACATTGTTACAAACGTGACTACCACACCCGCTGTCTAAAACCCATGTGTTAGAAGTAGAAGTGTTATGGAGTTTAGTCATGTATGTACCGGAGGCAGCGACACCTTTTCCTCGTAGCTTCTTGAGCTCCTCCAAGTACTTGGGGGCAACTACACCGGTAGTCTCCCTTCTCCTCGTAGAAGAAGTAGGTTGCCTCTTCCGGTTTAGTGGTGGAATCCACTTGCTTCCCCTTCGGCTCAGGGTTAGGGTTTGGTTTGGGCTTCGACGATTTCACCTTAGCCTTTCCCTTGCCCTTTCCCATTTAAGCCGGAAGCGGCCTGCTTCCGTTTCCTACCACCTTCGTTGATGGCTAGGATGGCAGTGGAGGTGGAGGGCTTTGCTTTGGCAAGCTCGGACTCGGTAGTCTTGAGCATGCCATGTAGCTCCATTATTGTTTTATACATATTATGCATATGGGAGTTCATGATGAACGGTCCATATGACGCAGGCAAGGATTTGAGGATTATTTCAACCGCCAACTCCTTCCCCATGGGGAAGCCCAACTCCTCGAGCTGGTCCACGTACCCTTTCATTTTAAGGACGTGGGAGCTCACATTGCCGGCCTCCAGCATCTTGCAACCGATAAAAGCCTTGACACATTCATAAAGCTCTTGCCTTGCTTGCTGTTGGAACATGTCCTTCATCTGCGAGACCATCTCGTACGCACTCACTTTCTCGAATTGCCTTTGAAATTCGGGACTCATGTCGTAAGCATAAGGCAAGTGACATCATTTGTGTCTTTGACACACTTTTCATGCGCGTCTTTTAAGACCCTTGGCGGGTTGATTTCCGGAGCCTCCGGAAGAGGTGACTCAAGGACCTCTAATTTCATTTTGTGGCGTAGGAAGATTCTCATAGTCCTATGCCAATCCATGAAATTGGGTCCGGTGAGTTTTTCCTTCTCCAAAAACAGACGGAGTGACATGTTGTTGTTGGTCAAATGATCTCATCAGTTGAAATTTGATGAGACAAAGTTAAGTTCGTAAGATGAGTTATAAATACAACTTAGACAGAATTATGAAGCTTAGTCGGACTGAACACTTATAGTGTTTCAAACTGAGCATAAGCTGAATATAAGTTGTACATTTGTTTGATCAGCTTAGACTATATCTTAGTAAGATTATCAATGTATTTGATAAGCTGTGTATGCTACCGAAGATATAGGTTGAGTTTTTAGCTTGATGTGTGTCAAGCTGAGTGACTCAGCGTATATACTGAGTCAGCTCAATAGAGTTGCTAAATAAGTTCTAGCTAACTCTTAGGACTTCTAACTATGAGTTAATTATTATACATGTTAGTTTGTGTTTGTTTTCGGGTTTGTTCTCGAAGAACTCAGCTTGATGAGTTTCAAGCTGAGTAACTCAGTCCGAGTAAGAAGTCAGTTTAAGAGAATTTATATATGTTTTAAATTCCTTTTATCTCTCTATATCTACGGCAAGGATAAGAAGATTCTAGAATCAAGATTGAAGATTGAAGACTCAAGATATAAAGATTCAATATTCAAGATTCCGGACTATCCGTTAGTTTGTTAGTAGTTAGGATTAGTTCTAGTTTGTTAGGATACGTAGGAACAGGATTATAGATACTTATTTGCTGATGAGTTTAGGGGTACGACGAAAAAAGAGCCAAATAGAATTCACCTCAAACCGTATGTGTTACGAATCTTGATTCACTATATGTCAGTTCAACGTGATCAAGAAACTCACAGATTGCCAAGTTGTTCGTGTGTTCGAATATTCACATTTGTTGTCAAATTGGTAAGTATTCAATCTGTGATTAAATCCTGTTTAGAGAGTCGTCATGTATCTATAATCATAAGTTGATTATATATAGCAAAGTTTGAGAGATTGAGAGATTTGATTTACATTAGGTGTTTACATATCAAGTGTTACTTAGTTGATTATTTCTGCAATCATCTTCTTATTAATGAAAAGCAAAGCATTCGATTTTTTGTGGTTTGATGTGTGTTAACACTTTTTATTGATTTATTCAATTTTCCACAGAAAGTGTATTCAACCCCCCTTTTACACATTACTTGCTTGTTCACCTTCTCACCAAGGGACCAACAACTGGTATCAGAGCAGGCTAAACGATTTCATAATTTGAAAGTTCAAGATTCTGAGAAAGTATACAATGTCTACAAGCAACAATTCATCAAACTTTCCTCAGATGTATTCTAAGGGCTGTCCCATATTCGATGGATCTGACTATCCTATGTGGAAATTTAGAGCCATGCTTTTCCTCAAGTCCATTGACAATCATATATACGATGTCAGCACTAAAGGACCTATTATCCCGAAGATTTCTGCAGTTGTTAGTGATACGTCCACTAACAAAACTGACAGAAATGAAAAAGAAGTAAAGAAGCTTGTTGCATCCTGGACTGATGAAGACTGGAAACTTTATAATCTGGATGACAAGGCAAAGAGTGTTCTGCAAAATGCCCTGACGAATGAGATCTTCTACACTGTGACTGGGTGTAAATCTGCAAAAGAGATCTGGGATACTCTGAGTATCACATATGAGGGCACATATATGGTCAAGCAGCAGAAGAATAATCATCTGAACAGATCCTATGAAAACTTCTTCTCTAAGAAGAATGAAACCTTGGCTGATGTGTTTACCAGGTTTCACTACTTGATTAATGACCTGGTAGGTGTAGGCATTAAGAAAAATGAAGCTGACCTAGTGCTGAAATTTCTGGATGTGTTACCAGAAAAGTTCAATGAAGTAACTACAGCACTGAGGGCTGGAGGAACATTACATATGTACAACCTACAGTCCATTTGTGGGTTCTTGCTCAATCATGAACATATCAGAGAGCACAAGAGAACTTCTCAACAACAACTGAAGGATTCTTTGGATAAGCTAATGTTGCATTTGTTGCACAGAAAATGAAGAAAGGTTCAAAAGACTTGGTTGTTGAATCTGAGACTGAGTCAGAATCTCAAGCTGGCCACTCAGACTCAGACTCAGGTGATACTGATGATGTTCAGACTATGAGTGAGCAGATGGCCATGCTAGCCAGACATCTGAGAAGAGCTCAAAGGGGAAGATGAATATCTGACAGGGGCATAGGAAAGAGTTATTTTGATCCCAAGAAAGCTGTGTGCTTCAACTGTCAGAGGAAGGGACACAATGCTACTTAGTGCAGATCAAAGAAGGAAGAATCAACATCAGTTGCTGATAAGAATGCTTACAGGGCTTATAAGTACAAGAAGAAATATACTCAGCTCAAGAAAGGATAGCCTGAACACAAGTCCTGTGCAAAAGGACTCCATGCTGAAACTTGGGATCCAGAATCATATACCTCAGATGATGATGACAAGTGTCTGATGGCTCAAGAAGATGAAGAGTTTGAAATAGACGAAGTTGATTACGGTCTGTCTGAATCAATTTTCGAAGCTGACATGAAGGAAGCTGAGGAAAACAGCAAACTCAGTGACTGGGATCCTGCTTCCATGTACAAGGTTAGTAATTTCAACTCTTAAACAGATGAAGAAAAGGGTCTTGCATTCGATTATTTGTTAAATGATTTCAAGACCATCCTTAAGTCTCAAAAAGACCTCAATGCTGAGATAGCTAAACTGACAAATGAGATTAAGGAAAATCAATCTCTCATTGATGTTGGTAAGAAAGCAAAGTGTGATCTTGAATGTCAAAAACACATCAATAAACTTCAAAGTCAAGAACTTCAGAAAGCCAAAGATAAAGCTGACCAACTTCAAAAGGTCACTGAAAAGTGTATCAACCAACAAATTCCTAAACAGGTATGTTGGGAAAATGATCTCATCAGTTAATATTTGATGAGACAAAGTTAAGTTTGTAAGATGTTTTCTACGTATAACTTAAACAGAATTATGAAGCTTAGTCAGACTGAACACTCATAGTGATTCAGACTGAGTACAAGCTGAATGTAAACTAAGCATATGTTCGACCAGTTTATACTATACCTTAGTTAGTTTATTAATGTGTTTGATAAGCTGTGTATATAAATCACATAAGGTATATATCAAGAATTCAGCTTGATGTGTTTCAAGCTGAGTGACTCAGCTCAGAAGCAGAGTTAGCTCGACAGAGTTACTAAATATGTTTTATTTAACTCTTTGGACTTCTAAGGATGAGTTAATATTTATACATGCTTGTTCATGTTTGTTTTCGAGTGTGTTCTCGAAGAACTCAGCTTGATGAGTTTCAAGCTGAGTAACTCAGCCTGACTAAAGAAGTCAGTTTGAAAGAATTTAAATGTGTTTTAAATTCTATTTTAACTCTCTAAATCTACGGCAAGGATAAGAAGATTCCAGAATCAAGATTGAAGATTGAATACTCAAGATAAGAAGATTCAAGATTCAAGATTCCGAGTTATCCGATAGTTAGTTAGCCAATTAGGATTAGTCCAGTTTGTTAGAAACCGTAGCAATATGATTATAAATACTTATCTCCTGATAAGTTTAGAGGTACGACTACGATTACGACTCAAAGAAAACAACTTAGAGTTGCAGAGCCGAAACCTCACCTCACCGTATGTGTTACGATTCTTGAATCACTGTTTGTATGTTCAACGTGATCAAGAAACTCACAGATTGCCAAATCATTCGTGTGTTCGAATTGTCACATCAGTTGTGTTATTGGTAAGTAATCATTAGTTGATTCAATATGTGAAAATCCTGTTTAGAGAGTTATCAGTATCTATAATCATAAGTTGATTATAGATAGTTAAGTTTGAGAGATTGAGAGATTTATATTAGGTGATTATATATCAAGAGTTGCTTACTTGATAGTTACTGTAATCATCTTCTTATTCAAAGCGTTGTAATCATCTTTTTAATAAATGCATGCAATTGATTGTGGTTTGATTTACTTTGTGTAACACTTTTATTTGATTTTTTCAAATTCTGCAGAAAGTGTATTCAACCCCCCTTATACACACTATTGATTGTTGTTATTCTCACCAAGGGACCAACAACTGGTATCAGAGCAGGCTGAACGATTTCATAAGTTGAAAGTTTAAGATTCTGAGAAAGTTGACGATGTCTACAAGCTACAATCCTTTAAACTTTCCACAGATGTCTGCCAAAGGTTGTCCCATATTTGATAGATCTGACTATCCTATGTGGATGTTCAGAGCCATGCTATTCCTCAAGTCCATTGACATTCGTATGTTCGATGTCATTACAAAAGGACCTATCATCCCCAAGATTCCTGCTATTGTCAGTGATACGTCTCCTGGCAAAACTGAAAAGGAAACAAGAAAGCCTATTGCATCCTAGACTAATGAAGATTGGAAACTTTTCAATCTGGATGACAAGGAAAAAAGTGTTCTGGCAAATGCCCTGACCAATGAAATCTTGCGTACTGTGACTGGGTGTCAACCAGCAAAAGATATTTGGGACACACTGAGTGTCACATATGAGGGCACGGATCTAGTCAAGCAGCACAAGAGAAATCATTTGAATAGATCTTATGAGAACTTCTTTTCTAAGAAGAATGAAACATTGTCAGATTTGTCACAAGGTTTCACTGCTTGATAAATGACCTATTATGTGTGGGTGTAAAGAAAGATGAAGCTGAACTTGTGCTGAAATTTCTGGATGTGTTACCAAAAAGGTTTAATGATGTAACTACAGCACTAAGGGCTGGAGGAACACTGCACGTGTATAACCTAAAGTCCATATATGGGTTCTTTCTAAATCATGAACATATCACTGAACACAAGAGAACTTCTCAACAACAACTCAAGGAGTCTTTGGATAAGAATGAAGTTGCATTGGTTGCACAGAAAAACAAGAAAAGTTCCAAGACACTGGTTGTTGAATCTGAGACTGAGTCAGAATCTCAAGCTGACCACTCAGACTCAGACTCAAGTGATAATGATGATGTTCAGAATATCACTGAGCAAAAGGCAATGTTAGCCAGATGTTTGAGAAGAGCTCAAAGGGGAAGGGGAAGATCTGACAGGGGCAAAGGGAAGAGTTCCTTTGATCCCAAGAATGCACTGTGCTTCAACTGTCAGAAGAAGAGACATATTGCTGCTGAGTGCAGATCAAAGAAGGTGGAATCAACATCAGTTGTTGATAAGAATGCTTACAGAGCTAATATATACAAGAAGAAATATACTCAGCTCAAGAAAGAAAAGCCTGAAGACAAATCCAGTTCAAAAGGACTAATTGCTGAAACCTGGGATACATAATCATCTACCTTAGATGATGATGTATGTCTGATGGCTCAAGAAGATGAAGAGTTGGAGATAGATGAGGTTGATTATGGTTTGTCCGAGTCAACTTTTGAAGCTGACATGAAGAAAGCTGAAGAAAACAGCAAGCTTAGTGACTGGGATCCTGCTTCCATGTATAAGGTCAGTAATTTTAACTCTTACACTGATGAGGAAAAGAGTCTTGCTTTTGATTATCTGCTGAATGATTTCAAGACTATCCTTAAGTCTCAAAATGACCTCAAAGATGAGATAACTAAACTCAAGAATGAGATTAAGGAAAATAAATCTCTCATTGATGTTGGTAAGAAAGCAGAATGTGATCTTGAATGTCAAAGGCACATTCATAAACTTCTAAGTGAAGAACTTCAGGAAGCTAAAGATAAAGGTGACCAACTCCAAAAGGTCACTGAGTCTTGGTGTAAGTCATCAAAGCTTGCTGAAAAGTGAATAAACCAACAAATACCTAAACAGGTAAAGGCTGTACTTGGAGGTGACTATCAAACAGCAGCTTATGTAGCTGATGATGAGATAGCAAGTACAGACTCTGAGGAGGATAGACTACTGATTGAGTCTCAGAAGTCAGCCTCAGAGAAGAAACATGGTCAAAACCTTAAATACAATATGTTTGTAAAGGCTAAAGATCATGGAGAAGAGTGCTCAACATCCAAACAGCATGGTAAGTCTGTGCTGGACAGATTAAGTACTCAGCCTATTCAAAGAACTTCATTCATATAAAGGCTTAATCCAAATACTTTCAAAAGACAACATTCTCTATCTGGCTCGGAGAGAAGTTACAAGAATAGGAAGACCACTGTAAGTCAGAGGTCAAATCACAACCATGGTAAGTCCAAAGTTGTGGATCTTGGTAAGTCCAAGAATATCAACAGTGGTAAGTCCAAACCTGTTAAAACTGGTGAGTCCAGCAAACATGACAAATGTAAGTCCAAAGTCATGGAAAAGAAGGTTGTTAGTCAATCTTCTCATCAAAAGGATAACGAACAGAGACCTGACAAAGGTAAGTCCAAAGTCAGTAATCACCAGGTGAATCAACTTGCTAAGAAAGTTGAAAATTTATCCACAACATATAATCCTAAAACTGAGAGTAAGTTCTCACAAGGATTATTGGACACTCTACCTCCTGTAATCATTGGAAGAAGGAGATGCTACAAGTGCAGAAGTAGAGGTCATGAGGCTAAGGTCTGTGATACAGAAATCTCAAGGACTGAACAAGAACAAGCTGATCAGCCTACACAGGACTCAACTCCTGCTCAAGCTGAACAGTCAGTTCCACAAGATGGAGATGCTAAGTGCTCCTCATCTGAACCCACCAAGAAGTGGGTTCCCAAACAAAACTAATGTGTTTAGTTTTCATCTCATGTGCAGGGTTCAAGTAAATGGTACTTGGATAGTAGATGCTCAAGGCACATGACTGGGTGGAAAGGACTTCTTAGTGATTTCCAAGAAGATGAAGGTCCTAAAGTAACATTTCGTGACAACTCCCATGGAAGAACAAAAGGCTACGGGAAGATGCAAGCTGGCAAAGTTACATTCCAAAGAGTTGCATATGTCAAAGGTCTCAAACAAAACCTGATTAGTATCAGTCAATTGTGTGATAAAGATAATGTTGTTACTTTTAGGAAGAAAGCTGTAACAATCTATAATGCTAAGGGAAAGCCTATGTTAATGGCTAAAAGAGAAAGAGATGTGTATCTACTTGATCTAAATCCTGCTGATCCCTATAATGAAACCTGCTTGTATTCCCATTTTGTTCCTGAGCTGAGTTGGTTATGGCATAAACGTTTATCTCATTTAAACTTTAAAAATATTAATATGCTATCCAATAAAGAGTTAGTCTCTGGATTGCCAAAAATCACATTTGTCAAAGACAAATTGTGCTCAGCCTGTGAACAAGGGAAACATCATAAAGGGTCGTTTAAATCAAAGCAAAATTTTTCAATAACAGACCTACTACATATGTTGCATATGGATCTGTTTGTACCCATAAGTACTTCAAGACTGAGTGGAAAGAAGTACACACTGGTGATAGTAGATGAGTTCTCACGATTCACGTGGGTAATATTCCTTAAAGCCAAAAGTGAGGCTGCCCTGTAGATAATTAGTTTCATCAAAAGGGAAGAGTTGCAAAAAGCTTTGTCCGTAAATCAACTTAGAAGTGATCATGGAACTCAGTTCAGAAACTCAACTCTTGAAAGCTTCTGTGAGCATAAAGGAATATTACAAAATTTCTCATCTGTCAGAACTCCACAACAAAATGGAGTTGCTGAAAGGAGAAATAGAACCTTAATTGAGGCTGCTAGAACAATGCTGTGTGAGGCAGGATTGAAACTCTATTTCTGGGATGAAGGTTTTAGTACAGCCTGTTATCCTCAGAATAGGTCAATCATTGTCAAAAGACATGGAAAGACATCATATGAGATGTACAAATCTAGAAAGCCCAATATAGGTTATTTCCATATCTTTGGTTCAAAATGCTATGTGCTGAATTAAAGAGTTCAGCTCCATAAGTTGGAACCTAAAGCTGATCTTGGAATATTCGTTGGTTATTCCTCAATCTCCAAGTCTTATAGAATATATAATATAAGGAGAAAGGCCATAGAAGAATCAATTCATGTCTCTTTTGATGAAGACTGTTTTGATCAAGCTGATAAGAGTCAAGCTGACATGGTTAGTCTAAGTGAGCTTGAAAGGCCTAAGGAAACCAACTTATCAAATCCTATGTATGTCATAGGAGATGATAGTGATGATGATGTGTGTTAATCAAAAAAATCATCACAAATTCCAAAGGATTCTCAAGCTAAGAAAGATGATGAGTTTATCAACCCCTTTGGAGCTAAAGTCACTCAAGCTGAAGATCTTGGTGATCGACAGTTTGTTGACAATGCTACTGAGACTGAGGATATAAGTTCACCTCAGGAATCTCAACATCACTCAGATTCTGAACAAGACTCTCCAACTACAACATTCAAATTTCTCAAAGATCATCCTCATGACCAGATCATTGGAAATGTCCAAGAAAAGGTCATGACCAGATCCAAGGCTACAGCTAACTATGCTTCTCACTTTGGTTTCCTATGTCAAATGGAACCAAAGAAGACTGAAGAAACCTTAGAGGATGAGGATTGGATTGAAGCTATGCAAGAGTAATTAAATGAGTTTGAGAGAAATAAGGTCTGGAACCTTATCCCTGCCCCCAAAGATCATTCAATTATAGGCACTAAGTGGGTCTATAGAAATAAAATGGACAAGGATGGAGTGATAGTTAGGAACAAAGCCAGGCTGGTAACACAAGGGTATAAGCAAGAGGAGGGAATCGATTATGATGAGACCTTTGCCCCTATTGCTAGAATTGAAGCCATAAGGCTGTTCCTGGCTTATGCATCCTATAAAGACTTCAAAGTCTATCAAATTGATGTGAAAAGTGATTTTCTTAATGGAAAACTTCAGGAGGAAGTCTATGTGAAACAACCTCCTAGCTTTGTAAGTTCAAAGTTTCCACATCATGTCAATAAGTTGGACAAGTCTTTGTATGGTCTTAAACATGCTCCAAGAGCTTGGTATGACACTCTCTCCACTTTTCTACTATCAATGGACTTCACCAGAGGTAGTATAGATAAGACACTCTTTATTAAAAAGAGTAAAGGACAGGTGATTCTTGTATAAATCTATGTGGATGATATTATCTTTGGTTCTACCAATGAATATCTGTGTGAGTAGTTCTCCAAGATAATGTCACAAAAGTACAAGATGAGTATGATGGGTGAGATGACTTATTTCCTAGGCCTACAAATTCAACAAAAGCCTGATGGAATATTCATCAATCAAAGCAAGTATGTTCTTGATTTGATAAATAAATATGGTTTGATTCTAGTTCAACCATGAAAACACCCATGTCAGCAGCTGTCAAGCTGAGTAAAGACTCAGATGGTAAATCTGTGTGTCAGTATACCTATAGAGGAATGATAGGTTCATTACTCTATTTGACAACTTGTAGACCTGATATCATGTTTGCTACATGTGTCTGTGCAAGATAACAGGCATATCCTAAAGAATCACATTTTCAAGCTGTGAAAAGGATCTTTAGGTACCTTAAAGGTACACCAAATCTAGGTCTTTGGTATCCAAAAGACTCTGGATTTGAATTAGTTGGTTTTTCTGATGCTGACTATGCTGGGTGCAAGTTAGATAGAAAATCAACAACCGGAGGATGTCAATTTCTTGGAGGTAAACTAGTAAGTTGGAATAGTAAGAAACAGAACTCAGTGGCTACTTCAACTGCTGAAGCTGAGTATGTTGCAGCAGGGAGCTGTTGTGCTCAAATCTTGTGGATGCAGCATCAGCTTCAGGACTTTTGTATGAGTTTCAAGAACACTCCTATCTTCTGTGATTTTTGTATGACTTTTGTATGCCATCACTTACAATCCAGTATTCCATTCAAGAACCAAGCACATTTAAATTCGACATCACTTCATCAGGGACATCGTGGAAAAAGGTAAAGTTGACATTAAATTTATTTCCACTGATGACCAACTAGCAGATATCTTTACTAAACCCCTTGATGAAAAGAGGTTTATGTATCTGCTAAGTGAATTGGGTAAGCTCAACCCCTACTTAAGTGTCTAGAATTTGAGTTTTCGGTTTGACAAAGTCTAAGTGTCTTAAGATGAGTGCACAGTTTATGAATAAGTTTTCATAAACTGAATCTTGTCAAGCTGAACAATGAGTTCTTTTGTTTGGTGAGTTCCAAAATTATTTTGTCTACTAAGTGTAGTTTAAAATATATAGGTTGAGTTAGTCTCAAACAAAATGACAAAGTGTCACTGAGTCTGAGCTATGTGCTTAACTCAGGCTGTGTGATTGGTTCACACGTTTGGTAGGTTCCAAACATTCTTTAACTACTCAGTGTGGTTAAAAGGTTGGTTTGAGTCAGTCTCAGACGAAACTGACTTAGTGTCCTTGGTGCTTGAAGCTGAGTTGGGGGATTTATATGAAGCTGTATGGGATGTGTTCCCTGTTCCAACACTCAGCCCCAAGATGTTTAACAATGACATCTTCCCTGAGCAAGAGGGTCTGAGTGGTCCAATGCTCTTGGTGGCTGAGGGAGTTTCATCTGCAAGTGGAGATGAGGGATCACCTCAAGGGGGAGCTTCCTACACTGACACGGAGGTTCAAGCTGAGGACTCTGCTCATGCTGAACCAGCAACCATTGAAGCTGCTTCTGGTAAGACCTCTCCACTTTCTCTTTCTTCTCACTATTCTCCATCCGTTTTTGGAGATAAGGCTGTGGTAAGCCTAACCCAGTCTAACCCATCTCCTTCAGCTACTTTCCATCAACAATCCCACTCTGAAGCCACCCCTAGTTTGCGCACTATTGCTAGGGAGAATATCCTAACATACCAAAGAAAAACTGCCATAGGTGGTGCCACTCCTAAAGGCATAACTGGAGATGAGATCACACTGATCCCTCCACAGGCAGGAGTTGTGGGGGAGACGCCTTCTCTTAAGGTTTCAACCTCAAGGCTCATATCCACCCAACAGCCAATACCGGGTGTGGTGTCTACTCAGCCCACACTTACTCGAGCCATGGGAAGGCTTGTTACTGTGCCTGAGCAGACACACTCAGGTAACATTGAAAATTTGACCAATCCCTAGGGTCAATCACCCCCCTCTAAACCAATTAGCCAACCACCAACCCATACACATCACATCTAGAGCCCAATAACTTCTCTTCACTTCTCACACCCTCTTGCACGACCTATCAATGATTCATCTTCAAACCAGGATGAATTACAGGGTCCAAACTCTGGTGCAAATGAGTTTGAAGGTAGACAACAACCTTCGGATGATGCACCTAAATTCTAACCATCTCAAGCTGACTTGGATGAATTGATGTCATTTTTTAAGAGTCAGTTTGACAAGCTGCACCTCAAAAGGAAACAAGATCAGAAGAATATGTTGATGATCTTGGATTCTATAGAGGAAGATGTTCTGCAGCTGAAATCTGCAGTTGCTGCCATACAACAACAAATAACTTCCACCCCTATTGATGATGACAAAAATGGAGAGAAGATTCCAGAAGCTGAGGATGAGTCTGTGCAAGCAGAAGCTCTACTTATGTTGGCAAAGGGAGCAGATCAAGTTGAGGGGGAGAAAGAGAAAGAAATAGAACCTGAGCTGACTGAAAAGGCTAAAGGAAAAAGTACTTTAGTACTCATCTCAGATAAATCAGAAACCCCCCTGCAGAAGAGAAGAAGGGTGATTCTTATTGAATCGTCAGCTTCAGATAAAGACTCTGCTGATAAAATGACACTTCAAGAACGAGCTACACTGATTGCAGCAAGAAGGATAGAAAGAGAGGATGCTGACCAGTTTGGGATCTCGGTCGAAGAACTGAGAAGAAGACAAATAGATGCTCAAGCTGTGTTAGCAGAGGAAAAAGCAAGAAGAGAACAAAACTGGGCTGAGCAGTTCAGAAAGCAGAATGAGGAATTGACAAAACTCAGACTGCCTATCGTGCCCAAGGAAGAAGAAGAAGAACTTCCTATTCAAGGTCAAACTGAGGAAGAGGATATATCTCAATGTTATGAAAAGCTGCATTTCTCCTCTCAGATTGACTCTCTCAAGTTGAGTTCAGCCCAAGGGATCATCATAATGGAATTTTCTTTAAAGAATGGTGAAACACCTTCTCTAGAGTTGAATCAACTGCATAGACTGGGTTATGAAGAATGGAAGCAAGTTGCCATCCTCATTAAACAGATGGAAAGGTCCATAGCTCGGAATCAAGTTAAAGATGAGCTGCTGAGACTACTTGCTAGGGCTGATGCGATGCAATTAATACCCAGATCTGAGTTAGCAACCCTACTGACCTCCTTCCACAAAATGGGAAAGGATAAATTGAAAAATCCAGATGGTCTAGCAAAAGCAGATACTGACTTTCTCACTTTTCCTAAAGGCTTGGAATTTTAGGAAAATACCTATGTGGAAAAGCCTAAGAAAGGTTTCATGTACCTGGATAGAAATGGAGAAAAATGATTCCAGCCTGATGCTAACATTTATACTTGTGGGGTATCTCAAGTATTTGCTCTGAGACAAATTGTAGAAAAGACGGAACAGATTGCAAGATTCAGATACAGAATCAACAGAGCAATACTATCACAGAAGGATCAACTTCAACACATTCCTAATCTGCAAGAAATTCTCGAAGAAATATACAAGGAGATAAAGGAATTTGAAGATCTGCATCCTCAATAGCTTAATTCTTTTGTAAATTAGATTAGTTCTAATTTCTGTAAGCATTATGTGTGCAAGATCTAAGTGATCATATTTTTGTATTATGATCAGTTCAATTAATACAAGTATGAAGTTTGATATGTTCAACTGTGTTGTGATGTGTTCATATTTAAGTCTGATAAGTTCAGCAAAATGAATAACTGATAAGTTCTTGCTCATAAGTTGGTTTGTTCCAATTTAAATTGATAAGTTCAATTAAAATTGATATGTTCAATTAATATTTGATCAGTTCAAATGTAAAAATCTTAATAAGTTTAAGACTTAAGACATAATTCTGTTAAACAAACTTACTAACTGTTTGATGGTTTTGTCATCATCAAATAGGGGGAGTTTGTTGGGAAAATGATCTCATCAGTTAATATTTGATGAGAGAAAGTTAAGTTTGTAAGATGTGTTCTACGTATAACTTAAACAGTATTATGAAACTTAGTCAGACTGAAAACTCATAGTGATTCAGACTGAGTACAAGCTGAATGTAAGCTGAATGTACCTTAGTTAGTTTATTAATGTGTTTGATAAGCTGTGTATATCGAGAATTTAGCTTGATGTGTTTCAAGCTGAGTGACTCAGCTCAGAAGCAGAGTCAGCTCGACAGAGTTACTAAATATGTTTTATTTAACTCTTTTGACTTCTAAGGATGAGTTAATATTTATACATGCTTGTTCATGTTTGTTTTCGAGTGTGTTCTCGAAGAACTCAGCTTGATGAGTTTCAAGCTGAGTAACTCAGCCTGACTAAAGAAGTCAGTTTGAAAGAATTTAAATGTGTTTTAAATTCTATTTTAACTCTCTAAATCTACGGCAAGGATAAGAAGATTCCAGAATCAAGATTGAAGATTGAATACTCAAGATAAGAAGATTCAAGATTCCGAGTTATCCGATAGTTAGTTAGCAAATTAGGATTAGTCCAGTTTGTTAGGAACCGTAGCAACAGGATTATAAATACTTATCTCCTGATAAGTTTAGAGGTACGACTACGATTACGACTCAAAGAAAACAACTTAGAGTTGCAGAGCCGAAACCTCACCTCACCGTATGTGTTACAATTCTTGAATCACAGTTTGTAAGTTCAACGTGATCAAGAAACTCATAGATTGCCAAATCATTCGTGTGTTCGAATTGTCACATCAGTTGTGATATTGTTAAGTAATCATTAGTTGATTAAATCTGTGAAAATCCTATTTAGAGAGTCGTCAGTATGTATAATCATAAGTTGATTATAGATAGCTAAATTTGAGAGATAGAGAGATTTATATTAGGTGATTATTTATCAAGAGTTGCTTACTTGATAGTTACTGTAATCATCTTCTTAATAAAAGCATTCAATTGATTGTGGTTTTATTTACTTTGTGTAACACTTTTATTTGATTTGTTCAATTTCCGCAGAAAGTGTATTCAACCCCCCTTCTGCACACTGTTGCTTGTTGTTATTCTCACCAAGGGACCAATAAGGTACAAACTGTACTTGGAGGTGACTATCAATCCGCAGCTTATGCAGCTGATGATGAGATAGCAAGTACAAACTCTACGGAGGATAGACAACTGATTGAGTCTCAGAAGTCAGCCTGAGAGAAGAAACATTGTCAAAACCTTAAATACAATATATTCGTAAAGGCAAAAGATCATGGAAATGAGTGCTCAACATCTAAATAGCATAGTAAGTTTGTGCTAGACAGATTAGGCACTCAGCCTATTCAAAGAACTTCAGTCATAGAAAGCCTTAATCCAAATCCTTTCAAAAGACAACATTCAATATCTGGCTCAGAGAGAAGTTACAAGAATAGGAAGACCACTGTAAGTTAGAGGTCACATCACAACAATGGGAAGTCCAAAGTTGTTGAACTTGGTAAGTCCAAGGAACATCAAGTGGTAAGTCAGAGGTCACATAAACAGTGGTAAGTCCAAACCTGTTGAAACTGGTAAGTCTAGAAAGCATGACAGTGGTAAGTCCAAAGTCATCAAAAAGAAGTTTGTTGGTCAAACATCTTAACAAAAGGATAACAAACAAAGATCTGACAAAGGTAAGTCCAAAGTCAGTAAACATCAAGTGAATCAACTTGCAAAGAAAGTTGAAACGTTATCCACAACATATAATCCTAAGACTGAGAGCAAATTCTCACAATGATTATTAAACACTCTACCTTCTGTAATCATTGGAAGAAGGAGATGCTACAAGTGCTGAAGTAGAGGACATGAGGCCAAGGACTATGATATTGAAATCTCAAGGCCTGAAGAGGAACAGGCTGATTAGCCTAGACAGGATTCAGTTCCTGCTCAAGCTGAACAGTCACTTCCACAAGATAAAGATGCTAAGTGCTCAACATCTGAACCTACTATGAAGTGGGTTCCCAAACAAAACTAATGTGTTTAGTTTACTTATCATGTGCAGGGTTCAAGTAAATGGTACTTGGATAGTGGTTGTTCAAGGCACATGACTGGGTGGACAGGACTTCTTAGTGAATTCTAGGAAGATGAAGGTCCTAAAGAAACATTTGGTGACAACTCTCATGGAAGAACTAAAGGTTATGGGAAGATGCATGCTGGCAAGGTGACTTTCCAGAAGGTTGCATATGTCAAGGGTCTTAAACACAATCTGATAAGTATCAGCCAGTTGTGAGATGAAGACAATATTGTTAGATTTAGGAAGAAAGCAGGAAGTATATATAATGTTAAGGGTAAGCCTGTATTAATAGCAAAAAGAGAAAAAGATGTGTATCTACTTTATCTTAATTCTGTTGATCCTTATACTGAAACCTGCTTGTATTCACAATCTGTTCCTAAGCTGAGTTGGTTGTGGCATAAAATATTATCACATTTAAATTTCAAGAATATAATTATGCTATCTAGTAAAATCACATTTGTCAAGGACAAACTGTGTTCAGCTTGTGAACATGGGAAACATCATAAAGAGTCCTTTAAATAAAAGCAAAATTTTTCAATAACAGACCCATTGCATATGTTCCATATGGATCTGTTTGGACCCATAAGTACTCCAAGCCTAAGTGACAGAACTACACACTGGTGATAGTACATGAGTTCTCACAATTCACCTTGGTAATATTCCTAAAAGCCAAAAGTGAAGCTGCCCTGGAGATAAAAAGTTTTATCAAACAGGAAGAGTTGCAAATGGATAAAAAGGGAATTCCAACGGTAACTTTTCTCTCTCCTCGGAAAGGTATATATAACGATCATAACCGATTCAGAGGTATACGCTTACAATTCTAATTGCTCAACTTCTCCTACACTCAAATACCTTTCGCGAACACCTATCTTGCTTCGTGCAATCAACTGTCCATATTCAAACCCTAAATTGCTCAGCGCGATTTCTAAAACGTTCAGTGTGAATTTCTACTTGCTCAGTGCGAACACAATAGTTACTCAGTGTAATTCAACAATGGACGGAACCGTTCTTATTCTCGGTGATGGGATGGTTAGAGGTGCTCAAATGAAGAATAATGGTGTGCCGTTGATTCGAATCAACAATCAATGAGCTTGTCTCATGATTCCAGAGAGGAAACGAGGCAGAGGATATGAACTGTGGGTGGACTATATTCGAAAATGCCCCTTGGCAATCACTTTCTCAGGAGCACCACTCCACATTGTTCCACAACACCTATTGGAGTTCTGGTACACTTGCACTTACGACCAGAACATGGGAGAGATCGCTGGCACTGTTCTAAATGGGGATAGAACATTTTTCATAACTGTACAGCGGCTAAGGGAAGTTCTTCAGCTCCCTGAAAAAGATGTGTTCGAAGGTGCTGTTACTAGGTAAGTGGCAAGGTCATTCCTACCCAACATGAGTCACCCACAGACTGAGGGTGTCATAATGAAGGCCACTTTTCCTACTGGATGGGGCTTCATGGTGTCCACTGTGATACGTTCACTTGGAACTAATATTGGAGGCCTGGACCAGGTGAATGAGTTCGAGATGCAGCTGCTCTACAACATGTAGCATGCCATAAATTTGGACTATGCACTGCTCATCTTTAACGAGCTCAAAGCCTAAGTGGTAAAGACACCTAGGGATCTCCATGTACCATTTATAAGGTACTTATCCTTGGTGGTGGAAGTTGAGTTGGGAGAATAGCTTTATGAAGATGGACCGGATGTGTTCCTGACCCAGCACTCAGCTTAAAGATGTTCAACAATGACATCATTCCTGAGCAGGAAGGTCTGAGTGACCCAATACGATGGATAGCTGAGGGAGCTTCATCTGAAAGTGAAGCTGAGGAGTCGGATCAAGGGGGAGCATCTAGAGCTGAATCAGATCATCGAGCTAAGCAACCTGCTCAAGTTGAGCCTTCCTCTCCCTCTGGTTCTAAGTCATCTTCAGAGTCTGCATTCGATGCAAGACCCAGACAAGGTATCACTCCTCCTCTATCAACTTCATCTCACTTTTCTACATCATCATTTGGAGATAAGACTATGGTAAACCCAACCCAGTCTAACCCATCTCCTCCACCTTCCATTTAACTCCACTCTGAAGCCACCCCTAGTATGCACACTGCTACTAAGGAGAATATTCAAACCTATACTCGTAAAACAGCCAAGGGTGGTGCCACTTCTATAGGCATCACTGGAGCAGAGATCACATTGATCCCTCCCCAGGTAGGAGTTGAGGGGGAGACGCCTAGTCTTAAGGTGTCAACCTCGAGGCTCATATAAACCCTACAGCCTTATCTGGGTGTGGTGTCTACTCAGCCCACACTCTCCAGCGCCATGGGAGAGCCTGTTAATATGCCTGAGCAGACACACTCAGGTAACATTGAAAGAATGACCAATCCCCATGGTCAATCACCCCCCTCCAACCCAATAAGCCAACCACCAACCATTCACTTCACGTTTCGAGCCCAATTACTTCTCTTCACTTCTCACACCCACCAGCACGGCCTATCAATGTTTCATCTCCATACCAAGATGAATCACAGGGTCCAAACTCTTGTGCACATGAGTTTGAAGGTATACACCAACCTTTTAATGATGCACCCACTCACTCTCCGGTTGATAAATCTGCCTCTTCCGGCATCCAACAATTGAAACAATATATAGCAGCTCAGTTTGGTTTGTTACATCTCAAGCAGAAAAAGCACAAACGATAAATCTATCAAAGACTTGAGAAGCTGACTAAAGATGTTCAAGAGATTGCCTCTGCAGTTGCTGTACTCCAACAACAACAGACTTCGACCCCTATTGATGATGACAAAGAGGGGGAAAAGGTCCCAGCTGAAGCTGACGTTGAGTTAGTTCAAGCTGAAGCTCTACTAGCACTAGCAAAAGGAGCAGAGAGGCAACCTCAACTTAAGGGGGAGCTGGAGATAGAAAAAGAGGAACCTGCAGCTATGAAACAAAAAGTGATAGAATCTGAATCTGAAGCTGGCAGTATTTCTGAAATAGAGGAAGAAAAAGCTACAAGAGAGTTAATAGAAATGCTCGAGCAAGAATAAGCAAATGATCTTGGGATCTCTGTAGCTGAGTTGATGAAGAGAAAAGAAAAGGAAGTGAAGGACCAAGAAAAGGAAAAAGAAAGAAAACCTTTGGCTCATGCTGAAGCTGATTACACCGGTCCAAGACCTGATCCTATTCCGTATACAGATGCAGAAATTCAAGAATGCTATTTTAGAATAAGCTTAAGCGGAGAGATTAGAGGCATGACTTTGAGCAGAGTAAATGGAGCCATCATTCTCAACTTAGAATTTGATGATAAATCTACAATGGGAATGGACCTGAGATTTGTTCACAGGATGGGCTACATAGAATGGAAACGAATAATAATGATGCTTAATAAGTTTAAGAGAAGTCAAATCAAGCAAGCGATCTTCGTTGAAGTTTCTAAACTGATTAATAGAGCTGAGGAGCTGAGATATGTTCCAGTTCTTGGTCTGCATTGGGAAAAACTATTTGAAGTACTTGAAGGTGTGGAGTTCAAAGAAAATCAAGTTATTGATACACCTGTTCAGGGATTTATGTTTAAGGATCAGGCAGGCAAACCTAGCTTCATCAAGCTAAATGAGATCTGCTATCTAAAAGCTAGGGATGTCTTACACATTCGAAGTTGTCTTGGTGATGATAGCTCTAATCATTTTGTGAAATACAAGCTGAACAAAATCATCAGAGTAGAGCAGAAGGAACTCAGAGGAAATATAGAAGATGAGAAGTTGCTAGACAAAATCAGTAAAGAAATCATTAACTGGGAACTACTACATCCTGAGTTCATAAGATAAACTTTATAATAGATTAGTTCTATTGTACATATTAGATTAGTTCTAGTTTTGTAAGCACTATGTGTGCCTGATCTGAGTGATCAAAATTTTTGTATTCTGATGTGTTCATTTAATACAAGTACTAGTTTGATATGTTCAAATGTGTTATGATATGTTCATAAATATTAGTCTGATTAGTTCAGCTTGAATCAATAATTGATTAGTTCTTATTCATTAACATGATTGGTTGGTTTGTTCAACTTAAAGTTGGTATGTTCCATTTATAATTGATAAGTTCAATTAATATTTGATTAGTTCAAAAATAAAATCTTACTAAGTTTGAGATTTAAAACATAATTATGTTAAACAAACATAAGAACTGTTTGATGGTTTTGTCATCATCAAATAGGGGGAGTTTCTTGGTCAAATGATCTCATCAGTTGAAATTTGATTAGTCAAAGTTAAGTTTGTAAGATGAGTTCTAAATACAACTTAAATAGAATTATGAAGCTTAGTCGGACTGAACACTTATAGTGTTTCAGATTGAGCATAAGCTGAATATAAATTGTACATTTGTTTGATCAGCTTAGACTATATCTTAGTAAGATTATCAATGTGTTTGATAAGTTGTGTATGTCACCTAAGATATAGGTTGTGTTTTCAGCTTAATGTTTTTCAAGCTGAGTGACTTAGCGTATATACTGAGTCAGCTTAATAGAGTTGCTAAATAAGTTCTAGCTAACTCTTAGGACTTCTAAGGATGAGTTAATTATTATACATGTTAGTTCACGTTTGTTTTCGGGTTTTTTCTCGAAGAACTCAGCTTAATGAGTTTCAAGTTGAGTAACTCAGTCCGAGTAAGAAGTCAGTTTAACAGAATTTAAATATGTTTTAAATTCCTTTTATCTCTTTATATCTATGGCAAGGATAAGAAGATTCCAGAATCAGGATTGAAGATTGGAGACTCAAGATAAGAATATTCAAGATTCAAGATTCCGGGTTATCCGTTAGTTAGTTAGCAAATTAGGATTAGTTCTAGTTTGTTAGGATCCGTAGGAACAGGATTATAAATACTTATCTCCTGATAAGTTTAGAGGTACGACGAAAAATGAGCCAAATAAAATTCACCTCAAACCGTATGTGTTACGAATCTTGATTCACTGTTTGTCAGTTCAACGTGATCAAGAAACTCACAAATTTCGAAGTTGTTCGTGTGTTTGAATATTCACATTTGTTGTGAAGTTGGTAAGTATTCAATCTATGATTAAATCCTTTTTAGAGAGTCGTCCTGTATCTATAATTATAAGTTGATTATAGATAGCAAATTATGAGAGATTGAGAGATTTGATTTACATTGGGTGTTTACTTATCAAGTGTTCCTTACTTGATTGTTTATGTAATTATCTTCTTATTAATGAAAAGCAAAGCATTCGATTGCTTGTGGTTTGATGTGTGTTAGCACCTTTTATTTATTTGTTCAATTTTCCACAAATTGAATATTCAACCCCCTTTCTACACATTACTTGCATGTTGACCTTCTCACCAAGGGGCCAACAGTTTCTTGTGTTGGTGTTGCTAGTAGATGTCATCTACAAGCATAGTATGAGTTTGGTTAGTTATGACGTATTTAAAACCTTCTTAAATAATTACCCACTTGTTATAAAAAAAATTATATTAACAAGGGTTAAGAACCTCAAGAATACCCCAATCCATGACGGCTTTACCGCGGATCACATTGATCCCTCCCCAGGCAGGAGTTGAGGGGGAGACGCCTACTCTTAAGGTGACAACCTCAAGGCTCATATGAACCCTTCATCCTTATCCGGGTGTGGTGTCTACTCATCCCACACTCTCCAGAGCCATGAGAGAGCCTGTTACTGTGCCTGAGCAGACACACTTCGGTAACATTGAAAGAATGACCAATCCAAGGTCAATCACCCCCCTCCAAACCAATAAGCCAACCACGTACCCATACACTTCACGTGTCGAGCCCAATTACTTCTCTTCACTTCTTACACCCACCTGCACGACCTGTCAATGTTTCTTCTCTATATCAAGATGAATCACAGGGTCCAAACTCTGGTGCACATGAGTTTGAGGTTCTACACCAACCCTTGGATGATGCACCCAAGTCTCAAACTTCTCAAGCTGACTTGGATGATCTGATGAATTTCTTTAAAGGTCAGTTTGACACATTACACCTCAAGAGAAAGCAAACAAAGAAGAATATGTTGATGATACTGGATTCTCTGGACGAGGAGGTGCTGAAATTGAAATCTGCAGTTGCTGCCCTTCAATAACTCAAGACTTCGACCCCTATTGATGATGTCAAAAAGGGGGAGAAGGTTCAAGAGGCTAAAGCTGAGTCTGTCTAAGCTGAAGCCTTATTACTACTAACAAAGGGAGCAGATCAAATTGAGGGGGAGAAAGAAATGGAGATAGAAGCTGGGCTGACTGAAAAGGCTAAAGGAAAGAGACATGTGGTAGTCAGCTCAGATGAATCAGAACCCCCAAGCAGAAAAGAAGAAAGTTGATTCTTAGTGAATCAGCCTCAAAGGAAGACTCTGCAGACAATATGACATTACAAGAAAGAGCTTCTCTGCTGGCAGTGAGAAGATTGGAACAAGAGGATGCTGACCAGCTTGTGATGTCAATCAACGAATTAAGAAGAAGACTTGGATGTACAAGTTGTGTTAGCAAATGAGAAAGAAGTAAGAGAACAGGCTGTTGGGGTTCGTGGTACACAGCAACGGAAGCATGCAAGATCATAAACGAATTTTTCAAGCAAAAACAAGACCACAATAGTAACCCCATCAATGGATCTAACTCTACAACTAAGTTAAGCAACTAAACAGAAAGAAAAGAGGAGATTATACCCTTGATGTCTCTGATGGTTATGTGTGTGTGGCTAGCTTTCAATTCGTGACCTCCTTTCTCGGCGCCTTCTAGCAATATCGAAGTCCACCCCGAGTGAATCGTGACCCAAGTGTACTAGCACTCCTTTAGCTCAATCAACAAGAAGATTAGCTTCTGGAACACAACCAAAATCCACCAGGAATCTGCTCACTTTCTCTCTTATTTAAACTTAGCAACTATCACAAGAGTTCTAAGTTTGTATTTTTTTTAACAAGTGGCCAAGAGTAGAGAATGAGAGATATGCATATGATTTATAGACCAACTCACGACTCCAGGTCTCCCTTAGTCGGTCCCAGAAGTCATCATTAGATATTACATGCATTGGTCGGATTTAGAGGTGAAAAGATAAAGTTGTTTCTGTCAGACAGAGTTAGCGCCGCTAGCCGCCCATAGTTAGCGCTGCTAACCGCCCAAAGTTAGCGCCGCTAACGCGACTGATTTAGCGACGCCAGAGTTAGCGCCGCTAACCCCTGCTGGAAACCAACTATCATTATTTATCCTTTCTCACCCTCATCTATTAGGGTGTGTCAAGGTCAACCCCCGGCGTGTGACCCGATAGGCCCATACATCATCGGTAGTGATCATTTGGCGTACGTGTGTTCGTGGGCATACTCCAACAGAGTCCCACTTGCACGTGACTCTACGTACCCAATGCATCACAGACAAAGAGCGGCCTCTAGTAAGACATCTCTGCCCCCAAGTCTGTATGGGTTTTGTCTTCTGCACAAAAACCAATCTGCAACCCATGTGAAAAGGTCCTATCGATAAGTGATAAATCATCCTTTTGTTCGCGATATCCAATGTGAACACGAGACATGGTACAAAGTCATTCTCCGTTCGTTCACGATTATGTTTCTCGATCTAGACTGGTGGTGACCAAAATATACAAGTTGCAATCAATCATAAATTATTGCAAGCTTTGAGCATGGCCATGCATTTTGGTGTCAGCGACCAATCATCGAGGGGCCCAAGGATATCTCTCTTAACAGAGGAACAAATTCCTTTGACTTACACTGCCCACCACAGTGATCATACTCTGCACAACTACTCCCTTTATAACAGCCAGTTACGGACTGCGTTTGAAAGCAATTAGAACAAAGCAAACCAAAGTGATGCAGCCACGTGCATCTCCAGTCTTAGGATGAACTGATATTATCATCCTGATTTACTCATGACATGTACCATAAAGTAAAATCAGGTGTGCGTCGTCCAGTCACTTGAAATACTTTCAAGTACCGGCGAAGAATTGCGTCCGCGTGCCCCAATCCCCATTGGACACATGACCAATTACTTCCCTCAGTCTTAGTTCATACTTCCTTCCCGAGAAGAATGACCGACTGTGGACATTTAGAATGCTTGCGCATTCAGGAAAGAGCAAAACATGCTAAGTTAGAACACAGTAAAGATTTAAAGAAATACCCACAACTTGCGTATTACTAAATCCCATTTAATAATCGATAAATACAATAAATACAATACTGCTTCATGTTCCCAAAAGGGTAAATACAACAAATATACTAACCAAATACAAAGGCATGATCAAACCAAATCACTAGCAAATCTAATCCCAATAGCTCGAGTATGAGCGTCATGCTTTGCTTGCGATAAAGGTTTGGTGAACGGATCCGCCACATTGCTATCCGTGTGTAGTCTGCTGATAACAATGTCTCCACATTCGACCACGTCCCGGATGTAATGATACTTCCGCGGAATATGTCTCGTGCGTCGGTGAGACCTTGGTTCCTTGGCAAGAGCAACCGTACCCTCGTTGTCACAGAACACCTCAACAGGGTCGGCAATGCTAGGAACCACTCCCAGATCTTGGATGAATTTCTTCATCCATACAGCCTCCTTCACAGCTTCACTGGCCGCAATATACTCCGACTCGGTAGTAGAATCGGCCACAGTGTCTTGCTTGGAGCTTCTCCAGGAAATAGCACCACCATTGAGTAGGAACACAAACCCCGATTGAGATCGGCAGTCGTCCCGATCGGTTTGGAAGCTAGCATCTGAGTAACCAGTCACCCGTAGCTCTTCCGCACCTCCATACACCAAGAACATATCCTTAGTCCTCCGAATATACTTGAGAATGTTCTTTACTGCCGTCCAATGAGCTTCACCAGGATTGGCTTGATATCTACTTGTCATACTCAATGCACAAGATATATCAGGCCTAGTACATAACATGGAGTACATGATCGAGCCAATTGCCGAAGCATATGGAACTCGACTCATTACTTCCCGTTCCTTAGGGGAACTCGGGCTTTGAGCCTTGCTCAACACTAAACCATGCGACATAGGTATGAACCCCTTCTTGGAATCCTCCATCCTAAATCTCTTTAGGACCTTGTCTATGTACGTACTCTGGCTCAATCCGATCAACCTGCGGGATCTATCTCTATAGATCTTGATCCCAAGAATGTAAGCTGCATCCCCAAGATCCTTCATTGAGAAACAACTCCCTAGCCAGGCTTTTACCCCTTGCAAAGTTGGGACGTCGTTCCCAATTAGTAGAATATCATCTACATAAAGAACCAGGAATACAACTATGCTCCCACTAGCTCTAATGTAAACGCATGGCTCATCCTTGCTTTTAGAGAAGCCAAACTCTTTCACCTTCTCGTCGAAGCACAGGTTCCAGCTCCGAGAGGCTTGCTTAAGCCCATAAATGGACTTCTTAAGCTTGCAGACTTTATCCGGAAACTCAGGATATACAAAACCCTCAGGCTGTGTCATATACACATCCTCTGCTAGTGTTCCATTCAGGAACGCGGTTTTGACGTCCATTTGCCAAATCTCATAATCATGAAATGCGGCAATGGCCAAAAGTATCCGGATAGACTTCATCATAGCCACCGGTGAAAAGGTTTCCTCATAGTCTATACCATGAGTTTGAGTGAAACCCTTAGCCACCAGTCGGGCCTTGAAGGTGTCTACCTCGCCATCCATGCCGATCTTCTTCTTGAAGACCCACTTGCACCCTACGGGTTTGCATCCCGGCACGGGATCAACCAAGTCCCAGACTTGATTATCCGACATGGACTGAATCTCGGATTCCATTGCCTCTAGCCACTTGGCGGACTCAGGACCCACCATAGCGTCCTGGTATTTGGTAGGCTCATCAGAGACCACTACCATGTCGGTGCCCTCAGATATGTGAAAACCATATCTCTTTGGCTCATGCCGACTTCTACCAGATCTTCTAATAGGCAACGGGTTTACATCATCTCCAGCTTCATCATGCTGAGATTCAACCCTCTCAGGTTGTGAGCTAGTCCCAACATCAGGTTCTACATTGGCAGTCTCTTGAATTTCTTCAAGATCAACCTTTCTCCCACTAGCGTCTTTGGATAACAGTTCCCTTTCAAGGAACATCGCCCTTCGAGCAACAAACACCTTGTTCTCCGAAGGTTTGTAAAACAAATATCCCATAGACCCAGCAGGATGACCAATGAAAAAGCACCTTTCGGCCTTGGGATCCAACTTGTCCTCAACCTCACGTCTTACGTAGGCAGGACAACCCCAGACCTTTAAATATGAAATGGATGGAACCTTTCCATGCCACATCTCATACGGTGTTCTCTTAACCTTCTTTGTTGGCACGAGGTTAAGGATTCTACCGGCCGTCTCAAGCGCATATCCCCAAAATGTAACGGGAACGTCCGTACGAACCATCATAGACCGAACCATATCCAACAATGTTCGGTTCCTCCTCTCGGCGACACCATTTAATTGTGGCGTCCTAGGAGGGGTTAATTGCGAGATAATCCCACAATCCCTTAGATGTTCACGGAACTCGGAACTAAGATACTCACCGCCTCTATCGGATCGTAGCATCTTAATCCTTTTCCCTAGTTGATTTTCTACCTCGTTTTGATAAGTCTTAAATACCTCAAAGGTATCCGACTTTTGTCTCAACAAGTAGACATACCCGTATCGACTATAATCATCAATAAAGGTAACGAAGTAGCGGGAATGATCTCTTGTGGCATGCTTGAACGGACCACACATATCTGTGTGAACGATATCCAACAAGTCTTGCGCCCTCTCACAAACACCGGTGAAGGGTGCTTTGGTCATCTTGCCCAATATACAAGATTCGCATACGTCATTAGACCCGTGGTCAAATGATTCCAAGATCCCATCCACTTGGAGCTTGGCGATGCGTTTCTGGTTTATGTGGCCTAACCGACCATGCCATAGAGACAATTTATCCAAAACGTTTTTGGGACCCGAATCAACATTCATGATTGATCTAGTGCTTTGCAAGCTTACGCTTGTTTCATATATGCCATGACATGGAAATGCTTTGAAATAAAAAACATCATCTTTGTAACATAAAATGCTAGCATTCTCAAATTTAAAAGTAAAACCATCGTCATACAAGGCATACAATGAAATAATGTTTCTTGCCACACATGGCGCAAAAGATACATTTAACAAAACAGTAGATAAGCCAGAAGGAAAGGCGAGCTCCACACTCCCAATCTTCTTAACCGGGACAACCGCCTTGTTTCCCATGATGAGATCCAGCTCTCCATCAACCAAGTCCCTACTTCTTCTTAGTACCTGCACATTATTACAAACGTGAGTACCACACCCGCTGTCTAAAACCCAGGCGTTAGAAGTAGAAGTGTTATGGAGTTCAATCATGTACGTACCGGAGGCAGCGGCACCTTTAGAGCGAAGCTTCTTGAGCTCCTCCGTGTACTTGGGGCAACTACGCCGGTAGTGACCCTTCTCCCCGCAGAAGTAGCAGGTTGCCTCTTCCGGTGAGGTGGCAGCGGGAGCCACTTGCTTCCCCTTCGGCTCCGGGGTTGGGTTAGGTTTGGGCTTCGGCCCTTGGGCCTTGGCCTTCTTCTTACCCTTCCCCTTGGAGCCCGAAGCGGGTTGCTTCCGCTTGTTACCACCCTCGTTGATGGTGAGAACGGCAGTGGAGGTGGTGGGCTTTGACTTGGCAAGCTCGCCCTCGGCGGTCTTTAGCATGCCATGCAATTCCATAATGGACTTGTCCATACTATGCATGTGGAAGTTCACAATGAATGGACCATATGCAGGAGGCAAGGATTGGAGGATGATATCAACCGCCAACTCCTTCCCCATGGGAAAGCCCAACTCCTCGAGCTGATCCACGTACCCTTTCATCTTAAGTACGTGGGAGCTCACATTGCCGCCCTCTTGCATCCGGCAACCGATGAAGGCCTTGACGCACTCATAGAGTTCTTGCCTTGCTCGCTGTTGAAACATGTCCTTCAGCTGAGAAATCATCTCAAACGCACTCACTTTCTCGAATTGCCTTTGCAATTCGGGACTCATGGTCGTTAGCATAAGGCAAGTCACGTCATTTGTGTCCTTGAGGCGTTTTTCATACGCCTCGCGGACGGCCCTCGCCGCGTTGGTAGCAGGAGCCTCCGGAAGAGGTGACTCAAGGACCTCTAGCTTCATTTCATGACGTAGGACAATTCTCAAAGTCCTATACCAATCCATAAAGTTTGGCCCCGTGAGTTTCTCCTTCTCCAAAAATGGACGGAGTGACATGTTGGTGGTGTTGGTGTTGCTAGTACGAAATGGTTAGTTATTGTTGTATTAAATCCTTGTTAAGATAATTACCCTCTTGTTATAAAAACAAATTATATTAACAAGGGCTAAGAACCTCAAAATACCCTAATCCATGACGGGTTTTCCGCGGATCACTTCATAGAGCTATTTTAGGCCGGTAAACTATTTACCAATTGCAATCCGTGATCACAACTCTTAGGCACTTGCGGGATCCTAGGTACTCTTAGCACCCATTTGGCATGTTTGATCCCTCCACACCAATTCCTCATTAACACACTTTGGTAGCTCGGCTAGAGCTCGACAACTACCAATGCGTTTTATGTCTTGGAATTGTAAATCGTCCGTCAAGATACACGGTGGTACTCTAGCCCAATGGCCGGCTCGGCTAGAGCTCGACAACCGACCTTGCGAGTTGCCACACGCGCCTTCCACACAGTTACGCAAAACCGGTCTCGGCTAGAGCTCGACAAACCGATCTTGTTTCACTAGAATCGGGCGGTGTCATCTTACGGGTGGTGTGAGATTTACTTTTGAAAAACGGGTTTTAGTTTTTCCGGTTAAAACACTTTTAACCAATTCTTGTCTATGTGGCGCGCGGAGTTTGTAAACCAATTTAAAACTCTTTGATTTTATTATTTTGAAAAATTTTCTAGCATGCGAAGAACCTAAACATCCATGCAAGAAAAATACAAAATAAAATCAACCACGCATGTAATATAATCCGGTAACGAGCCAAATCCTATGTGTCTTGCCCGTGAGCCAACGGGCAAGACTAAGTCATCTAAGGACTAGACCGAATGACCCGATATGTGCTCCTCCCACTTGATCCATTGCGTCTCCTACCGACCTCCGGATCCAAGTACGCCAAGACACCCTCCACACGGTTCTTGTTGGTTGCTTCGGTTCATCTTTTACAATTTACAAATTTAAAAGGAAATGGCATGCAAGCCACAATTTCTATTCTAAGCTAATTCTACAAATTACAAAGAATACGAAATCGGCATGCAAGCCGTTAAAATTAGAAACCGAATAAATAGATTAATTATTACAAACCAATGTGGTACAAACCACCAAATGAATTAATACATTAATCTAAATCAACCAAACACATCTCATAGGTCATATGGCTCAAAAATTGTTACCGGATACGCATACTACAACCACATACAAGAAATCACACATCAACACATGGTGTGCCACACAAAACCATGTAAATCTTATATGTCTTGGTTAAGATTATCTAATCACTCAAGGCACTCATAATCCTATGTACATATGCATTAGGAACCTCAAACAAGTCAAAATTCCATAGTCATATATACACAATGTAAGTATATGCAATTAATCATTTTCATGCCTAAATGTTAATCCACATATAAATACATCAACCAAGACATAAGGCAACTTTAATCTAAACACAACTCAAATCTGGAACAATTCTAGCAAGTACAAATAGCCCAAAAATCCAACAAAATTGATTTAAGGCAAAACCATGCATTCTGCCAGTAAGGGGTTAGCGCCGCTAACTATAAAGAGTTAGCGCCGCTAACTCAGTTTAGCGCCGCTATCGCGAGACGACATTAAAACAAGTCAGTTTACCAAAGAGGACTATTGACTCCGACTTTAGCGCCGTTAACTAAGGTTTAGCGCCGCTAACATAGATAAGTTAGCGCCGCTAAACACTGGACAGAACCAAAATCACATTTTTCGGATTTTCTTGGCCATTTAGTGCAAAACCAGTGTAGAGCTGGCTCTGATACCACTGTTGGGGTTCGTGGTACACAGCAACGGAAGCATGCAAGATCATAAACGAATTTTTCAAGCAAAAACAAGACCACAATAGTAACCCCATCAATGGATCTAACTCTACAACTAAGTTAAGCAACTAACCAGAAAGAAAAGAGGAGATTATACCCTTGATGTCTCTGATGGTTATGTGTGTGTGGCTAGCTTTCAATTCGTGACCTCCTTTCTCGGCGCCTTCTAGCAATATCGAAGTCCACCCCGAGTGAATCGTGACCCAAGTGTACTAGCACTCCTTTAGCTCAATCAACAAGAAGATTAGCTTCTGGAACACAACCAAAATCCACCAGGAATCTGCTCACTTTCTCTCTTATTTAAACTTAGCAACTATCACAAGAGTTCTAAGTTTGTATTTTTTTAACAAGTGGCCAAGAGTAGAGAATGAGAGATATGCATGTGATTTATAGACCAACTCACGACTCCAGGTCTCCTTTAGTCGGTCCCAGAAGTCATCATTAGATATTACATGCATTGGTCGGATTTAGAGGTGAAAAGATAAAGTTGTTTCTATCAGACAGAGTTAGCGCCGCTACCCGCCCATAGTTAGCGCCGCTAACCGCCCAAAGTTAGCGCCGCTAACCCCTGCTGGAAACCAACTATCATTATTTATCCTTTCTCACCCTCATCTATTAGGTTGTGTCAAGGTCAACCCCCGGCGTGTGACCCGATAGGCCCATACATCATCGGTAGTGATCATTTGGCGTACGTGTGTTCGTGGGCATACTCCAACACAGGCCTGGGCTGAGCAAATCAGAAAGCAGAATGAGGAACTAGCAAAACTCAAACTGCCAATTGTGCCTAAGGAAGAGGAAGTAAAAGAGCCTCCTGTTCAGAATCAACTTGAAGAGGAAGATATAACTCAGTGTTATACAAGGACCTACTTCTCTTCTCAAATCAAGTCACTAGAGTTGAGTTCAGTGCAAGGGATCATCATTCTAGAGTTTGTCTTAAGAAATGGTGAATCACCTTCTCTGAAGCTAAATCAACTTCATACACTGGGATATGAAGAGTGGAAGCAAGTGGCTATACTCATTAAGCAGATGGAAAAGTCCTCTGCTAGGAGTGAAGTTAAAGATGAAATTTTAAGGCTACTTCAAAGAGCTGATGCGATTAAAATCATACCTAGATCTGAGATAGCAACCCTACTGACCTCCTTTCACAGGATGGGGAAGGATATCTTGAAAAATCCAGCTGGATTAGCAAAAGCAGATAAGTACAGTCTAAATCTTCCCGAAGGCATGGAATTCAAAGAAAACACCTACGTGGAAAAGCCTCAGAAAGGATTCATGTACTTAGACAGAAATGGTGAATAATGCTTACAGTCTGATGCAAACATATATACATGTGGGGTATCTCAAGTATTTGCTCTGACACTACTAGTAGAAAAGGCTGTACAAACTGCCCGGTTCAGATGTAGGATTAACAGAGTAATACGGTCACAAAAGGATCAGCTTCAACACTTTCCCAATCTGCAAGAACTTCTTGAAGATATCAACAAGGAGATTAAAGAGTTTGAAGAGCTGCATCCTGAATAGATTAGTTATATTGTATTTAGTTCTAATTTTGTAAGCACTAAGTGTGCATGAACTTAGTGATCAAAATTTTTGTATTCTGATATGTTAAATTAATACAAGTACTAGTTTGATATGTTCAACTATGTTATTATATGTTCATAAATATTAGTCTGATAAGTTCAGCTTGAATAAATAAATGATTAGTTCTTATTCATTAACTTGATTGGTTAGTTTGTTCAACTTAAAGTTGGTATGTTCCACTTATAATTGATAAGTTCAATTAATATTTGACTAGTTCAAAAATAAAATCTTAATAAGTTTAAGATTTAAAGCATAATTCTGCTAAACACACTTTAGAATTGTTTGATGGTTTTGTCATCATCAAATAGGGGGATTTTGTTGGTCAAATGATCTCATTGGTTGAAATTTGACGAGACAAAGTTAAATTTGTAAGATGAGTTCTAAATACAACTTAAACAGAATTATGAAGCTTAGCCGGCCTGAACAATTATAGTGTTTCAGACTGAATATAAACTGAGTAGAAGCTGTACGTTTGTTTGATCTTCTTAGACTATATCTTTGAAAGATTATCAATGTGTTTGATAAGCTGTGTATGTCACCTAAGATATATATTGAGTTTTCAGCTGGATGAGTTTCAAGCTGAGTGACTCAGCTTATATACTAAGTCAGCTCAATAGAGTTGCTAAATAAGTTCTAGATAAGTTTTAGGACTTCTAAGGATGAGTTAATTATTATACATGTTAGTTCATGTTTGTTTTCGGGTTTGTTCTCGAAGAACTCAGCTTGATGAGTTTATGGCTGAGTAACTCAGTCCGAGTAAGAAGTCAGTTTAATAGAATTTAAATATGTTTTAAATTTCTTTTATCTCTCTATATCTACGGCAAGGATAAGAAGATTCCAGAATCAGGATTGAAGATTGGAGACTCAAGATAAGAAGATTCAATATTCAAGATTCCGGGTTATCCGTTAGTTAGTTAGCAAATTAGGATTAGTTCTAGTTTGTTAGGATCTGTAGGAACAGGATTATAAATACTTATCTCCTGATAAGTCTTGAGGTACGACGACTACAGAAAGAGTTACAGAGCCAAAACTCAGTTCACCTCAAACCGTATGTGTTACGAATCTTGATTCATTGTTGGTCAGTTCAACGTGATCAAGATATTCACATATTGCCAACTTGTTCGTGTGTTTGAATCTTCACATCTGTTGTGAAGTTGGTAAGTATTCAATCTGTGATTAAATCCTATTTAGAGAGTCGTCCTGTATCTTTAATAATAATTTGATTATAGATATCAAGTTTGAGAGATTGAGAGATTTGATTTAAATTAGGTGTTTACATATCAAGTGTTGCTTACTTGATAGAGTCTGTAATCATCTTCTTATTAATGAAAAGCAAAGCATTCGACTGTTGTGGTTTGATGTGTGTTAACACTTTATATTGATTTGTTTAATTTTCCGCAGAAAGTGTATTCAACCCACCTTCTACACATTACTTGTTTGTTGACCTTCTCACAAAGGTACCAACAACTGGTATCAGAGCAGGCTGAACAATTTCATAAGTTGAAAGTTCAAGATTCTGAGAAAGTATACAATGTCTACAAGCAACAATTTATCAAACTTTCCTTAGATGTCTGCTAAGTGATGTCCCATATTTGATGTATCTGACTATCCTATGTGGAAATTCAGAGCCATGCATTTCTTCAAATCTATTGACAATCGTATGTACGATGTCATTACTAAACGACCTATTATCCCCAAGATTTCTGCAGTTGTCAGTGATACGTCCGCTGACAAAACTGACAAAATGAAAGAGTTATTTTGATCCGAAGAAAGTTGTGTGCTTCAAGTGTCAGAGGAAGGGACACATTACTGCTGAGTGCAGATCAAAGAAGGAAGAATCAACATCAGTTGCTGATAAGAATGCTTATAGGGCTGATAAGTACAAGACGAAATATACTTAGCTCAAGAAAGGAAAGCCTGAAAACAAGTCCTTTGCAAAAGGACTCTATGATGAAACTTGGGATACATAACCATCTACCTCGGAGGATGATGACAAGTGTCTGATGGCTCAAGAAGATGAAGAGTTTGAAATAGACGAAGTTTATTACGGTCTGTATGAATCAATTTTCGAAGCTGACATGAAAGAAGCTGAGGAAAACAGCTAACTCAGTTATTGGGTCCTGCTTCAATGTACAAGGTTAGTAATTTCAACTCTTACACCGATGAAGAAAAGGGTCTTGCATTCGATTATTTGTTTAATGATTTCAAGACCAGCCTTAAGTCTCAAAAAGACCTCAAAGCTGAGATAGCTTGATGTTGGTAAGAAAGCACAATGTGATCTTAAATGTCAAAAACACATCAATAAACTTCTATGTGAAGAACTTCAGGAAGCCAAAGATAAAGCTGACCAACTTCAAAAGGTCACTGAATCTTGGTGTATGTCATCAAGGCTTGCTGAAAATTGTATCAACCAACAAATTCTTAAACAGGTACAAGCAGTACTTGGAGGTGACTATCAATCCGCAGCTTATGCAGCTAATGATGATGAGATAGCAAGTACACACTCTGAGGAGGATAGACAACTGATTGAGTCTTAGAAGTCAGCCTCAGAGAAGAAACATGGTCAAAACCAAATACAATATGTTTGTAAAGGCAATAGATCATGGGAATGAGTGCTCAACATCTAAACAACATAGTAAGTATGTGCTAGACAGATTAGGCACTCAGCCTATTCAAAGAACTTCAGTCATAGAAAGCCTTAATCCAAATCCTTTCAAAAGACAACATTCTCTATCTGGCTCAGAGAGAAGTTACAAGAATAGGAAGACCACTGTAAGTCAGAGGTCACATCACAACAATGGTAAGTCCAAAGTTGTTGAACTTGGTAGGTCCAGGGAGATCAACAGTGGTAAGTCCAAACCTGTTGAAACTTGTAAGTCCAGAAAGCATGACAGTGGTAAGTCCAAAACGAAAAGAAGTTTGTTGGTCAAACCTCTGAACAAAAGGATAAAAAAACAAAGATCTGGAAAAGGTAAGTCCAAAGTCGGTGAACATCAAGTGAATCAACTTGCAAAGAAAGTTGAAAAGTTATCCACAACATATAATCCTAAGACTGAGAGCAAATTCTCACAAGAATTATTAAACACTCTACCTCCTGTAATCATTGGAAGAAGGAGATGCTACAAGTGCAGAAGTAGAGGACATGAGGCCAAGGACTGTGACAATGAAATCTCAAGGCCTGAACAGGAACAGGGTGATCAGCCTACACAGGATTCAGTTCCTGCTCAAGCTGAACAGTCAGTTCCACAAGATGAAGGTGCTAAGTGCTTAACATCTGAACCTACTATGAAGTGGGTTTCCAAACAAAACTAATGTGTTTAGTTTACTTATCATGTGCAGGGTTCAAGTAAATGGTACTTGGATAGTGGATGTTCAAGGCACATGACTGGGTGGACAGGACTTCTTAGTGAATTCTAGGAAGATGAAGGTCCTAAAGTAACATTTGGTGACAACTCCCATGGAAGAACTAAAGGTTATGGGAAGATGCATGCTGGCAAGGTGACTTTCCAGAAGGTTGCTGATATTGGTAGATTTATACATAAAATATATATCTGATATCTGACATTATCTGGTTTAAATAAATAAAATATAGCCAAAATGAGCTTTAAATGTTTTCTTATTTTATTCAAGGCTATTTCAGGTAGACAAAACGGAAAAATGGATAACACGCGTCAAAACGAGAAAAAACCGCGCAAAAGACGAGGATTTTCTGAAAAAGCCAATTACGCGCCGCGTACCCTATCCATTCCCGCGACACGAACCCAACGACTCCTGTTACAACGGAATGCAAGCTGTCAGGGAATCTTGTCAGGCATCTTTCCGCGGCGCGAAACCTCTTATTTACGCGGCGCGTAAATCAACTTTCACGCCTATAAATAGCAAGCCAAGCCCCATTTGACAAACACACCTTCCAGACCAAAATACACCACTCCAGACGAGTTCAGGTGACTCCAGGGGGCCTTCGGGCTGCTCTGGAGGTTTTCTCGCCTCCTATCCATGTAAATATGTAGTTTATAGCGTAGGTTTGTAGTTTTTGTAGCTGTAGTTGTTTTTCTGTCTTCGGAAACGAGTTCCAGCAAGTTTGTACAAGTTGGGATGTTGTCCAGATGTATTTCTACCTTGTATAATACAGATTGGTATTCTCTTTCCTTTATTTTCGCTTCGTTACAATGAATCCGAATTGATATAAACATGTAGTCGTTATGCGTAGGATTATATTATGATGATTTTACTTAAGACTTGGTATTTATGAAATAATGAAACATTATAATTAGCTATTTTCATAATACTATCATTTCATGAGGGTATTCGGCATCGTAAGTGTTGAAAAACCATTTGCTTAGGATATCTGTATCTTCATACATATATATTCAAACAGACTTATATTTATATGCATTTGCTCATGGACCCACTTGAGGTGTACGATATGTATAAGTCTGGTATGAGTATACAAGGACATTTGCTCATAGACCCACTTGAGGTGTTGAACTGATATATTATCTTAATACCTAAATATATATTCTTACCGGATGTTGACCAACGATGGTATTTACTTTGTCTATTATTTCATTACAAGATAAATACTGACCTTTTATGTAAAACGGGATAACACCCGGGAAGCGGGGTTTTATCTAACTGGTGTTTTAATAATACAGAGATTAAATCAGAGTTACCTTAAGATCGTTTCAAACTAATAAATGATTGGTACCAAATCTACTTTAGAAATCATCTTAATAATTTCACTCATTTTATAACCAGATTAGCTAACACTACTATTAATATTTATTTGGAGGATTCGTGAATTGGCACTTTCTTTTGTTTCCTGCTTTATTTATTTTTCTGCCTAGTATTTAGTTTATTTTTATCCTCACATATCTATCTAACTAGACAGCAGTTTGGAATAGAAGTAGCAATAGCTATCGCCGTACCCGTGTTCGATATAAATCATCGGTCTTACCAACGCACTATACTACACGCGATGGGTCCTCTACCCAGCCGCGCCATGTGCACTCGTACCGTTGTGAAATCCGGTCCGCACGTAAACGCGACACATAGAAGGTTGCATATGTCAAGGGTCTTAAACACAATCTGATAAGTATCAGCCAGTTGTGTGATGAAGACAATATTGTTACATTTAGGAAGAAAGCATGAACTATATATAATGCTAAGGGTAAGCATGTATTAACAGCAAAAAGAGAAAGAGATTTGTATCTACTTGATCTTAATTCTGCTGATCCCTATACTGAAACCTGCTTGTATTCCCAATCTGATCCTAAGCTATCTAATAAAGAGTTAGTCTCTTGATTACTAAAAATCACATTTGTCAAAGACAAACTGTGTTCAGCTTGTAAACAAGGGAAACATCATAAAGGGTCCTATAAATCAAAGCAAAATTTTTCAATAACAGACACATTGGATAAGTTGCATATGGATCTGTTTGGACCCATAAGTACTCCAAGCCTAAGTGGCAAGAAGTACACACTGGTGATAGTAGATGAGTTCTCACGATTCACCTGGGTAATATTCCTAAAAGCCAAAAGTGAAGCTGCCCTAGAGATATTAAGTTTTATCAAAAAGGAAGAGTTGCAAAAAGGTAAGTCTGTATGTCAGTCTACCTATAGAGGAATGATTGGTTCACTACTCTATTTGACATCTAGTAGACCTGATATCATGTTTGTTATATGTGTTTGCGCAAGATATCAGGCAGATCCTAAGGAATCACATCTTCAAGATGTGAAAAGGATCTTTAGGTACCTTAAAGGTACACCAAATCTAGGACTTTGGTATCCAAAGGACTCTAGATTTGAGTTAGTTGGTTTTTCAGATGCTGACTATGCTGGGTGCAAATTAGATAGAAAATCAACAATAGGAGGATGTCAAATGCTTGGAGAGAAGTTAGTAAGCTGGACTAGTAAGAAGCAGAACTCAGTGGCTACTTCAACTGCTGAAGCTGAATATGTTGCAGCACGAAGCTGGTGTGCTCAAATCCTGTAGATGCAACATCAGCTTCAAGACTTTGGTATGAGTTTCAAGAAAACTCCTATCTTTTGTGATAACCAAAGTGCAATAACCATCACTTACAATCCAGTCTTCCACTCAAGAACCAAGCATATTGAAATTAGACATCACTTCATCAGGGACATCGTGGAAAAATGGAAAGTTGAAATCAAATTTATCTCCATTGATGACCATTTGGCAGATATCTTTACAAAACCACTTGATGAAAATAGGTTTATGTATCTGCTAAGTGAATTAGGTATGCTCAACCCCTAGCTATGTGTCTAGAATTTGAGTTTTAGTTTGATAAAGACTAAGCGTCTTAAGCTGAGTGCACGGTTTATAAATAAGTTTTCATAAACTGAATATTTTGTCAAGCTGAATGATGAGTTCACAAGTTTGAGTTAGTCTTAAACATACATGAGTATGTGCTTAACTCAAGTTGTGTGATTGGTTTACACGTTTGGTGAGTTCCAAACTTAGGTTTAATTACTCAGTGTAGTTAAACTATCAGTTTGAGTCTGTCTCAAACATACATGACTTTGTGTCATTAATTCTAATCTATGTGCTCTACCCAAGCTGAGTGTCAATCTCAAGCTGAGTGATCAAATCAAGCTAAGTGCTTGAATTACGCTGAGTGATAAGTTTCCTCAGCTTGGTGTGTCCAAACTATGAATTAATAACACATATTAATTCATAAGTCGTTATGTATTTGAGTCGGTCTCAAATCACATTTTATACCGATTGTGTATTGGTGTAATACAACAATGTAAATAATATTGTTGTAAGTCAATAATACTATCTTACATATTTAACCGTTGGGAGATGATAAGTTTCATCTCGTTTACTGTCACCTTGCGCAATAAATTTGTTATGCATAACGGATAAAAAGGGAATTCCAACGGTAACTTTTCACTCTCCTCAGAAAGGTATATATAACGATCATAACCGGTTTACAAGAGTTTACGCCTATAATTCTATCTTCTCAACTTCTCATACACTCAAATACCTTTTGCGAACACCTCTCTTGCTTCGTGCAATCAGCCGTTCATATTCAAACCCTAAATTGCTTAGTGCGATTTCTAAAATGCTCAGTGCGAATTTTTACTTGCTCAGTGCAAACTCAATAGTTACTCTAGTGTAATTCAACAATGGATGGAACCATTCTTATTCTCGGTGATAGGATTTCCAGAGGTGCTCAAATGAAGAATAATGGTGTGCCGTTGATTCGAATCAACAATCAACGTGCCTGTCTCACAATTTCAGGAGCACCACTCCACATAGTTCCACAACACTTGTTGGAGTTCTGGTACACTTGCTCTTATGACCATAACAGCGGAGAGATCGCTGGCACTGTTCGAAATGGGGATAGAACAGTTATCATAACTGTGCAGCGGCTAAGGGAAGTTCTTCAACTCCCTGAAAATGATGTGTTCGAAGTTGCCGTCACTAGGCAAATGGCAAGGTCAGTCCTACCCAACATGGGTCACCCACAAACGGACGGTGTTATAAAGAAGGCCACTTTAACGAGCTCAAAGCCCAAGTGGTGAAGACACCAAGGGATCTCCATGCACCATTCGTAAGGTACTTATCCTTGGTGGTAGAAGCTGAGCTGGGAGAATTGCTTTATGAAGCTAGATAGGATGTGATCCCTGCTCCCGCACTCAGCTCAAAGATGTTCAACAATGACATCTTTCCAGAGCAGGAAGGTATGAGTGGCCCAATGCGATGGATAGCTGAGTGAGCTTCATCTGAAAATGAAGCTGAGGAGTTGGATTAAGGGGGAGCATCTGGAGCTGAATCAGATCATCGAGCTGAACAGAAATCTCAAGCTAAGTCTTCTTCTCCCTCTAGTTCTAAGTCTTCTTCAGAGTCTGCATTCGTTGCACGAACTAGACAAGGTATAACTCCTCCTCTCTCAACTTCTTCTCACTTATCTCCATCATCATTTGGAGATAAGACTGTGGTAAACCCAATCAAGTCTAACCCATCTCCTCCACCTTCCATTCAACTCCACTCTAATGCCACCCCTAGTATGCCCACTGCTACTAGGGAGAATATCCATACCTATACTCGCAAAACTGCCAAAGGTGGTGCCACTCCTATAGGCATCACTAGAGCTGAGATAACATTGATCCCTCCCCAGGCAGGAGTTGAGGGGGAGACGCCTACTCTTAAGGTGACAACCTCAAGGCTCATATCAACCCTTCAGCCTTATCCGGGTATGGTGTCTACTCAGCCCACACTCTCTAGAGCCATGGGAGAGCTTGTTACTGTGCCTGAGCAGACACACACAGGTAACATTGAAAGAATGACCAATCCCCACGGTCAATCACCCCCTCCAAACCAATAAGCCAACCAGCTACCCATACACTTCACGTTTCGAGCCCAATTACTTCTCTTCACTTCTCACACCAACCTGCACGACCTGACAATGTTTCATCTCTATACCAAGATGAATCACAGGGTCTAAACTCTGGTGCATATGAGTTTGAGGGTCTACACCAACCCTTGGATGATGCACCCAAGTCCAAACCTTCTCAAGCTGACTTGGATGATCTGATGAATTTCTTTAAAGGTAAGTTTGACACATTACACCTCAAGAGAAAGCAAACGAAGAAGAATATGTTGATGATTCTGGATTCTCTGGATGAAGAGGTGCTGAAATTGAAATCTGCAGTTGCTGCCCTTAAACAACACAAGACTTCGACCCCTATTGATGTTGACAAAAAGGGGGAGAAGGTTCAAGAGGCTGAAGCTGAGTCTGTCCAAGCTGAAGCCTTATTACTACTGGCAAAGGGAGCAGATCAAATTGAGGAGGAGAAAGAAATGGAGATAGAAGCTGGGCTGACTGAAAAGGCTAAAGGAAAGAGACCTGTAGTAGTCAGCTCAGATGAATCAGAACCCCCCAAGCAGAAAAGAAGAAAGATGATTCTTAGTGAATCAGCCTCAGATGAAGACTCTGCAGACAAAATGACATTACAAGAAAGAGTTTCTCTGCTGGCAGTGAGAAGATTAGAACAAGAGGATGCTGACCAGCTTGGGATGTCAATCAACGAATTAAGAAGTAGACAAATAGATGTACACGTTATGTTAGCAACTGAGAAAGAAGTAAGAGAACAGGCCTGGGCTGAGCAAATCAGAAAGCAAAATGAGGAACTAGCAAAACTCAGACTGCCAATTGTGCCTAAGGAAGAGAGAGTAAAAGAGCCTTCTGTTGAGAATCAACTTGAAGAGGAAGATATAACTCAGTGTTATACAAGGACCTACTTCTCTTCTCAAATCAATTCACTAGAGTTGAGTTCAATTTAAGGGATCATCATTCTAGAGTTTGTCTTAAGAAATGGTGAAACACCTTCTCTCTAGGATATGAAGAGTGGAAGCAAGTGGCTATACTCATTAACCAGATGGAAAATTCCTCTGCTAGAAGTCAAGTTAAAGATGAAATCTTAAGGCTACTTGCAAGAGCTGATGCGATGAAAATCATACCCAGATCTAAGATAGCATGCCCACTGACCTCCTTTAACAAGATGGGGAAGGATAAGTTGAAAAAGCCAGCTGGATTAGCAAAAGCAGATAAGTACAGTCTAAATCTTCCTAAAGGCATGGAATTCAAAGAAAACACCTATGTGGAAAAGCCTCAAAAAGGAATCATGTACTTAGACAGAAATGGTGAACAATGCTTCCAGTCTGATGTAAACATGTATACATGTGGGGTATCTCAAGTATTTACTCTGAGACTACTAGTGGAAAAGACTGAACAAACTGTCAAGTTCAGATACAGGATTAACAGAACAATACGGTCACAAAAGGATCAGCTTCAACACTTGCCCAATCTGCAAGAACTTCTTGATGATATCAACAAGAAGATTAAAGAGTTTGAAGAGATGAATCCTGAATAGATTAGTTCTATTGTATATATTAGATTAGTTCTATTTTTGTAAGCACTAAGTGTGCATGATCTTAGTGATCAAAATTTTTGTATTCTGATATGTTCAATTAATACAAGTACTAGTTTGATATGTTCAACTATGTTATGATATGTTCATAAATATTAGTCTGATAAGTTCAGCTTGAATGAATAAATGATTAGTTCTTATTCAATAACATGATTGGTTGGTTTGTTCAACTTAAAGTTGGTATGTTCCACTTATAATTGATAAGATCAGTTCAAAAATAAAATTTTAATAAGTTTAAGATTTAAAACATAATTCTGCTAAACAAACTGAAGAACTGTTTGAAGGTTTTGTCATCATCAAATAGGGGGAGTTTATTGGTCAAATGATCTCATTAGTTGAAATTTGATGAGACAAAGTTAAGTTGGTAAGATGAGTTCTAAATACAACTTAAACAGAATATATTGAGTTTGATAAGCTGTGTATCTCACCTAAGATATATATTGAGTTTTCAGCTTGATGAGTTTCAAGCTGAGGGACTCTGCTTATATACTAAGTCAACTCAATAGAGTTGCTAAATAAGTTCTAGCTAACTCTTAGGACTTGTAAGGATGAGTTAATTATTATACATGTTACTTCATGTTTGTTCTCGAAGAACTCAGGTTGATGACATTCAAGCTGAGCTCAGTCCGAGTAAGAAGTCAGTTTAAGAGAATTTGAATATGTTTTAAATTCCTTTTATCTCTCTATATCTACGGCAATGATAATAAGATTCCAGAATCAATATTGAAGATTGGAGACTCAAGATAAGAAGATTCAAGATTCAAGATTCCGGGTCATCCGTTAGTTAGTTAGCAAATTAGGATTAGTTCTACTTTGTTAGGATATGTTGGAACAGGATTATAAATACTTATCTCTTGATAAGTCTTGAGGTACGACGACTACATCAAGAGTTACATAGCCAAAACTCAGTTCACCTCAAACCGTATGTGTTACGAATCTTGATTCATTGTTGGTCAGTTCAACGTGATCTAGATATTCACAGATTGCCAAGTTGTTAGTTTGTTTGAATCTTTACATCTGTTGTGAAGTTGGTAAGTATTCAATCTGTGATCAAATACTGTTTAGAGAGTCGTCCTGTATCTATATTCATAAGTTGATTATAGATAGCAAATTTTGAGAGATTGAGAGATTTGATTTACATTAGGTGTTTACATATCAAGTGTTGCTTACTTGATAGAGTCTGTAATCATCTTCTTATTAATGAAAAGCAAAGCATTCGACTGTTGTGGTTTGATGTGTGTTAACACTTTTTATTGATTTGTTTAATTTTCCGCAGAAAGTGTATTCAACCCGCCTTCTACACAATACTTGTTTGTTGACCTTTTCAGGGACCAACACGGGTGGTGTGAGATTTACTTTTGAAAAACGGGTTTTTGTATTTCCGGTTAAAATGTTTTTAACCAATTCTTATGTATATGGCGCGCGGAGTTTGTAAACCAATTTTAAACTCTTTGGTTTTATTATTTTGAAAAATTTTCTAGCATGCGAAGATCCTAAACAACCATTCAAGAAATAAACAAAATAAAACCAACCACACATGCAATATGAGTCCGGTAACGAGCCAATGGGCAAGTCAAAGTCTACTAAGGAAAAAAATCCAAGACTTTTACGTGTGGTCTCCCACTTGATCCATTGCATCTCCCACCTACCTTCGGATCCAAGTCCGCCAAGACACCCTCCATGGTCCTTCTTGGTTGCTTCGGTCTTCCTTTTCCAATTTACAAAATTTAAAAGGAAATGGCATGCAAGCCACAATTTTGTATTCTAAGATAATACTACTAATTACAAAGAATAGAAGTCGGCATACAAGCCGTTAAATAATTACAAACCGAATAAATAAATTAATTAGTACAAACCAATGTGGTACAAGCCACCAAATGAATGAATAAATTAATTTAAACAACCAACCACATCACATAGGTCTAAAAAGGCTCAAAATGTTACAGGACAAAAATATTACAACCACATACAACAATTACAAATTCTAAGGCATGGTGTGCCATACAAGACCATGCAAATCTTATATGTCTTGGTTAAGATTATCTAAACACTCAAGGCACTAATAATCTTATGTGCATATGTATTAGGAACGTTAAACAAGCCAAAATTCCATATTCATATATACACAATGTAAGTATATGCAATTAACCATTTTCATGTCAAAATGTTAATATACATATAAATACACCAACCAAGACATAAGGCAATTTAAACTAATAATTACCAAAATTCTGGAACAATTCCAGAAAGTACAAGAAGGCCAAAAATCCAACAAAATTGATTTAAGGCAAAAACTATATTCTGCCAGTTGAGAGTTAGCGCCGTTAACCATAAAGGGTTAGCGCCGTTAACATAAGGTTAGCACCGCTAAAGCCAGAAGGCTTAGCGACCGCTATGGCCGGTTTAACGCCGCTAACATGATAAAGTTAGCGCCGCAAAACCCTGGATAGAACAAAAAATCACGTTTTTTTGGACTTTTTTAGGCCACCAAGTGAAAAACTAGTGTAGAGATGGCTCTGATACCACTGTTGGGGTTCGTGGTTGAAGGCAACGGAAGCATGCATGTAATTTTTCAAAACAAAAAAAACCACAAAATGAACCCCAAATGAAGTATCATGCTCTACAACATAGATTTGCAACAAAAAAGACAGAAGAGAAATGAAGGTATATACCATTGATGTCTCTGGATTTGTTGTGTGCTAAGCTCCAAGCCTTGGAACCTTCTTTTTGAGCTATCAAAGTCCACCTGAGATACTTGGTGACCTTGGTGTATTAGCACCCCTTGAACCAAATCAACACTTGAACTTGGCTTCTACAAGAACAACCAAAATCCACCATGAAACTCACTCTATAACTTAGATAACTCTCTATTTGTTTCTAAGTGTATGAACTCAAAAGTGACCAAGTGTAAGACAAAGTAGCAAATGCATGTATTTTATAAGCACAAGATCCCTTCCAGAACTCCCTAAGTCGTCCAAGAGGTCATCATTGCAAATGACATGCATTGGTGGAGAGTGGAGGTGAAAAGAATAAAGTTGTAATCTGTCAGGTGGGTTAGCGCCGCTAGCCGCCCATGTGTAGCGCCGCTACACACTTAAGTGTAGCACCGCTAACGGAGCTGAGTTAGCGACAGAATGGTTAGAGCCACTAACCCATGTCAGATTACCAACTACCATTATTTATTCTTTCTCACCCTCTTCTTTTAGGTTGTTGTCAAGATCAACCCCTGGTGTGTGACCCGCTAGGCCCATACATCATCGGTAGTGATCGATTGGCGTACGTGTGTCAGTGGGCATAATCCTACATTTAGATTAACATATTAGTGACAAAACCTATTTTCACTACGTGAGTTAATCTTGTATGTGAGCGCGCGCGAGAATTGTAAACCATTTTTATCAAATCTCTTGTGATTTAATTAATTTCAAAAATTGTCTAGCATGCGAATCCTAAGAAAACCATGCATGTATATAAATTTACATCACATGCATAAATATATCAAAATTGGTAACCCTTGCCAAAAGTCCTGTGCATTTTTCCGTTAGCCAAAACTGGAAGAACGTGGTCAATGTAAGGGACGAAAGGTCTTTGACGCGAGCTCCAACTAGAACCGCCATCTCTAATAGATTTCACCGACTTCTATGGACACGTTACTCCATCTCCTTTACGGCCCCTTTGTGTGTTCATCCATTCAAAAATTTACAATACATACAATAGAAAATTAAATGGCATGCAAGCCATGATTTTCCTATTTATCTATTACAAATTTACACGGATGAATGAAATGGCATGCAAGCCACAATATTATTACAAATATATCAATTTTAATAAATATTACAGCCCAATGTGACAAAAAATGTCACCAAATGCATCCTAACACCCAAAGTCAACCACAAGGTCAAAGGCAACGTTACCAATCCATACATCCACATACAACCAAACAAATAACATGGTAACAAAATTACCAAAAGGCTTTCTGAAATAGATTTCCAGAAACCAAGAAAAATGCCAAAAACCCGAGACCAAAATAAATTTTATTTTAAAACAGAAAATTGTCCAGCGCGCATAGCGCCGCTAACCCAAAGTTAGCGCCGCTAACCCCCTGTTTCAGAAAACAAAAATTTTCTTTCGGGTTTTCAGACCACTATGTGCATTTCAAGTATGGAGGTGGCTCTGATACCACTTTTGGGGTTTCGGGAACAAACAACAGAAGCAAGCTACAAGATCAAAAGCATAATGTACAAGTCAAGAATGCATAAAAACCCAGAAACCCCAAGAGATGGACCAAACTCCATAACAAGCAAATGCAACATGGAAAAACAAGAAGTAAAGGAGATTATACCCTCTTTGAACTTCTGTAATAGTAGAAAATGATGGTGATGACCAAAGAAGCAAAACTCCTTCTCTACCAATGTCCACCCCGGGTTTGTTCAACCTCCATGTACTAGCATGCCATTGATGATCTTCAAACTTGAAATCATCTCTCGAACACCAACAAATTCGTTTCCTTGCTCTCATCTTCAAGACTTACACCAAAACTCTCAAACTCTCTTCTTCACAAATGGAAGAATATGTTGGTGTATGTGTGTGTAGCAAGAGAGAGTTTCTAAATCAGAATAGGATTCAAAATGACCTCTCTGGATGCTTTCAAAGCCCCAAGGCCGGCCAAAGTGAACCATACACCCATTGGTGGAGAATGGAGGTGCATGCAAAAGTTGTATGCATTCTGACAGGGGTTAGCGCCGCTAACTTTAGAGATAGCGCCGCTAACTCTTAAAGTTAGCGTCGCTATCGGGCTCTAGTTAGCGCCGCTACCCTTAAGGAGATATAGACGCTAACTTTTAAAGTTAGAGCCGCTAACTCCATCAGCATGGCAACTACTTGCAAATTAACAAAATCAGTCCCTCCACTTAGGTTGTTGTCGAGATTGATCCCCGGTGTGTGACCCAACAGGCCCATACATCATCTATAGTGATTCATATGGCGTATGTGTGTCAGTGGGCATATCCCAACATATATATCTTGGTTAAGACTTCTAAACACTCAAGGCACATATAATCATATGTACATATGCATTAGGAACCTTAAACAAGTCTAAATTCCATATTCATATATACACAATGTAAGTATATGCAACTAACCATTTTCATGACAAAATGTTAATCCACATCTAAATACACCAACCAAGATATAAGGCAACTTACTCATATTAAAACTCAAATTCTTGAAAAATTCCAGAAAGTACAAACGAGACAAAAATCAGAAAAAAACTTATTTTTAACCAAAAACATGCATTCTGCTACTGTACAGGTTTCGCGCCGATAACTATAAGAAGTTAGCGCCGCTAAACCAAACTAATCGCGCCGCTAACTATGATAGCAGTTAGCGCCACAAAACTGTCAGTCATTAGCGTCGCTAACTACAAAAAGTTAGCGCCGCTAACTACTGGACGAAGCCAAATTCACATTTTTCCAGATTTTTCAGGCCACTAAGTGCAAAACTAGTTTAGAGGTGGCTCTGATACCACTGTTGGCACCGCTAACCATTAAAGGTTAGCGCCGCGATCGGGACCGAGATAGCGACCTTATGGTTAGCGCCGCTAACCCCGTCCAGCCTGTCAACCATCATCTAACTATTCTTTCATACCCTCCCGTTTAGGTTATTGTCAAGATCAACCCCCGGCGTGTGAACCAATAAGCCCATACATATTTGGCGTATGTGTGTCAGTGGGCATACTCCAACACATTATACAAGGCAACTTAAATAATAAAATTTTTATTTCTGGACATAAAATCCAAAAACTAAAATATAATGTAAAAAACCTGAAACATATTTTTAAAGTTTTAAAAACCAAAAACTGCACTGTCTGGAAGATAGCGCCGCTAAACATAACGAGTTAGCGCCGCTAACTACAAACAGTTAGCGCCGCTAACCCTTCTAGACAGAAAACCAAAAATTTATTTCTGGTTTTTCAGGCCACCATGTGGAAATGTAGCATAGAGGTGGCTCTGATACCACTTTTGGGGTTCTATAAACATAGCGGAATCAAAGGTACAAACATGCATAACATAAATTACAAGCAAACAAAGCATAAAACCCCAAATTGGACCATAACTTTATGCTAACACATGCAACATGAAAAGGAGAAGGGAAAGAAAATATACCCTCTCCTAAGCTCCTGAACAAAGTGGTGTGATGATGGTGATGACTAGAAGCCCACGAAAAAGCTCCCTCTAGTGAAGTCCACCCAGAGTTTGCACCACCTCCTTGTACTAGCAAGCTTGAGATATCTTCAAAGCCTGGAAATCTCTTCAAGAACAGCCGCTAACTCCAGAAACTCGGACCTCTTGGATAGTAAACACATAAGACACTCTTAAAGTAGCTAACTAAGTGTTTAAGTGTGTAAGTGACCAAAGGATTGGAACAAATGAGAAACCAAGGTATTTTATAGACCTTGTGATGCCACTTGAACTCTAAACCCTAAACTGTAAACCCTAAACTATGATAGCAGTTAGCGCCAGTAAACTGTCAGTCATTAGCGTCGCTAACTACAAAAAGTTAGCGCCGCTAACTACTGGACGGAGCCAAATTCACATTTTTCCGGATTTTTCAGGCCACTAAGTGCAAAACTAGTTTAGAGGTGGCTCTGATACTACTGTTGGCGCCGCTAACCGTTAAAGGTTTGCGCCGCGATCGGGATCGAGAGAGCGAACTTATGGTTAGCGCCGCTAACCCCGTCCAGCCTCTCAACCATCATCTAAGTATTCTTTCACACCCTCCCGTTTAGGTTATTGACAAGATCAACCCCCGACGTATGACCCGATAAGCCCATACATATTTGGCATATGTGTGTCAGTGGGCATACTCCAACACATTATACAAGGCAACTTAAATAATAATATTTTAATTTCTGGACATAAAATCCATAAACTAAAATATAATGCAAAAAATCTGAAACATATTTTTAAAGTTTTAAAAACCAAAAACTGCACTGTCTAGAAGATAGCGCCGCTAAACATAACGAGTTAGCGCTGCTAACTACAAACTGTTAGCGCCGCTAACCCTTCTAGACAGAAAACCAAAAATCAATTTCTGGTTTTTTAGGCCACCATGTGGAAATGTAGCATAGAGGTGGCTCTGATACCACCTTTGGGGTTCTATAAACATAGCGGAATCAAAGCTACAAACATGCATAACATAAATTACAAGCAAACAAAGCATAAAACCCCAAATTGGATCATAACTTTATGCTAACACATGCAACATGAAAAGGAGAAGCGAAAGAAAATATACCCTCTCCTAAGCTCCTGAACAAAGTGGTGTGATGATGGTGATGACTAGAAGCCCACGAAAAAGCTCCCTCTAGTGAACTCTACCCCGAGTTTGCACCACCTCCATGTACTAGCAAGCTTGAGATATCTTCAAAGCCTGGAAATCTCTTCAAGAACAGCCGCTAACTCCAGAAACTCGGACCTCTTTGATAGTAAACACTTAAGACACTCTTAAAGAAGGTAACTAAGTGTTTAAGTGTGTAAGTGACCAAAGGTTTGGAACAAATGAGAAACCAAGGTATTTTATAGACCTTGTGATGCCACTTGAACTCTAAACTCTAAACCGTAAACCCTAAACTATGATACCAGTTAGCGCCACTAAACTGTCAGTCATTAGCCTCGCTAACTACAAAAAGTTAGCGCCGCTAACTACTGGACGGAGCCAAATTCACATTTTTCCGGATTTTTCAGTCCACTAAGTGCAAAACTAGTTTAGAGGTGGCTCTGATACTACTGTTGGCGCCGCTAACCGTTAAAGGTTTGCGCCGCGATCGGGATCAAGAGGGCGAACTTATGGTTAGCGCCGCTAACCCCGTCCATCCTCTCAACCATCATCTAAGTATTCTTTCACACCCTCACGTTTAGGTTATTGTCAAGATCAACCCCCGGCGTATGACCCGATAAGCCCATACATATTTGGCATATGTGTGTCAGTGGGCATACTCCAACACATTATACAAGGCAACTTAAATAATAATATTTTAATTTCTGGACATAAAATCCAGAAACTAAAATATAATGCAAAAAACCAGAAACATATTTTTAAAGTTTTAAAAACTAAAAACTGCATTGTCTGGAAGATAGCGCCGCTAAACATAACGATTTAGCGCCACTAACTACAAACAGTTAGCGCCGCTAACCCTTCTAGACAGAAAACCATAAATCAATTTCTGGTTTTTCAGGCCACCATGTGGAAATGTAGCATAGAGGTGGCTCTGATACCACTTTTGGGGTTCTATAAACATAGCGGAATCAAAGGTACAAACATGCATAACATAAATTAAAAGCAAACAAAGCATAAAACCCCAAATTGGAACATAACTTTATGCTAACACATGCAACATGAAAAGGAGAAGGGAAAGAAAATATACCCTCTCCTAAGCTCCTGAACAAAGTGGTGTGATGATGGTGATGACTAGAAGCCCACGAAAAATCTCCCTCTAGTGAAGTCCACCCGGAATTTGCACCACCTCCTTGTACTAGCAAGCTTGAGATATCTTCAAAGCCTGGAAATCTCTTCAAGAACAGCCCCTAACTCCAGAAACTCGGACCTCTTTGATAGTAAACACATAAGACACCCTTAAAGTAGCTAACTAAGTGTTTAAGTGAGTAAGTGACCAAAGGATTGGAACAAATGAGAAACCAAGGTATTTTATAGACCTTGTGATGCCACTTGAACTCTAAACCTTAAACACTAAACCCTAAACTATGATAGCAGTTAGCGCCACTAAACTGTCAGTCATTAGCGTTACTAACTACAAAAAGTTAGCGCCGCTAACTACTGGACGGAGCCAAATTCACATTTTTCCGGATTTTTCAGGCCACTAAGTGCAAAACTAGTTTAGAGGTGGCTCTGATACTTCTGTTGGCGCCGCTAACCGTTAAAGGTTTGCGACGCGATCGCGATAGAGATAGCGAACTTATGGTTATCGCCGCTAACCCCGTCCAGCCTCTCAACCATCATCTAAGTATTCCTTCACACCTTCCCGTTTAGGTTATTGTCAAGATCAACCCCTGGCGTATGACCCGATAAGCCCATACATATTTGGTGTATGTGTGTCAGTGGGCATACTCCAACACATTATACAAGGAAACTTAAATAATAATATTTTATTTTCTGGACATAAAATCCAGAAACTAAAATATAATGCTAAAAACCTGAAACATATTTTTAAAGTTTTAAAAACCAAAAACTGCACTGTCTGGAAGATAGCGCCGCTAAACATAACGAGTTAGTGTCGCTAACTACAGACAGTTAGCGCCGCTAACACTTATAGACAGAAAACCAAAAATCAATTTCTGGTTTTCTCTGACCACCATGTAGAAATGTACCATAGAGGTGGCTCTGATACCACTTTTGGGGTTCTATAAACATAGCGGAATCAAAGGTACAAGCATGCATAACATAAATTACAAGCAAACAAGGCATAAAACCCCAAATTAGACCATAACTTTATGCTAACACATGCAACATGAAAAGGAGAAGGGAAAGAAAATATACCCTCTCCTAAGCTCCTGAACAAAGTGGTGTGATGATGGTGATGACTAGAAGCCCACGAAAAAGCTCCCTCTAGTGAAGTCCACCCCGAGTTTGCACCACCTCCTTGTACTAGCAAGCTTGAGATATCTTCAAAGCCAGGAAATCTCTTCAAAAACAGCCCTTAACTCCAGAAACTCGGACCTCTTTGACAGTAAACACATAAGACACTCTTAAAGTAGCTAACTAAGTGTTTAAGTGTGTAAGTGACCAAAGGATTGGAACAAATGAGAAACCAAGGTATTTTATAGACCTTGTGATGTCACTTGAACTCTAAACCCTAAACCCTAAACCCTAAACTATGATAGCAGTTAGCGCCACTAAACTGCAGTCATTAGCGTCGCTAACTACAAAAAGTTAGCGCCGCTAACTACTGGACGGAGCAAAATTCACATTTTTCCGGATTTTTCAGCCCTATAAGTGCAAAACTAGTTTAGAGGTGGCTCTGATACTACTGTTGGCGCCGCTAACCGTTAAAGGTTAGCGCCGCGATCGTGACCGAGATAGCGACCTGATGGTTAGCGCCGGTAACCCCATCCAGCCTGTCAACCATCATCTAACTATTCTTTCATACCCTCCCGTTTAGGTTATTTTCAAGATCAATCCCCGGCGTGTGACCCGATAAGCCCATACATATTTGGCATATGTGTGTCAGTGGGCATACTCCAACACATTATACAAGGCAACTTAAATAATAAAATTTTAATTTCTGGACATAAAATCCAGAAACTAAAATATAATGAAAAAAACCTGAAACATATTTTTAAAGTTTAAAAACCAAAAACTGCACTGTCTGGAAGATAGCGCCGCTAAACATAACGAGTTAGCGCCGCTAACTACAAACAGTTAGCGACGCTAACCCTTCTAGACAGAAAACCAAAAATCAATTTCTGGTTTTTCAGGCCACCATGTGGAAATGTTGCATAGAGGTGGCTCTGATACCACTTTTGGGGTTCTATAAACATAGCGGAAGCAAAGGTACATAATGCATAACATAAATTACAAGCAAACAAAGAATAAAACCCCAAATTGGACCATAACTTTATGCTAACACATGCAACATGAAAAGGAGAAGGGAAAGAAAATATACCCTCTCCTAAGCTCCTGAACAAAGTGGTGTGATGATAGTGATGACTAGAAGCCCACGAAAAAGCTCCCTCTAGTGAACTCCACGCCGAGTTTGCACCACCTCCTTGTACTAGCAAGCTTGAGATATCTTTAAAGCCAGGAAATCTCTTCAAAAATAGCCCTTAACTCCAGAAACTCGGACCACTTTGACAGTAAACACATAAGACACTCTTAAAGTACCTAACTAAGTGTTTAAGTGTGTAAGTGACCAATGGATTGGAACAAATGAGAAACCAAGGTATTTTATAGACCTTGTGATGTCACTTGAACTCTAAACCCTAAACCCTACACCCTAAACTATGATAGCAGTTAGCGCCACTAAACTGTCAGTCATTAGCGCCGTTAACTACAAAAAGTTAGCGCCGCTAACTACTGGACGGAGCCAAATTCACATTTTTCCGGATTTTTCAGCCCTCTAAGTGCAAAACTAGTTTAGAGGTGGCTCTGATAATACTGTTGGCGCCGCTAACCGTTAATGGTTAGCGCCGCGATCGAGACCGAGATAGCGACCTGATGGTTAGCGCCGCTAACCCCGTCCAGCCTGTCAACCATCATCTAACTATTCTTTCATACCCTCCCGTTTAGGTTATTTTCAAGATCAACCCCCGGCGTGTAACCCGATAAGCCCATACATATTTGGCGTATGTGTGTCAGTGGGAATACTCCAACACAGTATACAAGGCAACTTAAATAATAAAATTTTAATTTCTGGACATAAAATCCAGAAACTAAAATATAATGAAAAAAACCTGAAACATATTTTTAAAGTTGAAAAACCAAAAATTGCACTGTCTGGAAGATAGCGCCGCTAAACATAACGAGTTAGCGCCGCTAACTACAAACAGTTAGCGACGCTAACCCTTCTAGACAGAAAACCAAAAATCAATTTCTGGTTTTTCAGGCCACCATGTGGAAATGTAGCATAGAGGTGGCTCTGATACCACTTTTGGGGTTCTATAAACATAGCGGAAGCAAATGTACATAATGCATAACATAAATTACAAGCAAACAAAGCATAAAACCCCAAATTGGACCATAACTTTATGCTAACACATGCAACATGAAAAGGAGAAGGGAAAGAAAATATACCCTCTCCTAAGCTCCTGAACAAAGTGGTGTGATGATAGTGATGACTAGAAGCCCACGAAAAAGCTCCCTCTAGTGAACTCCACCCCGAGTTTGCACCACCTCCTTGTACTAGCAAGCTTGAGATATCTTTAAAGCCAGGAAATCTCTTAAAAAACAGCCCTTAACTCCAGAAACTCGGACCACTTTGACAGTAAACACATAAGACACTCTTAAAGTAGCTAACTAAGTGTTTAAGTGTGTAAGTGACCAAAGGATTGGAACAAATGAGAAACCAAGGTATTTTATAGACCTTGTGATGTCACTTGAACTCTAAACCCTAAACCCTAAACCCTAAACTATGATAGCAGTTAGCGCCACTAAACTGTCAGTCATTAGCGTCGCTAACTACAAAAAGTTAGCGCCGCTAACTACTGGACGGAGCCAAATTCACATTTTTCCGGATTTTTCAGCCCTATAAGTGCAAAACTAGTTTAGAGGTGGCTCTGATACTACTGTTGGCGCCGCTAACCATTAAAGGTTAGCGCCGTGATCGTGACCGAGATAGCGACCTGATGGTTAGCGCCGCTAACCCCATCCAGCCTGTCAACCATCATCTAACTATTCTTTCATACCCTCCCGTTTAGGTTATTTTCAAGATCAACCCCCGGCGTGTGACCCGATAGGCCCATACATATTTGGCGTATGTGTGTCAGTGGGCATACTCCAACACATTATACAAGGCAACTTAAATAATAAAATTTTAATTTCTGGACATAAAATCCAGAAACTAAAATATAATGAAAAAAACCTGAAACATATTTTTAAAGTTTAAAAACCAAAAAGTGCACTGTCTGGAAGATAGCGCCGCTAAACATAACGAGTTAGCGCCGCTAACTACAAACAGTTAGCGACGCTAACCCTTCTAGACAGAAAACCAAAAATCAATTATTGGTTTTTCAGGCCACCATGTGGAAATGTAGCATAGAGGTGGCTATGATACCACTTTTGGGGTTCTATAAACATAGCGGAAGCAAAGGTACATAATGCATAAAATAAATTACAAGCAAACAAAGCATAAAACCCCAAATTGGACTATAACTTTATGCTAACACATGCAACATGAAAAGGAGAAGGGAAAGAAAATATACCCTCTCCTAAGCTCCTGAAAAAAGTAGTGTGATGATAGTGATGACTAGAAGCCCACGAAAAAGCTACCTCTAGTGAACTCCACCCCGAGTTTGCACCACCTCCTTGTACTAGCAAGCTTGAGATATCTTTAAAGCTAGGAAATCTCTTCAAAAACATCCCTTAACTCCAGAAACTCGGACCACTTTGACAGTAAACACATAAGACACTCTTAAAGTACCTAACTAAGTGTTTAAGTATGTAAGTGACCAATGGATTGGAACAAATGAGAAACAAAGGTATTTTATAGACCTTGTGATGTCACTTGAACTCTAAACCCTAAACCCTAAACCCTAAACTATGATAGCAGTTAGCGCCACTAAACTGTCAGTCATTAGCGCCGCTAACTACAAAAAGTTAGCGCCACTAACTACTGGACGGAGCCAAATTCACATTTTTCCGGATTTTTCAGCCCTCTAAGTGCAAAACTAGTTTAGAGGTGGCTCTGATACTACTGTTGGCGCCGCTAACCGTTAATGGTTAGTGCCGCGATCGAGACCGAGATAGCGACCTGATGGTTAGCGCCGCTAACCCCGTCCAGCCTGTCAACCATCAACTAACTATTCTTTCATACCCTCCCGTTTAGGTTATTTTCAAGATCAACCCCCGGCATGTAACCCGATAAGCCCATACATATTTGGCGTATGTGTGTCAGTGGGAATACTCCAACACATTATACAAGGCAACTTAAATAATAAAATTTTATTTCTGGACATAAAATCCAGAAACTAAAATATAATGAAAAAAACCTGAAACATATTTTTAAAGTTGAAAAACCAAAAACTGCACTGTCTGGAAGATAGCGCCGCTAAACATAACGAGTTAGCGCCGCTAACTACAAACAGTTAGCGACGCTAACCCTTCTAGACAGAAAACCAAAAATCAATTTCTGGTTTTTCAGGCCACCATGTGGAAATGTAGCATAGAGGTGGCTCTCATACCACTTTTGGGGTTCTATAAACATAGCGGAAGCAAAGGTACATAATGCATAACATAAATTACAAGCAAACAAAGCATAAAACCCCAAATTGGACCATAACTTTATGCTAACACATGCAACATGAAAAGGAGAATGGAAAGAAAATATACCCTCTCCTAAGCTCCTGAACAAAGTGGTGTGATGATAGTGATGACTAGAAGCCCACGAAAAAGCTACCTCTAGTGAACTCCACCCCGAGTTTGCACCACCTCCTTGTACTAGCAAGCTTGAGATATCTTTAAAGCTAGGAAATCTCTTCAAAAACATCCCTTAACTCCAGAAACTCGGACCACTTTGACAGTAAACACATAAGACACTCTTAAAGTACCTAACTAAGTGTTTAAGTATGTAAGTGACCAATGGATTGGAACAAATGAGAAACAAAGGTATTTTATAGACCTTGTGATGTCACTTGAACTCTAAACCCTAAACCCTAAACCCTAAACTATGATAGCAGTTAGCGCCACTAAACTGTCAGTCATTAGCGCCGCTAACTACAAAAAGTTAGCGCCACTAACTACTGGACGGAGCCAAATTCACATTTTTCCGGATTTTTCAGCCCTCTAAGTGCAAAACTAGTTTAGAGGTGGCTCTGATACTACTGTTGGCGCCGCTAACCGTTAATGGTTAGTGCCGCGATCGAGACCGAGATAGCGACCTGATGGTTAGCGCCGCTAACCCCGTCCAGCCTGTCAACCATCAACTAACTATTCTTTCATACCCTCCCGTTTAGGTTATTTTCAAGATCAACCCCCGGCATGTAACCCGATAAGCCCATACATATTTGGCGTATGTGTGTCAGTGGGAATACTCCAACACATTATACAAGGCAACTTAAATAATAAAATTTTATTTCTGGACATAAAATCCAGAAACTAAAATATAATGAAAAAAACCTGAAACATATTTTTAAAGTTGAAAAACCAAAAACTGCACTGTCTGGAAGATAGCGCCGCTAAACATAACGAGTTAGCGCCGCTAACTACAAACAGTTAGCGACGCTAACCCTTCTAGACAGAAAACCAAAAATCAATTTCTGGTTTTTCAGGCCACCATGTGGAAATGTAGCATAGAGGTGGCTCTCATACCACTTTTGGGGTTCTATAAACATAGCGGAAGCAAAGGTACATAATGCATAACATAAATTACAAGCAAACAAAGCATAAAACCCCAAATTGGACCATAACTTTATGCTAACACATGCAACATGAAAAGGAGAATGGAAAGAAAATATACCCTCTCCTAAGCTCCTGAACAAAGTGGTGTGATGATAGTGATGACTAGAAGCCCACGAAAAAGCTCCCTCTAGTGAACTCCACCCCGAGTTTGCACCACCTCCTTGTACTAGCAAGCTTGAGATATCTTTAGAGCCAGGAAATCTCTTCAAAAACAGCCCTTAACTCCAGAAACTCGGACCACTTTGACAGTAAACACATAAGACACTCTTAAAGTACCTAACTAAGTGTTTAAGTGTGTAAGTGACCAATGGATTGGAACAAATGAGAAACCAAGGTATTTTATAGACCTTGTGATGTCACTTGAACTCTAAACCCTAAACCCTAAACCCTAAACTATGATAGCAGTTAGCGCCACTAAACTGCAGTCATTAGCGTCGCTAACTACAAAAAGTTAGCGACGCTAACCCTTCTAGACAGAAAACCAAAAATCAATTTCTGGTTTTTCAGGCCACCATGTGGAAATGTAGCATAGAGGTGGCCCTCATACCACTTTTGGGGTTCTATAAACATAGCGGAAGCAAAGGTACATAATGCATAACATAAATTACAAGCAAACAAAGCATAAAACCCCAAATTGGACCATAACTTTATGCTAACACATGCAACATGAAAAGGGGAAGGGAAAGAAAATATACCCTCTCCTAAGCTCCTGAACAAAGTGGTGTGATGATGGTGATGACTAGAAGCCCACGAAAAAGCTCCCTCTAGTGAAGTCCACCCCGAGTTTGCACCACCTTCTTCTACTAGCATGCTTGAGATATCTTCAAAGCCTGGAAATCTCTTCAAGAACAGCCCCTATCTCCAGAAACTCGGACCTCTTTGATAGTAAACACATAAAACACTCTTAAAGTATCTAACTAAGTGTTTAAGTGTGTAAGTGACCAAAGGATTGGAACAAATGAGAAACCAAGGTATTTTATAGACCTTGTAATGCCACTTGAACTCTAATCCTTAAACCCTAAACCCTAAACTATGATAGCAGTTAGCGCCACTAAACTGTCAGTCATTAGCGTCGCTAACTACAAAAAGTTAGCGCCGCTAACTACTGGACGGAGCCAAATTCACATTTTTCCGGATTTTTCAGGCCACTAAGTGCAAAACTAGTTTAGAGGTGGCTCTGATACTACTATTGGCGCCGCTAACCGTTAATGGTTTGCGCCGCGATCGGGATCGAGATAGCGAACTTATGGTTAGCGCCGCTAGCCCCGTCCACCCTCTCAACCATCATCTAAGTATTCTTTCACACCTTCCCGTTTAGGTTATTGGCAAGATCAACCCCCGATGTATGACCCGATTAGCCCATACGTATTTGGCGTATGTGTGTCAGTGGGCATACTCCAACATATTATACAAGGCAACTTAAATAATAAAATTTTAATTTCTGGACATAAAATCCAGAAACTAAAATATAATGGAAAAAACCTGAAACATGTTTTTAAAGTTTTAAAAACCAAAAACTGCACTGTCTGGAAGATAGCGCCGCTAAACATAACGAGTTAGCGCCGCTAACTACAAACAGTTAGCGCCGCTAACCCTTCTAGACAGAAAACCAAAAATCAATTTCTGGTTTTTCAGGCCACCATGTGGAAATGTAGCATAGAGGTGGCTCTGATACCACTTTTGGGGTTTTATAAACATAGCGGAATCAAAGGTACAAACATGAATAACATAAATTACAAGGAAACAAAGCATAAAACCCCAAATTGGACCATAACTTTATGCTAACACATGCAACATATAAAGGAGAAGGGAAAGAAAATATACCTTCTCCTAAGCTCTTGAACAAAGTGGTGTGATGATGGAGATGACTAGAAGCCCACGAAAAAGCTCCCTCTAGTGAAGTCCACCCTGAGTTTGTACCACCTCCTTGTACTAGCATGCTTGAGATATCTTCAAAGCCTGGAAATCTCTTCAAGAACAACCCCTAACTCCAGAAACTCGGACCTCTTTCATAGTAAACACATAAGACACTCTTAAAGTAGCTAGCTAAGTGTTTAAGTGTGTAAGTGACCAAAGGATTGGAACAAATGAGAAACCAATGTATTTTATAGACCTTGTGATGCCACTTGAACTCTAAACCCTAAACCCTAAACTATGATAGCAGTTAGCGCCACTAAACTGTCAGTCATTAGCGTCGCTAACTACAAAAACTTAGCGCCGCTAACTACTGGACGGAGCCAAATTCACATTTTTCCAGATTTTTCAGGCCACTAAGTGCAAAACTAGTTTAGAGGTGGCTCTGATACTACTGTTGGCGCCGCTAACCGTTAAAGGTTTGCGCCGCGATCGGGATCGAGAGAGCGAACTTATGGTTAGCGCCGCTAACCCCGTCCAGCCTCTCAACCATCATCTAAGTATACTTTCACACCCTCCCGTTTAGGTTATTGACAAGATCAACCCCCGACGTATGACCCGATAAGCCCATACATATTTGGCATATGTGTGTCAGTGGGCATACTCCAACACATTATACAAGGCAACTTAAATAATAAAATTTTAATTTCTGGACATAAAATCCAGAAACTAAAATATAATGAAAAAAACCTGAAACATATTTTTAAAGTTTAAAAACCAAAAAGTGCACTGTCTGGAAGATAGCGCCGCTAAAAATAATGAGTTAGCGCCGCTAACTACAAACAGTTAGCGACGCTAACCCTTCTAGACAGAAAACCAAAAATCAATTTCTGGTTTTTCAGGCCACCATGTGGAAATGTAGCATAGAGGTGGCTCTGATACCACTTTTGGGGTTCTATAAACATAGCGGAAGCAAAGGTACATAATGCATAACATAAATTACTAGCAAACAAAGCATAAAACCCCAAATTGGACCATAACTTTATGCTAACACATGCAACATGAAAAGGAGAAGGTAAAGAAAATATACCCGCTCCTAAGCTCCTGAACAAAGTGGTGTGATGATGGTGATGACTAGAAGCCTACGAAAAAGCTCCTTCTAGTGAACTCCACCCCGAGTTTGCACCACCTCCTTGTACTAGCAAGCTTGAGATATCTTTAAAGCCAGGAAATCTTTTCAAAAACAGCCCTTAACTCCAGAAACTCGGACCACTTTGACAGTAAACACATAAGACACTCTTAAAGTACCTAACTAAGTGTTTAAGTGTGTAAGTGACCAAAGGATTGGAACAAATGAGAAACCAAGGTATTTTATAGACCTTGTGATGCCACTTGAACTCTAAACCCTAAACCCTAAACACTAAACTATGATAGCCGTTAGCGCCACTAAACTGTCAGTCATTAGCGTCGCTAACTACAAAAAGTTAGCGCCGCTAACTACTGCATCGAGCCAAATACACATTTTGCCGGATTTTTCAGCCCACTAAGTGCAAAACTAGTTTAGAGGTGGCTCTGATACAATTGTTGGCACCGCTAACCGTTAAAGGTTAGCGCCGCGACCGGGACCGAGATAGCAACCTTATGGTTAGCGCCGCTAACCCCGTCCAGCCTGTCAACCATCATGTAACTATTCTTTCACACCCTTCCGTTTAGGTTATTGCCAAGATTAACTCCCGGCGTGTGACCCGATAAGCACATACATATTTGGCGTATGTGTGTCAGTGGGCATACTCCAACACATTATACAAGGCAACTTAAATAATAATATTTTAATTTCTGGACATAAAATCCAGAAACTAAAATATAATGCAAAAAACCTGAAACATATTTTTATAGTTTTAAAAAACAAAAACTGCACTGTCTGGAAGATAGTGCCGCTAAACATAACGAGTTAGCGCCGCTAACTACAAACAGTTAGCGCCGCTAACCCTTCTGGACAGAAAACCATAAATCAATTTCTGGTTTTTCAGGCCACCATGTGGAAATGTAGCATAGAGGTGGCTCTGATACCACTTTTGGGGTTCTATAAACATTGCGGAGGCAAAGGTACATAATGCATAACATAAATTACAAGCAAACAAAGAATAAAACCCCAAATTGGACCATAACTTTATGCTAACACATGCAACATGAAAAGGAGAAAGGAAAGGAAATATACCCTCTCCTAAGCTCCTGAACAAAGTGGTTTGATGATGGTGATGACTAGAAGCCCACGAAAAAGCTCCCTCTAGTGAAGTACACCTCGTGTTTCCACCACCTCCTTGTACTAGCATGCTTCAGATATCTTCAAAGCCTGGAAATCTCTTCAAGAACAGCCCCTACCTCCAGAAACTCGGACCTCTTTGATAGTAATCACATAAGACACTCTTAAAGTAGCTAACTAAGTGTTTAAGTGTGTAAGTGACCAAAGGATTGGAACAAATGAGAAACCAAGGTATTTTATAGACCTTGTGATGCCACTTGAACTCTAAACCCTAAACCCTAAACCCTAAACTATGATAGCAGTTAGCGCCACTAAACTGTCAGTCATTAGCATCGCTAACTACATAAACTTAGCGACTTTAAGAGTGTCAAAACTAGTTTAGAGGTGGCTCGGATACAATTGTTGGCCATCTAACCGTTAAAGGTTAGCGCCGCGATCGGGACCGAGATAGCGACCTTATGGTTAGCGCCGCTAACCTCGTCCAGCCTGTCAACCATGATCTAACTATTCTTTCACACCCTTCCGTTTAGGTTATTGCCAAGATTAACTCTCGGCGTGTGACCCGATAAGCCCATACATATTTGGCGTATGTGTGTCAGTGGGCATACTCCAAAACATTATACAAGGCAACTTAAATAATAATATTTTAGTTTCTGGACATAAAATCCAGAAACTAAAATATAATGCAAAAAACCTGAAACATATTTTTATAGTTTTAAAAACCAAAAACTGCACTGTCTGGAAGATAGTGCCGCTAAACATAACGAGTTAGCGCCGCTAACTACAAACAGTTAGCGCCGCTAACCCTTCTGGACAGAAAACCATAAATCAATTTATGGTTTTTCAGGCCACCATGTGGAAATGTAGCATAGAGGTGGCTCAGATACCACTTTTGGGGTTCTATAAACATTGCGGAGGCAAAGGTACATAACTCATAACATAAATTACAAGCAAACAAAGAATAAAACCCCAAATTGGACCATAACTTTATGCTAACACATGCAACATGAAAAGGAGAAAGGAAAGGAAATATACCCTCTCCTAAGCTCCTGAACAAAGTGGTTTGATGATGGTGATGACTAGAAGCCCACGAAAAAGCTCCCTCTAGTGAAGTACACCTCGTGTTTCCACCACCTCCTTGTACTAGCATGCTTGAGATATCTTCAAAGCCTGGAAATCTCTTCAAGAACAGCCCCTACCTCCAGAAACTCGGACCTCTTTGATAGTAATCACATAAGACACTCTTAAAGTAGCTAACTAAGTGTTTAAGTGTGTAAGTGACCAAAGGATTGGAACAAATGAGAAACCAAGGTATTTTATAGACCTTGTGATGCCACTTGAACTCTAAACCCTAAACCCTAAACCCTAAACTATGATAGCAGTTAGCGCCACTAAACTGTCAGTCATTAGCATCGCTAACTACATAAACTTAGCGACTTTAAGAGTGTCAAAACTAGTTTAGAGGTGGCTCGGATACAATTGTTGGCCATCTAACCGTTAAAGGTTAGCGCCGCGATCGGGACCGAGTTAGCGACCTTATGGTTAGCGCCGCTAACCTCGTCCAGCCTGTCAACCATGATCTAACTATTCTTTCACACCCTTCCGTTTAGGTTATTGCCAAGATTAACTCTCGGCGTGTGACCCGATAAGCCCATACATATTTGGCGTATGTGTGTCAGTGGGCATACTCCAAAACATTATACAAGGCAACTTAAATAATAATATTTTAATTTCTGGACATAAAATCCAGAAACTAAAATATAATGCAAAAAACCTGAAACATATTTTTATAGTTTTAAAAACCAAAAACTGCACTGTCTGGAAGATAGTGCCGCTAAACATAACGAGTTAGCGCCGCTAACTACAAACAGTTAGCGCCGCTAACCCTTCTGGACAGAAAACCATAAATCAATTTATGGTTTTTCAGGCCACCATGTGGAAATGTAGCATAGAGGTGGCTCAGATACCACTTTTGGGGTTCTATAAACATTGCGGAGGCAAAGGTACATAACTCATAACATAAATTACAAGCAAACAAAGAATAAAACCCCAAATTGGACCATAACTTTATGCTAACACATGCAACATGAAAAGGAGAAAGGAAAGAAAATATACCCTCTCCTAAGCTCCTGAACAAAGTGGTGTGATGATGGTAATGACTAGAAGCCCACCAAAATGCTCCCTCTAGTGAAGTACACCTCGTGTTTCCACCACCTCCTTGTACTAGCATGCTTGAGATATCTTCAAAGCCTGGAAATCTCTTCAAGAACAGCCCCTACCTCCAGAAACTCGGACCTCTTTGATAGTAATCACATAAGACACTCTTAAAGTAGCTAACTAAGTGTTTAAATGTGTAAGTGACCAAAGGATTGGAACAAATGAGAAACCAAGGTATTTTATAGACCTTGTGATGCCACTTGAACTCTAAACCCTAAACTATGATAGCAGTTAGCGCCACTAAACTGTCAGTCATTAGCGTCGCTAACTACAAAAAGTTAGCGCCGCTAACTACTGGACGGAGCCAAATTCACATTTTTCCAGATTTTTCACGCCACTAAGTGCAAAACTAGTTTAGAGGTGGCTCTGATACTACTATTGGCGCCGCTAACCGTTAATGGTTTGCGCCGCGATCGGGATCGAGATAGCGAACTTATGGTTAGCGCCGCTAACCCCGTCCACCCTCTCAACCATCATCTAAGTATTCTTTCACACCCTCCCGTTTAGGTTATTGCCAAGATCAACCCCCGGCGTATGACCCGATTAGCCCATACGTATTTGGCGTATGTGTGTCAGTGGGCATACTCCAACACATTATACAAGGTAACTTAAATAATAAAATTTAATTTCTGGACATAAAATCCAGAAACTAAAATATAATGAAAAAAACCTGAAACATATTTTTAAAGTTTAAAAACCAAAAACTGCACTGTCTGGAAATAGTGCCGCTAAACATAACGAGTTAGCGCTGCTAACTACAAACAGTTAGCGACGCTAACCCTTGTAGACAGAAAACCAAAAATCAATTTCTGCTTTTTCAGGCCACCATGTGGAAATGTAGCATAGAGGTGGCTCTGATACCACTTTTGGGGTTCTATAAACATAGCGGAAGCAAAGGTACATAATGCATAACATAAATTACAAGAAAACAAAGCATAAAACCCCAAATTGGACCATAACTTTATGCTAACACATGCAACATGAAAAGGAGAAGGGAAAGAAAATATACCCTCTCCTATGCTCCTGAACAAAGTGGTGTGATGATGGTGATGACTAGAAGCCCACGAAAAAGCTCCCTCTAGTGAAGTCCACCTCGTGTTTCCACCACCTCCTTGTACTAGCATGCTTGAGATATCTTCAAAGCCTAGAAATCTCTTCAAGAACAGCCCCTAACTCCAGAAACTCGGACCTCTTTGATAGTAATCACATAAGACACTCTTAAAGTAGCTAACTAAGTGTTTAAGTGTGTAAGTGACCAAAGGATTGGAACAAATGAGAAACCAAGGTATTTTATAGACCTTGTGATGCCACTTGAACTCTAAACCCTAAACCCTAAACCCTAAACTATGATAGCAGTTAGCGCCACTAAACTGTCAGTCATTAGCGTCGATAACTACAAAAAGTTAGCGCCGCTAACTACTGGACGGAGCCAAATTCACAGTTTTCCGGATTTTTCAGGCCACTAAGTGCAAAACTAGTTTAGAGGTGGCTCTGATACTACTATTGCGCCGCTAACCGTTAATAGTTTGCGCCGCGATCGGGATTGAGATAGAGAACTTATGGTTAGCGCCGCTAACCCCGTCCACCCTCTCAATGATCATCTAAGTATTCTTTCACACCCTCCCGTTTAGGTTATTATCAAGATCAACCCCCGGCGTATGACCCGATTAGCCCATACGTATTTGGCGTATGTGTGTGAGTGGGCATACTCCAACACATTATACAAGGCAACTTAAATAATAAAATTTTAATTTCTGGACATAAAATCCAGAAACTAAAATATAATGCAAAAAACCTGAAGCATGTTTTTAAAGTTTTAAAAACCAAAAACTGCACTGTCTGGAAGATAGTGCCGCTAAACATAACGAGTTAGCGCCGCTAACTACAAACAGTTAGGACCGCTAACCCTTCTAGACAGAAAACCAAAAATCAATTTCTGGTTTTTCAGGCCACCATGTGGAAATGTAGCATAGAGGTGGCTCTGATACCACTTTTGGGGTTCTATAAACATAGCGGAATCAAAGGTACAAACATGCATAACATAAATTACAAGCAAACAAAACATAAAACCCCAAATTGGACCATAACTTTATGCTAACACATGCAACATGAAAAGGAGAAGTGAAAGAAAATATACCCTCTCCTATGCTCCTGAACAAAGTGGTGTGATGATGGTGATGACTAGAAGCCCACGAAAAAGCTCCCTCTAGTGAAGTCCACCCCGAGTTTGCACCACCTTCTTGTACTAGCAAGCTTGAGATATCTTCAAAGCCTGGAAATCTCTTCAAGAACAGCCGCTAACTCCAGAAACTCGGGCCTCTTTGATAGTAAACACATTAGACACTCTTAAAGTAGCTAACTAAGTCTTTAAGTGTGTAAGTGACCAAAGGAATGGAACAAATGAGAAACCAAGGTATTTTATAGACCTTGTTATGCCACTTGAACTCTAACCCCTAAACCCTAAACCCTAAACTATGATAGCAGTTAGCGCCACTATACTGTCAGTCATTGGCATCGCTAACTACAAAAACTTAGCGCCGCTAACTACTAGACGAAGCCAAATTCACATTTTTCCGGATTTTTCAGGCCACATAGTGCAAAACTAGTTTAGAGGTGGCTCTGATAATATTGTTGGCCCGCTAACCGTTAAAGGTTAGCGCCGCGATCGTGACCTAGATAGGGACCTTATTGTTAGCGCCGCTAACCCCGTCCAGCCTGTCAACCATCATCTAACTATTCTTTCACACCCTCCCGTTTAGGTTATTGCCAAGATCAACCCTCGGCGTGTGACCCGGTAAGCCCATACATATTTGGCGTATGTCTGTCAGTGGGCATACTCCAACACATTATACAAGGAAACTTAACTAATAATATTTTAATTTCTGGACATAAAATCCAGAAACTAAAATATAATGCAAAAAACCTGAAACATATTTTTTAAGTTTAAAAACCAAAAACTGCACTTTCTGGAAGATAACGCCGGTAAACACGCTAACTACAAACAGTTAGCGACGCTAACCCTTCTAGACAGAAAACCAAAAATTAATTTCTGGTTTTTCAGGCCATCATGTGGAAATGTAGCATAGAGGTGGCTCTGATACCACTTTTGGTGTTCTATAAACATAGCGGAAGCAAAGGTACATATTGCATAACATAAATTACAAGCAAACAAAGCATAAAACCCCAAATTGGACCATAACTTTATGCTAACACATGCAACATGAAAAGGAGAAAGGAAAGAAAATATACCCTCTCCTAAGCTCCTGAACAAAGTGGTGTGATGATGGTGATGACTAGAAGCCAACGAAAAAGCTCCCTCTAGTGAACTCCACCCCGAGTTTGCACCACCTCCTTGTACTAGCAAGCTTGAGATATCTTTAAAGCCAGGAAATCTCTTCAAAAACAGCCCTTAACTCCAGAAACTCGGACCACTTTGACAGTAAACACATAAGACACTCTTAAAGTACCTAACTAAGTGTTTAAGTGTGTAAGTGACCAAAGGATTGGAACAAATGAGAAACCAAGGTATTTTATAGACCTTGTGATGTCACTTGAACTCTAAACCCTAAACCCTAAACCCTAAACTATGATAGCAGTTAGCGCCACTAAACTGTCAGTCATTAGCGTCGCTAACTACAAAAAGTTAGCGCCGCTAACAACTGGATGGAGCCAAATTCACATTTTTCCGGATTTTTCAGCCCTCTAAGTGCAAAACTAGTTTAGAGGTGGCTCTGATACTACTGTTGGCGCCGCTAACCGTTAAAGGTTAGCGTCGCGATCGAGACCGAGATAGCAACCTGATGGTTAGCGGTGCTAACCCCGTCCAGCCTGTCAACCATCATCTAACTATTCTTTCATACCCTCCCGTTTAGGTTATTTTCAAGATCAACCCCCGGCGTGTGACCCGATAAGCCCATACATATTTGGTGTTTGTGTGTCAGTGGGAATACTCCAACACATTATACAAGGCAACTTAATTAATAAATATTTAATTTCTGGACATAAAATCCAGAAACTAAAATATAATGAAAAAAACCTGAAACATATTTTTAAAGTTTAAAAACCAAAAACTGCACTGTCTGGAAGATAGCGCCGCTAAACATAACGAGTTAGCGCCGCTAACTACAAACAGTTAGCGACGCTAACCCTTCTAGACAGAAAACCAAAAATCAATTTCTGGTTTTTCAGGCCACCATGTGGAAATGTAGCATAGAGGTGGCTCTCATACCACTTTTGGGGTTCTATAAACATAGCGGAAGCAAAGGTACATAATGCATAACATAAATTACAAGCAAACAAAGCATAAAACCCCAAATTAGACCATAACTTTATGCTAACACATGCAACATGAAAAGGAGAAGGGAAAGAAAATATACCCTCTCCTAAGCTCCTGAACAACGTGGTGTGATGATGGTGATGACTAGAAGCCCACGAAAAAGCTCCCTCTAGTGAAGTCTACCCCGAGTTTGCACCACCTCCTTGTACTAGCATGCTTGAGATATCTTCAAAGCCTGGAAATCTCTCCAAGAACATCCCTTATCTCCAGAAACTCGGACCTCTTTGATAGTAAACACATAAGACACTCTTAAAGTAGCAAACTAAGTGTTTTAGTGTGTAAGTGACCAAAGGATTGGAAAAAATGAGAAACCAAGGTATTTTATAGACCTTGTAATGCCACTTGAACTATAAACCCTAAACCCCAAACCCTAAACTATGATAGCAGTTAGCGCCACTAAACTGTCAGTCATTAGCGTAGCTAACTACAAAAAGTTAGCGCCGCTAACTACTGGACGGAGCCAATTTCACATTTTTCCGGATTTTTTAGGCCACTAAGTGCAAAACTAGTTTAGAGGTGGCTCTGATACTACTATTGGTGCCGCTAACCGTTTATGGTTTGCGCCGCGATCGGGATCGAGATAGCGAACTTATTGTTAGCGCCGCTAACCCCGTCCACCCTCTCAACCATCATCTAAGTATTCTTTCACACCTTCCCGTTTAGGTTATTGTCAAGATCAACCCCCGACGTATGACCCGATTAGCCCATACGTATTTGGCGTATGTGTGTCAGTGGGCATACTCCAACACATTATACAAGGCAACTTAAATAATAAAATTTTAATTTCTGGACATAAAATCCAGAAACTAAAATATAATGCAAAAAACCTGAAACATGTTTTTAAAGTTTTACAAACCAAAAACTGCACTGTCTGGAAGATAGCGCCGCTAAACATAATGAGTTAGCGCCGCTAACTACAAACAGTTAGCGCCGCTAACCCTTCTAGACAGAAAACCAAAAATCAATTTCTGGTTTTTCAGGCCACCATGTGGAAATGTAGCATAGAGGTGGCTCTGATACCACTTTTGGGGTTCTATAAACATAGCGGAATCAAAGGTACAAACATGCATAACATAAATTACAAGCAAACAAAGCATAAAACCCCAAATTGGACCATAACTTTATGCTAACACATGCAACATGAAAAGGAGAAGGGAAAGAAAATATACCTTCTCCTAAGCTCCTGAACAAAGTGGTATGATGATGGTGATGACTAGAAGCCCACGAAAATGCTCCCTCTAGTGAAGTCCACCCTGAGTTTGCACCACCTCCTTTTACTAGCATGCTTGAGATATCTTTAAAGCCTGGAAATCTCTTCAAGAACAGCCCCTAACTCCAAAAACTCGGACCTCTTTGATAGTAAACACATAAGACACTCTTAAAGTAGCTAACTAAGTGTTTAAGTGTGTAAGTGACCAAAGGATTGGAACAAATGAGAAACCAAGGTATTTTATAGACCTTGTGATGCCACTTGAACTCTAAACCCTAAACCCTAAACCCTAAACTATGATAGCAGATAGCGCCACTAAACTGTCAGTCATTAGCGTCGCTAACTACAAAAAGTTAGCGCCGCTAACTACTGGACGGAGCCAAATTCACATTTTTCCAGATTTTTCAGGCCACTAAGTGCAAAACTAGTTTAGAGGTGGCTCTGATATTACTATTGGAGCCGCTAACCGTTAATGGTTTGCGCCGCGATCGGGTTCTAGATAGCGAAATTATGGTTAGCGCCGCTAACCCCGTCCACCCTCTCAACCATCATCTAAGTATTCTTTCACACCCTCCCGTTTAGGTTATAGCCAAGATCAACCCCCGACGTATGACCCGATTAGCCCATACGTATTTGGCGTATTTGTGTCAGTGGGCATACTCCAACACATTATACAAGGCAACTTAAATAATAATATTTTAATTTCTGGACATAAAATCCAGAAACTAAAATATAATGCATAAAACCTGAAACAAATTTTCAAAGATTTAAAAACCAAAAACTGCACTGTCTGGAAGATAGCGCCGCTAAACATAACGAGTTAGCGCCGCTAACTACAAACAGTTAGCGCCGCTAACCCTTCTAGACAGAAAACCAAAAGTCAATTTCTGGTTTTTCAGGCCACCATATGGAAATGTAGCATAGAGGTGGGTCTGATACCACTTTTGGTGTTCTATAAACATAGCGGAATCAAAGGTACAAACATGCAGAACATAAATTACAAGCAAACAAAGCATAAAACCCCAAATTGGACCATAACTTTATGCTAACACATGCAACATGAAAAGGAGAAGGGAAAGAAAATATAACCTCTCCTAAGCTCCTGAACAAAGTGGTGTGATGATGGTGATGACTAGAAGCCCACGAAAAAGCTCCCTCTACCTCTAGTGAAGTCCACCCCGAGTTTGCACCACCTCCTTGTACTAGCATGCTTGAGATATCTTCAAAGCCTGGAAATCTCTTCAAGAAAAGCCCCTAACTCAAGAAACTCGGACCTCTTTGATAGTAAATACATTAGACCCTCTTAAAGTAGCTAACTATGTGTTTAAGTGTGTAAGTGACCAAAGGCTTGGAACAAATGAGAAACCAAGGTATTTTATAGACCTTGTGATGCCACTTTAACTCTAAACCCTAAACCCTAAACTATGATAGCCGTTAGCGCCACTAAGCTGTCAGTCAATAGCGTCGCTAACTACAAAAAGTTAGCGCCGCTAACTACTGGACGGAGCCAAATTCACATTTTGCCGGATTTTTCAGGCCACTAAGTGCAAAACTAGTTCAGAGGTAGCTCTGATACTACTGTTGGCGCCGCTAACCGTTAAAGGTTAGCGCCGCGATCGGGACCGAGATAGAGACCTTATGGTTAGCGCCGCTAACCCCGTCTAGCCTGTCAACCATCATCTAACTATTCTTTCACACCCTCCCGTTTATGTTATTTCCAGGATCAACCCCCGGCATGTGACCCGATAAGCCCATACATATTTGGCGTATGTGTGTCAGTGGGTATACTCCAACACATTATACAAGGCAACTTAAATAATAAAATTATAATTTCTGGACATAAAATCCAGAAACTAAAATATAATGCAAAAAACCTGAAACATTTTTTTATAGTTTTAAAAACCAAAAACTACACTGTCTGGAAGATAGCGCCGCTAAATATAACGAGTTAGCGCCGCTAACTACAAACAGTTAGCGCCGCTAACCCTTCTGGACAGAAAACCAAAAATCAATTTCTGGTTTTTCAGGCCACCATGTGGAAATGTAGCATAGAGGTAGCTCTGATACCACTTTTGGGGTTCTATAAACATAGCGGAAGCAAAGGTACATAATGCATAACATAAATTACAAGCAAACAAAGCATAAAACCCCAAATTGGACCATAACTTTATGCTAACACATGCAACATGAAAAGGAGAAGGGAAAGAAAATATACCCTCTCCTAAGCTCCTGAACAAAGTGGTGTGATGATGGTGATGACTAGAAGCCCACGAAAAATCTCCCTCTAGTGAAGTTCACCCGGAATTTGCACCACCTCCTTGTACTAGCAAGCTTGAGAAATCTTCAAAGCCTGGAAATCTCTTCAAGAACAGCCCCTAACTCCAGAAACTCGGACCTCTTTGATAGTAAACACATAAGACACTCTTAGAGTAGCTAACTAAGTGTTTAAGTGTGTATGTGACCAAAGGATTGTAACAAATGAGAAACCAAGGTATTTTATAGACCTTGTGATGCCACTTGAACTCTAAACCCTAAACCCTAAACCCTAAACTATGATAGCCGTTAGCGCCACAAACTGTCAGTCATTAGCGTCGCTAACTACAAAAAGTTAGCGCCGCTAACTACTGGACGAAGCCAAATTCACATTTTTCCGGATTTTTCAGGCCACTTAGTGCGAAACTAGTTTAGAGGTGGCTCTGATACTACTGTTGGCGCCGCTAACCGTTAAAGGTTAGCGCCATGATCGGGACCGAGATAACGACCTTATGGTTAGCGCCGCTAACCTCGTCCAGCCTGTCAACCATCATCTAACTATTCTTTCACACCCTCCCGTTTAGGTTATTGCCAAGATCAACCCTCGGCGTGTGACCCGATAAGCCCATACATATTTGGCGTATGTGTGCCTGTGGGCATACTCCAACACATTATACAAGGCAACTTAAATAATAAAATTTTAATTTCTGGACACAAAAATCCAGAAACTAAAATATAATTCAAAAAACCTGAAACATATTTTTAAAGTTTTAAAAACCAAAAACTGCACTGTCTGGAAGATAACGCCGCTAAACATAACGAGTTAGCGCCGCTAACTACAAACAGTTAGCGCCGCTAACCCTTCTAGACAGAAAACCAAAAATCAATTTCTGGTTTTTCAGGCCACCATGTGGAAATGTAGCATAGAGGTGGCTCTGATACCACTTTTGGGGTTCTATAAACATAGCGGAATCAAAGGTACAAACATGCATAACATAAATTACAAGTAAACAAAGCATAAAACCCCAAATTGGACCATAACTTTATGCTAACACATGCAACATGAAAAGGAGAAGTGAAAGAAAATATACCCTCTCCGAAGCTCCTGAACAAAGTGGTGTGATGATGGTGATGACTAGAAGCCCACGAAAAAGCTCCCTCTAGTGAAGTACACCCCGAGTTTGCACCACCTCCTTGTACTAGCAAGCTTGAGATATCTTCAAAGCCTGGAAATCTCTTCAAGAACAGCCCCTAACTCCAGAAACTCGGACCTCTTTGATAGTAAACACATTAGACACTCTTAAAGTAGCTAACTAAGTCTTTAAGTGTGTAAGTGACCAAAGGAATGGAACAAATGAGAAACCAAGGTATTTTATAGACCTTGTGATGCCACTTGAACTCTAATCCCTAAACCCTAAACCCTAAACTATGATAGCAGTTAGCGCCACTAAACTTTCATTCATTAGCGTCACTAACTACAAAAAGTTAGCGCCGCTAACTACTGGACGAAGCCAAATTCACATTTTTCCGGATTTTTCAGGCCACGTAGTGCAAAACTAGTTTAGAGGTCGCTCTGATACTACTGTTGGCGCCGCTAACCGTTAAAGGTTAGCGCCGCGATCGGGACCAAGATAGCGACCTTATGGTTAGCGCCGCTAACCCCGTCCAGCCTGCCAACCATCATCTAACTATTCTTTCCCACCCTCCCGTTTAGGTTATTTCCAAGATCAACCCTCGGCGTGTGACCCGATAAGCCCATACATATTTGGCGTATGTGTGTCTGTGGGAATACTCCAACACATTATACAAGGCAACTTAAATAATAAAATTTTAATTTCTGGACACAAAAATCCAGAAACTAAAATATAATGCAAAAAACCTGAAACATATTTTTAAAGTTTTAAAAACCAAAAACTGCACTGTCTGGAAGATAGCGCCGCTAAACATAACGAGTTAGCGCCGATAACTACAAATAGTTAGCGCCGCTAACCCTTCAAGACAGAAAACCAAAAATCAATTTCTGGTTTTTCAGGCCACCATGTGGAAATGTAGCATAGAGGTGGCTCTGATACCACTTTTGGGGTTCTATAAACATAGCGGAATCAAAGGTACAAACATGCATAACATAAATTACAAGCAAAGAAAGCATAAAACCCCAAATTGGACCATAACTTTATGCTAACACATGCAACATGAAAAGGAGAAGGGAAAGAAAATATACCCTCTCCTAAGCTCCTGAACAAAGTGGTGTGATGATGGTGATGACGAGAAGCCCACGAAAAATCTCCCTCTAGTGAAGTCCACCTTGAATTTGCACCACCTCCTTGTACTAGCAAGCTTGAGATATCTTCAAAGCCTGGAAATCACTTCAAGAACAGCCCCTAACTCCAGAAACTCTGACCTCTTTGATAGTAAACACATTAGACACACTTAAAATGGCTAACTAAGTGTTTAAGTGTGTAAGTGACCAAAGGATTGGAACAAATGAGAAACCAAGGTATTTTATAGACCTTGTGATGCCATTTGAACTCTAAACCTTAAACCCTAAACCCTAAACTATGATAGCAGTTAGCGCCACTAAACTGTAAGTCATTAGCGTCGCTAACTACAAAAAGTTAGTGCCGCTAACTACTGGACGGAGCCAAATTCACATTTTTCCGGATTTTTTACGCCACTTAATGCAAAACTAGTTTAGAGGTGGCTCTGATACTACTGTTAGCGCCGCAAACCGTTAAAGGTTTGCGCCGCGATCGGGTTCTAGATAGCGAACTTATGGTTAGCGCCGCTAACCCCGTCCACCCTCTCAACCTTCATCTAAGTATTCTTTCACACCCTCCCGTTTAGGTTATTGTCAAGATCAACCCCCGGCGAATGACCCGATAAGCCCATACATATTTGGCGTATGTGTGTCAGTGGGCATACTCCAACACATTATACAAGGCAACTTAAATAATAATATTTTAATTTCTGGACATAAAATCCAGAAACTAAAATATAATGCATAAAACCTTAAACATATTTTCAAAGATTTAAAAACCAAAAACTGCACTGTCTGGAAGATAGCGCCGCTAAACATAACGAGTTAGCGCCGCTAACTACAAACAGTTAGCGCCGCTAACCCTTCTAGACAGAAAACCAAAAATCAATTTCTGGTTTTTCAGGCCACCATGTGGAAATGTAGCATAGAGGTGGCTCTAATACCACTTTTGGGGTTCTATAAACATAGCGGAATCAAAGGTACAAACATGCATAACATAAATTACAAGCAAACAAAGCATAAAACCCCAAATTGGACCATAACTTTATGCTAACACATGCAACATGAAAAGGAGAAGTGAAAGAAAATATACCCTCTCCTAAGCTCCTGAACAAAGTGGTGTGATGATGGTGATGACTAGAAGCCCACGAAAAAGCTCCCTCTAGTGAAGTCCACCCCAAGTTTGCACCACCTCCTTGTACTAGCAAGCTTGAGATATCTTCAAAGCCTGGAAATCTCTTCAAGAACAGCCCCTAACTCCAGAAACTCGGACCTCTTTGATAGTAAACACATTAGACACTCTTAAAGTAGCTAACTAAGTCTTTAAGTGTGTAAGTGACCAAAGGAATGGAACAAATGAGAAACCAAGGTATTTTATAGACCTTGTGATGCCACTTGAACTCTAATCCCTAAACCCTAAACCCTAAACTATGATAGCAGTTAGCGCCACAAAACTGTCATTCATTAGCGTCGCTAACTACAAAAAGTTAGCGCCGCTAACTACTGGACGAAGCCAAATTCACATTTTTCCGGATTTTTCAGGCCACTTAGTGCAAAACTAGTTTAGAGGTGGCTCTGATACTACTGTTGGCGCCGCTAACCGTTAAAGGTTAGCGCCGCGATCGGGACCAATATAGCGACCTTATGGTTAGCGCCGCTAACCCCGTCCAGCCTGTCAACCATCATCTAACTATTCTTTCACACCCTCCCGTTTAGGTTATTGCCAAGATCAACCCTCGGCGTGTGACCCGATAAGCCCATACAAATTTGGCGTATGTGTGTCTGTGGGAATACTCCAACACATTATACAAGGCAACTTAAATAATAAAATTTTAATTTCTGGACCCAAAAATCCAGAAACTAAAATATAATGCAAAAAACCTTAAACATATTTTTAAAGTTTTAAAAACCAAAAACTGCACTGTCTGGAAGATAGCGCCGCTAAACATAATGAGTTAGCGCTGATAACTACAAATAGTTAGCGCCGCTTACCCTTCTAGACAGAAAACCAAAAATCAATTTCTGGTTTTTCAGGCCACCATGTGGAAATGTAGCATAGAGGTGGCTCTGATACCACTTTTGGGGTTCTATAAACATAGCGGAATCAAAGGTACAAACATGCATAACATAAATTACAAGCAAAGAAAGCATAAAACCCCAAATTGGACCATAACTTTATGCTAACACATGCAACATGAAAAGGAGAAGTGAAAGAAAATATACCCTCTCCGAAGCTCCTGAACAAAGTGGTGTGATGATGGTGATGACTAGAAGCCCACGAAAAAGCTCCCTCTAGTGAAGTATACCCCGAGTTTGCACCACCTCCTTGTACTAGCAAGCTTGAGATATCTTCAAAGCCTGGAAATCTCTTCAAGAACAGCCCCTAACTCCAGAAACTCGGACCTCTTTGATAGTAAACACATTAGACACTCTTAAAGTAGCTAACTAAGTCTTTAAGTGTGTAAGTGACCAAAGGAATGGAACAAATGAGAAACCAAGGTATTTTATAGACCTTGTGATGCCACTTGAACTCTAATCCCTAAACCCTAAACCCTAAACTATGATTGCAGTTAGCGCCAATAAACTTTCATTCATTAGCGTCACTAACTACAAAAAGTTAGCGCCGCTAACTACTGGACGAAGCCAAATTCACATTTTTCCGGATTTTTCAGGCCACGTAGTGCAAAACTAGTTTAGAGGTCGCTCTGATACTACTGTTGGCGCCGCTAACCGTTAAAGGTTAGCGCCGCGATCGGGACCAAGATAGCGACCTTATGGTTAGCGCCGCTAACCCCGTCCAGCGTGCCAACCATCATCTAACTATTCTTTCCCACCCTCCCGTTTAGGTTATTTCCAAGATCAACCCTCGGCGTGTGACCCGATAAGCCCATACATATTTGGCGTATGTGTGTCTGTGGGAATACTCCAACACATTATACAAGGCAACTTAAATAATAAAATTTTAATTTCTGGACACAAAAATCCAGAAACTAAAATATAATGCAAAAAACCTGAAACATATTTTTAAAGTTTTAAAAACCAAAAACTGCACTGTCTGGAAGATAGCGCCGCTAAACATAACGAGTTAGCGCCGATAACTACAAATAGTTAGCGCCGCTAACCCTTCAAGACAGAAAACCAAAAATCAATTTCTGGTTTTTCAGGCCACCATGTGGAAATGTAGCATAGAGGTGGCTCTGATACCACTTTTGGGGTTCTATAAACATAGCGGAATCAAAGGTACAAACATGCATAACATAAATTACAAGCAAAGAAAGCATAAAACCCCAAATTGGACCATAACTTTATGCTAACACATGCAACATGAAAAGGAGAAGGGAAAGAAAATATACCCTCTCCTAAGCTCCTGAACAAAGTGGTGTGATGATGGTGATGACGAGAAGCCCACGAAAAATCTCCCTCTAGTGAAGTCCACCCGGAATTTGCACCACCTCCTTGTACTAGCAAGCTTGAGATATCTTCAAAGCCTGGAAATCACTTCAAGAACAGCCCCTAACTCCAGAAACTCTGACCTCTTTGATAGTAAACACATTAGACACACTTAAAATGGCTAACTAAGTGTTTAAGTGTGTAAGTGACCAAAGGATTGGAACAAATGAGAAACCAAGGTATTTTATAGACCTTGTGATGCCATTTGAACTCTAAACCCTAAACCCTAAACCCTAAACTATGATAGCAGTTAGCGCCACTAAACTGTAAGTCATTAGCGTCGCTAACTACAAAAAGTTAGCGCCGCTAACTACTGGACGGAGCCAAATTCACATTTTTCCGGATTTTTTACGCCACTTAATGCAAAACTAGTTTAGAGGTGGCTCTGATACTACTGTTAGCGCTGCAAACCGTTAAAGGTTTGCGCCGCGATCGGGTTCTAGATAGCGAACTTATGGTTAGCGCCGCTAACCCCGTCCACCCTCTCAACCTTCATCTAAGTATTCTTTCACACCCTCCCGTTTAGGTTATTGTCAAGATCAACCCCCGGCGAATGACCCGATAAGCCCATACATATTTGGCGTATGTGTGTCAGTGGGCATACTCCAACACATTATACAAGGCAACTTAAATAATAATATTTTAATTTCTGGACATAAAATCCAGAAACTAAAATATAATGCATAAAACCTTAAACATATTTTCAAAGATTTAAAAACCAAAAACTGCACTGTCTGGAAGATAGCGCCGCTAAACATAACGAGTTAGCGCCGCTAACTACAAACAGTTAGCGCCGCTAACCCTTCTAGACAGAAAACCAAAAATCAATTTCTGGTTTTTCAGGCCACCATGTGGAAATGTAGCATAGAGGTGGCTCTAATACCACTTTTGGGGTTCTATAAACATAGCGGAACCAAAGGTACAAACATGCATAACATAAATTACAAGCAAACAAAGCATAAAACCCCAAATTGGACCATAACTTTATGCTAACACATGCAACATGAAAAGGAGAAGTGAAAGAAAATATACCCTCTCCTAAGCTCCTGAACAAAGTGGTGTGATGATGGTGATGACTAGAAGCCAACGAAAAAGCTCCCTCTAGTGAAGTCCACCCCAAGTTTGCACCACCTCCTTGTACTAGCAAGCTGGAGATATCTTCAAAGCCTGGAAATCTCTTCAAGAACAGCCCCTAACTCCAGAAACTCGGACCTCTTTGATAGTAAACAGATTAGACACTCTTAAAGTAGCTAACTAAGTCTTTAAGTGTGTAAGTGACCAAAGGAATGGAACAAATGAGAAACCAAGGTATTTTATAGACCTTGTGATGCCACTTGAACTCTAATCCCTAAACCCTAAACCCTAAACTATGATAGCAGTTAGCGCCACAAAACTGTCATTCATTAGCGTCGCTAACTACAAAAAGTTAGCGCCGCTAACTACTGGACGAAGCCAAATTCACATTTTTCCGGATTTTTCAGGCCACTTAGTGCAAAACTAGTTTAGAGGTGGCTCTGATACTACTGTTGGCGCCGCTAACCGTTAAAGGTTAGCGCCGCGATCGGGACCAATATAGCGACCTTATGGTTAGCGCCGCTAACCCCGTCCAGCCTGTCAACCATCATCTAACTATTCTTTCACACCCTCCCGTTTAGGTTATTGCCAAGATCAACCCTCGGCGTGTGACCTGATAAGCCCATACAAATTTGGCGTATGTGTGTCTGTGGGAATACTCCAACACATTATACAAGGCAACTTAAATAATAAAATTTTAATTTCTGGACCCAAAAATCCAGAAACTAAAATATAATGCAAAAAACCTTAAACATATTTTTAAAGTTTTAAAAACCAAAAACTGCACTGTCTGGAAGATAGCGCCGCTAAACATAACGAGTTAGCGCTGATAACTACAAATAGTTAGCGCCGCTAACCCTTCTAGACAGAAAACCAAAAATCAATTTCTGGTTTTTCAGGCCACCATGTGGAAATGTAGCATAGAGGTGGCTCTGATACCACTTTTGGGGTTCTATAAACATAGCGGAATCAAAGATACAAACATGCATAACATAAATTACAAGCAAACAAAGCATAAAACCCCAAATTGGACCATAACTTTATGCTAACACATGCAACATGAAAAGGAGAAGGGAAAGAAAATATACCCTCTCCTAAGCTCCTGAACAAAGTGGTGTGATGATGGTGATGACTAGAAGCCCACGAAAAATCTCCCTCTAGTGAGGTCCACCCGGAATTTGCACCACCTCCTTGTACTAGCAAGCTTGAGATATCTTCAAAGACTGGAAATCTCTTCAAGAACAGCCCCTAACTCCAGAAACTCTGACCTCTTTTATAGTAAACACATTAGACACACTTAAAATGGCTAACTAAGTGTTTAAGTGTGTAAGTGACCAAAGGATTGAAACAAATGAGAAACCAAGCTATTTTATAGACCTTGTGATGCCATTTGAACTCTAAACCCTAAACCCTAAACTATGATAGCAGTTAGCGCCACTAAACTGTAAGTCATTAGCGTCGCTAACTACAAAAAGTTAGCGCCGCTAACTACTGGACGGAGCCAAATTTACATTTTTCCGGATTTTTTACGCCACTTAATGCAAAACTAGTTTAGAGGTGGCTCTGATACTACTGTTAGCGCCGCTAACCGTTAAAGGTTTGCGCCGCGATCGGGTTCTAGATAGCGAACTTATGGTTAGCGCCGCTAACCCCGTCCACCCTCTCAACCTTCATCTAAGTATTCTTTCACACCCTCCCGTTTAGGTTATTGTCAAGATCAACCCCCGGCGTATGACCCGATAAGCCCATACATATTTGGCGTATGTGTGTCAGTGGGCATACTCCAACACATTATACAAGGCAACTTAAATAATAATATTTTAATTTCTGGACATAAAATCCAGAAACTAAAATATAATGCATAAAACCTTAAACATATTTTCAAAGATTTAAAAACCAAAAACTGCACTGTCTGGAAGATAGCGCCGCTAAACATAACGAGTTAGCGCCGCTAACTACAAACAGTTAGCGCCGCTAACCCTTCTAGACAGAAAACCAAAAATCAATTTCTGGTTTTTCAGGCCACCATGTGGAAATGTAGCATAGAGGTGGCTCTAATACCACTTTTGGGGTTCTATAAACATAGCGGAATCAAAGGTACAAACATGCATAACATAAATTACAAGCAAACAAAGCATAAAACCCCAAATTGGACCATAACTTTATGCTAACACATGCAACATGAAAAGGAGAAGTGAAAGAAAATATACCCTCTCCTAAGCTCCTGAACAAAGTGGTGTGATGATGGTGATGACTAGAAGCCCACGAAAAAGCTCCCTCTAGTGAAGTCCACCCCGAGTTTGCACCACCTCCTTGTACTAGCAAGCTTGAGATATCTTCAAAGCCTGGAAATCTCTTCAAGAACAGCCCCTAACTCCAGAGCCTCGGACCTCTTTGATAGTAAACACATTAGACACTCTTAAAGTAGCTAACTAAGTCTTTAAGTGTGTAAGTGACCAAAGGAATGGAACAAATGAGAAACCAAGCTATTTTATAGACCTTGTGATGCCACTTGAACTCTAATCCCTAAACCCTAAACCCTAAACTATGATAGCAGTTAGCGCCACAAAACTGTCATTCATTAGCGTCGCTAACTACAAAAAGTTAGCGCCGCTAACTACTGGACGAAGCCAAATTCACATTTTTCCGGATTTTTCAGGCCACTTAGTGCAAAACTAGTTTAGAGGTGGCTCTGATACTACTGTTGGCGCCGCTAACCGTTAAATGTTAGCGTCGCGATCGGGACCAATATAGCGACCTTATGGTTAGCGCCGCTAACCCCGTCCAGCCTGTCAACCATCATCTAACTATTCTTTCACACCCTCCCGTTTAGGTTATTGCCAAGATCAACCCTCGGCGTGTGACCCGATAAGCCCATACAAATTTGGCGTATGTGTGTCTGTGGGAATACTCCAACACATTATACAAGGCAACTTAAATAATAAAATTTTAATTTCTGGACCCAAAAATCCAGAAACTAAAATATAATGCAAAAAACCTTAAACATATTTTTAAAGTTTTAAAAACCAAAAACTGCACTGTCTGGAAGATAGCGCCGCTAAACATAACGAGTTAGCGCTGATAACTACAAATAGTTAGCGCCGCTAACCCTTCTAGACAGAAAACCAAAATCAATTTCTGGTTTTTCAGGCCACCATGTGGAAATGTAGCATAGAGGTGGCTCTGATACCACTTTTGGGGTTCTATAAACATAGCGGAATCAAAGATACAAACATGCATAACATAAATTACAAGCAAACAAAGCATAAAACCCCAAATTGGACCATAACTTTATGCTAACACATGCAACATGAAAAGGAGAAGGGAAAGAAAATATACCCTCTCCTAAGCTCCTGAACAAAGTGGTGTGATGATGGTGATGACTAGAAGCCCACGAAAAATCTCCCTCTAGTGAAGTCCACCCGGAATTTGCACCACCTCCTTGTACTAGCAAGCTTGAGATATCTTCAAAGCCTGGAAATCTCTTCAAGAACAGCCCCTAACTCCAGAAACTCTTACCTCTTTTATAGTAAACACATTAGACACACTTAAAATGGCTAACTAAGTGTTTAAGTGTGTAAGTGACCAAAGGATTGAAACAAATGAGAAACCAAGCTATTTTATAGACCTTGTGATGCCATTTGAACTCTAAACCCTAAACCCTAAACTATGATAGCAGTTAGCGCCACTAAACTGTAAGTCATTAGCGTCGCTAACTACAAAAAGTTAGCGCCGCTAACTACTGGACGGAGCCAAATTCACATTTTTCCGGATTTTTTACGCCACTTAATGCAAAACTAGTTTAGAGGTGGCTCTGATACTACTGTTAGCGCCGCTAACCGTTAAAGGTTTGCGCCGCGATCGGGTTCTAGATAGCGAACTTATGGTTAGCGCCGCTAACCCCGTCCACCCTCTCAACCTTCATCTAAGTATTCTTTCACACCCTCCCGTTTAGGTTATTGTCAAGATCAACCCCCGGCGTATGACCCGATAAGCCCATACATATTTGGCGTATGTGTGTCAGTGGGCATACTCCAACACATTATACAAGGCAACTTAAATAATAATATTTTAATTTCTGGACATAAAATCCAGAAACTAAAATATAATGCATAAAACCTTAAACATATTTTCAAAGATTTAAAAACCAAAAACTGCACTGTCTGGAAGATAGCGCCGCTAAACATAACGAGTTAGCGCCGCTAACCCTTCTAGACAGAAAACCAAAAATCAATTTCTGGTTTTTCAGGCCACCATGTGGAAATGTAGCATAGAGGTGGCTCTAATACCACTTTTGGGGTTCTATAAACATAGCGGAATCAAAGGTACAAACATGCATAACATAAATTACAAGCAAACAAAGCATAAAACCCCAAATTGGACCATAACTTTATGCTAACACATGCAACATGAAAAGGAGAAGTGAAAGAAAATATACCCTCTCCTAAGCTCCTGAACAAAGTGGTGTGATGATGGTGATGACTAGAAGCCCACGAAAAAGCTCCCTCTAGTGAAGTCCACCCCAAGTTTGCACCACCTCCTTGTACTAGCAAGCTTGAGATATCTTCAAAGCCTGGAAATCTCTTCAAGAACAGCCCCTAACTCCAGAAACTCGGACCTCTTTGATAGTAAACACATTAGACACTCTTAAAGTAGCTAACTAAGTCTTTAAGTGTGTAAGTGACCAAAGGAATGGAACAAATGAGAAACCAAGGTATTTTATAGACCTTGTGATGCCACTTGAACTCTAATCCCTAAACCCTAAACCCTAAACTATGATAGCAGTTAGCGCCACAAAACTGTCATTCATTAGCGTCGCTAACTACAAAAAGTTAGCGCCGCTAACTACTGGACGAAGCCAAATTCACATTTTTCCGGATTTTTCAGGCCACTTAGTGCAAAACTAGTTTAGAGGTGGCTCTGATACTACTGTTGGCGCCGCTAACCGTTAAAGGTTAGCGCCGCGATCGGGACCAATATAGCGACCTTATGGTTAGCGCCGCTAACCCCGTCCAGCCTGTCAACCATCATCTAACTATTCTTTCACACCCTCCCGTTTAGGTTATTGCCAAGATCAACCCTCGGCGTGTGACCCGATAAGCCCATACAAATTTGGCGTATGTGTGTCTGTGGGAATACTCCAACACATTATACAAGGCAACTTAAATAATAAAATTTTAATTTCTGGACCCAAAAATCCAGAAACTAAAATATAATGCAAAAAACCTTAAACATATTTTTAAAGTTTTAAAAACCAAAAACTGCACTGTCTGGAAGATAGCGCCGCTAAACATAACGAGTTAGCGCTGATAACTACAAATAGTTAGCGCCGCTAACCCTTCTAGACAGAAAACCAAAATCAATTTCTGGTTTTTCAGGCCACCATGTGGAAATGTAGCATAGAGGTGGCTCTGATACCACTTTTGGGGTTCTATAAACATAGCGGAATCAAAGATACAAACATGCATAACATAAATTACAAGCAAACAAAGCATAAAACCCCAAATTGGACCATAACTTTATGCTAACACATGCAACATGAAAAGGAGAAGGGAAAGAAAATATACCCTCTCCTAAGCTCCTGAACAAAGTGGTGTGATGATGGTGATGACTAGAAGCCCACGAAAAATCTCCCTCTAGTGAAGTCCACCCGGAATTTGCACCACCTCCTTGTACTAGCAAGCTTGAGATATCTTCAAAGCCTGGAAATCTCTTCAAGAACAGCCCCTAACTCCAGAAACTCTTACCTCTTTTATAGTAAACACATTAGACACACTTAAAATGGCTAACTAAGTGTTTAAGTGTGTAAGTGACCAAAGGATTGAAACAAATGAGAAACCAAGCTATTTTATAGACCTTGTGATGCCATTTGAACTCTAAACCCTAAACCCTAAACTATGATAGCAGTTAGCGCCACTAAACTGTAAGTCATTAGCGTCGCTAACTACAAAAAGTTAGCGCCGCTAACTACTGGACGGAGCCAAATTCACATTTTTCCGGATTTTTTACGCCACTTAATGCAAAACTAGTTTAGAGGTGGCTCTGATACTACTGTTAGCGCCGCTAACCGTTAAAGGTTTGCGCCGCGATCGGGTTCTAGATAGCGAACTTATGGTTAGCGCCGCTAACCCCGTCCACCCTCTCAACCTTCATCTAAGTATTCTTTCACACCCTCCCGTTTAGGTTATTGTCAAGATCAACCCCCGGCGTATGACCCGATAAGCCCATACATATTTGGCGTATGTGTGTCAGTGGGCATACTCCAACACATTATACAAGGCAACTTAAATAATAATATTTTAATTTCTGGACATAAAATCCAGAAACTAAAATATAATGCATAAAACCTTAAACATATTTTCAAAGATTTAAAAACCAAAAACTGCACTGTCTGGAAGATAGCGCCGCTAAACATAACGAGTTAGCGCCGCTAACCCTTCTAGACAGAAAACCAAAAATCAATTTCTGGTTTTTCAGGCCACCATGTGGAAATGTAGCATAGAGGTGGCTCTAATACCACTTTTGGGGTTCTATAAACATAGCGGAATCAAAGGTACAAACATGCATAACATAAATTACAAGCAAACAAAGCATAAAACCCCAAATTGGACCATAACTTTATGCTAACACATGCAACATGAAAAGGAGAAGTGAAAGAAAATATACCCTCTCCTAAGCTCCTGAACAAAGTGGTGTGATGATGGTGATGACTAGAAGCCCACGAAAAAGCTCCCTCTAGTGAAGTCCACCCCGAGTTTGCACCACCTCCTTGTACTAGCAAGCTTGAGATATCTTCAAAGCCTGGAAATCTCTTCAAGAACAGCCCCTAACTCCAGAAACTCGGACCTCTTTGATAGTAAACACATTAGACACTCTTAAAGTAGCTAACTAAGTCTTTAAGTGTGTAAGTGACCAAAGGAATGGAACAAATGAGAAACCAAGGTATTTTATAGACCTTGTGATGCCACTTGAACTCTAATCCCTAAACCCTAAACCCTAAACTATGATAGCAGTTAGCGCCACAAAACTGTCATTCATTAGCGTCGCTAACTACAAAAAGTTAGCGCCGCTAACTACTGGACGAAGCCAAATTCACATTTTTCCGGATTTTTCAGGCCACTTAGTGCAAAACTAGTTTAGAGGTGGCTCTGATACTACTGTTGGCGCCGCTAACCGTTAAATGTTAGCGCCGCGATCGGGACCAATATAGCGACCTTATGGTTAGCGCCGCTAACCCCGTCCAGCCTGTCAACCATCATCTAACTATTCTTTCACACCCTCCCGTTTAGGTTATTGCCAAGATCAACCCTCGGCGTGTGACCCGATAAGCCCATACAAATTTGGCGTATGTGTGTCTGTGGGAATACTCCAACACATTATACAAGGCAACTTAAATAATAAAATTTTAATTTCTGGACCCAAAAATCCAGAAACTAAAATATAATGCAAAAAACCTTAAACATATTTTTAAAGTTTTAAAAACCAAAAACTGCACTGTCTGGAAGATAGCGCCGCTAAACATAACGAGTTAGCGCTGATAACTACAAATAGTTAGCGCCGCTAACCCTTCTAGACAGAAAACCAAAAATCAATTTCTGGTTTTTCAGGCCACCATGTGGAAATGTAGCATAGAGGTGGCTCTGATACCACTTTTGGGGTTCTATAAACATAGCGGAATCAAAGATACAAACATGCATAACATAAATTACAAGCAAACAAAGCATAAAACCCCAAATTGGACCATAACTTTATGCTAACACATGCAACATGAAAAGGAGAAGGGAAAGAAAATATACCCTCTCCTAAGCTCCTGAACAAAGTGGTGTGATGATGGTGATGACTAGAAGCCCACGAAAAATCTCCCTCTAGTGAAGTCCACCCGGAATTTGCACCACCTCCTTGTACTAGCAAGCTTGAGATATCTTCAAAGCCTGGAAATCTCTTCAAGAACAGCCCCTAACTCCAGAAACTCTGACCTCTTTTATAGTAAACACATTAGACACACTTAAAATGGCTAACTAAGTGTTTAAGTGTGTAAGTGACCAAAGGATTGAAACAAATGAGAAACCAAGCTATTTTATAGACCTTGTGATGCCATTTGAACTCTAAACCCTAAACCCTAAACTATGATAGCAGTTAGCGCCACTAAACTGTAAGTCATTAGCGTCGCTAACTACAAAAAGTTAGCGCCGCTAACTACTGGACGGAGCCAAATTCACATTTTTCCGGATTTTTTACGCCACTTAATGCAAAACTAGTTTAGAGGTGGCTCTGATACTACTGTTAGCGCCGCTAACCGTTAAAGGTTTGCGCCGCGATCGGGTTCTAGATAGCGAACTTATGGTTAGCGCCGCTAACCCCGTCCACCCTCTCAACCTTCATCTAAGTATTCTTTCACACCCTCCCGCTTAGGTTATTGTCAAGATCAACCCCCGGCGTATGACCCGATAAGCCCATACATATTTGGCGTATGTGTGTCAGTGGGCATACTCCAACACATTATACAAGGCAACTTAAATAATAATATTTTAATTTCTGGACATAAAATCCAGAAACTAAAATATAATGCATAAAACCTGAAACATATTTTCAAAGATTTAAAAACCAAAAACTACACTGTCTGGAAGATAGCGCCGCTAAACATAACGAGTTAGCGCCGCTAACTACAAACAGTTAGCGCCGCTAACCCTTCTAGACAGAAAACCAAAAATCAATTTCTGGTTTTTCAGGCCACCATGTGGAAATGTAGCATAGAGGTGGCTATGATACCACTTTTGGGGTTCTATAAACATAGCGTAATCAAAGGTACAAACATGCATAACATAAATTACAAGCAAACAAAGCATAAAACCCCAAATTGGACCATAACTTTATGCTAACACATGCAACATGAAAAGGAGAAGTGAAAGAAAATATACCCTCTCCTAAGCTCCTGAACAAAGTGGTGTGATGATGGTGATGACTAGAAGCCCACGAAAAATCTCCCTCTAGTGAAGTCCACCCCGAGTTTGCACCACCTCCTTGTACTAGCATGCTTGAGATATCTTCAAAGCCTGGAAATCTCTTCAAGAACAGCCCCTAACTCTAGAAACTCAGACCTCTTTGATAGTAAACACATTAGACACTCTTAAAGTAGCTAATTAAGTGTTTAAGTGTGTAAGTGACCAAAGGATTGGAACAAATGAGAAACCAAGGTATTTTATAGACCTTGTGATGCCACTTGAACTCTAAACCCTAAACCCTAAACTATGATAGCAGTTAGCGCCACTAAACTATAAGTCAATAGCGTCGCTAACTACAAAAAGTTAGCGCCGCTAACTACTGGACGGAGCCAAATTCACATTTTGCCGGATTTTTCAGGCCACTAAGTACAAAACTAGTTTGGAGGTAGCTCTGATACTACTGTTGGCGCCGCTAACCGTTAAAGGTTAGCGCCGCGATCGGGACCGAGATAGGGACCTTATGGTTAGCGCCGCTAACCCCGTCCAGCCTGTCAACCATCATCTAACTATTCTTTCACACCCTCCCGTTTAGGTTATTTCCAAGATCAACCCCCGGCGTGTGACCCGATGAGCCCATACATATTTGGCGTATGTATGTCAGTGGGCATACTCCAACACATTATGCAAGGCAACTTTAATAATAAAATTTTAATTTCTGGACATAAAATCCAGAAATTAAAATATAATGCAAAAAACCTGAAACATAATTTTATAGTTTGAAAAACCAAAAACTACACTGTCTGGAAGATAGCGCCGCTAAAATTAACGAGTTAGGGCCGCTAACTACAAACAGTTAGCGCCGCTAACCCTTCTGGACAGAAAACCAAAAATCAATTTATGGATTTTCAGGCCACAATGTGGAAATGTAGCATAGAAGTGGCTCTGATACCACTTTTGGGGTTCTATAAACATAGCGGAACCAAAGGTACGTAATGCATAACATAAATTACAAGCAAACAAAGCATAAAACCCCAAATTGGACCATAACTTTATGCTAACACATGCAACATGAAAAGGAGAAGGGAAATAAAATATACCCTCTCCTAAGCTCCTGAACAAAGTGGTGTGATGATGGTGATGACTAGAAGCCCACGAAAAAGCTCCCTCTAGTGAAGTCCACCCCGAGTTTGCACCACCTCCTTATACTAGCAGGCTTGAGATATCTTCAAAGCCTGGAAATCTTTTCAAGAACTGCCCCTAACTCCAGAAACTCGGACCTCTTTGATAGTAAACACATAAGACACTCTTAAAGTAGCTAACTAAGTGTTTAAGTGTGTATGTGACCAAAGGATTGTAACAAATGAGAAACCAAGGTATTTTATAGACCTTGTGAGGCCACTTGAACTCTAAACCCTAAACCCTATACCCTAAACTATGATAGCCGTTAGCGCCACTAAACTGTCAGTCATTAGCGTCGCTAACTACAAAATGTTAGCGCCGCTAATTACTGCACGGAGCCAAATTCACATTTTGCCGGATTTTTCAGGCCACTAAGTGCAAAACTAGTTTAGAGGTGGCTCTGATACAACTGTTGGCACCGCTAACCGTTAAAGGTTAGCGCCGCGATCGGGACCGAGATAGCGAGTTTATGGTTAGCGCCGCTAACCCCGTCCAGCTCGTCAACCATCATCTAACTATTCTTTCACACCCTCCCGTGTAGGTTACCCCGGCGTATGACCCGATAAGCCCATACATATTTGGCGTATGTGTGTCAGTGGGCATACTCCAACACATTATACAAGGCAACTTAAATAATTATATTTTAATTTCTGGACATAAAATCCATAAACTAAAATATAATGCATAAAACCTGAAACATATTTTCAAAGATTTAAAAACCAAAAACTGCACTGTCTGGAAGATAGCGCCGCTAAACATAACGAGTTAGCGCCGCTAACTACAAACAGCTAGCGCCGCTAACCCTTCTAGACAGAAAACCAAAAATCAATTTCTGGTTTTTCAGGCAACCATGTGGAAATGTAGCATAGAGGTAGCTCTGATACCACTTTTGGGGTTCTATAAACATAGCGGAATCAAAGGTACAAACATGCAGAACATAAATTAGAAGCAAACAACGTATAAAACCCCAAATTGAACCATAACTTTATGCTAACACATGCAATATGAAAAGGAGAAGGGAAAGAAAATATACCCTCTCCTAAGCTCCTGAACAAAGTGGTGTGATGATGGTGATGACTAGAAGCCCACGAAAAAGCTCCCTCTACTTCTAGTGATGTCCACCCCGAGTTTGCACCACCTCTTTGTACTAGCAAGCTTGAGACATCTTCAAAGCCTGGAAATCTCTTCAAGAACAGCCCCTAACTCCAGAAACTCGGACCTCTTTGATAGTAATCACATAAGACACCCTTAAAGTAGCTAACTAAGTGTTTAAGTGTGGAAGTGACCAATGGATTGGAACAAATGAGAAACCAAGGTATTTTAGAGACCTTGTGATGCCACTTGAACTCTAAACCCTAAACCCTAAACCCTAAACTATGATAGCAGTTAGCGCCACTAAATTGTCAATCATTAGCGTCGCTAACTACAAAATGTTAGCGCCGCTAACTACTGGACAGAGCCAAATTCACATTTTTCCGGATTTTTCAGGCCACTAAGTGCAAAACTAGTTTAGAGGTGGCTCTGATACTACTATTGCGCCGCTAACCGTTAATGGTTTGCGCCGCGATCGGGATTGACATAGAGAACTTATGGTTAGCGCCGCTAACCCCGTCCACCCTCTCAACCATCATCTAAGTATTCTTTCACACCTTCCCGTTTAGGTTATTATCAAGATCAACCCCCGGCGTATGACCCGATTAGCCCATACGTATTTGGCGTATGTGTGTCAGTGGGCATACTCCAACACATTATACAAGGCAACTTGAATAATAAAATTTTAATTTCTGGACATAAAATCCAGAAACTAAAATATAATGCATAAAACCTGAAACAAATTTTGAAAGATTTAAAAACCAAAAACTGCACTGTCTGCTAGATAGCGCCGCTAAACATAACGAGTTAGCGCCGCTAACTACAAACAGTTAGCGCCGCTAACCCTTCTAGACAGAAAACCAAAAGTCAATTTCTGGTTTTTCAGGCCACCATATGGAAATGTAGCATAGAGGTGGCTCTGATACCACTTTTGGTGTTCTATAAACATAGCGGAATCAAAGGTACAAACATGCATAACATAAATTACAAGCAAACAAAGCATAAAACCCCAAATTGGACCATAACTTTATGCTAACACATGCAACATGAAAAGGAGATGGGAAAGAAAATATTCCTTCTCCTAAGCTCCTGAACAAAGTGGTGTGATGATGGTGATGACTAGAAGCCCACGAAAAAGCTCCCTCTAGTGAAGTACACCCTGAGTTTGCACCACCTCCTAGTACTAGCATGCTTGAGTTATCTTCAAAGCCTGGAAATCTCTTCAAGAACAGCCCCTAACTCCAGAAACTCGGACCTCTTTGATAGTAAACACATAAGACACTCTTAAAGTAGCTAACTAAGTGTTTAAGTGTGTAAGTGACCAAAGGATTGGAACAAATGAGAAACCAAGGTATTTTATAGACCTTGTGATGCCACTTGAACTCTAAACCCTAAACTCTAAACCCTAAACTATGATAGCAGTTAGCGCCACTAAACTGTCAGTCATTAGCGTCGCTAACTACAAAAAGTTAGCGCCGCTAACTACTGGACGGAGCCAAATTCACATTTTTCCAGATTTTTCAGGCCACTAAGTGCAAAACTAGTTTAGAGGTGGCTCTGATACTACTGTTGGCGCCGCTAACCGTTAATGGTTTGCGCCGCGATCGGGATCGAGATAGCGAACTTATGGTTAGCGCCGCTAACCCCGTCCACCCTCTCAACCTTAATCTAAGTATTCTTTCACACCCTACCATTTAGGTTATTGTCAAGATCAACCCCCGGCGTATGACCCGATAAGCCCATAAATATTTGGCGTATTTGTGTCAGTGGGCATACTCCAACACATTATACAAGGCAACTTAAATAATAATATTTTAATTTCTGGACATAAAATCTAGAAACTAAAATATAATGCATAAAACCTGAAACAAATTTTCAAAGATTTAAAAACCAAAAACTGCACTGTCTGGAAGATAGTGCCGCTAAACATAACGATTTAGCGCCGCTAACTACAAACAGTTAGCGCCGCTAACCCTTCTAGACAGAAAACCAAAAGTCAATTTCTGGTTTTTCAGGCCACCATATGGAAATGTAGCATAGAGGTGGGTCTGATACCACTTTTGGTGTTCTATAAACATAGCGGAATCAAAGGTACAAACATGCAGAACATAAATTACAAGCAAACAAAGCATAAAACCCCAAATTGGACCATAACTTTATGCTAACACATGCAACATGAAAAGGAGAAGGGAAAGAAAATATAACCTCTCCTAAGCTCCTGAACAAAGTGGTGTGATGATGGTGATGACTAGAAGCCCACGAAAAAGCTCCCTCTACCTCTAGTGAAGTCCACCCCGAGTTTGCACCACCTCCTTGTACTAGCATGCTTGAGATATCTTCAAAGCCTGGAAATCTCTTCAAGAAAAGCCCCTAACTCAAGAAACTAGGACCTCTTTGATAGTAAATACATTAGACCCTCTTAAAGTAGCTAACTATGTGTTTAAGTGTGTAAGTGACCAAAGGCTTGGAACAAATGAGAAACCAAGGTATTTTATAGACCTTGTGATGCCACTTTAACTCTAAACCCTAAACCCTAAACTATGATAGCCGTTAGCGCCACTAAACTGTCAGTCAATAGCGTCGCTAACTACAAAAAGTTAGCGCCGCTAACTACTGGACGGAGCCAAATTCACATTTTGCCGGATTTTTCAGGCCACTAAGTGCAAAACTAGTTCAGAGGTAGCTCTGATACTACTGTTGGCGCCGCTAACCGTTAAAGGTTAGCGCCGCGATCGGGACCGAGATAGAGACCTTATGGTTAGCGCCGCTAACCCCGTCTAGCCTGTCAACCATCATCTAACTATTCTTTCACACCCTCCCGTTTATGTTATTTCCAGGATCAACCCCCGGCATGTGACCCGATAAGCCCATACATATTTGGCGTATGTGTGTCAGTGGGCATACTCCAACACATTATACAAGGCAACTTAAATAATTATATTTTAATTTCTGGACATAAAATCCATAAACTAAAATATAATGCATAAAACCTGAAACATATTTTCAAAGATTTAAAAACCAAAAACTGCACTGTCTGGAAGATAGCGCCGCTAAACATAACGAGTTAGCGCCGCTAACTACAAACAGCTAGCGCCGCTAACCCTTCTAGACAGAAAACCAAAAATCAATTTCTGGTTTTTCAGGCAACCATGTGGAAATGTAGCATAGAGGTAGCTCTGATACCACTTTTGGCGTTCTATAAACATAGCGGAATCAAAGGTACAAACATGCAGAACATAAATTAGAAGCAAACAACGTATAAAACCCCAAATTGAACCATAACTTTATGCTAACACATGCAATATGAAAAGGAGAAGGGAAAGAAAATATACCCTCTCCTAAGCTCCTGAACAAAGTGGTGTGATGATGGTGATGACTAGAAGCCCACGAAAAAGCTCCCTCTACTTCTAGTGATGTCCACCCCGAGTTTGCACCACCTCTTTGTACTAGCAAGCTTGAGACATCTTCAAAGCCTGGAAATCTCTTCAAGAACAGCCCCTAACTCCAGAAACTCGGACCTCTTTGATAGTAATCACATAAGACACCCTTAAAGTAGCTAACTAAGTGTTTAAGTGTGGAAGTGACCAATGGATTGGAACAAATGAGAAACCAAGGTATTTTAGAGACCTTGTGATGCCACTTGAACTCTAAACCCTAAACCCTAAACCCTAAACTATGATAGCAGTTAGCGCCACTAAATTGTCAATCATTAGCGTCGCTAACTACAAAATGTTAGCGCCGCTAACTACTGGACAGAGCCAAATTCACATTTTTCCGGATTTTTCAGGCCACTAAGTGCAAAACTAGTTTAGAGGTGGCTCTGATACTACTATTGCGCCGCTAACCGTTAATGGTTTGCGCCGCGATCGGGATTGACATAGAGAACTTATGGTTAGCGCCGCTAACCCCGTCCACCCTCTCAACCATCATCTAAGTATTCTTTCACACCTTCCCGTTTAGGTTATTATCAAGATCAACCCCCGGCGTATGACCCGATTAGCCCATACGTATTTGGCGTATGTGTGTCAGTGGGCATACTCCAACACATTATACAAGGCAACTTGAATAATAAAATTTTAATTTCTGGACATAAAATCCAGAAACTAAAATATAATGCATAAAACCTGAAACAAATTTTGAAAGATTTAAAAACCAAAAACTGCACTGTCTGCTAGATAGCGCCGCTAAACATAACGAGTTAGCGCCGCTAACTACAATCAGTTAGCGCCGCTAACCCTTCTAGACAGAAAACCAAAAGTCAATTTCTGGTTTTTCAGGCCACCATATGGAAATGTAGCATAGAGGTGGCTCTGATACCACTTTTGGTGTTCTATAAACATAGCGGAATCAAAGGTACAAACATGCATAACATAAATTACAAGCAAACAAAGCATAAAACCCCAAATTGGACCATAACTTTATGCTAACACATGCAACATGAAAAGGAGAAGGGAAAGAAAATATTCCTTCTCCTAAGCTCCTGAACAAAGTGGTGTGATGATGGTGATGACTAGAAGCCCACGAAAAAGCTCCCTCTAGTGAAGTACACCCTGAGTTTGCACCACCTCCTAGTACTAGCATGCTTGAGTTATCTTCAAAGCCTGGAAATCTCTTCAAGAACAGCCCCTAACTCCAGAAACTCGGACCTCTTTGATAGTAAACACATAAGACACTCTTAAAGTAGCTAACTAAGTGTTTAAGTGTGTAAGTGACCAAAGGATTGGAACAAATGAGAAACCAAGGTATTTTATAGACCTTGTGATGCCACTTGAACTCTAAACCCTAAACTCTAAACCCTAAACTATGATAGCAGTTAGCGCCACTAAACTGTCAGTCATTAGCGTCGCTAACTACAAAAAGTTAGCGCCGCTAACTACTGGACGGAGCCAAATTCACATTTTTCCAGATTTTTCAGGCCACTAAGTGCAAAACTAGTTTAGAGGTGGCTCTGATACTACTGTTGGCGCCGCTAACCGTTAATGGTTTGCGCCGCGATCGGGATCGAGATAGCGAACTTATGGTTAGCGCCGCTAACCCCGTCCACCCTCTCAACCTTAATCTAAGTATTCTTTCACATCCTACCATTTAGGTTATTGTCAAGATCAACCCCCGGCGTATGACCCGATAAGCCCATACATATTTGGCGTATTTGTGTCAGTGGGCATACTCCAACACATTATACAAGGCAACTTAAATAATAATATTTTAATTTCTGGACATAAAATCTAGAAACTAAAATATAATGCATAAAACCTGAAACAAATTTTCAAAGATTTAAAAACCAAAAACTGCACTGTCTGGAAGATAGCGCCGCTAAACATAACGAGTTAGCGCCGCTAACTACAAACAGTTAGCGCCGCTAACCCTTCTAGACAGAAAACCAAAAGTCAATTTCTGGTTTTTCAGGCCACCATATGGAAATGTAGCATAGAGGTGGGTCTGATACCACTTTTGGTGTTCTATAAACATAGCGGAATCAAAGGTACAAACATGCAGAACATAAATTACAAGCAAACAAAGCATAAAACCCCAAATTGGACCATAACTTTATGCTAACACATGCAACATGAAAAGGAGAAGGGAAAGAAAATATAACCTCTCCTAAGCTCCTGAACAAAGTGGTGTGATGATGGTGATGACTAGAAGCCCACGAAAAAGCTCCCTCTACCTCTAGTGAAGTCCACCCCGAGTTTGCACCACCTCCTTGTACTAGCATGCTTGAGATATCTTCAAAGCCTGGAAATCTCTTCAAGAAAAGCCCCTAACTCAAGAAACTAGGACCTCTTTGATAGTAAATACATTAGACCCTCTTAAAGTAGCTAACTATGTGTTTAAGTGTGTAAGTGACCAAAGGCTTGGAACAAATGAGAAACCAAGGTATTTTATAGACCTTGTGATGCCACTTTAACTCTAAACCCTAAACCCTAAACTATGATAGCCGTTAGCGCCACTAAACTGTCAGTCAATAGCGTCGCTAACTACAAAAAGTTAGCGCCGCTAACTACTGGACGGAGCCAAATTCACATTTTGCCGGATTTTTCAGGCCACTAAGTGCAAAACTAGTTCAGAGGTAGCTCTGATACTACTGTTGGCGCCGCTAACCGTTAAAGGTTAGCGCCGCGATCGGGACCGAGATAGAGACCTTATGGTTAGCGCCGCTAACCCCGTCTAGCCTGTCAACCATCATCTAACTATTCTTTCACACCCTCCCGTTTATGTTATTTCCAGGATCAACCCCCGGCATGTGACCCGATAAGCCCATACATATTTGGCATATGTGTGTCAGTGGGTATACTCCAACACATTATACAAGGCAACTTAAATAATAAAATTTTAATTTCTGGACATAAAATCCAGAAACTAAAATATAATGCAAAAAACCTGAAATTTTTTTTTATAGTTTTAAAAACCAAAAACTACACTGTCTGGAAGATAGCGCCGCTAAATATAACGAGTTAGCGCCGCTAACTACAAACAGTTAGCGCCGCTAACCCTTCTGGACAGAAAACCAAAAATCAATTTCTGGTTTTTCAGGCCACCATGTGGAAATGTAGCATAGAGGTGGCTCTGATACCACTTTTGGGGTTCTATAAACATAGCGGAAGCAAAGGTACATAATGCATAACATAAATTACAAGCAAACAAAGCATAAAACCCCAAATTGGACCATAACTTTATGCTAACACATGCAACATGAAAAGGAGAATGGAAAGAAAATATACCCTCTCCTAAACTCCTGAACAAAGTGGTGTGATGATGGTGATGACTAGAAGCCCACGAAAAAGCTCCCTCTAGTGAAGTCCACCCCGAGTTTGCACTACCTCCTTGTACTAGCAAGCTTGAGATATCTTCAAAGCCTGGAAATCTCTTCAAGAACAGCCCCTAACTCCAGAAACTCGGACCTCTTTGATAGTAAACACATAAGACACTCTTAGAGTAGCTAACTAAGTGTTTAAGTGTGTATGTGACCAAAGGATTGTAACAAATGAGAAACCAAGGTATTTTATAGACCTTGTGATGCCACTTGAACTCTAAACCCTAAACCCTAAACCCTAAACTATGATAGCCGTTAGCGCCACAAACTGTCAGTCATTAGCGTCGCTAACTACAAAAAGTTAGCGCCGCTAACTACTGGACGAAGCCAAATTCACATTTTTCCGGATTTTTCAGGCCACTTAGTGCAAAACTAGTTTAGAGGTGGCTCTGATACTACTGTTGGCGCCGCTAACCGTTAAAGGTTAGCGCCACGATCGGGACCGAGATAACGACCTTATGGTTAGCGCCGCTAACCTCGTCCAGCCTGTCAACCATCATCTAACTATTCTTTCACACCCTCCCGTTTAGGTTATTGCCAAGATCAACCCTCGGCGTGTGACCCGATAAGCCCATACATATTTGGCGTATGTGTGCCTGTGGGCATACTCCAACACATTATACAAGGCAACTTAAATAATAAAATTTTAATTTCTGGACACAAAAATCCAGAAACTAAAATATAATGCAAAAAACCTGAAACATATTTTTAAAGTTTTAAAAACCAAAAACTGCACTGTCTGGAAGATAACGCCGCTAAACATAACGAGTTAGCGCCGCTAACTACAAACAGTTAGCGCCGCTAACCCTTCTAGACAGAAAACCAAAAATCAATTTCTGGTTTTTCAGGCCACCATGTGGAAATGTAGCATAGAGGTGGCTCTGATACCACTTTTGGGGTTCTATAAACATAGCGGAATCAAAGGTACAAACATGCATAACATAAATTACAAGCAAACAAAGCATAAAACCCCAAATTGGACCATAACTTTATGCTAACACATGCAACATGAATAGGAGAAATGAAAGAAAATATACCCTCTCCGAAGCTCCTGAACAAAGTGGTGTGATGATGGTGATGACTAGAAGCCCACGAAAAAGCTCCCTCTAGTGAAGTACACCCCGAGTTTGCACCACCTCCTTGTACTAGCAAGCTTGAGATATCTTCAAAGCCTGGAAATCTCTTCAAGAACAGCCCCTAACTCCAGAAACTCGGACCTCTTTGATAGTAAACACATTAGACACTCTTAAAGTAGCTAACTAAGTCTTTAAGTGTGTAAGTGACCAAAGGAATGGAACAAATGAGAAACCAAGGTATTTTATAGACCTTGTGATGCCACTTGAACTCTAATCCCTAAACCCTAAACCCTAAACTATGATAGCAGTTAGCGCCACTAAACTTTCATTCATTAGCGTCACTAACTACAAAAAGTTAGCGCCGCTAACTACTGGACGAAGCCAAATTCACATTTTTCCGGATTTTTCAGGCCACGTAGTGCAAAACTAGTTTAGAGGTCGCTCTGATACTACTGTTGGCGCCGCTAACCGTTAAAGGTTAGCGCCGCGATCGGGACCAAGATAGCGATCTTATGGTTAGCGCCGCTAACCCCGTCCAGCCTGCCAACCATCATCTAACTATTCTTTCCCACCCTCCCGTTTAGGTTATTTCCAAGATCAACCCTCGGCGTGTGACCCGATAAGCCCATACATATTTGGCGTATGTGTGTCTGTGGGAATACTCCAACACATTATACAAGGCAACTTAAATAATAAAATTTTAATTTCTGGACACAAAAATCCAGAAACTAAAATATAATGCAAAAAACCTGAAACATATTTTTAAAGTTTTAAAAACCAAAAACTGCACTGTCTGGAAGATAGCGCCGCTAAACATAACGAGTTAGCGCCGATAACTACAAATAGTTAGCGCCGCTAACCCTTCAAGACAGAAAACCAAAAATCAATTTCTGGTTTTTCAGGCCACCATGTGGAAATGTAGCATAGAGGTGGCTCTGATACCACTTTTGGGGTTCTATAAACATAGCGGAATCAAAGGTACAAACATGCATAACATAAATTACAAGCAAAGAAAGCATAAAACCCCAAATTGGACCATAACTTTATGCTAACACATGCAACATGAAAAGGAGAAGGGAAAGAAAATATACCCTCTCCTAAGCTCCTGAACAAAGTGGTGTGATGATGGTGATGACGAGAAGCCCACGAAAAATCTCCCTCTAGTGAAGTCCACCCGGAATTTGCACCACCTCCTTGTACTAGCAAGCTTGAGATATCTTCAAAGCCTGGAAATCACTTCAAGAACAGCCCCTAACTCCAGAAACTCTGACCTCTTTGATAGTAAACACATTAGACACACTTAAAATGGCTAACTAAGTGTTTAAGTGTGTAAGTGACCAAAGGATTGGAACAAATGAGAAACCAAGGTATTTTATAGACCTTGTGATGCCATTTGAACTCTAAACCCTAAACCCTAAACCCTAAACTATGATAGCAGTTAGCGCCGCTAACTACTGGACGGAGCCAAATTCACATTTTTCCGGATTTTTTACGCCACTTAATGCAAAACTAGTTTAGAGGTGGCTCTGATACTACTGTTAGCGCCGCAAACCGTTAAAGGTTTGCGCCGCGATCGGGTTCTAGATAGCGAACTTATGGTTAGCGCCGCTAACCCCGTCCACCCTCTCAACCTTCATCTAAGTATTCTTTCACACCCTCCCGTTTAGGTTATTGTCAAGATCAACCCCCGGCGAATGACCCGATAAGCCCATACATATTTGGCGTATGTGTGTCAGTGGGCATACTCCAACACATTATACAAGGCAACTTAAATAATAATATTTTAATTTCTGGACATAAAATCCAGAAACTAAAATATAATGCATAAAACCTTAAACATATTTTCAAAGATTTAAAAACCAAAAACTGCACTGTCTGGAAGATAGCGCCGCTAAACATAACGAGTTAGCGCCGTTAACTACAAACAGTTAGCGCCGCTAACCCTTCTAGACAGAAAACCAAAAATCAATTTCTGGTTTTTCAGGCCACCATGTGGAAATGTAGCATAGAGGTGGCTCTAATACCACTTTTGGGGTTCTATAAACATAGCGGAATCAAAGGTACAAACATGCATAACATAAATTACAAGCAAACAAAGCATAAAACCCCAAATTGGACCATAACTTTATGCTAACACATGCAACATGAAAAGGAGAAGTGAAAGAAAATATACCCTCTCCTAAGCTCCTGAACAAAGTGGTGTGATGATGGTGATGACTAGAAGCCCACGAAAAAGCTCCCTCTAGTGAAGTCCACCCCGAGTTTGCACCACCTCCTTGTACTAGCAAGCTTGAGATATCTTCAAAGCCTGGAAATCTCTTCAAGAACAGCCCCTAACTCCAGAAACTCGGACCTCTTTGATAGTAAACACATTAGACACTCTTAAAGTAGCTAACTAAGTCTTTAAGTGTGTAAGTGACCAAAGGAATGGAACAAATGAGAAACCAAGGTATTGTATAGACCTTGTGATGCCACTTGAACTCTAATCCCTAAACCCTAAACCCTAAACTATGATAGCAGTTAGCGCCACAAAACTGTCATTCATTAGCGTCGCTAACTACAAAAAGTTAGCGCCGCTAACTACTGGACGAAGCCAAATTCACATTTTTCCGGATTTTTCAGGCCACTTAGTGCAAAACTAGTTTAGAGGTGGCTCTGATACTACTGTTGGCGCCGCTAACCGTTAAAGGTTAGCGCCGCGATCGGGACCATTATAGCGACCTTATGGTTAGCGCCGCTAACCCCGTCCAGCCTGTCAACCATCATCTAACTATTCTTTCACACCCTCCCGTTTAGGTTATTGCCAAGATCAACCCTCGGCGTGTGACCCGATAAGCCCATACAAATTTGGCGTATGTGTGTCTGTGGGAATACTCCAACACATTATACAAGGCAACTTAAATAATAAAATTTTAATTTCTGGACCCAAAAATCCAGAAACTAAAATATAATGTAAAAAACCTTAAACATATTTTTAAAGTTTTAAAAACCAAAAACTGCACTGTCTGGAAGATAGCGCCGCTAAACATAACGAGTTAGCGCTGATAACTACAAATAGTTAGCGCCGCTAACCCTTCTAGACAGAAAACCAAAAATCAATTTCTGGTTTTTCAGGCCACCATGTGGAAATGTAGCATAGAGGTGGCTGTGATACCACTTTTGGGGTTCTATAAACATAGCGGAATCAAAGATACAAACATGCATAACATAAATTACAAGCAAGCAAAGCATAAAACCCCAAATTGGACCATAACTTTATGCTAACACATGCAACATGAAAAGGAGAAGGGAAAGAAAATATACCCTCTCCTAAGCTCCTGAACAAAGTGGTGTGATGATGGTGATGACTAGAAGCCCACGAAAAATCTCCCTCTAGTGAAGTCCACCCGGAATTTGCACCACCTCCTTGTACTAGCAAGCTTGAGATATCTTCAAAGCCTGGAAATCTCTTCAAGAACAGCCCCTAACTCCAGAAACTCTGACCTCTTTTATAGTAAACACATTAGACACACTTAAAATGGCTAACTAAGTGTTTAAGTGTGTAAGTGACCAAAGGATTGAAACAAATGAGAAACCAAGCTATTTTATAGACCTTGTGATGCCATTTGAACTCTAAACCCTAAGCCCTAAACTATGATAGCAGTTAGCGCCACTAAACTGTAAGTCATTAGCGTCGCTAACTACAAAAAGTTAGCGCCGCTAACTACTGGACGGAGCCAAATTCACATTTTTCCGGATTTTTTACGCCACTTAATGCAAAACGAGTTTAGAGGTGGCTCTGATACTACTGTTAGCGCCGCTAACCGTTAAAGGTTTGCGCCGCGATCGGGTTCTAGATAGCGAACTTATGGTTAGCGCCGCTAACCCCGTCCACCCTCTCAACCTTCATCTAAGTATTCTTTCACACCCTCCCGCTTAGGTTATTGTCAAGATCAACCCCCGGCATATGACCCGATAAGCCCATACATATTTGGCGTATGTGTGTCAGTGGGCATACTCCAACACATTATACAAGGCAACTTAAATAATAATATTTTAATTTCTGGACATAAAATCCAGAAAATAAAATATAATGCATAAAACCTGAAACATATTTTCAAAGATTTAAAAACCAAAAACTACACTGTCTGGAAGATAGCGCCGCTAAACATAACGAGTTAGCGCCGCTAACTACAAACAGTTAGCGCCGCTAACCCTTCTAGACAGAAAACCAAAAATCAATTTCTGGTTTTTCAGGCCACCATGTGGAAATGTAGCATAGAGGTGGCTCTGATACCACTTTTGGGGTTCTATAAACATAGCGTAATCAAAGGTACAAACATGCATAACATAAATTACAAGCAAACAAAGCATAAAACCCCAAATTGGACCATAACTTTATGCTAACACATGCAACATGAAAAGGAGAAGTGAAAGAAAATATACCCTCTCCTAAGCTCCTGAACAAAGTGGTGTGATGATGGTGATGACTAGAAGCCCACGAAAAATCTCCCTCTAGTGAAGTCCACCCCGAGTTTGCACCACCTCCTTGTACTAGCAAGCTTGAGATATCTTCAAAGCCTGGAAATCTCTTCAAGAACAGCCCCTAACTCCAGAAACTCAGACCTCTTTGATAGTAAACACATTAGACACTCTTAAAGTAGCTAATTAAGTGTTTAAGTGTGTAAGTGACCAAAGGATTGGAACAAATGAGAAACCAAGGTATTTTATAGACCTTGTGATGCCACTTGAACTCTAAACCCTAAACCCTAAACTATGATAGCAGTTAGCGCCACTAAACTATAAGTCAATAGCGTCGCTAACTACAAAAAGTTAGCGCCGCTAACTACTGGACGGAGCCAAATTCACATTTTGCCGGATTTTTCAGGCCACTAAGTACAAAACTAGTTTGGAGGTAGCTCTGATACTACTGTTGGCGCCGCTAACCGTTAAAGGTTAGCGCCGCGATCGGGACCGAGATAGGGACCTTATGGTTAGCGCCGCTAACCCCGTCCAGCCTGTCAACCATCATCTAACTATTCTTTCACACCCTCCCGTTTAGGTTATTTCCAAGATCAACCCCCGCAGTGCGACCCGATAAGCCCATACATATTTGGCGTATGTATGTCAGTGGGCATACTCCAACACATTATACAAGGCAACTTTAATATTAAAATTTTAATTTCTGGACATAAAATCCAGAAATTAAAATATAATGCAAAAAACCTGAAACATAATTTTATAGTTTGAAAAACCAAAAACTACACTGTCTGGAAGATAGCGCCGCTAAACATAACGAGTTAGGGCCGCTAACTACAAACAGTTAGCGCCGCTAACCCTTCTGGACAGAAAACCAAAAATCAATTTATGGATTTTCAGGCCACAATGTGGAAATGTAGAATAGAAGTGGCTCTGATACCACTTTTGGGGTTCTATAAACATAGCGGAACCAAAGGTACGTAATGCATAACATAAATTACAAGCAAACAAAGCATAAAACCCCAAATTGGACCATAACTTTATGCTAACACATGCAACATGAAAAGGAGAAGGGAAAGAAAATATACCCTCTCCTAAGCTCCTGAACAAAGTGGTGTGATGATGGTGATGACTAGAAGCCCACGAAAAAGCTCCCTCTAGTGAAGTCCACCCCGAGTTTGCACCACCTCCTTATACTAGCAGGCTTGAGATATCTTCAAAGCCTGGAAATCTTTTCAAGAACTGCCCCTAACTCCAGAAACTCGGACCTCTTTGATAGTAAACACATAAGACACTCTTAAAGTAGCTAACTAAGTGTTTAAGTGTGTATGTGACCAAAGGATTGTAACAAATGAGAAACCAAGGTATTTTATAGACCTTGTGAGGCCACTTGAACTCTAAACCCTAAACCCTATACCCTAAACTATGATAGCCGTTAGCGCCACTAAACTGTCAGTCATTAGCGTCGCTAACTACAAAATGTTAGCGCCGCTAACTACTGCACGGAGCCAAATTCACATTTTGCCGGATTTTTCAGGCCACTAAGTGCAAAACTAGTTTAGAGGTGGCTCTGATACAACTGTTGGCACCGCTAACCGTTAAAGGTTAGCGCCGCGATCGGGACCGAGATAGCGAGTTTATGGTTAGCGCCGCTAACCCCGTCCAGCTCGTCAACCATCATCTAACTATTCTTTCACACCCTCCCGTTTAGGTTATTGTCAAGATCAACCCCCGGCGTATGACCCGATAAGCCCATACATATTTGGCGTATGTGTGTCAGTGGGCATACTCCAACACATTATACAAGGCAACTTAAATAATTATATTTTAATTTCTGGACATAAAATCCATAAACTAAAATATAATGCATAAAACCTGAAACATATTTTCAAAGATTTAAAAACCAAAAACTGCACTGTCTGGAAGATAGCGCCGCTAAACATAACGAGTTAGCGCCGCTAACTACAAACAGCTAGCGCCGCTAACCCTTCTAGACAGAAAACCAAAAATCAATTTCTGGTTTTTCAGGCAACCATGTGGAAATGTAGCATAGAGGTAGCTCTGATACCACTTTTGGGGTTCTATAAACATAGCGGAATCAAAGGTACAAACATGCAGAACATAAATTAGAAGCAAACAACGTATAAAACCCCAAATTGAACCATAACTTTATGCTAACACATGCAATATGAAAAGGAGAAGGGAAAGAAAATATACCCTCTCCTAAGCTCCTGAACAAAGTGGTGTGATGATGGTGATGACTAGAAGCCCACGAAAAAGCTCCCTCTACTTCTAGTGATGTCCACCCCGAGTTTGCACCACCTCTTTGTACTAGCAAGCTTGAGACATCTTCAAAGCCTGGAAATCTGTTCAAGAACAGCCCCTAACTCCAGAAACTCGGACCTATTTGATAGTAAATACATTAGACACTCTTAAAGTAGCTAACTAAGTGTTTAAGTGTGTAAGTGACCAAAGGATTGGAACAAATGAGAAACCAAGGTATTTTATAGACCTTGTGAGGCCACTTGAACTCTAAACCCTAAACCCTAAACTATGATAGCAGTTAGCGCCACCAAACTGTCAGTCAATAGCGTCGCTAACTATAAAAGGTTAGCGCCGCTAACTATTGGACGGAGCCAAATTCACATTTTGCCGGATTTTTCAGGCCACTAAGTGCAAAACTACTTTAGAGGTAGTTCTGATACTACTGTTGGCGCCGCTAACCGTTAAAGGTTAGCGCCGCGATCGGGACCGAGATAGGGACCTTATGGTTAGCGCCGCTAACCCCGTCCAGCCTGTCAACCATCATCTAACTATTCTTTCACACCCTCCCGTTTAGGTTATTTCCAGGATCAACCCTCGGCGTGTGACCCGATAAGCCCATACATATTTGGCGTATGTGTGTCTGTGGGCATACTCCAACACATTATACAAGGCAACTTAAATAATAAAATTTTAATTTCTGGACATAAAATCCAGAAACTAAAATATAATGCAAAAAACCTGAAACATATTTTTATAGTTTTAAAAACCAAAAACTACACTGTCTGGAAGATAGCGCCGCTAAACATAACGAGTTAGGGCCGCTAACTACAAACAGTTAGCGCCGCTAACCCTTCTGGACAGAAAACCAAAAATCAATTTATGGATTTTCAGGCCACCATGTGGAAATGTAGCATAGAGGTGGCTCTGATACCACTTTTGGGGTTCTATAAACATAGCGGAACCAAAGGTACGTAATGCATAACATAAATTACAAGCAAACAAAGCATAAAACCAAATTGGACCATAACTTTATGCTAACACATGCAACATGAAAAGGAGAAGGGAAAGAAAATATACCCTCTCCTAAGCTCCTGAACAAAGTGGTGTGATGATGGTGATGACTAGAACCCCACGAAAAAGCTCCCTCTAGTGAAGTCCACCCCGAGTTTGCACCACCTCCTTGTACTAGCAAGCTTGAGATATCTTCAAAGCCTGGAAATCTTTTCAAGAACAGCCCCTAACTCCAGAAACTCGGACCTCTTTGATAGTAAACACATAAGACACTCTTAAAGTAGCTAACTAAGTGTTTAAGTGTGTATGTGACCAAAGGATTGTAACAAATGAGAAACCAAGGTATTTTATAGACCTTGTGAGGCCACTTGAACTCTAAACCCTAAACCCTAAACCCTAAACTATGATAGCCGTTAGCGCCACTAAACTATCAGTCATTAGCGTCGCTAACTACTAAATGTTAGCGCCGCTAACTACTGCACGGAGCCAAATTCACATTTTGCCGGATTTTTCAGGCCACTAAGTGAAAAACTAGTTTAAAGGTGGCTCTGATACAACTGTTGGCACCGCTAACCGTTAAAGGTTAGCGCCGCGATCGGAACCGAGATAGCGACTTTATGGTTAGCGCCGCTAACCCCGTCCAGCTTGTCAACCATCATCTAACTATTCTTTCACACCCTCCGGTTTAGGTTATTGTCAAGATCAAACCCCGGCGTATGACCCGATAAGCCCATACATATTTGGCGTATGTGTGTCAGTGGGCATACTCCAACACATTATACAAGGCAACTTAAATAATTATATTTTAATTTCTGGACATAAAATCCAGAAACTAAAATATAATGCATAAAACCTGAAACATATTTTCAAAGATTTAAAAACCAAAAACTGCACTGTCTGGAAGATAGCGCCGCTAAACATAACGAGTTAACGCCGCTAACTACAAACAGTTAGCGCCGCTAATCCTTCTAGACAGAAAACCAAAAATCAATTTCTGGTTTTTCAGGCCACCATGTGGAAATGTAGCATAGAGGTGGCTCTGATACCACTTTTGGGGTTCTATAAACATAGCGGAACCAAAGGTACGTAATGCATAACATAAATTACAAGTAAACAAAGCATAAAACCCCAAATTGGACCATAACTTTATGCTAACACATGCAACATGAAAAGGAGAAGGGAAAGAAAATATACCCTCTCCTAAGCTCCTGAACAAAGTGGTGTGATGATGGTGATGACTAGAAGCCCACGAAAAAGCTCCCTCTAGTGAAGTCCACCCCGAGTTTGCACCACCTCCTTGTACTAGCAAGCTTGAGATATCTTCATAGCCTGGAAATCTTTTCAAGAACTGCCCCTAACTCCAGAAACTCGGACCTCTTTGATAGTAAACACATAAGACACTCTTAAAGTAGCTAACTAAGTGTTTATGTGTGTATGTGACCAAAGGATTGTAACAAATGAGAAACCAAGGTATTTTATAGACCTTGTGAGGCCACTTGAACTCTAAACCCTAAACCCTAAACCCTAAACTATGATAGCCGTTAGCGCCACTAAACTGTCAGTCATTAGAGTCACTAACTACAAAATGTTAGCGCCGCTAACTACTGCACGGAGCCAAATTCACATTTTGCCGGATTTTACAGGCCACTAAGTGCAAAACTAGTTTAGAGGTGGCTCTGATACAACTATTGGCACCGCTAACCGTTAAAGGTTAGCGCCGCGATCGGGACCGAGATAGCGACTTTATGGTTAGCGCCGCTAACCCCGTCCAGCTTGTCAACCATCATCTAACTATTCTTTCACACCCTCCCGTTTAGGTTATTGTCAAGATCAACCCCCGGCGTATGACCCGATAAGCCCATACATATTTGGCGTATGTGTGTCAGTGGGCATACTCCAACACATTATACAAGGCAACTTAAATAATTATATTTTAATTTCTGGACATAAAATCCAGAAACTAAAATATAATGCATAAAACCTTAAACATATTTTCAAAGATTTAAAAACCAAAAACTGCACTGTCTGGAAGATAGCGCCGCTAAACATAACGAGTTAGCGCCGCTAACTACAAACAGCTAGCGCCGCTAACCCTTCTAGACAGAAAACCAAAAATCAATTTCTGGTTTTTCAGGCCACCATGTGGAAATGTAGCATAGAGGTAGCTCTGATACCACTTTTGGGGTTCTATAAACATAGCGGAATCAAAGGTACAAACATGCAGAACATAAATTAGAAGCAAACAACGCATAAAACCCCAAATTGAACAATAACTTTATGCTAACACATGCAATATGAAAAGGAGAAGGGAAAGAAAATATACCCTCTCCTAAGCTCCTGAACAAAGTGGTGTGATGATGGTGATGACTAGAAGCCCACGAAAAAGCTCCCTCTACTTCTAGTGATGTCCACCCCGAGTTTGCACCACCTCCTTGTACTAGCAAGCTTGAGATATCTTCAAAGCCTGGAAATCTCTTCAAGAACAGCCCCAAACTCCAGAAACTTGGACCTCTTTGATAGTAAACACATAAGACACTCTTAAAGTAGCTAAGTAAGTGTTTAAGTGTGTAAGTGACCAAAGGATTGTAACAAGGTATTTTATAGACCTTGTGATGCCACTTGAACTCTAAACCCTAAACCCTAAACCCTAAACTATGATAGCCATTAGCGCCACTAAACTGTCAGTCATTAGCGTCGCTAACTACAAAAAGTTAGCGCCGCTAACTACTGGACGGAACCAATTTCACATTTTTCCGGATTTTTCAGGCCACTAAGTGCAAAACTAGTTTAGAGGTGGCTCTGACACTACTGTTGGCGCCGCTAACCGTTAAAGGTTTGCGCCGCGATCGGTATCAAGATAGCGAACTTATGGTTAGCGCCGCTAACCCCGTCTAACCTCTCAACCATCATCTACGTATTCTTTCACACCCTCCCGTTTAGGTTATTGTCAAGAACAACCCCCGGCGTATGACCCGATAAGCCCATACATATTTGGCGTATGTGTGTCAGTGGGCATACTCCAACACATTATACAAGGAAACTTAAATAATAATATTTTAATTTCTGGATATAAAATCCAGAAACAAAAATATAATGCAAAAAACCTGAAACATATTTTTAATGTTTTAAAAACCAAAAACTGCACTGTCTGGAAGATAGCAACGCTAAACATAACGAGTTAGCGCCGCTAACCCTTCTAGACAGAAAACCAAAAATTAATTTCTGGTTTTTCAGGCCACCATGTGGAAATGTAGCATAGAGGTGGCTCTGATACCACTTTTGGGGTTCTATAAACATAGCGGAATCAAAGGTACAAACATGCAGAACATAAATTACAAATAAACAAAGCATAAAACCCCAAATTGGACCATAACTTTATCCTAACACATGCAACATGAAAAGGAGAAAGGAAAGAAAATATACCCTCTCCTAAGCTCCTGAACAAAGTGGTGTGATGATGGTGATGACTAGAAGCCCACGAAAAAGCTCCCACCAGTGAAGTCCACCCCGAGTTTCCACCACCTCCTTGTACTAGCAAACTTGAGATATCTTCAAAGCCTGGAAATCTCTTCAAGAACAGCCCCTAACTCCAGAAACTCGGACCTCTTTGATAGTAAACACATAAGACACTCTTAAAGTAGCTAACTAAGTGTTTAAGTGTGTAAGTGACCAAAGGATTGTAACAAATGAGAAACCAAGGTATTTTATAGACCTTGTGATGCCACTTGAACTCTAAACCCTAAACCCTAAACTATGATAGCCGTTAGCGCCACTAAACTGTCAGTCATTAGCGTCGCTAACTACAAAAAGTTAGCGCCGCTAACTACTGGACGGAGCCAAATTCACATTTTGCCGGATTTTTCAGGCCACTAAGTGCAAAACTAGTTTAGAGGTGGCTCTGAAACTACTGTTGGCGCCGCTAACCGTTAAAGGTTAGCGCCGCGTTCGGGACCGAGATAGCGACCTTATGGTTAGCACCGCTAACCCCGTCAAGCCTGTTAACCATCATCTAACTATTCTTTCACACCCTCTCGTTTAGGTTATTGCCAAGATCAACCCCCAGCGTGTGACCCGATAAGCCCATACATATTTGGCGTATGTGTGTCAGTGGGCATACTCCAACACATTATACAAGGCAACATAAATAATAATATTTTAATTTCTGGACATAAAATCCAGAAACAAAAATATAATGCAAAAAACCTGAAACATATTTTTATAGTTTTAAAAACCAAAAACTGTTGGCGCCGCTAACCGTTAAAGGTTTGCGCCGCGATCGGTATCAAGATAGCGAACTTATGGTTAGCGCCGCTAACCCCGTCTAGCCTCTCAACCATCATTTACGTATTCTTTCACACCCTCCCGTTTAGGTTATTGTCAAGATCAACCCCGGCGTATGGCCCGATAAGCCCATACATATTTGGCGTATGTGTGTCAATGGGCATACTCCAACACATTATACAAGGGAACTTAAATAATAATATTTTAATTTCTGGATATAAAATCCAGAAACAAAAATTTAATGCAAAAAACCAGAAACATATTTTTAATGTTTTAAAAACCAAAAACTGCACTGTCTAGAAGATAGCAACGCTAAACATAACGAGTTAGCGCCGCTAACTACAAACAGTTAGCGCCGCTAACCCTTCTAGACAGAAAACCAAAAATTAATTTCTGGTTTTTCAGGCCACCATGTGGAAATGTAGCATAGAGGTGGCTCTGATACCACTTTTGGGGTTCTATAAACATAGCGGAATCAAAGGTACAAACATGCAGAACATAAATTACAAACAAACAAAGCATAAAACCCCAAATTGGACCATAACTTTATGCTAACACATGCAACATGAAAAGGAGAAAGGAAAAAAAATATACCCTCTCCTAAGCTCCTGAACAAAGTGGTGTGATGATGGTGATGACTAGAAGCCCACGAAAAAGCTCCCTCCAGTGAAGTCCACCCCGAGTTTGCACCACCTCCTTGTACTAGCAAGCTTAAGATATCTTCAAAGCCTGGAAATCTCTTCAAGAACAGCCCCTAACTCCATAAACTCGGACCTCTTTGATAGTAAACACATAAGACACTCTTAAAGTAGCTAACTAAGTGTTTAAGTGTGTAAGTGACCAAAGGATTGTAACAAATGAGAAACCAAGGTATTTTATAGACCTTGTGATGCCACTTGAACTCTAAACCCTAAACCCTAAACTATGATAGCCGTTAGCACCACTAAACTGTCAGTCATTAGCGTCGCTAACGACAAAAAGTTAGCTCCGCTAACTACTGGACGGAGCCAATTCACATTTTGCCGGATTTTTCAGGCCACTAAGTGCAAAACTAGTTTAGAGGTGGCTCTGATACTACTGTTGGCGCCGCTAACCGTTAAAGGTTAGCGCCGCGTCCTGGACCGAGATAGCGACCTTATGGTTAGCGCCGCTAACCCCGTCCAGCCTGTCAACCATCATCTAACTATTCTTTCACACCCTCCCGTTTAGGTTATTGCCAAGATCAACCCCCGGCGTGTGACCCGATAAGCCCATACATATTTGGCGTATGTGTGTTAGTGGGCATACTCCAACACATTATACAAGGCAACTTAAATAATAATATTTTAATTTTTGGACATAAAATCCAGAAACTAAAATATAATGCAAAAAACCTGTAACATATTTTTATAGTTTTAAAAACCAAAAACTGCACTGGCTGGAAGATAGCGCCGCTAAATATAACGAGTTAGCACCGCTAACTACAAACAGTTAGCGCCGCTAAACTTTCTGGAGAGAAAACCAAAAATCAATTTCTAGTTTTTAGGCCACCATGTGGAAATGTAGCATAGAGGTGGCTTTGATACCACTTTTGGGGTTCTATAAACATAGCGGAACCAAAGGTACATAATGCATAACATAAATTACAAGCAAACAAAGCATAAAACCCCAAATTGGACCATAACTTTATGCTAACACATGCAACATGAAAAGGAGAAGGGAAAGAAAATATACCCTCTCCTAAGCTCTTGAACAAAGTGGTGTGATGATGGTGATGACTAGAAGCCCACGAAAAAGCTCCCTCTAGTGAAGTCCACCCCGAGTTTGCACCACCTCCTTGTACTAGCAAGCTTGAGATATCTTCAAAGCCTGGAAATCTCTTCAAGAACAGCCCCTAACTCCAGAAACTTGGACCTCTTTGATAGTAAACACATAAGACACTCTTAATGTAGCTAACTAAGTGTTTAAGTGTGTAAGTGACCAAAGGATTGGAACAAATGAGAAACCACGGTATTTTATAGACCTTGTGATGCCACTTGAACTCTAAACCCTAAACCCTAAACCCTAAACTATGATAGCCGTTAGCGCCACTAAACTGTCAGTCATTAGCGTAGCTAACTACAAAAAGTTAGCGCCGCTTACTACTGGACGAAGCCAAATTCACATTTTTCCGGATTTTTCAGGCCACTAAGTGCAAAACTAGTTTAGAGTTCGCTCCGATACTACTGTTGGCGCCGCTAACCGTTAAAGGTTTGCGCCGCGATCGGTATCAAGATAGCGAACTTATGGTTAGCGCCGCTAACCCTGTCCAGCCTCTCAACCATCATCTAAGTATTATTTCATACCCTCCCATTTAGGTTATTGTCAAGATCAACCCCCGGCGTATGAGCCGATAAGCCCATACATATTTGGCGTATGTGTGTCAGTGGGCATACTCCAACACATTATACAAAGCAACTTAAATAATAATATTTTAATTTCTGGATATAAAATCCAGAAACAAAAATATAATTGCAAAAACCTGAAACATATTTTTAAAGTTTTAAAAACAAAAAACTGCACTGTCTGGAAGATAGCGCCGCTAAACATAACGAGTTAATGCTGCTAACAACAAACAGTTAGCGCCGCTAACCCTTCTAGACAGAAAACCAAAAATCAATTTCTGGTTTTTCAGGCAACCATGTGGAAATGTAGCATCGAGGTGGCTCTGATACTACTTTTGGGGTTCTATAAACATAGTGGAATCAAAGGTACAAACGTGCATAACATAAATTTCAAGCAAACAAAGCATAAAACCCCAAATTGGACCATAACTTTATGCTAACACATGCAACATGAAAAGGAGAAGGGAATGATAATATACCCTCTTCTAAGCTCCTGAACAAAGTGGTTTGATGATGGTGATGACTAGAAGCCCACGAAAAACCTCCCTCTAGTCAAGTCCACCTCCTTGTACTAGCAAGCTTGAGATATCTTCAAAGCCTGGAAATCTCTTCAAGAACAGCCCCTAACTCCAGAAACTTGGACCTCTTTGCTAGTAAACACATAAGACACTCTTAAAGTAGCTAACTAAGTGTTTAAGTGTGTAAGTGACCAAAGGATTGGAACAAATGAGAAACCAAGGTATTTTATAGACCTTGTGATGCCACTTGAACTCTAAACCCTAAACCCTAAACCCTAAACTATGATAGCCATTAGCGCCACTAAACTGTCAGTCATTAGCGTCGCTAACTACAAAAAGTTAGCGCCGCTTACTACTGGACGGAGCCAAATTCACATTTTTCCGGATTTTTCAGGCCACTAAGTGCTAAACTAGTTTAGAGGTGACTCTGATACTACTGTTGTTGGGAAATAATCTATGTTATTGAACATAAAGATGAGAACTGTTTAGTGAAGGTTGGTGAAACAGTTTAAAACTGTTTGTTGAAAATATGAAAACAGTTGAGAACTGTTAGTATAAACATCTACAACTGTTTGAAGACCTTGAAGCTGAAGACTGTTAGAAGAATAAAGAACTGTTGTATTCATTAAACAATTTCTGTTGAGCTATATTTGGAAAATCCTATCTTTGAAGATATCTCGAAATACTTTGAAGATCATCAAGATTATCTCAGAAGATAGAAGATTAGCTAACTGTCAGCAAATCAAGGAAGATCAAGGAGTATATATATGCTAGATTAGAATTCATAATAAGAAGTACTCATTGATTATATTTTGCATTCGTTCTTAAAATTGTAATTTTGCTTTCTGAATAGTGCTAAGCCTCTAAGTTTCTCGTTGAAACCTAAGAACAGTCTGTGTTCTTCGTCTAACATAATAAGTTAGATTGGGGGTGAAGTTTGCTTTTGTAATCATTCTGGTTGGTTAATAAAACTACTGTTTGATTGAATTGATCTGTGTTTAAAACCTTCTTTAATCAATTAAGTGTGATTCCGCAACTTCTTAGTTGATTGTGATCATAATTAAAGATTAACTTTTATTTTACTCTGATTTATTATTTAAAAGTTAGTTCTAGTTATTTGATATAATCTATATCCGATCCTGACAAGTGGTATCAGAGCCTTATCATTAAGGTTCCTTTGATCACCGGTTGAAGGTTTTTGCTTTACCTTGCTTTAATATTTTTTTTAAACTGTCTATAAATCAATTTGTTTCAATGGATTCGGGAGGTTCTTCTGATAACAGTGGGTCAGGGTCCAACATTCGTGTTCCCATGCTCAAACCATCTGATTTTGAGATGTGGAAACTAAGAATTAAACAGCATGTCCAACTAATGGACTATGCTGTTTGGCAAATCATTGAAACTGTTCCCACTAATCCCATTGAACTGGATGAGAATGGAAAACCAAAGAAGAAACCACCACCAAAGACAGATGCTGAAAAGAAGGATAGAATGATTGAGATGAAAGCCCTCAGCATCCTTCAGATTGCAATTCCCAATGAGTATCAACATCAATTCAAGAAATTTGATGATGCTCATGAACTTTGTAATGCTCTGGAAAAGAGGTTTGCGGGGAATGCTAGTTCTAAGAGAAACCAAAGAGATCTTCTTAAACAAGCCTATGAGAACTTCACCAGTGAGAAGAATGAGAGTATCACCCAAATCTTTGATAGGTTTTACAAACTGGTGAGTCAACTGGAGAGTGCTAAGGTTAGGCTTGATCAAGATGAGATAAATAGAAAGTTTCTTAGGTCTCTAGGTGATGAATGGACTGTGTTTGCTGCACAATGGAGAACCAAGGATTCTCTTGAAGACATAGAGTTAGATGACCTCTATAATAGTTTGATAGTGTTTGAGGGAGAGATAGAGGGAAAAAGAAAAACTGTTATCCCTAGCCACAATGCTGCTCTCCTGTCTTCCTCAGGTATGGAATCAAACCATTCATTAACTAACTCTATTGATAGTTGTGCAGGTACTAGTTCTGTTGTTGAACTAGATATGAATACTCCAGATGCAGTTCTTGAAGCTTTTCTTGCCAGCCATGCACATTCAACCCTCACCAATGAGGATCTTGAACAAGTGCACCCTGATGATCTTGAGGAGATGGATCTCAAATGGCAGATGGCCATGCTTACTGTTAGAGCCAAGAGCTTCATTAAAAGGACTGGAAGGCAAAACATGAATTTTAGAGCTGATGGCAAGGCTGGATTTGACAAGTCAAAGGTGAGATGCTTCAAATGTCAACAACTTGGCCACTTTGCAAGTGAATGCAGATCTGGTGGACAAGTTCAAAATCAAGGTCAGAGGCCAACTCAGAATCATACCTCCTAAGCATTGGTCTCACAAGAAGGCCATGGATTTGATTGGAGTTATCAAGTAGAGGAGGCTACCAGCAACAAAGCTTTGATGGCATTGACTGACTCCTCCATCAAGATGGATTCTCCAGAATCTGAGGACATACAGGTATCTTCTAAACTATGTCCTGGTGAATGTAGAGCTATTGTTAAGAGGTTTAGAGAGCACAATAAGAAAGTATGTGCTGCTCTAAGTAAAATGGAGGAGAGAAGGTATGAGTATACTGCTATGATAGAAGATCTTGAAAAGAAAATTAAAGACTATCAGGCTAATGAACTGCAAATGGACTATGATAGAAAATATCATAAGTGGGAGAAAGAGCAGTTTCAAGATGATATTGATAGTCTGAAAAGGAAATTGGTTGAAAAAGAAAGCAAGGTGGATGAACTCACAAAGAAATTGGAGGGTGTGGACATTAATCTTGGAATGTTCAAGGCTGCAAACCTTAAGCTTGAGACTCTGCTACAATCTCAAGTGAGAGACAAGGTGAAAACTGGACTTGGATATAAGGAAACCCCACCTCCATACAATCACACATATATAACACCCTTGTCTGAGGCAGCTGATAGATATGTCAATGAACCTTTGGCAGACGAATTAAAGTCAGCTGATCCAAAGTTTGAGAGTTATGAAGATGAAGTTCTGTCTGTAGTAAGTGTTGAAGATATTGAGATAGTTGTGAAGAAAGATGAAGTGATTCCATATGAAAATCACATCTGTTGTGAACCCATTTCCACAAAACCATCTTTCAATCCTGTGGTGTTTGTAAAAGCATCCACAGCATCCCTCATCACTGAGCCAACACCTTCAAAAGCAATCCATTCCATAGAAATCTCCACAACTGTTGCCAATAATCCCCATCTTTACACTAACAGTTCTCTCAAGAACCCAAACAGTTCTAAGCTAAAAAGCCCAACTGTTAGTACAAAAGCCAAAGGAAAGGAGAAAGTTGGTGAGGTTGTGTATGAAAAGAAGAAGATGGAAGCTCCAAAATCTCAGGCTAAACCCAAGCCTAAGAAAAGGCTAACTGAAATGCCTGCATGCACATGCCAAAAACATGGTGTCCAAAAGTTTCCTCAAACTGTAGCTGTTAGAGGAAATCAAAGAAATCGAAACCAATTCTGGTCACAAAGAACTGGTTTACCTATTGTGAAAACCAAAAAGTGCTACATTTGTGGGAGATCTAATCATTTAGTTCAAGACTGTTACTATAACCCACAGACCAATGGCACTCAAAACAAAAGTCCCAAAAGACAAAATAACAGTTCTAAAACTGTTAAGTCAAAGCAGATCAACAGTTCTAAGACTGCTAAGCCAAAACTGGCAAACAGTTCTACAACTGTTACATCCAAACCAACTAACAGTTCCAAAACTGTTTTAACAAAACCAAAAACTGCTGGTTTGGCTTGGATGAAAATTCAAAAACAAACTGATTCTGGAGAAGGTAAAACTGTTCTTCAAACTGAAAATCAAAAGGAATCACAAGTTGATTCATTTGTTTTACCAACTCCACCAGCTGTTTGTTCAAAGGTGTCCACTGGAAATCACAACAGTTGGAAACCACATGTTCTTACAAAGTATTCTTCACACAAATTAGAGAAATCTAATTTGCATTAAATCAAAAAGAACAAAACTCTGTTTAAGTACTATGACTTGAATGGTGTACCCAAGACCTGCATGGCCTGGGTACTTCCTGCTACTAACTGATTTTATTTGTGCAGAGCATTCATAGGGCCAATCATGGATCTATCTGGCATGTGGATAGTGGATGCTCAAGGCACATGACTGGAAATCCACAATGTTTGAAGGATTTCAGAAGCATCAATGGTAGATTTGTAGCATTTAGAGGAAATGCTAAGGGAGGAAAAATCACAGGTAAAGGAGCTGTTGAGGCAGGTACACTTACATTTAATGATGTTTTCTTTGTTGAACAGCTTAAGTACAATTTGTTAAGTGTATCTCAAATCTGTGACAATGGAAACAAAGTTTTGTTTACAGATTCAGAATGCATTATTCTTTCAAAAGATTTTAAACTAAATGAGAAGGATGTTCTTTTAAGAACACCTAGAAAAGATAATGTATACTGTCTTGATACACAAAAGATTGCTAAACAGAATGTGTTAAGCTGTTTACTCTCCAAGGCATCTCATGATGAGTCTGCCATTTGGCATAGGAGGATGTGTCACATGAATTTTAAAACCATGCATTTGTTAGCTAAAAACAATTTGGTAAGAGGTTTGCCCCAAAAAGAGTTCTCATGTGATGATCATTGTGAGGCATGTCTTAAGGGCAAGCAACACAAAACTTATTATAAGTCCAAAGAGATTTCTTCCATTACTACACCTTTACAACTATTGCATATGGATCTTTTTGGTCCTACTTCTGTAGTGAGTATAGGGAAGAAAGCCTACTGTTTAGTCATAGTTGATGATTTCACCAGGTTTACTTGGGTTCAATTTCTTAGAACTAAGGATGAAACTGCTGAGTTAGTTAAGTGTCTTATTCTTAAAATTGAAAATCAATCTGATTTAAAGGTGAAAGTCATTAGATCTGACAATGGTTCTGAATTTAAGAACTATGAACTAAACAGTTTTTGTGAAAGTAAAGGTATTGAAAGACAGTTTAGTGCCCCTAGGACTCCCCAACAGAATGGAGTTGCTGAGAGAAGGAATAGGACTTTGATAGAGGCTGCTAGATCCATGTTAGCTGATTCTAGGCTTCCAATGACATTCTGGGCAGAAGCAGTGAACACTGCCTGCTATGTTCAGAATAGAGTACAAGTAGTCAAGTCCAAAGGGAAAACTCCTTATGAGTTGTTCCTCAAGAGAAAACCTTTAATCAACTTCTTCAAACCATTTGGGTGTCCTTGTACTATCCTTAATACCAAATCACATTTAGGCAAGTTTGAGAGTAAGGTTGAAGAAGGTTTCTTTGTAGGATACTCCACTCAAAGTAAAGCTTATAGAGTTTTTAACAATGTCACTAGAATCATAGAAGAGAGTATGAATGTCTCTTTTAATGAGAATAGGATCAATATTGCAGGTAATGGACCTGATTGGTTATTTGATATTGATGCATTGTCTAAATCTCTTTCTTTTGAGTATTCTACTGAAACAGCTACAGGTACCCCAACAACTGTTGGTAAAAATCAACAAACAGTTTCCACCAGCCCGAACAGTTTTGAAACTGTTAGCTCAAAACCAACAACTGTTGGTTCAAACAAAGTTACTGAAGACTTTGTTGTGATTTCTATGCTTCAACAAGAGTTCTCCAATGCTGTTGATCCATTGATTAATGTTGAATCGTCAAAGGACATGGAAGCTCATGCTCCTCAACAACACACTGACTCTGCATCCCAAACAGTTGCTGCTCAAGTGTGTGATAATGCTGAAAATTCAAGTGAATGTGAGTTTGATCTGTCTAATCTTGGGAATGAACTGACTGAAGAAAACATTTCTACATCAAGAGTTCACAAGATTCATCCAATATCACAAATAATTGGTGATCCAACCACTCCTATCAGAACAAGGAATATGCTGCAAAATGTAAACAGTGGTGTGGATCTTGCCCAATTTGATGTGAATGCCTGCTTTCTATCTCAAATAGAACCAAAGAAAGCAATTGAGGCATTGAAAGACCCTTCATGGGTGGAAGCAATGCAAGAAGAGCTCTTACAATTTCAAATTCAGCAAGTTTGGAAGTTGGTTGAGCTTCCAAGAGGCAAAAGAGTAATTGGCACCAAGTGGGTGTTCAGAAACAAGAAAGATGAAAGAGGGATTGTAATCAAGAATAAGGCAAGACTGGTTGCACAAGGCTACACACAAGAGGAAGGAATAGACTATGATGATGTTTTTGCACCTGTTGCAAGGATTGAAGCCATTAGACTATTTCTTGCTTTCGCAAGCTTCAAAGGATTTAAGGTGTATCAAATGGATGTCAAGTCTGCTTTTCTCTATGGAACTATTGATGAGGAGGTATATGTGTGTCAACCCCCTGGCTTTGAAGACTCAAAGTACCCTGACAAGGTATATAGGTTGGATAAAGCCCTATATGGTCTACATCAAGCTCCTCGAGCTTGGTATGAGACATTATCATCCTATCTCCTTGAGGATGGTTTTAAGAGAGGCACAATTGACAAAACATTGTTTACAAAGATTGTTAAAACAGAGATTTTGCTTGTTCAAATCTATGTTGATGATATAATCTTTGGATCCACTATTGACAGCTTGTGCAAAAAAATTTGAAGTCATTATGCACAAAAGGTTTCAGATGAGTTCAATGGGTGAACTCACATTTTTCTTGGGATTAAAAGTCAAACAGAAGCCCACTGGTATTTTTCTAAGCCAATCTAAGTATGTCAAGGACATATTGGACAAGTTTGGCTATCAAGATGTGAAGCTGGCAAGTACTCCAATGGAGACACACAAACAGTTGGGAGCAGATTCTGAGGGGGAGGATGTTGATATACACCTCTATAGATCAATGATTGGTTCATTAATGTACTTAACTGCTTCTAGACCTGATATAATGTTTGCTGTTTGTTTTTGTGCCAGGTTCCAATGCAGTCCAAAGATGTCACACCTGTTTGCTGTAAAGAGGGTCTTTAGATACCTCAAAGGCCAACCAAAATTGGGACTTTGGTATCCTAAAGATTCACCTTTTGATTTGGTGGCATATTCTGATAGTGACTATGGTGGAGCCAATATGGACAGAAAATCAACCTCTGGAGGATGTCAATTCTTTGGATCAAGGTTGGTTTCATGGCAATGCAAGAAACAAACAACAGTTTCAACTTCAACAGCTGAGGCTGAATATATTGCTGCATCAAGTTGTTGTTCACAAGTGTTATGGATCCAAAATCAGCTTCTGGATTATGGTTTGTCTTTCTTAAATACCCCTATTTATGTTGATAACACCAGTGCTATTAGCATAGTTAATAATCCAGTGAAGCATTCTAAAACCAAGCACATTGAAATCGGATTTCACTTCATAAGAGACTGCAATGAAAAGAGATTAATCCAAGTTATGAAAATTCATACTGATGATCAATTAGCTGATTTGTTCACTAAAGCTTTTGATGTGAGCAGATTCAACTTTTTGATTTCTAGCGTTGGAATGATTAACTTGGACTAACAGTTGTTCATTATTCCATGTTTTTCACACTAACAGTTTGCAACTGTTAGTTACGTTTTCTAACAACTGTTGTCATTTAAGTATTCAAAGAAGGAAATGCAATTTCACACATCAGTTTTGGACATATCTGATGACCTGTCTCACAAACAGTTTTCACACCCGTGACTGTCCCTGTTAAGAGGTAAAGGTAAATTCACTTTCTTGAATCAACAGTTCCAGACTGATAAAGGTAGGTCCTTTTGCTTGTAATATAGTGAATTTGATATGACAAGTCACTGCATGCTATTAATGGAAATTACTAGACATTAATGGTCATTAATGGCTATTAATGGACATTAATGCCTCCCAGTTTCTCTATAAATAGCCTTGCACCCATACTTCACAAATCACACCTACATTTGCACACACTTCTCTCTGCAAATGGCTACTAACTTCTTTCTCATAAACTTCAAAGATATTAATGTTAGACAAAGTTATGTAACAATCCGTGCCCCATTTGTAAGAATGCATGAGCTTTGGCAATACTCATCATGTGTTCTTGAGATGCATGATGATCGAGATAGGTTTACCTTGACACAGCATCCAGATCCACGTAGGCCAAATAAACCAATTGATCATATTTGTATAAGAGGTGATTTTAAAATTTTCACTCTCTTCCATGAATTGCCTACACCATGTTGTCTAAGATTCGTCTTGAACCTGGCAGGCACTACAAACTCCGTAGTGTGGTTCAATGTTCGAAGATATAATACTCATAACCACCAGAGGGCCTCGGATGATGATGCAGTGGAAGTCATTGTAATAGATGACTAGTTCCACTAATGTTGAATTAGTATCATTCACCATCTTCCCAAGAGGCAAATTATGACAATCGTCTCTGGTGGTACATATGATGAGAAGGTCTACTGCACACACATTGGTGGGTTGTATGTTTTGAAAATTGTTTAAGGCATGTCAACTGTTCACGGAGAAAGTTGTCTGCACTTATGGTGTAGATCATTGTTCTCCCACACCTACGAGACGGCCTTGCACAATTAGATAAGCAGTACCAACAATGGCTTGTGCATTACATGACCATTCTTTGAAGACAGGCTTCTCAGTAAGGCTATGACGGCACTGTAGAGGCTATTCTAAACTCGATTCTTAAATAATGAAGACATTCTCGAGCAAGAATGTGATGATGATTGTCTTCCCTTAAAGTCCAGATTTGATGATACAAAATGTTAACGATAATTTGTCACATGTAGATCTTGGAGTTAAGACAGTTCTTATAAGCTGTGTTTAGATCTATAGCAAAAGACAGTATTGTTTTCTCAAAATTATTGTAGCTCAATTGTGATTATCTTGAATAAAATATATCTTATGTTGATGACTGTGTTCACTAATGATTTGTTATTATTGCTTCATCATTTGACATATATGAGCTAAAAGTTTGTTTGACAGTTGCACATTTCTGTTTCAATCAATACTAATAGTTTTCAACTGTTAGTATATGGCTTCCACAACTGTTAGGCAAAGTCCATGTGCAACTGAGGGGGAAAAATTCGTCAACTAAGGGGGAGAAATAAGAACAGTTGTAAACACTAAACAACTGTTAATCCAAATAAATGATCAATCAAAAGGGAGTTAACTTTTGAATAACAGTTGTTATATCTTATGAAAACAGTTCCTCACCTGTTAGTTCATTTTGTCCGACAACTGTTAAGCTATTAAAGGGTGTTTTGGTCTGTGCAGAATTTTGGAAGCCTTTGGATTGCATTCAACAATCGTTGCTTCAACTTTTCAAAATTAATTTTCAATGGCATGGTAAAACATCTAGGGACCAAATATGGTCTCTTTTTGATGTATCCTCGATTTGTGCAAGTTTTGTTAAACTTTTTTATACCAAATCTAAAAATACACAAGACGGTCATTGTTCCCTCTGCTCATGTGGCTTCCACATTGAGCAAGTTGTTGGTTAATGGGAAGAACTTCTCAGGCGCCATAACTCCACCACTCTCTGTAATGGTGGAGTTCTTGTCAAGAAACAGAGTTGCCAGGGGTGAGCATGAAGCCCACACTATTGCTACACCACCACCTTTGGAACCCATAACTCAAGATACACAAACATCCCCTTCTGCTACCATTCGAATAGCTACAACACAAGCCCCTACATTGAAAACATTTAGATAGAAGAGGAAAACTGTTGGTGCTCCTTCCACCACAGTTAGAGAACCCCAAACTGTTAGCCCTGCACAGGTGCATTCACCTGTGCAGAATATCGAAAGGGAACCTTTGGTGCTGTCTCCCAGGCATAATGAGGAGGTGATCATTCCTCAAGAGGGTGATCATATGGTTTTTGAGGCTGACACTACTGTTTTATCCGCAAGGGATAACGAGGACAGTGTTAACATAGCTAAGACCTCAACCATGGCAACAGAGATTGGTAAAACAGTTTCTGGTAATCCCCAGAACCAAGAACAGAGGGGTATTGATGGTGAGATTCAGGGGAGTCAACCATCAGTGGAAACTGTCAATGATATGGTCACAGTGGAAACACTAACTGACATTGAGACTAGACTGAAACAACATGCATTGACGGATCCTAACTTTGCACCTTACCTTGCTGCTCATATACACCTAAAGAAAAGGATTGCCCTTCAAAACAAAAGGATAGTTACTCAAGATGAGAAGATAAAAGAACTGACTGAAAAGTTGGAGAAGGCAACTGAAGTACTCAAGGTAGTAGCAATTCACAATGAGGTGCTAATAAGGCAAGATAAGCAGCTGAATTTCTTGATGAGAATCTGAAGAAGGCAACCAATGTTCTTCATACTCATGAGATGCTGCTTAAACCCAAATCTTTGGTGAGAACCTCTTCAACTGCTCAAGCTAAAGGAAGAAGAAACTTTTCCCATAAAGGCAGTAAGGGTATATGCAAAATCAAGGACATACTACATGGTGATGGGAAATACAATGCATGAGTGGTTTGATTTGAACTTTATTGAGCATCACAAGACTAAGCTGGAGTTTTTTATTAAAGCTAAATTCTATGGGGATTCAAAACAGAAGGAAGACTTACTGAACAGATTCAAAAGGAGATTAGAAGAAATGTGACTCATTACTTATATTAATTTGTCTATAATCGAACCAACAACTTAAATGTATTGTTCAATACTTTAAGTTAGGGGGAGATTGTTGGGAAATAATCTAAGTTATTGAACATAAAGATGAGAACTGTTTAGTGAAGGTTGGTGAAACAGTTTAAAACTGTTTGTTGAAAATATGAAAACAGTTGAGAACTGTTAGTATAAACATCTACAACTGTTTGAAGACCTTGAAGCTGAAGACTGTTAGAAGAATAAAGAACTGTTGTATTCATTAAACAATTTCTGTTGAGCTATATTTGGAAAATCCTATCTTTGAAGATATCTCAAAATACTTTGAAGATCATCAAGATTATCTCAGAAGATAGAAGATTACCTAACTGTCAGCAAATCAAGGAAGATCAAGGAGTGTATATATGCTAGATTAGAATTCATAATAAGAAGTACTCATTGATTATATTTTGCATTCGTTCTTAAAATTGTTATTTTGCTTTCTGAATAGTGCTAAGCCTCTAAGTTTCTCGTTGAAACCTAAGAACAGTCTGTATTCTTCGTCTAACATAATAAGTTAGATTGGGGGTGAAGTTTGCTTTTGTAATCATTCTGGTTGGTTAATAAAACTACTGTTTGATTGAATTGATCTGTGTTTAAAACCTTCTTTAATCAATTAACTGTGATTCCGCAACTTCTTAGTTGATTGTGATCATAATTAAAGATTAACTTTTATTTTACTCTGATTTATTATTTAAAAGTTAGTTCTTGTTATTTGATATAATCTATATCCGATCCTGACAACTGTTGGCGCCGCTAACCGTTAAAGGTTTGCGCCGCGATCGGTATCAAGATAGCGAACTTATGGTTAGCGCCGCTAACCCTGTCCAGCCTCTCAACCATCATCTAAGTATTATTTCACACCCTCCCATTTAGGTTATTGTCAAGTTCAAGCCCCGACGTATGAACCGATAAGCCCATACATATTTGGCGTATGTGTGTCAGTGGGCATACTCCAACACATTATACAAGGCAACTTAAATAATAATATTTTAATTTCTGGATATAAAATCCAGAAACAAAAATATAATGCAAAAAACCTGAAACATATTTTTAAAGTTTAAAAAACCAAAAATTGCACTGTCTGGAAGATAGCGCCGCTAAACATAACGAGTTAGCGCCGCTAACTACAAACAGTTAGCGCCGCTAACCCTTCTAGACAGAAAACCAAAAATTAAGTTCTGGTATTTCAGGCCACCATGTGGAAATGTAGCATAGAGGTGGCTCTGATACCACTTTTGGGGTTCTATAAACATAGCGGAATCAAAGGTACAAACATGCAGAACATAAATTACAAACAAACAAAGCATAAAACCCCAAATTGGACCATAACTTTATGCTAACACATGCAACATGAAAAGGAGAAAGGAAAGAAAATATACCCTCTCCTAAGCTCCTGAACAAAGTGGTGTGATGATGGTGATGACAAGAAGCCCACGAAAAAGCTCCCTTCAGTGAAGTCCACCCCGAGTTTGCACCACCTCCTTGTACTAGCAAGCTTGAGAAATCTTCAAAGCCTAGAAATCTCTTCAAGAACAGCCCCTAACTCCAGAAACTCAGACCTCTTTGATAGTAAACACATAAGACACTCTTAAAGTAGCTAACTAAGTGTTTAAGTGTGTAAGTGACCAAAGGATTGTAACAAATGAGAAACCAAGGTATTTTATAGACCTTGTGATGCCACTTGAACTCTAAACCCTAAACCCTAAACAATGATAGCCGTTAGCGCCACTAAACTGTCAGTCATTAGCGTCGCTAACTACAAAAAGTTAGCGCCGCTAACTACTGGACGGAGCCAAATTCACATTTTGCCGGATTTTTCTTGCCACTAGTGCAAAACTAGTTTAGAGGTGGCTCTGATACTACTGTTGGCGCCGCTAACCGTTAAAGGTTAGCGCCGCGTTCGGGACCGAGATAGGGACCTTATGGTTAGCGCCGCTAACCCCGTCCAGCCTATCAACCATCATCTAACTATTCTTTCCCACCCTCCCGTTTAGGTTATTGTCAAGATCAACCCCCGGCGTGTGACCCGATAAGCCCATACATATTTGGCATATGTGTGTCAGTGGGCATACTCCAACACATTATACAAGGCAACTTAAATAATAATATTTTAATTTTTGGACATAAAATCCAGAAACTAAAATATAATGCAAAAAACCTGAAACATATTTTTATAGTTTTAAAAACCAAAAACTGCACTGGCTGGAAGATAGCGCCGCTAAACGTAACGAGTTAGCACCGCTAACTACAAACAGTTAGCGCCGCTAAACCTTCTGGAGAGAAAACCAAAAATCAATTTCTGGTTTTTCAGGCCACCATGTGGCAATGTAGCATAGAGGTGGCTCTGATACCACTTTTGGGGTTCTATAAACATAGCGGAAGCAAAGGTATATAATGCATAACATAAATTACAAGCAAACAAAGCATAAAACCCCAAATTGGACCATAACTTTATGCTAACACATGCAACATGAAAAGGAGAAGGGAAAGAAAATATACCCTCTTCTAAGCTCCTGAACAAAGTGGTGTGATGATGGTGATGACTAGAAGCCCACGAAAGAGCTCCCTCTAGTGAAGTCCACCCCGAGTTTGCACCACCTCCTTGTACTAGCAAGCTTGAGATATCTTCAAAGCCTGGAAATCACTTCAAGAACAGCCCCTAACTCCAGAAACTCGGACCTCTTTGATAGTAAACACATAAGACACTCTTAAAGTAGCTAACTAAGTGTTTAAGTGTGTAAGAGACCGAAGGATTGTAACAAATGAGAAACCAAGGTATTTTATAGACCTTGTGATGCCACTTGAACCCTAAACCCTAAACTGTCAGTCATTAGCGTCGCTAACTACAAAAAGTTAGCGCCGCTAACTACTGGACGGAGCCAAATTCACATTTTCCGGATTTTTCAGGCCACTAAGTGCAAAACTAGTTTAGAGGTGGCTCTGATACTACTGTTGGCGCCGCTAACCATTAAAGGTTTGCGCCGCGATCGGTATCAAGATAGCGAACTTATGGTTAGCGCCGCTAAACCTGTCCAGCCTCTCAACCATCATCTAAGTATTCTTTCACACCCTCCCGTTTAGGTTATTGTCAAGATCAACCCCCGGCGTATGACCCGATAAGCCCATACATATTTGGCGTATGTGTGTCAGTGGGCATACTCCAACACATTATACAAGGCAACTTAAATAATAATATTTTAATTTCTGGATATAAAATCCAGAAACAAAAATATAATTGCAAAAACCTGAAACATATTTTTAAAGTTTTAAAAATCAAAAACTGCACTGTCTGGAAGATAGCGCCGCTAAACCTACGGAGTTAGCACCGCTAACTACAAACAGTTAGCGCCGCTAACCCTTGTAGACAGAAAACTAAAAATCAATTTCTGGTTTTTCAGGCCACCATGTGGAAATGTAGCATAGAGGTGACTCTGATACCACTTTTGGGGTTCTATAAACATAGTGGAATCAAAGGTACAAACATGCATAACATAAATTACAAGCAAACAAAGCATAAAACCCCAAATTGGACCATAACTTTATGCTAACACATGCAACATGAAAAGGAGAAGGGAATGATAATATACCCTCTAATAAGCTCCTGAACAAAGTGGTGTGATGATGGTGATGACTAGAAGCCCACGAAAAAGCTCCCTCTAGTCAAGTCCACCCCGAGTTTGCACCACCTCCTTGTACTAGCAAGCTTGAGATATCTTCAAAGCCTGGAAATCTCTTCAAGAACAGCCCCTAACTACAGAAACTTGGACCTCTTTGATAGTAAACACATAAGACATTCTTAAAGTAGCTAACTAAGTGATTAAGTGTGTAAGTGACCAAATGATTGGAACAAATGAGAAACCAAGGTATTTTATAGACCTTGAGATGCCACTTGAACTCTAAACCCTAAACCCTAAACCCTAAACCCTAAACTATGATAGCCATTAGCGCCACTAAACTGTCAGTCATTAGCGTCACTAACTACAAAAAGTTAGCGCCGCTAACTACTGGACGGAGCCAAATTCACATTTTTCGGGATTTTTCAGGCCACTAAGTGCAAAACTAGTTTAGAGGTGGCTCTGATACTACTGTTGGAGCCGCTAACCGTTAAAGGTTTGCGCCGCGATCGGTATCAAGATAGCGAACTTATGGTTAGCGCCGCTAACCCTGTCCAGCCTCTCAACCATCATCTAAGTATTATTTCACACCCTCACATTTAGGTTATTGTCAAGATCAACCCCCGGCGTATGACCCGATAAGCCCATACATATTTGGCGTATGTGTGTCAGTGGGCATACTCCAACACATTATACAAGGCTACTTAAATAATAATATTTTAATTTCTGGATATAATATCCAGAAACAAAAATATAATGCAAAAAACCTGAAACATATTTTTAAAGTTTTAAAAACCAAAAATTGCAATGTCTGGAAGATAGCGCCGCTAAACCTAACGAGTTAGCGCCGCTAACTACAAACAGTTAGCGCCGCTAACCCTTCTAGACAGAAAACCAAAAATCAATTTCTGGTTTTTCAGGCCACCATGTGGAAATGTAGCATAGAGGTGGCTCTGATACCACTTTTGGGGTTCTATAAACATAGCGGAAGCAAAGGTACATAATGCATAACATAAATTACAAGCAAAAAAAGCATAAAACCCCAAATTGGACCATAACTTTATGCTAACACATGCAACATGAAAAGGAGAAGGGAAAGAAAATATACCCTCTCCTAAGCTCCTAGACAAAGTGGTGTGATGATGGTGATGACTAGAAGCCCACGAAAAAGCTCCCTCTAGTGAAGTCCACCCCGAATTTGCACCGCCTCCTTGTACTAGCAAGCTTGAGATATCTTCAAAGCCTGGAAATCTCTTCAATTACAGCCCCTAACTCCAGAATCTCGGACCTCTTTGATAGTAAACACATAAGACACTATTAAAGTAGCTAACTAAGTGGTTAAGTGTGTAAGTGACCAAAGGATTGTAACAAATGAGAAACCAAGGTATTTTATAGACCTTGTGATACCACTTGAACTCTAAACCCTAAACTATGATAACCGTTAGCGCCACTAAACTGTCAGTCATTAGCGTCGCTAACTACAAAAAGTTAGCGCCGCTAACTACTGGACGGAGCCAAATTCACATTTTGCCGGATTTTTCAGGCCACTAAGTGCTAAACTTGTTTAGAGGTGGCTCTGATACTACTGTTAGCGCCGTTAACCGTTAAATGTTAGTGCCGCGATCGGGACCGAGATAGCAACCTTATGGTTTGCGCCGCTAACCCCGTCCAGCCTGTCAACCATCATCTAACTATTCTTTCACACCCTCCCGTTTAGGTTATTGCCAAGATCAACCCCCGGTGTGTGACCCGATAAGCCCATACATATTTGGCGTATGTATGTCAGTGGGCATACTCCAACACATTATACAAGGCAACTTAAATAATAATATTTTAATTTCTGGACATAAAATCCAGAAACTAAAATATAATGCAAAAAACCTGAAACATATTTTTATAGTTTTAAAAACCAAAAACTGCACTGTCTGGAAGATAGCGCCGCTAAACATAACGAGTTAGCGCCGCTAACTACAAAGAGTTAGCGCCGCTAACCCTTCTGGACAGAAAACCAAAAATCAATTTCTGGTTTTTCAGGCCACCATGTGGAAATGTACCATATAGGTGGCTCTGATACCACTTTTGGGGTTCTATAAACATAGCGGATGCAAAGGTACATAATGCATAACCTAAATTACAAGCAAACAAAGCATAAAACCCCAAATTGGACCATAACTTTATGCTAAAACATGCAACATGAAAAGGAGAAGGGAAAGAAAATATACCCTCTCCTAAGCTCCTGAACAAAGTGGTGTGATGATGGTGATGACTAGAAGCCCACGAAAAAGCTCCCTCTAGTGAAGTCCACCCCGAGTTTGCACCACCTCCTTGTACTAGCAAGCTTGAGATATCTTCAAAGCCTGGAAATCTCTTCAAGAACAACCCCTAACTCCAGAAACTCGGACTTCTTTGATAGTAAACACATAAGACACTCTTAAAGTAGCTAACTAAGTGGTTAAGTGTGTAAGTGACCAAAGGATTGTAACAAATGAGAAACCAAGGTATTTTATAGACCTTGTGATGCCACTTGAACTCTAAACCCTAAACCATAAACCCTAAACTATGATAACCGTTAGCGCCACTAAACTGTCAGTCATTAGCGTCGCTAACTACAAAAAGTTAGCGCCGCTAACTACTGGACGGAGCCAAATTCACATTTTGCCGGATTTTTCAGGCCACTAAGTGCTAAACTAGTTTAGAGGTGGCTCTGATACTACTGTTGGCGCCGGTAACCGTTAAAGGTTAGTGCCGCGATCGTGACCGAGATAGCGACCTTATGGTTTGCGCCGCTAACCCCGACCAGCCTGTCAACCATCATCTAACTATTCTTTCACACCCTCCCGTTTAGGTTATTGCCAAGATCAACCCCCGGTGTGTGACCCGATAAGCCCATACATATTTGGCGTATGTATGTCAGTGGGCATACTCCAACACATTATACAAGGCAACTTAAATAATAATATTTTAATTTCTGGACATAAAATCCAGAAACTAAAATATAATGCAAAAAACCTCAAACATATTTTTATAGTTTTAAAAACCAAAAACTGCACTGTCTGGAAGATAGCGCCGCTAAACATAACGAGTTAGCGCCGCTAACTACAAAGAGTTAGCGCCGCTAACCCTTCTGGACAGAAAACCAAAAATCAATTTCTGGTTTTTCAGGCCGCCATGTGGAAATGTACCATATAGATGGCTCTGATACCACTTTTGGGGTTCTATAAACATAACGGAAGCAAAGGTACATAATGCATAACCTAAATTACAAGCAAACAAAGCATAAAACCCCAAATTGGACCATAACTTTATGCTAAAACATGCAACATGAAAAGGAGAAGGGAAAGAAAATATACCCTCTCCTAAGCTCCTGAACAAAGTGGTGTGATGATGGTGATGACTAGAAGCCCACGAAAAAGCTCCCTCTAGTGAAGTCCACCCCGAGTTTGCACCACCTCCTTGTACTAGCAAGCTTGAGATATCTTCAAAGCCTGGAAATCTCTTCAAGAACAACCCCTAACTCCAGAAACTCGGACTTCTTTGATAGTAAACACATAAGACACTCTTAAAGTAGCTAACTAAGTGGTTAAGTGTGTAAGTGACCAAAGGATTGTAACAAATGAGAAACCAAGGTATTTTATAGACCTTGTGATGCCACTTGAACTCTAAACACTAAACCCTAAACCCTAAACTATGATAGCCATTAGCACAGCTAACCCAGTCCAGCCTCGCAACCATAATCTAAGTATTCTTTCACACACTCCCGTTTAGGTTATTCTCAAGATCAACCCCCGGCGTATGACCCGATAAGCCCATACATAGTTGGCGTATGTGTGTCAGTGGGCATACTCCAACACATTATACAAGGCAACTTAAATAGTAATATTTTAATTTCTGGATATAAAATCCAAAAACAAAAATATAATGCAAAAAACCTGAAACATATTTTTAAAGTTTTCAAAACCAAAATCTGCACTGTATGGAAGATAGCGCCGCTAAACATAACGAGTTAGTGCCGCTAACCCTTCTAGACAGAAAACCAAAAATCAATTTCTGGTTTTTCAGGCCACCATGTGGAAATGTAGCATAGAGGTGGCTCTGATACCACTTTTGGGGTTCTATAAACATAGTGGAATCAAAGGTACAAACATGCATAACATAAATAACAAGTAAACAAAGCATAAAACCCCAAATTAGACCATAACTTTATGCTAACACATGCAACATGAAAAGGAGAAGGGAAAGAAAATATACCCTCTTCTAAGCTCCTGAACAAAGTGGTGTGATGATGGTGATGTCTAGTAGCCCAAGAAAAAGATCCCTCTAGTCAAGTTTACCCCGAGTTTGCATCACCTCCTTGTACTAGCAAGCTTGAGATATCTTCAAAGCCTGGAAATCTCTTCAAGAACAGCCCCTAACTCCAATAACTCGGACCTCTTTGATAGTAAACACATAAGACACTCTTAAAGTAGCTAACTAAGTGTTTAAGTGTGTAAGTGACCAAAGGATTGGAACAAATGAGAAACCAAGGTATTTTATAGACCTTGTGATGCCACTTGAACTCTAAACCCTAAACTATGATAGCCGTTAGCGCCACTAAACTGTCAGTCATTAGCGTCGCTAACTACAAAAAGTTAGCGCCGCTAACTACTGGACGGAGACAAATTCACATTTTTCCGGATTTTGCAGGCCACTAAGTGCAAAACTAGTTTAGAGGTGGCTCTGATACTACTGTTGGCGCCGCTAACCGTTAAAGGTTTGCGCCGAGATCGGTATCAATATAGCGAACTTATGGTTAGCGCCGCTAACCCTGTCCAGCCTCTCAACCATCATCTAAGTATTCTTTCACACCCTCCCGTTTAGGTTATTGTCCCGGTGTATGACCCGATAAGCCCATACATATTTGGCGTATGTGTGTCAGTGGGCATACTCCAACACATTATACAAGGCAACTTAAATAATAATATTTTTATTTCTGGATATAAAATCCAGAAACAAAAAATAATGCAAAAAACCTGAAACATATTTTTAAAGTTTTAAAAACCAAAAACTGCACTGTCCGGAAGATAGCGCCGCTAAACATAACGAGTTAGCGCCTCTAACAACAAACAGTTAGCGCCGCTAACCCTTCTAGACAGAAAACCAAAAATCAATTTCTGGTTTTTCAGGCCACCATGTGGAAATGTAGCATAGAGGTGGCTCTAATACCACTTTTGGGGTTCTATAAACATAGTGGAATCAAAGGGACAAACATGCATAACATAAATTACAAGCAAACAATGCATAAAACCCCAAATTGGACCATAACTTTATGCTAACACATGCAACATGAAAAGGAGAAGGGAAAGAAAATATACCCTCTTCTAAGCTCCTGAACAAAGTGGTGTGAGGATGGTGATGACTAGAAGCCCACGAAAAAGCTCCCTCTAGTCAAGTCCACCCCGAGTTTGCACCACCACCTTGTACTAGCAAGCTTGAGATATCTTTTAAGCCTGGAAATCTCTTCAAGAACAGCCCCTAACTCCAGAAACTCGGACCTCTTTGATAGTAAACACATAAGACACTCTTAAAGTAGCTAACCAAGTGTTTAAGTGTGTAAGTGACCAAAGGATTGGAACAAATGAGATACCAAGGTATTTTATAGACCTTGTGATGCCACTTGAACTCTAAACCCTAAACCCTAAACTATGATAGCCGTTAGCGCCACTAAACTGTCAGTCATTAGCGTCGCTAACTACAAAAAGTTAGCGCCGCTAACTACTGGACGGAGCCAAATTCACATTTTTCCAGATTTTTCAGGCCACTAAGTGTAAAACTAGTTTATAGGTGGCTCTGATACTACTGTTGGCGCCGCTAATCGTTAAAGGTTTGCGCCACGACAGGTATCAAGATAGCGAACTTATGGTTAGCGCCGCTAACCCTGTCCAGCCTCTCAACCATCATCTAAGTATTCTTTCACACCCTCCCGTTTAGGTTATTGTCCCGGCGTATGACCCGATAAGCCCATACATATTTGGCGTATGTGTGTCAGTGGGCATACTCCAACACATTATACAAGGCAACTTAAATAATAATATTTTTATTTCTGGATATAAAATCCAGAAACAAAAATATAATGCAAAAAACCTGAAACATATTTTTAAAGTTTTAAAAACCAAAAACTGCACTGTCCGGAAGATAGCGCCGCTAAACATAACGAGTTAGCGCCTCTAACAACAAACAGTTAGCGCCGCTAACCCTTCTAGACAGAAAACCAAAAATCAATTTCTGGTTTTTCAGGCCACCATGTGGAAATGTAGCAAAGAGGTGGCTCTGATACCACTTTTGGGGTTCTATAAACATAGCGGAATCAAAGGTACAAACATGCATAACATAAATTACAAGCAAACAAAGCTTAAAACCCCAAATTGGACCATAACTTTATGCTAACACATGCAACATGAAAAGGAGAATGGAAAGAAAATATACCCTCTCCTAAGCTCCTGAACAAAGTGGTGTGATGATGGTGATGACTAGAAGCCCACGAAAACGCTCCCTCTAGTGAAGTTCACCCCGAGTTGCACCACCTCCTTGTACTAGCAAGCTTGAGAGATCTTCAAAGCCTAGAAATCTCTTCAAGAACAGCCCCTAACTCCCGAAAGTCGGACCTCTTTGATAGTAAACACGTAAGACACGCTTAAAGTAGCTAACTAAGTGTTTAAGTGTGTAAGTGGCCAAAGGATTGGAACAAATAAGAAACCAAGGTATTTTATAGACCTTGTGATGCCACTTGAACTTCCTTGGCCAGCCAAAGAAGTCTCCCAATTCTATGCATGCATTGGTGAAGAGTAGTGGTGTAAAATCAAGTGGCATGCAGTCTGGTAGACGTTACCACCGCTAACTATAACGTTTTCTCGCCGCTAACTCTAATGAGTTATGGCCGCTAAACCCGACTGCATATCAACTTTTTCCATTCTGACACTTTCAGTCCCTCCACCTCTCAGGCTGTCAAGATGGATCCCCGGTGTATGACCCAATAGTCCCATACATTATCGGTAGTGATCTATATGGGGTACGTGCGTCAGTGGGCATACTCCAACAAACAACAGTAAATCAAGCAGCAAAAATCATTTCAGATGACGATGAACTTCTAGGTTTTTTACACACAATCACATAGTGAACAATTTCTTTTGAAAAGAGGATCAAACTCGATGATAATGAGCCCATTCAGTAAAGGATTGGTTCTTATACAAATTGTGTGTCCATTGTATAATACAAACTATGAATAGATTGGGAGATTTAGCTAGATAAAATGAGAGAACAATAGTTACATATGCCTCGAGGTGTTTTCTATTAATGAGAATGGTGTCTTGTCAAAGCTTACAATACTCAGTTAGCTTTAGCTATTTATAGGAACTCTCTCATGACCAAGGTAGGTATCCTTTAGTCCCGAGATCACCTATATATCGGTAAAAGATAAACTGATAACAAATCAAACTACATTTAAACAATATAAAAACAAACTAATCAAACCTAACAACTAGAAAGTATGAACTAAAAGAGGACGTGTATATGATACTTTGTATATGGCAAAGAAAGCATCTAGAAGTTGGAACTTACACTTTGATAAGCGCATCAAAGTGTTTGGTTTTACCGAAAGTGAATTTGAATCCTATGTTTTCATAGATTTCAGTGGGAGCATAGCAATCTTCTTAGTCATGTATGTGGATGACATACTACTCATTGGAAACAACGTACCACTACAACGAGTAAAATCCTGGCTAGGTAAGTGTTTCCAGATAAGAAGCCGCATATATACTTTTTATAAAGATCTAATAGAGATAGATATAGGAAGCTAATCAGACTTATTCAAAGTACATACATCGATAAAATCATGAAACGGTTTAATATGGATGGATCCAAGAAAGGTTTCATCCGGATGCAAACTGGTTAACCTCTAAGCAAAGCTCAGTGTCCTACTTCTCCAGCATAGTAGAAGATGATGAAATCAATTCCTTATGCCTCGGCTGTAGGATCAATCGTGTATGCCATGTTATATACTAGGACCGATATTGCTTATTCAATAAGTGCCACTAGTAGATATCAACAGATCCCACGTAAACCCTATTGGGTGGCTGTTAAGAACATTCTCAAGTATATGCGAAGGAAAAAGGATATGTCTGTAACGCCCTGAGGTTTGAAAGTTTCCTTGTTATGTGTTTATATTAATTAATATGTTAAGTGTTACTTAAGTTTAGTAAACTGCCATTATATGTGTTTATGTGTAATATATGTTTATTAAATTTGAAGGGTTAAAGCTGCTAATATCTGAAAGTTAAAGTGCACGGACCATTTGCATTATTATGCCTAACTTGTTTATAAACATAGTTGGCTTTGACTTCGTGTTAGTCAAATGGTTCAATCCACACTTCATACACATACACATATAGGTGACTCTAGAAGCCCACTTTCCTATCTAGTTTTATTCACAATCACAAGAGTTTGATAGATGAAATTGTTTCCACAACAATCACAAGCTCAGGTGTATGTTATGGAATTGAATTCTTGATGTTTTGAGTGAAAAGAAAGATTCTTGGCGATCAATGATCTTGAGATGTTATTTGTATGTTTTAAATGCCGTTTAATGTTGTAATAGTGTTTGTAGTATTTGATTTGTTGTCAAACAAGTGCAGAAAAACACTTGTGCTCCATTTGTGTGAATTAAAGGTGTAAAACAGTTTGTAGCGAGTGAGAACTGATGTTGTTGTTCATGAGGCACGGGCGTGCGTATGGAGGTACGGACCGTGCCTAACAGGTGTGACAAACCTAGTTCATTAGTTACAGGTGTGATTTGAGTACGTGCATGCCTATGGAGGTATGGGCGTGTCTGAGGGTACATCTTGGTTTGTAGAGGCCACAACTGGACCTCGTGTACATCTTGGTTTGTAGAGGCCACAACTGGACCTCGTGTGGAAGCACGGCTGTGCCTGTGAGGCAAACACAGGCATGCCCACTATTCTGTCTAGTTTCCAATTGTTCAGCGGTGCTGTAAGTTTGATGTATTGATCATATATTGCTTTTAGGAAATAAGAGTTGACGTGTTCCTTGTGATAGGGCTATAATTGCGCTTTATAACGTATAATTGTTGCTAAGGTGAGTGTACTTACCTTTAATCTAATTAGCATTCGTATATGTACAAGGTGAATAACATGATATCAGTGTGATGATATATGATATAATGATATCAGTGTGATGATATATGATATGTTTATGTGATGTAAAAGAGGTGTACAACTATGCAGGGGCATGGCTCTGCACAAGAACAATGGGTAACTTGCTTAGAGTAGCCTTGTACCAAGGAAAGCGGATACCTAGTTACGTAAAATGTGGATTTGTATCCAGGAGAGTGAATGGGGTATATTGAGCTCTTTATATCGAAGGACAGGTCTCAGGGGCTAGGCTATGCACGAGGTACAGTCATACCTGGGACAACTTAACAATTTGCATGATTTTGCAGGTTAACAGCTAGGATGTGAGACATCCCGAGAAGAGTTACTTATTCTATATGTGTACATTGCTTGGTAGTATGCTCACTAAGCGTTGGATTATGATCAGTGTAAGGTGCATCTGGTTTCATCAAGGGGAAGGCCCTAACGGTTTGATTACATAGATAGCTCCAGGGTTTTTGTCAGAAACTTTTTAACACTACTTTCGATGAAACAATTAGCACTAATGTAAATAATAACTGTATTTTTGTAAAACTTTGATCCTTTGGGTGCTAATTTGAGGTTAATGAAATTATAGTTCTTTTGGAAAAAGTGGTGTTACAATGTTCTTGGTCTTTGGAGGAAGTAAGGACGAGATCAGTGTGACTAGTTACACCCAGATCCACATAGATGACTTCAAGTCGCATTCAGGGTTTGTCTTTACCCTAAATGAAGAAGCCTTATCTAAGAAAAGACAGAAGCAAGATAATATACCAAATTCAACTACAGAGGCTGAGTACATCGCGGAAAATGATGCAACACAAGAATCGGTCTAGCTGAAGAATTTATCTCGGATCTTAGTCTTGGATCTTTGAGTTGTTTCCAGTATCTCTAGACCGATCGATTTCTTTTTTGATGATATTAGAGCCTCAGCGTAAGCAAAAGATCCAAAAGATCATCAGCGAACTAGGCACGTACTTAGAAATTATCACATCAGCCGAGAGATAGTCGAAATGGGAGATGTGGATTTATGCAAGATACCGACTGAGGTTAATGTAGTTGATTTGTTGTCTAAGGTGTTAGCTATAGACAATCATGAGAGGCATGCTAGTTCTATAGAAATGCAGTATATAGGACCTAACAGCGAATTTTGGTAATTGATTACACTAATGGATCAAACTTAAAACCTACAATTATGTATTTACATTTTATAGTCATTGAAATAAAAAGTTCTTACGTAATTGTTTTTATTCTTTCCTTTTTTAGCATATTTAATGTAATACCCGATATTTTGCAGTGTAATTAACTAATTAGATATATTTAGTTATTATTCATTATTGAAAACAACGAACATTGAAGTTGATTATATGTATATATGTATATGTACAATGCATGGGTTTTCTTTTGGAAGCATGATGGCCGGTTCTTGGGGCATCTAAGTGACATCTAGGAGTTTATTTAAGCTTCTTTTTATTGTCACTTATTATCCTTTTTCCATTACACACACTTAAACACTTAGTTAGAAACTTTGAGATTATCCTTTGTGTGTGCTTTCAAGAGGTCCGAATTTCTGGAATATTGGGGTTGTTCTTGTGAAGAGTTCAAGGCTTTGAAGCTCTTACAAGCTTGATAGTACAAGGAGAAGGCTTATACCTGGGGTGGACTTCATTAGAGGAACGCTTCTTTGGTCTTCTAGTCATCACCACAACATCCACAAGTTTCTGGAGCTAAGGAGAGGGTATAACATTCTTCTCTTCTTCTTTTCATGTTGCAAATGTTAGCTATAGAGGTTGGTCCATTTTGGGGTTTTATGCTTTAAATACTTGTACTTTATGCTTCGTTTGTTGTACCTTGGTGCTTCCGCTGTGTCCATAGAACCCGAACAGTGGTATCAGAGTCACCTCTATACTACTTTTGCACATAGTGGCCTAAAAAAACCCGAAAATGAATTTTTTGCTTTCTAAACAGAACGGTTAGCGGCACTAACTCGTAGCAGTGAGCGGCGCTAACTCGTAAAAGTTAGCGGCGCTACAGTATCTGCAGTGCTTTCTTTTTGGTTTTAAAACTTTAAAAATATTTTTGGGGGGACATTATGTTTTAGTTTCTGGATTTTTGGGTCCAGAAATTAATTTTTTTTATTTAAGTTGCCTTGTGTAATGGTTGGTGTATTTATATGTATATTATTATTTTGGCATGAAAATGATAATTGCATATACTTACATTATGTATGTATGAATATGTTTCATCAAAAATGGTTTGGTGTTACTAATGCATAAATACATGGGATTTTTAGTGCCTTGAGTGTTTTGAAAAATCTTAACCATTATACATAAGTTTACATGGTTTTTTGTGGCACACCATGTGATTGTTCATTAGTGAATTGTTTATGTTCATGTGATGTTGGTAACCCTAGAACATGCCCTAGACCTTGTGGATGTTTGGTAGTGTGATTTTATTATTATTCATTCATTTGGTAACTTTATGTCACATGGTTTGTAATAATAATTAATTTTATTTATTTGGTATGTGATGGTCCCTTTAATGTATAAAGGATGAAGCAATGCTTAGATGATTATCTAGTTTGTGTTTGTGTGTGTTCGGTTTAGAGAGAGAGAGAGAGCTGAGAACTAGAGAGAGTTTCACAAACTAGAGAGTGGTAAAATATGCAAAGCTTAGATTTGAATGAGTGAGGCAAAGGCCTTTTATAGCATTTGCCCAAGTTACAATAATTACATATTTGCACCCTAACTTTTCATAATCTAACATTCTCCCCCTAAGTGAGGTGTGCAACGATTCACAACAAAGAAATAAATAAATCTATTCATAGGTTGATTTGTTGCGAATCCCAAAAGCCACTTGCCACTTCCGAACTTGCCTTCTGTTGGAGAGTGTAGTCTTCATCTGTTCTATAGCACGATAGGCCTCAGCAAGTTGTTCATAAGTGTAGGCCTTACGGTTATCCCATACCTTCTGATGAATCTTATGATGAAGGATTTTCAAGGTGCCGTCTGAGTAGGACATTAGCTCATCAAGTATGATGAAGATCTTTTCTCCTTTAGTGTTTTTGAAGACGACTCATCGTTCACACTTGAAGCTTTCATGCCCTTCCTCAATCACAGTCAACACTTCAAGCTTTTCTAAATCTGGATGGCTCTGGTTAGGCTTCAAGAGATTGATTTTCCTGTAATTGTTCTAAGCTCCAAGTTGCAGATCATGTTCCTCCACAAATTCCATCAGATTTCTCAAGTACTTCATCAAAGCAACTCTCCCAAATTCTTCTTCTGGCAACTTTCCTATTTTCTGAGAAAGAGTGTCATAGATAAAGCTAATGTCTTCAACTTTAACAAACCTAAGATCTTCTTCCGTGAGAAAGTATGATTGGTTGTTTGCTCTTTTGACGTGAAAGATGGCATACTTTATCTTGAAAGTGGTTTGAGTATAGACATTGATGAGTTCAACAATTGGATACTCTGATTTGATCTCTTCTGGATTTGGCATGGATTGAGTGAGGATGTGTTTGTATCTTTTTCTTTGTTTATCATCCATGTTCCATAACTCGGGGGGAATAACCTGTATTTGTTCACTGCTGAATATGTCTGATATTCTTTCTTCAAGATTGGCAGCATTGACATAATACCTTTTCCATAATGGTTGCAGGCACTTTTAGTGAACATGTTGTTTGCATCCAGGCCTGGATCTCCACGATACACTGGAGGAGAAGGTGGCATTATAAAGTTCGGTGGCAATGGCCATTCTGATTCTCTTCTTAATTTCTCAGTTGCTTCTCTCTATTTGTTTCTTTCCAATACGTCTGCAGCTGATTCTTGAAATTGACCACGAGGAGGAGGGAAGCTTTCATGAACTTTTATATTAACTCCACTGAGACCCTGAACACGTCGAAGGTGGTTTTCTTCTGTTTAGGTTTCCTTCTAGCTTCCCTTCTAGCGATTGCTGGCCATTCTTTTCTTTTAAGTGCAAGTTCTCTTTCACTGATGACATCATTAAATCTGTGGACAATTCTGGGTGAAGCTGGACGTGTAGTATCTTTCACAAATTCATCTATTTCTTTGAACATTTCACGGATTTTAGGATCCTCAGGTTCCTCCTCTGGTTGAGCTCCTTCTTGTTGAGCAATACTAATTTCTCCCTCATGCCTGATAGGTGATGTGTGCATATGCTCATATAGATCATCCAGTTCATCTTCTCAGTCTGTGAATAATTCAAACATCTCGTCATGGGACTGCTCATAAGGTATTTTACCTACTTCAAGATCTATTGGCCTCGGTTCAAATTGTTGCTGTGGTACATAAAGTACAATCTACTTGTCAGCATTGTCGTGTTGTTGTTCATGAACTTCATCGGCCAATTGTTTTTGTTTCTGCTGCTGGCTAGAATTAGTAACTGCAGATATTAAAGAGCTTATTGGAGTAACTGGTATCGTTGCCTTTGCAGCCACAGAGGAAGAATATATGTACAATCTTCTTGTTTTCTCCCCCTCGGGTTGATCATCGGGGTCCTGATCATCTCGTCTCCTCTTGCCACTCTGTGCCTGAGCCTGACAAGTTTGTTCAAGAATAGTCAGCCGCTCAGTAACCTTTTCCATGTGAGTGTAGAACCCCCTGGTTACACCATCAATCTTGTTGTTGACATCTTCATGAAACTCTTGAAAATCATCCAAGGAGATTCCCTGTAGACGTTGTTCGTTGCGAAGAGTAGTCAGAAGGTCTTGATCATGAGAAGATTCGGGCCTTTGTTCAAGAAGTTTGACATACAAAAGGCTCTTCAAAGCATCCACTGACATGGTTGCTGGATCAGGTTGCGGTTGAGGCTTAGGAGCAACAGATCTAGTAGCAAGGAGTGCTTCAATCCTATCCAACTTTTGATTTGTATCAGTGAGTTATTATTGGAGAGGTGCCACGGCTTGTTGGATTGTTTCCTGTAATTCAGCACGTGTAACAAACCCGGAATCACGTAGACTTCCAGTTCAGGTACCAGCCACAGAGGCAGTACCACCTACTGGAGCAGCATTGATGTTGGCTCCAGCAGGATTTCCTTCCAATCCTCGAATGGCACCTTGAGAGGTACCACCTGTGGAAGTTGAGGATACTTGTTGGACGTAAAAGCTCAGTGCATCAATTGTAACCCTGTGTTGGTCAAGATAAGCGGAGATCCGCAGTATATCAAATTATGCATTGAAAGGAGTCGAGGACGAGGGAGGCGGTTCTCTATGTTCAATAGTTCTAACGCCCGATTGGGGTTGACTTAGTGTATGTGCTATAGACTTGTGCAATGAGGACGATGCATGTGGAGAGACACCGTAGTGGCTGAGTGGGGTTGAAATTTGCACGGGTGGGATAACCATGACTTGTTCAATACGGGACCCAATAGTGTTAGGTCCCATAGTAAATGTGGCTACCCGGCTTTCTGGGGCTAGGGGTCCCTCAGCACTCTCTTTTTCTTTTCTGACCTTCTCGTTTTCACTCGCACTCCTTACGATATAACTATTTCCTTCTTCACCACTACCAGGACCGTACCCTGCATATATATTTGGGGACAATAAGGAATCAGGGGTGACAGATCCGGTTTCAACGGACAACTCCTGAGAAGGAGTAACAACAGGCATGTCCTGTCCTGGAGCTACTATGGCAGTTTTTATAGTAGGAATGTCAGGAGTTTGGGTTAGATTTATGACCATACCACCGGGTTGAGGAATGACAGTAGTAGGTTGAACAGTTTGGGTCTGGTCGGGAGAGGTAGTATGTGGGTCTGTTAGTTTCATGAATGAAGGGATGTTGTTGGTTGGTTTGTCTATGGGTCTGTCAGGGGTGTCCAAAGGAGAATGGACAGGTTCAAAGGCAGGGTCACCACCTGGTTGGGAAGGAGACTCAGCATGAGAAGATTGGGAACTGGATGACTCAGAGGTGTCAAAACCAAGTTCTTCAAGTAAGGCTTTGGTTCGGGTGGTTTTAGAAATAGAATGGACAATTGTTTGAACGGTGGTGGGATTATAAGCATCCCCTCATTCTCTATCTTCTCCACAACAATGCAAGGTATATCAGAATTTTGGTCCATCAGGTACTGGACAATCATTGGCAGAAATCTTTGGTACGGCAGGAAGTTAGCATCCTTCTTTTTCTGGGAATTTTTCCTCATCATTGTTGCTTTGATATCTTGAAATAGCAGGAATGCATAATCTACGTGCAGGTGATTGGCAGCCGTCACAAAGATCTTGAGCTGATGCTCAGTAGGAAATTCATACCCAGAGTGTTTGGGAATGAGACACCGTTGAAGCAGCGTCATAAAAGTATTGTACTTGGGATGCAAGTTCGTGCGTTTGAATTGATTCTTTCTGGTGAGCTCTCCATCATATCCCATTCCCCTGATTGCAACAAGACACGTCTCCTCATCCGGAATTTCATCAAAAGGTGTTGCAGGATGTCTTCTGTCAGCCCTTGGTAGTCTGAAGATTGTTCTGAGTCGATTGACAGGTATATTGATTGTATATTCATCAACCTTAGCATGAATGACCTCATTCTCCCTATCATTTGTACATACATCACACGTCTTCCAGAAATAAAATCTTGTTCCTACCCTTAGTCTTTGTGAACAGAGTGGTATCAGTCTTTCGTTTTGAGTAGCCTCCACCAATCACATATTCAGATAAGACATCGTACCATGCACATGGAGCTTGCTTTAACCCGTAGAAGGCCTTATCTAAGATATAGACATGATTTGGATGTTTTGAATTGATGAAACCCTCAGGTTGTGAGACATATACTTCTTCTTTGAGAACACCATTAAGAAAGGCTGTCTGCACGTCAATCTGAAAGACACGAAAGCTTCTGGAGGCTGCATATGCAAGAAAGAGTCTGATAGCTTCAATACGAGCAATGGGGGAAAATGTTTCATCATAGTCAATGCCCTCTTGTTGATTGTATCCTTTAGCAACCAACCGAGCTTTGTTTTGAACGACCACTCCATACGAATCCCTTTTGTTCTTGATAAGCTGTGTGAGTAAACTAAGATATATAAATATTGAGTTTCAGCTTGATGAGTTTCAAGCTGAGCGACTCAGCGTGAAGACTGAGTCAGCTCAATAGAGTTACTAAATATGTTTTAGTAAATTCTTTATACTTCTAAGGATGAGTTAACAATTATACATGTTAGTTCATGTTTGAATTCGAGTTTGTTCTCGAAGAACTCAACTTGATGTGTTTCAAGCTGAGTAACTCAGCCTGACTAAAGAAGTCAGTTTAAAAGAATTTAAATATGTTTTAAATTCTGTTTTAACTCTCTATATCTATGGAAAGGAAAGAAGACTTCCGAATCAAGATTGAAGATTAAAGATTCAAGATAAGAAGATTCAAGATTCAAGAATCCGAGTTATCCGATAGTTAGTTAGCAAATTAGGATTAGTCCAGTTTGTTAGGAACCGTAGTAACAGGATTATAAATACTTATCTCCTGATAAGTTTAGAGGTACGATTCTGAAACAAGTTACAGAGCCAAAACCTCACCTCACCGTATGTGTTACGATTCTTGAATCACTATTTGTCAGTTCAATGTGATCAAGATATTCACAGATTACCAAGTTGTCCGTTTGTTCGAATAATCACATTAGTTGTGATATTGGTAATTATCAATGTGTGTAAATCCTGTTTAGAGAGTCGGCAGTATCTATAATCATAAGTTGATTATAGATAGCCTAGTTTGAGAGATTGAGAGATTTATATTAGGTGGTTATATATCAAGAGTTGCTTACTTGATAGTTATTGTAATCATCTTCTTACTCAAAGCATTGTAATCATCTTTTTAATGAAAGCATTCGATATATTGTGGTTTGATTTACTTTGTGTAACACTTTTATTTGATTTGTTCAATTTCTGCAGAAAGTGTATTCAACCCCCCCTTCTACACACCTGTTTCTTGTTGTTATTCTCACAAAGGGACCAACATGTACTTCATACTATATTGATTATTAAATGTGATTTAATGATACGCCGAGGGCAAATATTTTATGAATCCTTACTGTGTTCCACCTTAGCATGTTTAATACTTCCCTGAATGCCTTTTACATTCTAAATGTCCACCGCTGGTCATTCTTCATGGGGAGGAAGTTTGAGATAAGACTGAGGGAAGTGGTTGGTCGCTATATAATAATGGATTAGATAAAAGAGATGCAACACTTCGCCTGTGCTTGCAATGGTCAAGTGACTGGACGACCCACACCTAAACTTACTTTGTGGTTTATGTCACGAGTAATTCAGGATGATAATATCATTTTGTCCTTAGACTGGAGATACATGTACTCCAAAGCATGGATCTGCTTTGCCTTGATTGCTTTCAAACACAGTTCGTAACTGGCTGTTATAAAGGAAGCTTTTAGGTAAAGTATGGTGTATGTGGCGGGGCAATGTAGTCAAAAGGTTTCGTTCCTCTAGTTTTAAAGAGATATCCATGGGCCCATCGATGATTGAGCGCTGACGTAAAATGCATGGCCATGCTCGAGTTGCAATAATATTTGATCGATTGCAACTGGATTTTGGGTCACCATCAATCGAGATCGAGAAACATAATCGTGAACGATCTGGAGATTGACTTTTAACCATGTCTCGTATTCACAAGGATATCGTGAACGAAGGGATAAATGATCACTTATCTATAGGACCATTTCGTAACTGATTTTGGATTTGGTTTTTGTTCTAGATGAAAAAACCCATACTGACTTTGGGGTAGAGATGCCTTACTAGAGGCCGCTATTTGTCTATGATTTATGGGTACGGTGTGTCATGTGAAAGTGGGAGTTTGTTGGAGTATGCCCGCTAACACACGTATGCCATTTGGATCACTACCAATAATGTATGGGCCTATTGGGTCACACACCGGGAACCTATCTCGACAGCCTAAAAGATGGAGGGACCAATGGTGTCAAAATAGGAAAGTTGTGGCGCTACACCCTAAAAGTTAGCGGCGCTAAAGCCTGACAGATTGCATGCCACTTGATTTCCCACTTCCACTCTTGCCCAATGCATTGGTTTCTTTTGGAAGCATGATGGCGGTTCTTGGGGTATCCAAGTGACATGTAGGAGTTTATTTAAGCTTCTTTTTATTGTTACTTAATATCCTTTTTCTATTACACACACTTAAACACTTAGTTAGAAACTTTGAGAGTGTCCTTTGTGTGTGCTTTCAAGAGGTCCGAATTTCTGGAATATTGGGGCTGTTCATGTGAAGAGTTCAAGGCTTTGAAGCTCTTACAAGCTTGCTAGTACAAAGAGAAGGCTTATACCAGGGGTGGACTTCATTAGAGGAAGGCTACTTTGGTCTTCTAGTCATCACCACAACATCCATAAGTTTCTTGAGCTAAGGAGAGGGTATAACATTCTTCTCATCTTCTTTTCATGTCGCAAATGTTAGCTATAGAGTTTGGTCCATTTTGGGGTTTTATGCTTTAAATTCTTGTACTCTGTGCTTTTTTTGTTGTACCTTGGTGCTTCCGCTGTGTCCATAGAACCCAACATATATATATATATATATGTGTGTATGTGTGTGTGTGTGTACAAATTTTATTCAATTCATTTTAAACACCAGGGAATTAGAGAGAGAGTGAGAGAATTCTTCAAGAAGAAGTGAAGGAAACCAAGTAAGGAAGGAAGAAATTTATTGAACAAATATAAAGAAGTAAAAAACACAAGGTATGAACTTCATTCCAAACTCAATCACTTCGTTGTAAGAATCCTATGTTTAGAAGTTTAGAACTTGAAGTTTTGGGGTTTTCTTACCCTGCTTGCTTCTGCTCTTCTTCGAGAAAACCCTCGAAGGACCATTTTAGGGTTTTAACCTCTTTAATGGTGATAATGAATTGATTGTTTGGCTAGGTAGCAACCAATTACTGTTAGACATGTTGGGATTTACAAGGTACAACTTGCACAGTGGAAATTAATTAAATCTCAAACCAAAGGATCACAAATGGATTAACTAGGGGAACAAGGCAATTAACAATATTCATATTAATCAGATATATATATATATATATATAGTATAAAGCATAAGAATTATACCCTTGGACTGCTATAGGGGGATACACAGCTACTGCATCGGAAACCCGGCTGCTAAACCACTTTAATAATACCCGCAACAAACAATTGCTTACCGTGTGTGTATCTCGCATTACCGCAGCCGTCAAGCACCCTCAAAGGGTCGCTGCCGATATGAAACCACCGCAAAGGGTTCCTCGACCTCGGAGAATGTCGGAAAGAAAAACACAGCCGCCGCAAAGGGCTGTCGCCGTCGACTGCCACTGCCTGCGTCGCGCCGCTACTACTGAGAGGTGGTGGTGGGTTGGTGCCTTCGGCCACCGACAAGAGAAGAGAGGAAGAGAGAGTTTTCTTTAGTGGATTTTAATTAATCGTATAACTTATGATTAATTGCCCTAGCTTTAATCCCTATTTATACTTAATAGACGAATTAAGGCTTTTAAGCCCGGTCCAAATCAAAACTTTGATTCTTTGACAAAAACTACCCTCTAGTTTGATCAATATTAATTAATATTTCTTTAACCAAACGCTAATCAAATATCTGACTGATATTTAATCCCCCAGATGATAAATATCCATTTATTATTTCTCCGCTGGATAATTAATTCTCTATTAATTATCTCCGTACACACTAGGTATTATTTTCTTGGTTAAAGATTGGGTGTGCAGCTGTGTAACCCTTTAGTGCCTCATAGTACCCAGATATGATGACACATGTACACTGTCCCTGCATACAATTCATCTGACTCCCACTTGTGTACGATAGTTACACTCACTTTTACATCATGAGCCTAAGGACGTCCCTAGCCAGACACTTAGGTTAACCACAACTATTAGTTCTCTTACGTCTAGAGATTTTGTAATCACCCTCTTGGATTACCCAGATTTTCATTTTCTATCAAGATATTCCCTAATGTAGATTTTAGACATGGAGCATGTGATCTATTATGATAATCCAAATTAGATTTCTTGACTTCTGATCTCGACTAACTACAGTTACGGATTCACCAAATGATGTCCATCTTTCTATCCGAGTGTGGCCAAGCATTTCATTTAGTCTCAACCGTCAAAGGGCCCTGGAATATCTCCTCTCACTTAAGAGAAGGTGCAAATCCCATCTTGACTGCTTGAATTTGAGCACAAGTCTTCAGCAACACCCAGATACACCCGTTATAGTTACACTGTTACAGCGTAACGTTTGAACGTTTCAAAGCACAAAAGTCCTCGTGCCTCAAACCAAACATCTCAGGTCTAAGGACAACCAATCAGCTAACTCTTGTCACAGGCTCCATGCAGTTAGTCTGATGCAGATCACCTCCAATATTTGTACGACAAATATCTTTAAGTACTTGACCACAAAACTTGAGTTGTTATTCTCTACACAAATAAACCATAAAGTATCTATAATAACATTAGTATCTCCCTCATGTGGCTCCCATCGCATCAAGTAGCTACGGAGTAATTTTGATATAACAAGACTTGTATATCATGGATAAATAAATATGCTAAAAATGGAGAATATTAAAACGATTATATTATGCCTCCTATTTCCATCACATAAAAAGGTTTAATACATTATTATAGGTTTTAAATTCAATCCATGCATCTAATTAACTACTGAAACTCGTTGCTAGTTCCTACGTACTACATTCCAATGGAACTAGCATGTCCATGCTTATCTCTAGCAAGCGCTTTAGTCAACGAATCAGCTGCGTTATCATCTGTCGGTATCTTGCATATCATCACATCTCCCCTTTCAATAATTTCTCGGATGATGTAATACTCTCTAAGTACGTGCCTGGTCCACTGGTGATTTCTTGGTTTTTTTGCTTGCGTTAAAGCTCCCATATTATCACATAATATATCAATTGGTCTAGAGATACTGACAACAACTCTAAGATCAAAGATAAAATTCCTCAGCCAGACCACTTCCTTTGCTGCATCATTTTCCGCAATGTATTCAGCTTCTATAGTTGAATCTGCTATCGTATCTTGCTTCTGGCTTATCCAATATATAGCTCCTCTATTTAGGGTAAAAACTATAGGGATTTACAGGGTACAACAAGCACAGCGGAAATATAAACAGTAAATCCCGTTCCTAGGATCCCAACTGGATGAGGTGAGGAAAAAAAACAATATATCAAGATTATAACAGATATAACACGCATATAGGTCCATAGTAGTATAAAAAACAAGGATAAAAATATACCCTTGACTGCTAGAGGGGGATACACATCTACTGCACCCTTTGAACTGGCTGCTAGACCGCCAATACTACAATACCCGAGACAAAACCGTATCCCGTTGTTTTTATGTTTATCGCCACCGCCAAAAACCCTCTTGAGGGCTGCCGCCAATCAGAGACTGCCGTAAAGGGGTTTCTCGGCTACGAGTGGTGTCCGCCTGAAGAACCTCGGCCGCCGGCTGGCTGTCGCCATCGATTACCACCGCCGCCCTGGCTACGTCTCGCCGCTAACACCATGAGGTGGTGGTGGTGGTGGTGTGGTGGTTCTCGGTTGCCGAAGAAAGAGAGAAGAGGGAGATAGTTTTTGTGTGTTTTAGTATTATTCATAAACTATTATTAATTTAATCCTTCAACCCTAATTTATATTAAACAAATGGGTTAGGGCCTTTAATCCCGGTCTAGATCATAACTTTGATCCTTTGACAAAAACTTACCCTCAAGTTTGATTAATATTAATTAATCATTATTTAATCAAACTCATTTAATTAAATATCAAGCTGATATATAATCTCTCTTAAATAACAAACATCCATTTATTATTTCTTCAGATAATTAATAACCTATTAATTACCATTATACACACAATGTATTATTTCTTGGTTCAATGGTTGGGTGTGTAGCTGTGTGACCCTTTAGTGACTCATTGTGTTCATGGATGTGATGACATGTGTACACTATCCCTGCAGACAATCAATCAGACTTCTACTTGTTCGCGATAGTTACACTCCCTTGTTCATCACGGGCCTATGGAGGTCCCCAGCAATACACTTAGGTTAACCACGACTATAAGTTCTCTTATATCCAGAGATTCTGTAATCATTTTCTTTGATTACCCGGATTTTCCTTTTGCATCGCGATATCCCGTAATGCGGATTTCAGACATGGAGCACGTGATCAATTCTGAAAAATCTAGATTATGTTTCTCGACTTCTGATTTCGACTAACTGCAGTTACGGAGTTACGAAATGATGTCCATCATTCTCTCCGAGCGAGGCCACGTGTTTCATTTAGTCTCAACCGTCAGGGGCCCTGGAATATCTCCTCTCTACAAGAGATGGTGCAAATCCCATCTTGACTGCTTGCATTTCAGCACACGTCTTCCGCTGCACCCAGATACGCCCGTTATAGCTACCCGGTTCCGGCGTAACGTTAGAACGTTCCAAAGTTCATAAGTCCTCGTACCCCAAACCAAACATCTCAGGTCTAAGGACAACAAATCAGCTAACTCATGTCGAAAGGCTCGATGAAGTTAGACTGATGCGGATCACCTCAAATATTTGTACCCCTGACAAATATCTATAAATAACTGGTCACATGACTTGTGCTATCATTCTCTACACGAATAATCCATCAAGTATTTATAATAGCGTTAGTGTCTCCCTAATGTGGCTCCCACCGCATCAAGTAGCTACGGAGTAATTTTGATATAACGGGACTTGTATATTATGGATAGGTAAATACGCTATAATATGGAGATATTTAAAATGATTATATTAAACCTCATATTTCCATCACGTAGAAATGTTTAATACATAATCATAAGCTTTAAAATCAACCCATACAATTTTAATTAAATACTGAAAAAAAACTAGGTGCTAGGTCCCATGTACTACATTCCAATGGAACTAGCATGTCTCTCATGCTTTTCTCTTGCTAGTGCCTTAGTCAATGAATCAGCTACGTTGTCTTCTGTCGGTATCTTGCATATCCTTACATCTCCCCTTCTGAAAATCTCTCAGATGATGTGATACTTTCTAAGTACGTGTTTGGTCCGCTGGTGATCTATTGGTTCTTTTTCTTGCGCTAAAGATCCCATGTTATCACATAATATATCAATCGGTCTAGAGATAATGGCAACCACTCTTATATCCGAGATAAAAATTCCACAGCCTAACCGATTCCTTTGCCGCAAAGTACTAAGCCTCTGTAGTTGAATCTGCTATTGTATCTTGCTTCTGGCTTTTCCAAGATACAGCTTCACCGTTTAGGGTTAATACATACCCTGACTGCGACTTAAAGTCATCTCTGTCTTTCTGGAAGCTTGCATCTATGTAACCAGTTACATTGATTTCATCTATGCTTCCTCTAAAGACCAACAACATTTCTTTCGTCCTTCTCAAGTACTTGAGAATGTTCTTGACAGCCTCCCAATGGGCTTCACCTGAATTTTTCTGATATCTGCTTGTAAGGCTTATGGAGTAACCAACATCGGGCCAAGTACATGGCATGGCATACATAATCGATCCTACTGCCGAAGCATAAGGAACCGACTTTATCCTCTTCTGCTCTTCCGGAGAAGTAGGACATTGAGCCTTGCTCAATGGTATACCATAGGAATGAAACCTTTCTAGGAATCTTCCATCTCAAAGCGTTTCAACACTTTATCAATGTATGTACTTTGACTAAGTCCGATCAACCGCCTAGATCTATCTCTATAGATCTTAATACCAAGTATGTATGTAGCTTCTCCTAGGTCCTTCATCTAAAAAACATTTACCTAACCAGTATTTTACTCCTTGTAATGCTGGTATATCGTTTCCTATGATCAGTATGTCATCCACATACAGGACCAGGAAGATTGCTATGCTCCCACTGAACTTTGTGTAAATACAGGACTCGAACTCGCTTTTAGTAAAACCAAATTATTTGATGCGCTCATCAAAGTGCAAGTTCCAACTTCTAGATGCTTGCTTTAATCCATAAATGGATTTTAGCAACTTGCATACTTTACCTGGATTCTTGGAATCCTCAAAACCGTCCGGTTGTGCCATATACACATCTCTGTCAGTTTCCCATTAAGGAAAGCGGTTTTGACATCCATTTGTCATATCTCATAATTGAAGTATGCAGGAATGGACATAAGAATCCTAATAGATTTAAGCATGGCTACTGGCGAAAAGGTTTAATCATAGCAAATACCATAAGTCTGAGTGTAACCTTTTGTAACAAGCCTAGCTTTGAAAGTATGCACATTTCCGTCCATGTCGGTCTTCTTCTTGAAGACCCACTTGCATCCAACAAGTCTACTGTGTTATGACAAGTCTACTAACTCCCAAACTTGGTTTTCATACATGAATTGCATCTCTGCGTTCATGGTGTCTAGCCATTTGTCAGACTCACTGCCTAAACTAGCATCCCCGAAGGATGTGGGTTCATAAAGATCCCCTTCTTCCTGAGAAATTAGAAATCCCAGATATCTACTTGGCTCAGTCCGAATCCTACTGGACATGCGAAGGTCTTGTGTTTCCACTCCTTCCTCAACCACAGACTCGGGTTGGGATTCAAAAATTCTTTGTTGAATTACGGGTTCCACAAATGGTGGAGGTATACCTTCATCCTCTTCAATTTCTTAAAGATAGATTTCTTTTCTAGAAGTTTCTGAACTTAGAAACTTATCCTCTAGAAAAGTCTCTGACCGAGCAACAAATACTTTGTACTCATCGGGATTGTAGAAATAGTATCTTAAGGTTTTCTTAGGAAAACCCACGAAGATACACTTGTCCGATTTGGGTTTGAGTTTATCCTAGAACGGTCGTTAAACGAACGCCTCACAGCCCCAAATCTTTATGAAAGACAACTTGGGCCTTTTCCCCGTCTATAACTCGAACGGTGTCTTTCCATTCTCCGCAGATTTTTTTGGAACTCGGTTAAGCATAAAAGCAGTCATTTTGTGTGCATGGCCCCAGAACGACATTGTTAAACTATTTCGACTCATCATAGAACGAACTATGTCAACCAAGGTTCTATTCCAACTTTCTGATACACCATTCCACTATGGCGTATACGAATGTGTGAGTTGTGAAACAATCCCACATTCGTTTAGATGATCGTCAAACTCTTGACTCAAATATTCACCACCCGGTCAGACCGAAGCAACTTTATCTTCTTGTCAAGCTGGTTTTGTACTTCACTCTGAAACTGTTTGAAGAAATCAAAACTTTCAGACTTGTGTCTCATCAGATACACATAACCATACCTACTGAAATCATCAATAAAGGTAATGAAGTACCGGTATCCTCCCCTGGCTTCTTGACTGAAAGGATCACACACATCTGTGTGTATAATTCCCAACACTTCCTTTGACGTTTCATTCAAGCTATCGAAAGGTTTCTTTATCATCTTGCCGGATGAACAAGATTTGCAATTGTCGATTGATTCAAGATCAAATGACCCTAGAACTCCATCTCCATGAAGTTGCTCTATGCGTTTCTTATTTATATGTCCGAGCCGACAATGCCAAAGGTAAGATTGGTTCAAAGTGTCCTTTGACCTTTTACTTATATGATAGATTTTCTTGTCATCTTGTAGATTTATCATGTATAGATCATTTTGTGAACTTGCTTTAAAATAGAATAAATCATCTTTAAAGCACAAAATTGTTTTCCCTACCGACTGATTTTTAAAACCGCTGTCTATTAATAAATCGTACGAGATTATATTCTTAATCAATCTTGAAACATAATAGAAATTATCTAGTTCTATGATTAATCCTGAAGGTAGCCTGAGACAATAAGTTCCTACAGCTTCAGCACGAATGATAGAGCCTTCGCCTACCGGTAGGTCCATGTCCCCCTTCCTTAGTTTCCTACTCCTCTTGAATCCCTGCAAGTGATTGCAAATGTGATGACCACATCCGGTATCAAGTACCCATGATTCAAAAGAAGTAACTAAGCAATCTATCATAAAGATACCTGACTCGTCGGTATAACCGACGTACAGTTCATCAATGTCGAGTGAATGCTCACAAATATCCTTGCTGCCACAAACTAGGCAACAAACGTCTAGTAGCTCATCAATCCAGTCATCTTCCTCCATTGACTCAACTACTGTTGTATCAAAGAGGTCTGGGTGCACCTAGTCATCTATGCACATTAAGAACTCATGCATACCAACTACTGTTGTATCTGGTTCACTAAACTTGTCCACTACCTATAACGACCGTGTTTCGAGAGTTTATAATTATATAAATATAAATAACCAAATGAGATTAATTAGAATACATTTAATAGTGGTTTGAATAAATAGTTACAAAACACGCTCATGAAGGTTTAAATAGGCGATAGAAACAGTTAAGCGTTTAATTAGTCTCTGTAATAAAGATGATTATATATTTATATTGTTTGGGCTGATAATATTTATTTTTTATATGATATAGAACAAAGGAGAAACCTAAAGGGGTCGAATATGATCACAGGAGAAACTAGGGTGATTAAGAATTATTTTATATTAGGATCAATGTATAAAAAAGGGGTATTAGGGTTTATCATTAGCTGGTTTGAAATTAAAAGAAAAGGGGGGAAAACAATATGTTAGGAGATTTGATGTTTAGTTGTCGGTGTAAAAAAAAGGGGAAATCACAATTAAGAATATATATATATATATATATATATATATATATATATATATATATATATATATATATATATATATATATATATATATGTATCGCAGGTAAGGGTTAATTAGGAAAAGAAATAAAAGAAAGTTAGGGTGTTCATGGTTTGATGTGTAGAACTTAGCATGGCAGCATGTAATATGTATGTGCTTATAATTGTAGAAAACCTCAAGAATGTCGTGTGAGATGTAGGTGTGTTTTACAAGACATGGATGTTGATAATTTATAATTTTAGGTGATCCTTTAGTGACAACTAAGAGGTGTGAGTATGCACGAATACTAGTGACCAAATTTGATGTGTGCATGAGTAATTAGCGACCAAGTTTCAGTGTGTGTGCATGAAATTGGTTGTAAGTTGACGTGTTTTGTTTAAATCTGATGGTAGATTGATTCGGGCGGGTGTGTTCCGGGATAAATCTGATTCCCGGTAATATTTGCGTTGCTTCAGACTACTGGTGAGTTCAGTATTTTCTAAAACCGAGTACGGAGAAAAAATCATTTTCGAAATGATTAACGATGTTTATGATCACTTTTAAAGATGTAAATGTGTGAAAATATTTTATGACGAATCTAATTAATTATTTCACGATGCTATGTGATGAACTCTAACGATGCTTATGATTGAACTGTGATGATTGCTTTATGATTATTAATGCCTTGTGGGTGGGGGTAGACATACTCCTAAGATGTAGCGATGATAACTAGTAGGGTAGTGTGCCTTCTAGGTTTTTGCTAGCACAACGATGTTTAGTTGTCGGGTTTTCTAGACAACCTCGACAACACATGGTGTACTTGTTCACTGGAGTGGTGTATGACCGACGATGATGAGGTCAACGCGCATAACACCACGTTGGTGGGAGGAGGGCATACCAATGGGGCACCTTTTGTACTTCCACCTAAACAACATATGTCGGAGTAGACGGAGCAAGTGGGTTTGTGTACGAGAGGGAGTCGTGCCCCGATCGGTACCAGACTTGCCGGGCAAGCGTATCGAACCTATGCCATTGCGGACGGACTACGGGACTTAGCAGTTGCCTAGCACGCACGTGGTGCCACTGCGGACAGACCTTGGAACTGAGGGGTTTTGATCTGACCAAACCACCCTAAGATACAAACTGGTCAAGTCCTGGGTTTGATTCTACTGGTTCAATCCTAAAGCGGAAACAGATTGAACACAACCCTCTAAACCCAAAAAAGGTTAAGAAAACAATACCTCTTGTGATCTTGGTATTGCTAAACATAGTCCACCACTACTGCACCACCAACGAATTGGCTGCTAGACCGCTCCTGGAATTACCCGAAAATCAACACGAACCTCGTGTGTGTGTGTGTGTATGCGTGGATCGCAAAATCCGAAACCCCCTTGGGGTTTTGTCGAAGTCGACGCAGGGGAGGGAGAGGTCGACGCAGGGTAGGGAGCAAGGTGGCTAGAGTTTTCTTGATCTAGGATTAAATCACTTATCACATAAAATGAGCTTTTTCTAGGTTTAGATACTTAAACCTTATCCAAGCCCAAGCCCATTTAATAAACCCCATGATTTTAATTAAAATTTCATTCCTTGCACTTTAACCGCTTAGACTTTTCTAGTTAATTAATTAACTGGTCCATTAAATATTAAACTTAATATTTAATTTCCCTTTAAATAATAAGTAAGTATTTATTATTTATTTCCTTCTAATAATTAATCCAACTGATTAATTACTTATTTCTCCCATTAAATAATTAATTCGACTGATTAATTATTTCCACACGAAAATACTAGTAAATTCCGAACTGTTCTAAGTGGGTGTGTAGCAGTGTGACCCTTTAGTCTCTTATAACATTGGACATAATGTACCCATTAATTATTTCTGCACATAATCTAACAGACTCCTACTTGTGCAAGATAAGTAATAGTTACTGTACATTGTTAGCCTATTGAGGTCCCTAGCCTGACACTTAGGATAACAAAGTTATAAGAACTCTTATACCCCAAAGTAACGTGTGATAATGTAAACTCTCATAAAACAACTGTTTATGAGCATTCTATCATAAACTAAGTGTTCATGAACTGACTATCATAAACTACCTATTTATGAATGGGCACGGTTGTTATAGGTTTGTTCCTTGCAGCACGATATTTAAATTTTGAGCATGAGCATGGAGAGTGTCAACTCAAAATCTCAAGAATTATTTCATGACATACTTTATTTCAAAACTGTGTGATAAACGACAAAGAACAAATCAGTTCGTTTGGGCACGGCCGTGCACATACCAGTTTTTCTAATCAGTCAAGGGACCCAGAAATATCTCTCCTAAAAAGGAGGTGTAAATATCTTCTTGCATATTTGCATTTGGCAATACGGCTCCCACTGAATCTAGATACGCCCCTTATAGCCACCCTGTTACGGCGTGGCGTTAGGACGCACTAAGGAGACAACAGTTACCGCATCCCAAACCAAATACCTCAGGTTTAACGATAACCTGTGTGATAAATACTTTTGACACAAATCCATGAAGTATTTTTCACAGTGGGTCAATCCAATATTCGTAACCCTAACGAATATCCGTCAATATTGGTCCGCAAAAACCTTTTGCAGCTAAATTCAATATACCATCGAATCTACCCCACCAAGATAAGTAGTCACGGATAATTTTTTGAATAAAACAAGTTTATTCCTGAATGGTCTAAAACATACAAAATGGTGAAGAACAATGAAACTAATTTCTGCACCCTCCATATTCCACCCTGGAATAAAGATGCATAATTTCTACTATTTCATTGACTCAATTCACAGCGTTTAGCTGAATTACTTATTATTTTGCATTGTAACTTATCACGGATTACAAAAAAAATAATGTGCCTATAAACCCAAAAACTCAAGACTAGTACCTCGAAGTACTCTTTCTTGGTTTTGCTAGAAATCGTTTTTGCAACCTAAAAAACAATTCTAGACTTACTTATTTTATAAATTCCTTAAACTTGGAGAACTGTAAATAACTTCAAATTTCCGAGTTTATAAAATAATCTCCTTGTAATTAAAACTCTAATTACACTTGTAGATGAATTAAATCTCACTAGATTCATACACTTTTTGAAATGATAAATCAACTTACACATACTTGTAACTTGAGATTAGATCCCTAGTGTACACTAACACTTATCTAATTTCATTACTAAGGATATCGAAAAATATCCTATTTTATCATCTCTAACGTTAATCAACTACTAACATTAATTATTTTGACTTTTGAAACTTTTTAATCATATATAATTCTTTTTAAGTCATAACTTGACTTAAAAACTTGCAATGACATCCTAATTGAGAACCTTTCAATAAGTAATGTGTTCCTCGGATTAGTTCCCTTTCAATAACCTTTTATTTTAGATCACTTCTAAAATCATCCGACAATTATATACTTTAAAAGTTCATACTTGTATATATCATACTAGTTAGATCAACCTTGATAACTTGATAAATACACTAGTTAGGTGCTCCCACTATCTTTTATGAAAAAGTGCATTACCTTAAAACACCCTTATAAACTCAGTCAATCATTGACTAATATGCCTAAAACTTGTGTTTTTAACATTTGCTCTTAAAACAGTTTTTGTGAGAAATTTAAACGTTTTACGAAACCAGAACTTGGATTTCTCATATATCCACCTTTTCAATTATGGAAAACGGTTTCATTAAACCTAAAATACGATTACAAGTATGAAACACTTGTAAAATTATTTTAAATTTCTTTGCCTAAAACATTTAGTATAAAAAAACCTTGATCATATTAACTATTATAATCACCTTTATACTTTCTTAAATGTTTTATCCAAAAACTTTTATCTAGAAATAATAACTATTATTTCTTATTTGATCATGTTCAATGCCTTGAACATTTATCTTTCATAAAATCCTTAAATACTTGTAAATTAGAAAGACTTTCTAATTTCATAAACACAACTTGTTTATCTAAGTATTTATATAGTGAGATTTAACGTAACTATAACAATTTCTGCATAAGATCACTATGAATCATCTATTAAGTCAAAACTTGACTTATTAGTAACCTTTCGTCACAACTGGACTAACTTGATTCATTTAAAACATATGTGCACGGATATTAGTCAAATAATTCAATTTTCTAAAACTCAAACCATAAAGTTAACCAATAGTTTAAAACCAAAACAATCAAATCCAAAAACTTTAAAAGTTTAACAACTAAGAAAAAGAATTATTAAATATCCGGATAAAGCACGTAGGATCTTGAATGCTGGGCCGATTCACTTTCCATCACCTCCTGCAATAAACGATTGCAAGATATTAGAAAACTCGTAAGAAGCTTTACAAGTGGAAAGTAACAAAGAAGCTAGTCACACGATACCTGAGGAGCCAGACTTGCCTCCTGTTTCGTGACCCTTCGGACAATCTCTCTTCAAGTGTCCGGTCTCGCCGCACCTGAAGCACTGATTCTCGGTTCTTGCCTTGTTCGGATTTTGCTTCTTGCCCTTGTTGTTATCACTAGCCATGGGTGCATTCTGGCTGGGCTGGGTCCTACCCTTTCTCTTTCCGTTGTGCCCCTTCCTCTTCTTGTTGACCCCATTGCTCATCATGAGGACGTCCTTATACTTGGTCCCGATACTCTGTTTCGTAGTCTTAAGCATAGAGTGCAGCTCCGCTACTGATTTCTACATGTTGTTCATGTTGTAGTTGACTATAAAAGGCTTATAGTTGTCTGATAACGAGTTGAGTATCGTATCCGTTGCTAGCTGCAATGGTACTGGGTGCCCAAGCCTCTCCAGGTGGTCCATGTACCCATTAATTTTCATGACATCCTTCACCATCTTGCACGTGTTGAATGCTCTAGTGGCGTTATAACGGTCCGTGCGGGTTTGCTCCTGGAACATGTCCCTCAGCTGGCGGATCATGTCGTAAGCAGGAGTTTCCATCATGCTTGACTGCAACTCAGGACTCATCATTGCAAGCATGAGGCAACTCACATCCAGTGGATCATTGGAGCGCTTCGGAAAAGCCTCCCTGACGTCTGCCCTAGCGTTGTTGGCAGGGGGATTCCCCAGAAGTTGTTCTAGGACGTACCACTTTCTCTCGTGCCTCAGCACGATCCGGAGATTTCTCTCCCAAGTGAGAAAGTTTGGTCCGGTGAGCTTATCCTTCTCTAGGATAGAGCGAAGAGAGAGGTTGTTAGTGTTGGTAACGTTGGTTCCCATCTACAAATTAAAACTCGGTTTAATTAGTAATTGCAAATAAACTTTTCTTACATATATCATCAAACCCATAAATAATATATATCAGACCTAGGACCCATATTTCACATACTTGACGCAAGGTTTGGTCACTTCTCGCCAAGTCATTCTATTTCTGGTAGGTAACACCCTGTACCAATCGTACCTAGCTGATACGACTCCTAGAACCTCGTAGAGCACCTAGACCCAGTCTAGTATGTTTAACTCTACTCTAGTGCATTTTTGGCCCGGATTCCCGATTATCACCAAAATAGATCGCACCACCTAAGACAGTATGAATTCTGGCCGGGACTCCCGATTATCGCAGAATCTTTCATACACTTTGCCGCAATGGTTTGAACTCGGATACCCAAGGTTTGGGCACTTCCGACACCCGAGTACCGTTTAACAGCAAAGGTGTACCATTAGATGGGTAGCACACTGATGTAAGATTTTCTTGGGTTTTATAATTAAGTTTAAAAAAAAAACTTAACTTTCCAGTTTTTGAAAAACCGTTTTAAAACTATATGTTTTAAAAAAATACGATTTACATGTGTACCTATACTAGGTGCAGAAAACGGCTTTATAAGTTCCAAACTTATAACCTTGACAAAACTTTAAATTTATAAAAATTTAACTAATACGACTTGCAAACTAAAGTCGTATTCTAGTTTGTCATAAACCGTGATTTTTCAGTGTTTAATAATTACCTATTATTAAACTTGTTTATTTAGCATCACACACATATGAGAGTAAGCATTAAAAAAATAAACACAACCACGCAGATAAAAACCTATAGTTTTGCCAACTAATCCTAAGATCAATCCTAAGGATAAAAGGAACTCGGATTCGCCTTCATGATGCTTTCCTCCAACTTGCCTTGACACCTCCTCCGAAGTACCCGAGCACTATACAAGTCATCATCTTGAAAATCTTCTCATACTCCATCTTGATTATGGGACTAAACTACAACTATTACTATTACAATTACAATAATAAAAGGGGTTGTAATTAGCACGCAGGCCTCCCCGAACAAGTACAATATTACAAAAGAAAAAGGGATTGTAATTGGCACACAGTCCATCCCAAAACCAAAATAAAAGAAGAAAGTAAAAAATGAGTCCTAAGTCGGCAAAACTATAGTTACGTATCATAACCACGCAATATATATAAACAACAACATATATATATATATATATATATATATATATATATATATATACACACACACACACACACAACAAACACGCAGTTATGTAAACGATAAACATAGAACCTGATTCGTTTAACTATTCTCATCTACCCTTTTGACTAATAACTATTAATAAAAAATGAGAATTGTAATCTTCTAAGTTATCTAAATTAACTTGACCAAAATAGTTTTTCAATAAACTTTGAAAATCATAACCTTATTCAAAACTTGAATAAATCATATGTCGAGTTTTTACTAGTTTTTTCTTTTAAAAAAAAACTTAAGCACGACAAAACTTGATCATAATTTAAATAACATCTTGTTTCAATTCCTTTTATATAAACTTACTTTTGGAGTTTATATATAACGTCTAAACTAGTCGTAATAAACATCCAAAAATATATATACTTTAACTAGACTAATTAAAATATATATAATACTAGTTTCAATAAAAAACTTATTAATTTCAATGCTTAAAATTAATAACTTTGTATTTAATCGGAAAACTTATTTGGGCCAACAACCCTTTGGGCCGAGGACCCTCCTGGACCGATTGCCCTCCTGGACCGTTTGCCCCCTTGGGCTGAATGCCCTCTTGGGTCGAACACCTTCCCGGGCTGAGAGCTACCTGGACCGGGACCCACGTGGGCCATGAGCCACCTGGGCCGTGAGCCGCCGATCGCCCTGCGACCGCCGCACCTGGGCTGTTGTCGCCGTCTACCACCACCATGTGTGGGCTGCTGACCGGCCTGCGACCGCCGCGCCACCGGCGGCGGTGGTGGTCTTGGTTTATCCGATCAAAACAAAAAATAATCCCTTTTAATCCCAATTCTTTTATCCTATTAAAAACAACCTTGTTTTTAATGTCCTGATTAAAAAATGGATTTAATCAAAAAATCAAGAACTTTTAATTATTAATGTGACGAAAAAAAAAACAGTTCCATTAATAATCAATAATTCTAAAACCCGATTTTAACCTTTTAAACAAAAACTTGCTTAAAAACCTTGTCAAAATCAGTTTTTAAATAAAATACTTATCTTTTAACCGTTTAAGCAGAACCTTGTTTAAACTTATATAATTAAAGTTAATCCTTTTATATTTTAGAAAAACAGAAACTTGTTTTTCTTATCTCTCTTGGTTTTTGATTTTTACAAGGAGAAACAAGATGAAGAAGAAGATTAATATAATTTAAACGAATCAACCAACTTGATTTAACTAGGTTTTAACAATCAAACAAACTGTTTAATTTTTTCTTGATCAAGAACTTCTTTCCCCACAAAATCAATCATTTTAACCGTTTAAACTAACTGTTTAAACTTTCTAATCAATAGGATTAAATCTTTTAGTAACTAGATAACAAAAACAAACTATTTTTGTTGCCCTTCTTGATTTTAGAAAATCACTAGAAGCAAGTAGGAGATCAAGAACAGACCTTTAATCTAAAAACAGATAAAGCTAGAAACTTTAGATCATAGAGCCGAGGTTCTGATACCACTGAAGGGTTTTGATCTGACCAAACCACCTTAAGACACAAACTGGTCAAGCCCTGGGTTTGATTCTGCTGGTTCAATCCTAAAGCGGAAACATATTGAACACAACCCTCTAAACCCCAAAAGGGTTAGGATCTTTCTAATGATCAAATCAGTTTCTCAACAACAATCCAGATAAAAGGTTAAGAAAACAATACCTCTTTTGATCTTGGGATTGCTAAAGATAGTCCACCACTACTGCACCACCAACAAACTGGCTGCTAGACCGCTCCTGGAATTACGCGAAAATCAACACGAACCTCGTGTGTGAGTGTATGCGTGGATCGCAAAAACCGAAACCCCCTTAGGGTTTAGTCGAAGTCGACGCAGGGGAGGGAGAGGTCGACACAGTGTAGGGAGCAAGGTGGCTAGGGTTTTCTTGATCTAGGATTAAATCAGTTATCACATTAAATGAGCCTTTTCTAGGTTTAAATACTTAAACCTTATCCAAGCTCAAGCCCATTTAATTAAATCCCATGACTTTAATTAAAGTTTCATTCCTTGCACTTTAACCCTTTGGACTTTTCTAGTTATTTAATTAACTATTAATTAACTGGTCTATTAAATATTAAACTTAATATTTAAATTCCCTTTAAATAATAAATAACTATTTTTTATTTATTTCTTCTAATAATTAATCCAACTGATTAATTATTTATTTCTCCCATAAATAATTTATTCGACTTATTAATTATTTTCACACGAAAATACTGGTAAATTCCGAACTGTTCTAATTGGGTGTGTAGCAGTGTGACCCTTTAGTCTCTTATAACATTGGACACAATGTACCGATTAATTATCTCTGCACATAATACAACAGGAACCCTAGCGGTTGCCGGGCACGCATCTGGTCTTTGGGGTAGTGACGATAGCGATGTATGATGATAGACCCCAACTAAGAGCGATAGATACGATGTGATTAGCGATGCTTACAGATGATAAGATGTATACGATGTTATTGACTTGTTATGATGAATTATTTTATGTAAATGATGCATACGATGTGAAACAATGATAAAGATGTGTAACGATGTATAAACGATGCTAAAAGACGAAACTTGACCATGTGAGGTAGTGATACCATGCGGGCGAGTCAAGTTATGGGTTGGGCTTGTAAGTGAATAACCTAACCTATTAAACAACTCTTTTACTAATGGGTTTTATATACCTATTGCTGACTCACGAGGCGAAAGCTGACACTTGTTTCTTGAAATGTGTCTCGTACTCGTGTAGGTATCATAGGAGTTAGAGGCCCGGTGAGCGTGGGAGCTGCTGGGTAGAGATGATTGCGTAGTTTAAATCTATCTATTGTTCTTAGCCAACTTGTGGTGGATTTTTAACGGGTGTTTGAGATTTGGAACATTTTATTTAAATGTTTTGACTACGTGGTAACGTAGTGGTTTTTAAATAATATTTGGTTAACGGTTTTAACCGTTTAGTATTTATTGATGATCATTAATATTTCCGCGGAAAAAAATTAAGTTCGATTTTTCGAATCCACGGCGTTACACTTCCTCTGCCTCATAACGGTCCGTTAGGGAACCGACCAAGAGCATCACAAGTTCATGCTCACTGACTTGTGATACCAGAATCATCAAGCAATCAAACAGCCTTTTCATGTTAATGAGATGCTCACTCAATAACTAGCCTTCTTTCATCCCCTGTGAAAGAAATTCCTTCATGAGCAGAAAACGTCCACAACGCTCACTGACCTTGAAGCGCTCCTCTAGGTCTTGCATGACCTTAAACACCGACTTATTCTAGAGTTCGTCCGAAAACTCAGATTCTATGGAGAGTATCAGAATTAACATGATACTAGATTCATCAGACATATACTTATAATATGTATCATGCTCTTCATCCTGAGCAGAATAGTCAGGTCGTGCTATAGGAGGTTTATCTACTGTGTACAACCTTCCATGTGCCCTTAGGATGTTCCTAAAGTTCAACTTCCAAACGATAAAGTTTGGACCTGAAAGCTTCCACTATTGCATGATGAGGCTAAGATACTCCTCGGGTGTATAAAACGGTATAATAGAAAAAATCGACATCTACAGTAAAAAGCAAGAAACAAACATTTCAATAATTTAATTCCTCTAAAGTAATTTATAACCCTTTAAATAAATATATTTTAGAATATGAACCATATCACACGTGCCGGTGCACAGTTTTGGCACGACAACACCGACCCCGTGTTATTTCTGGTGGGTATAAACCAAACCGATCGTGTTTAAACCAAAACACGACTCATATATCTTTAGGACATCAAATGAAACAAGAATTCGTACATATTTAGTCCTCCTAAGTGCACTTTGGGCCCGTCACATCAGGGAATAACCAAAATAGACCTCACCATCTAAGACGGGGTGAACTCTGGCCCGTCACATCAGGGAATCTCAAAGTTTTTCACACCCATTGACATGAAGGAGAAATTCGTGTTGTATGCACGTACGTTTTTCTTGAACATTTTTCCTAAGTCATCTTGTGCGGTAAAGAGAATCTTTAACTCTTCAGGAACGTGTGAGTTAGCCAATTTCGTTTTCCTGTTCATGCAGCAAAATGTAGGGAACTATAATTTTATTCGTTTTTTTCCACACTTCACACATGGGTTTTGTTTCTTTAACACATGATGTTCTATCGGAATACGTTCTTAAATATAATCATACGGATCTTCATGGAGACTATTTCTTTCACCGTTAGCTATTTGTCTTCTTCTTTTGCCGCTCATTATATTCTTTGTTTTGCATTTTTCTAATTTATACGCAATGATTTCATATTAGAATTATATGATAAGGCACTTTTTAATTGCAATAAATTTAAATGGTATATTTAAAATGTATGTCACATACCTTTGTGTATATCTAATTCACTATGAGAGATGTCAGACCGGATACTTTGTGTCCTTTTATTACTCTCTCGTCTTCTTGTCTTTGCGCGTAATACGATTTATTTATTCTTTACGTTTTATTGTTATTGATGAAGTATCTATTATAAGTTTTCACATTATAAAATAAAGAACACTAAATATTTGTATAACAGTATGTTAAACAAAAAAGACATGCCTTTTTGTCGAATTAAATCATGTTGAATTACATCATTGTTTCCATTCTCAACACATCCAGTCATTTGATACTAAAAAAATAGTAGATGAATGACCTAAAATTGAATTGAATTATTATTTTTTAATATAATTTTAGACATGTACCAATATCATAATGTAGTTATTATAATGCTAGATTCAATATTGTGTGAGAAAAAATATATTACAGTGATATATGTAGAGATCAATACTTAATATTTTTAACCATTGATAATCATGTAGGTTTTGTTTGTTTGTAGTTTGTTTGTTTGTTTTGTTTTTTTAACCAATATTTAATGTTTGTTTGTTTTTTTAACCATTGATATATGTAGAGATTCAATATTATTCATCATATTTTAAAATATGATCATTTGTGAGTTTTGTTTGTTTGTAGTTTGTTGAATAAGTAGATTGGAGTGTTTGCATCTATTTTAAATATTTAGTTTTTGATATTTAATAATTTTGCTACAAGTTAATATAACAAATACAATTTTTTTATTTATCCTACATAATAAAAACAATTAATACAAAAGCAAGAAATTATAATCATATGACATAAGATAAGAAATCACAAATGTGAAAATATCTTAAAACATCCAACTTGTTGACCATGTAAAAAAAAACAGAATGAAATAACCATTGTTTAACTAAATATCTAGTAAGATAATTTCCTCCGCTTCTCGCATGTTCTGCTCATACTTTATGTCGCTCAAATTCGTGCACATCAACATATTTTCTGAAAAATAAATATATATATTTGCTATCAAACCGAAGTTCTATAAACAAAAACATACTAAATTATAATAGTTAAATAGTTAAAACATGTAGTACTTACTTTCTGTCCTATGCATAAGTTTAACTCGAGTAACAAATATCACTTTTTTATCCTTTATTTCTCAAGCAATAGGTACCGGATATTTCGAGCAACGATCATGCAACCTCATTATCATTTCTTCACCGCTAGTAATAATTCGATCATAATTAGCCACTAAAAAGATAAGTATATCTATACACACATGTTTACTCATATTATATAAACTTACATGATATCCTTCAATGTTAGTTCTATAAAGGACGAATTATGCTCATTCCAGGGAGCTCTAAATGTTATAAGCTTTCCACCCACAATTTTTCCAACCACGTCTAAAACAAGTCACAAAAAATCACATAATGTTAAGTTATAATTGTTTATACCAAAAAAAGCGTATTGAGTTAAAAAATACATATACCTATCAACATTTTTCTCTTGTTTTATCATTGAGCAACATTTCAAACGTAGGCGGTTTAGGATACATTAGAAGCAAATATAATTTGTTTATTACATATATTTGCTTATTACATAATTTGGATACATTTATAATAACTTACATTTCTATCGAGTAGAAACAAATATAATTTGTTTTCAACTGTGTCCTTGTTGATAGAATAAACTCTCACAACATTTATGTTGAACAACCCATAACGTGGTTTGAATTCAGAAAAAACTTCATAAATGTTTGGATTTTTAATCTACAAAAAATATTAAATAAAAAACAAATACTTTTACGATTTAAATCACCATAACATTAGCAATCAAAGGAAGTAACGTGCTAAAATTATAATACATGTAAGAAAGAATGAAATTTATTAAAATAATAATATCATAATTATAAGTATTAATAATAATTCTTGATATATATATATTATAAGATAATTTATATTGAATTTGGTTTTATTGTAAGAAGGAATTCACCAATATCATATTTATATATTATGTTAGTACTGTAATAAACCTTACTACTCAAAAGAGTCTATTAATAATATAAATATAATTATATACATACACACACGTACATAGGTTGACTAATAAACATAAAATCATAGGCTAAATAATACTTTTTAATATTTGTAGAAGATTATATATATATATATATATATATATATATATATATATATATATATATATATATATATATATATATATATATATATTTGCATTCTAAAATACCCTAGCCCAACAAACCTCTACGCATTGTCGATCCATGTTGTGGCTCTTGACTTTTAATACACGTATTGGCAATCCTTGTGACTAACCTTCTTATATTTAATATACTTGTGTTTTTAAAAATAAAAAATAACTACGACTTACTCACTTCCCCTAATAAATATAAAATTAGATTAAATATATATATATATATAAATATAAAATAAACCTAAAGAAACCCACCATCTGCCTCTTTGCGATCCCCAATTCCCTACCCATTTCTTACCTATCGAGAGAAGAAACTGAAATTTTTCTTCATCCATCGAAAGAAGAAACCCATCGAAACCCTAATCTTTTTGTCCAATCGAATGTTACCTGATCCAAGTCCTAGTGTCATGGTCTGAATCGAACAATGAGAGAACCCTAAATCCAAATCTTTCCCGTTCTTCTTGTTGGGATTTCTAGGCACGCAACGGAAGCAAGAACAACATAAAAGCCCATAAAACCGAACATACAAAACATAAAATGTGAAATCCCAAACATGGATCATACTCTATGTAAAGAAATGCAACAAAGAGAGAAGGAATAAGAGGTTATACCATCCTCCTTAGCTCCAGAAAATGCTTGGTGTTGATGATGAACTTGCTCCTTGCTCCAAGAACGAATCGACTATTGAGTGGTACCCCGGTAACACGTCAATCTCACGTGCTAGCAAGCTCCTTGTGATTCTTCTCTCTTAGAAAATCCCTTAGAGAACAACAACTAATGAACAAGGACCGAATTTCTGGAGCAGTACCACTCTATTAACTCTCTAAGCCTTTGAATGCACTTAAGAGTATGTGGAATGTATGCGTATCAAAAGTATACAAGGAGAGCAAATCCCCACCTTTTATTAAGCTCCATATGACCCTTAGTATGCCACAAGACCGGCCAAAGTCGTATCAAGGACTAACATGCATTGGCCAAGTCTAGAGGTGATTTGGCAAAAAGTTACATGCAGCCGTATAGGCGCTAACTTTAAAGTTTAGCGGCGCTAACCCTTAAACAAAGCGGCGCTAACGCGGCCTGTCAAGTGACATGACACAAAGTACATGCAGCCTTAGCGGCGCTAAACATTAACGTTTAGCGGCGCTATACCCTTAACGTTAGCGGCGCTATCGCGGCCTGCGATGTCAAATTTTGCCTTTTGTCAATTTTGGTCCCTTTACTTTAGTTGCTGTCAGATTTGACCCCGGTGTATGACCCAATAGGCCCACACATCATCGGTAGTGATTTAAACGGTGTACTCGCATCAGTGGGCATATTCTAACAAACTCCCACTTGCACACGATGCACCGTTCCTCATAAACCACAGACAATGAGCGGCCTCTAGCAAAGCATCATTGCCCCCAAGTCAGTATGGGTTTCGTTATCCAGAATAAAAACCTATTCACAATGAAAGGTCCTATAGATAAGTGATCTTAGACATCCTTTTGTTCATGATATCCGTGTGAACACGAGATATGGATAAAATGTCAATCTCCAGATCGTTCACTATTGTGTTTCTCGATCTTGATTGGTGGTGACCAAAAGTTAAGGACATATCTGATTTTCAATCAATATTCCTTGCGCATGGCCATGCATAATTTTGGTGTCAGCACCCAATAATCGAGGGGCTCAGGGATATCTCTCATATTAGAGGAACAAATTCATTTTTGACTGTATAACCCTATACCATACTTCTTAACTTATCTAGCTATTTCTTTTATCACAGCCAGTTACGAACTGCTTTTGAAAATGGCTAAAGCAAGGAAGAATTATGATATAGCAGGTTATACATCTCAGGTCTAAGGATGTAAGATTTTATCATCCCAAGTTACTCGTGACTATAATCCATAAAGTATACTTTGGTGTGGGTCTTCCAGTCACTTGAAACTCTTTTCAAGTACAGATAGGCATTGCTCCTTAATTCGACCATATTGAATTCAATGTCATATGTTTTCTCAGTCTTATTTCAATCTTCCTTCCACAAGATTGACTGACTGTGGAAAGTTTGAAATATAGAATAATATTTCTAGAAGTAATTAAACATGCTAAGATGGAACACAGTAGAGTCTTATGAATGTAACCGTATCTCACACATATATAATCTCCATTACATATCGAAACAAGCATAAGTTACAATACTGTGTTTATCGATCCCAAAAAATATAAAACTTACATATCAAACAAACTAAATACATAACTCAAGCCAAATCGCTGGCAAATCTTACAACTATTGCACTAGTGTGAGAGTCATGAGCTGCCTGCGATAACGACTTTGTGAATGGATCCGCAAGGTTTCCATCCGATGCTACTATACTTATGTTGACTTCACCACTTTCAACTATATCTCGTATAAAGTGGTATTTGCGCAAAATATGTCTTGTTCTCTTGTGAGCTCTTGGTTCCTTTGCCAAAGCCACTGCACCCTCATTGTCACAAAATATCTCAATAGGGTCAGCGATGCTTGGAACCACTTGTAGATCTTGGATGAATTTCTTCATCCACACTGCCTCCTTTGCGGCTTCACTTTCCGCAATGTATTCCGACTCGGTAGTCGAATCGGCCACCGTGTCTTGCTTCGAGCTCCTCCAGCTGACAACACCACCATTTAACAGGAATAAAACCCCGATTGAGATCGGCAGTCATCCCTGTCTGTTTGGAAGCTAGCATCTGAGTAACCCTTTACTCTCAGCTCTTCTTCCCCACCAAATACTAAGAACTTCTCTTTCGTACGCCTAAGGTATTTGAGTATGTTCTTTACAGCTCTCCAATGAGGTTCCCCGGGATTTTCCTGATATCTACTAGTCATGCTTAAAGCACATGACACATCAGGAGGAGTGCATAACATGGCGTACATGATCGATCCCACAGCTGAAGCATATGGTACTCGCTTCATTACTTCTATCTCCTCTTGGGAGGTAGGACATTGAGTCTTGCTCAATGTCAAGCCACGTGTCATAGGGAGGTATCCTTTCTTGGAATCCTTCATTCTAAAGCGTCTCACGACCTTTTCTATGTATACACTTTGAGAAAGCCCGAGCAGCCTTCTTGATCTATCTCTATAGATCTTAATCCCTAGAATATAGTTCGCATCCCCTAGGTCCTTCATTGAAAAACAATTCCCTAGCCAAGCTTTAACACTCCTTAGGCTAGGAATGTGATTTCCAGTTAGTAGTATATCATCTACATATAGGACTAAGAAGAATATAGTGCTCCCACTAGCCCTGACATATACCCATGGTTCATCTTTGCTTTTCAAAAATCCAAATTCTTTGATTTTCTCATCAAAGCATAGATTCCAGCTGCGAGATGCTTGCTTGAGTCCATAAATGGACTTCTTTAGGTTACAGACCTTGTTTGGATACTCTGGATGTACAAAACCATCAGGCTGTGCCATATATACCTCTTCGGAATGCTTCCCGTTCAGGAAGGCGGTTTTAACATCCATTTGCCAAATTTCATAATCATGAAATGCAGCAATGGCCAGAAGTATCCGGATAGACTTCATCATAGCCACTGGGGAAAAAGTTTCCTCATAATCTACACCAGGTGTTTGAGTGAAACCCTTTGCCACCAGTCGGGCTTTGAAGGTATCCAAGGTTCCATCCATGCCGGTCTTCTTCTTGAAGATCTATTTACACCCTACGGGTCTAACCCCGGGCGTAGGATCAACCAGTTCCCAAACCTGGTTATTCGACATGGATTGCATCTCACTTTCCATTGCTCCTCTCCACTTTGCAGACGCAGGGCCTGCCATAGCTTCCTTGTAGTTGGTGGGCTCATTATAGTCCACCACCAACTCGCTGCCGTCAGATATGTAGAATACATATCTCTCTGGCTCATAACGAGTTCTACTGGAACGCCTTGGAGTAAGTAATGAATGAGTGTCAGGAACTGCAGCATTTTCTTGCTCAGTTTCAACGGGCTTTTGTTTTCGGCTTGGTTATAGATTAACTTGTTTAGTGACAAAACCCAATTTCACTAGGTGAGTTAATCTTGTATGTGTGCGCGCGCGAGAGTTGCAATCCATTTTTACCAAATCTCTTGTGATTCTATTAATTTTGAAAAATTATCTAGCATGCGAATCCTAAGCAAACCATGCAAGAATAATATAAAATCACATCACACGCATATAAACGAAATAAATTTGTAATCCTTGCCAAAAAACCTACGCGTTCTTCCCGTGAGCCAAAACGGGTAGAACGTGGTCAATCTAAGGGACGGAAGGTCTTCAATGCGAGCTCCCACTAGAACCGTCATCTCTAATGGACTTCACCGGCTTCTATGGACACGCACCATCTCCTTCCGACTCCAAATTGTGTGTCTTCATCCAAATTGTACAATACATACAATAGAAATTGAAATGGCGTACAAGCCACAATAATTTCCAATTTATCTAGTACAAATACACGGATGAATGAAATGGCATGCAAGCCACAATATTATTACATACCAAACTGAATTAATAAATATTACTGCCCATATTGTGATTTAAAATCACCAAATTGCATCCAAACACACAAAATCAACCAAAAGGTCAAAGGCAAGGTTACCAATTTCAATTCTACCACATACAACCAAACATAACTAAATGGTAACAAAATTACCATATCAAAATATGGAACAAATTTCCAGAATCAAAAAAGGCCAAAATTTTCCCCAGATCAAAACTGTTTTTTAACTTGAAAACCGAAAACTGTCACTGCGCGTTAGCGCCACTAACATTTATGAGTTAGCGCTGCTAACTCGAGGTTAGTGCCACTAACCCGGTTCGAACAGAAAACAAACATTTCGATATCGGGATTTTTCAGGCCACCAAGTGCAAATCTAACATAGAGGTGGCTCTGATACCACTGTTTGGATTTCGTGGGCTAGCAGCGGAAGCTAGGTACAACAAAAATAGCCTAAGGTACAAGCAAACAAAGCATGAAACAAGAAATCCCAAAATGGACCAAACTCTATGTTCAAGAAATGCAACAAGGAAAGGAAAGAGGTGCGGATCAATTAATGGGATGTACCCCGGGAAGACGTCAAACCACAATTGCTAGCAAGCCATTGTGGAACTTTACCAAGAAAACCACTCCGGGACAACACTTGATCTTGAAACTCTCACTTGATCTTTTGGAACTATCCTTCTTAGCTTTCCCTTGTGAAACTCTCACTTGATCTTGAAAGCACCAAAGAGAGTGAATTAAGTGTGTGTTTTTCACCTTTAGAGAAAGTAAAGTGCATTACCCAAATGAGAGCTCCAGATGTGGTTTTAATCTTCCAAAGCCGGCCATAATGGAAAACACATGTGACACATGCATTGGCTAGCATTGGAGGTGATTTGAAAAACAACACATGCAGCCGTAGCGGCGCTAACCCTTAGGGTTTAGCGGCGTTAACCCTTTAAGGTTAGCGGCGCTAACGTGGTCTGCCAGTGATTTGACACAAAGTACATGCAGCCGTAGCGGCGTTAAACCTTAGGAATTAGCGGCGCTAACCCTTAAAGTTAGCGGCGCTAACGCGGCCTGCGATGTCAACTTTTGTCTTTTGTCATTTTTGGTCCCTTTACTTTAGTTGCTGCTAGGTTTGACCCCGGTGTATGACCCAATAGGACCATACATCATCAGCAGCGGTCTAGATGGCATATATGCATTAGTGGGCATATTCCAACAGATACATGAGTATTCAAAACACATATTTTCCTTATTTTGATTGCTTTCAAACATAGTTCGTAACTGGCTGCTATAAAGGAAGTTTTCAAATAAAGTATGATACGTGTGGCGGACCTATGTAGTCAAAGGGATTTGTTCCTCTGTCTAGAGAGATATCCATGGGCCCCTCGATGATTGGGAGCTGACACCAAAATACGCATTGTCATGCACAAGGAATCAGATATGTCCTTAACTTTTGGTCACCACCAATCAAGATCGAGAAACATAATCGTGAATGATATGAAGATTGACATATTAATCCATGTCTCGTGTTCACAAAGGATATCGCGAACAAAAGGATGTTTGATCACTTATCTTTAGGCCATCCCATATTTGTTTTTGGATTTGGTTTTGTTCAGGATGCCAAAACCCATACTGACTTGGGGTCAAAGATGCTTTACTAGAGGCCGCTCTTTGTCTGTGAGTTCATGGGTACGATGTGTCTTGTGCAAGTGGGAGCTTGTTGGGATATGCCTACTGACGTACGTACGCCATATGAATCACTACCGATGATGTATGTGCCTATTGGGTCACACACCGGGGAACAATCTCGACAACAACCTAAGTGGAGGGAATGATTTTGTCAAATTGCAAAGAGTTGGCATGCTGATGGGACTTAGCGGCTCAAAATTTTTAGAGTTAGCGGCTCTAACTCCTCAAGGTAAGCGGCTCTAACAAGGGGCCCGATAGCGGCATTAACTTTTAAAGTTAGTGGCGCTAACCCCTAAAAGTTAGCGGCGCTAACCCCTGTCAGAATGCATGCAACTTTTGCGTGCACCTCCATTCTCCACAAATCAAATTGTAGATGCACTTTGGCCGGCCATGGGGCTTTGAAAAGCACATGGAGAGGTCATTTTGAGCATGCACGATTTGGGAGAAACTCTCTCTTGTAAACACACACATACACCAAACATACTTCTATTTTTTGTGAAGAAACCTTGAGGGTTATGTGTGAATGTTGAAGAGGAGAGCAAGGAGAACTCGTGGCTGTTGTTCCAGAGGTGGTTTCAAGCTTTGAAAACCACTAATGTCTTGCTAGTACAAGGAGGTTGAACAAACCCGGGGTGGACTTCAATAGAGGAGGCTATTTCAGCTTCTTGGATCATCACCACCATCTACATTTTTCCAGAAGATTGATAAGGGTATAACCTCCTTTCTCCTCTGTTTTTCATGTTGCTTTTCATAGTCATGGAGTTTGGTAAACTTTTTGGGGTTTCTTTGCATTGTATGCTTAATGTGGTTGTTCTTTATGCATTATTTGTTGTTCCATGCTTCCGTTGCCCGACCACGAAACCACAACAACTATATCGGCAGTGATCATATGGCATACGTGCGTTAGTGGGCATACTCCAACAGGATTATTGCATACTAGACAATTTTTGACAAATAATAAAACCCAAGAGTTTTAAAAATGGTTTAACACTCTCGCGCGCATACTTGATTAACTTGAGGATATAAAATTGGTTTAGTATCCGACTAGTGAGAAAACTTGGTTGATTTACGGTTTCAAATTAATATTTCATATAATCATCGAGCTCTAGTCTAGATTATGTAAAATATTACTTTGAGATTTGTGTTGAGGGATCAAACATGCCAAACCTGGCACAATAGTTGTCAAGTAGGATCCTGCAAGGAACTAAGAGTTGCAATAATGGATTACAATCTGTCAATGGTTGCTGGCCTAAATAGCTTTGCCACGTGAAAACCCGTCGCGCTACAAGGTGAAATAGGGTTCTTAGCCCTTGTTATAATAGTTGTTTTATTAAACACTTGGGGTACTTATTTTAACGAGGATTTCAATCGGACTAACCAAATGTACTATGCGTTTTATAGAAGGCATCAACTAGCACCAACAACAACACAACTTTTTCTCTAAGGATTTTTCTTGAGAAGGACAAACTCGATGGGACCAAGTTTATGGATTGGTCAAGGCAACTAAGGATAGTCCTCCGTCATTAGGACAAGTTGGCTACCATTGAGGACCCATCCCCGAGACCCCTGCATCCAACGCGAGTAGGGTCGTTAAAGAGGCTTATGAAAAACGCCTCAAAGACATCACCAAGGTTATTTGCCTCATGCTAAGCACCATGAGCTCCGACTTGCAAAAGTCGATGGAGCACTTAAATGCTTACGACATGATGCGCGAGTTATCGGACATGTTCCAACAACAAGCGAAGCAAGAATGGTATGGTTGTGTCAATGACCTACTCGGTTGTCGGTTGCAGGAGGGCGGGAACGTGTCCCACCACGTTCTTAAGATGAAAGCGTTGGTGGAACGCCTCGAGAGGTTGGGTTTGCCATCGCGAGAGAAATGGCTGTAGACTTGATTCTACGGTCTCTCCCACCGTCATAAGATCAATTCGTTATGAATTATCATATGCATGGGATGGATAAATTGTTGGGGTTCTATGAACACAGCGGAAGCAAGGGAACAACATACAAAACAAGAGAACAAGCAAGCAAAGCATAAAACCCCAAAATGAACCAATCTCTATAACTAGTATTTGCAACATGAAAAAGAAGAGAAAGAAAGATATACCTTTCTCCTTAGCTCCAGCAACCTGTAGAAGAGGATGATTTTGACTAGGAACCAAAATAGCTTCCCTTTATTGCAAGTCCACACCGGGTTTCTTCAATTCACTTGTACTAGCAAGCTTGGATGAACTTCAAAGCCTTGAATTCATCACAAGAACAGCAAAACTCTCATAAATCCGGAATCAAACCTCACATGCATTCAAGAATTGAAGCTAAAAGCTTCAAATGCCATGTAGGTGAAAGAGGGTTTTTTAGAGAGAGAGAGAGAGAGAGAGTCTAATGCGAAATCCCTGTAAAAAATGAGCCACACAAGACCCTTTAACCTCCCCAAGGCCGGCCAAGAAAAGCAAGGCCATGCATTGGCCAAGAGGGGAGGTGGAGCCATAATTTGCATGCTGTCAGACGGATTCCGCGCCGCGTTCCCGTAAGTTTCCGCGCCGTGTAACCTTAAGTGTACCGCGTCGCGTAATTTGCCTGCATACCAACTTATCCACTTTGACACTTTTAGTCCCTCATCTTTCATTACTGTCAGAATTGATCCCCGGCGTGTGACCCAATAGGCCCACACTATATTGGCAGTGATCCTAATGTCGTACGTGCGTCAGTGGGCATACTCCAACATAAATCCCTAATGGAATTGCATGGTATGCTGTGGACCGCCGAGTCCAACATGAACAAGCAAAAGCCATCCACCTCCGTTCCCGTCTTGGCCATCAACGAGGGTGAGTCCAAGAAGAGGAAGAAACCGACCTCTACCCCTAAGGGTAAAGGTAAGGGTATGGTTGGAGCTTCCAAGCCGAACCCTACCCCAGAGCCAAAGCAAAATGGTCCATTCCCTCAAGCTAAGACTCCAGAAAAGACAGTTTGCTTCTTCTGCGGGGTCAAGGTGCATATGCGCCGGAGCTGCCCTAAGAACCTAGAGGGCCTGAAAGAAGCTACGTGCTTCGGGAGCGGGCTCTTCTACTTCAGGTACATTTGTGATTGTACTCCATCATACTTCTACATCTAACGGCTGGGTTCTAGACACCGGATGTGGCACTTGCATTTGTAATATTGTGCAGGTGCTAAAGGGTAGTAGAACGCTGAGAGATGGGGAGCTGGAGCTAACCATGGGGAACAAGGAGGTTTTCCCCGTGTTAGAGAAAGGAAGTGCCGAGCTTACTTTCAAGACCGGCTACTCTACTCTTTTAAAAGATGTATGCTATTCGCCGCTTGTGGCAAGAAATATTTTGTCTTTCTATGCTTTGTATGACGATGGATATTATGTTAAATTTGAAAATGGTTTTATCTCATGTTTCAAAAATGATGTTTGTTATTTTGAAGTTTATCCATGTCGTGGTATATACGAGGCTGATGAATACATAGAAAATAAAAGAGCAATCATGAACATTGATTCGGGATCCAAAAATTGTTTGGATAAGTTTTCCTTATGGCATAACCGTCTTGGAAATAGTGCATACCGATGTATGCGGTCCGTTGAAGTATGTGACAAGGAATAACTCTAGATACTTCGTTACATTTATTGATGATTTCAGTAGATATGGATATGTCTACTTAATTAGGCATAAGTCTGAGACCTTTGAGGTTCTTAAGGCATTCCAAAACGAAGTCCAGAATCAATTGGGCAAGACTATCAAGATACTTCGCTCCGATAGGGGAGGCGAGTACTTGAGCTCGGCGTTCCGTGATCATCTAGTTAGTTGTGGGATTATTTTACAACAAACTCCTCTTAGGACGCCACAATTGAATGGTGTCGCCGAGCAGAGGAATCGGACATTGTTGGATATGGTCCGATCGATGATAAGTCGCACGGAAGTACCCATTAGTTTTTGGGGGTTCGCTCTCAAGTCGGCGGTTAGGATCCTTAAGCTCGTACCGACTAAAAAGGTCCGAAAGACACCTTATTAAATGTGGAATGGAGTTACTCCAAAAGTCGCATATCTCAAGGTTTGGGATGTCCTGCGTTCGTTAGACGAGAGGTAGAGGACAAACTTGAACCTAGGTCTGAGAGGTGTTACTTCATTGGGTATCCAACCGGAGCCATGAGTTACTTGTTTTACAATCCTTCCGAATACAAAGTGTTTATCGCGCGAAGGGCCGTCTTCCTTGCAAGGGAGATGATATCCATGCAATCCGGTGGAAGGAGGATTGATCTTGAGGAAGTTCAAGAACCCTATGGAGAAGGGACTAGTGTCGGCACTAGCACTCAACCCGAAGGGGTTGAAACTGAGCAAGAAGATGCGTCGGTACCTGACAACGCTCCTTTAATTCCTCGTAGGTCCGGTAGACCATGTCATGAGCCAGAAAGATATGGGTTTCTCATAACTAAAGGCAATGACTTATTGGTGGATCATGATGAACCGACCAACTACCACGAAGCTGTAGCGGGTAGTGATTCTGCTAACTGGAGGGAAGCAATGGAGAGTGAGATTCAATCCATGTCGGACAACCAAGAATGGGAATTGGTTAATCCTACACCCGGGTGTAAGACAGTGGGGGTGTAAATGGATCTTCAAGAAAAAGACCGGCGTGGATGGATCTGTAGATATCTTCAAAGCCCAACTGGTGGCTAAAAGTTTCACGCAAACTCATGTGATTGACTATGAAGAAACCATTTCACCAGTGGCCATGTTGAAGTCTATCAGAATACTTATGGTCATAGCTGCGTTTTATGATTACGAGATATGGCAAATGGATGTAAAAATCGCCTTCCTTAACGGGAAGCTTAATGAAGAGGGTCCCTTATGCTTCGGCAATAGGATCAATCATGAACGCCATGGTATCCACTAGACCTGATTTATCGTGTGCTTTGAGCATGACGAGTAGATATCAGGTTAATCCCGGACAAGCCCATTGGATTGCGGTTAAGAACATTCTGATGTATCTTCGGAGGACAAAGGAGATGTTCTTAGTTTATGGTTGTGAGGAAGAGCTTAGAGTACATGGCTACTCTGATGCAAGCTTCCAAACTAATAAGAACGACTGCCGATCACAATCGGGGTTCGTGTTCCTTCTCAATGGTGGTGCTATAAGTTGGAGGAGCTCCAAGAGAGACACGGTAGCTAATTCAACAACCGAGTCGGAGTACATTGCGGCTAGTGAAGCACCTAAAGAGGCGGTATGGATGAGGAAGTTCATCCAAGACCTTGGAGTGGTTCCTAGCATCCGACCCTATTGAGATCTTTTGTGACAATGAGGGTGCGGTTGTTCTAGCTAAGGAACCAAGGGCTCATAAGCGGACGAGGCACATTCCTCGAAAATACCACTTCATCAGAGATGTTATAGAGAGTGGTGATATTGCCATCAACAGAGTAGCATCAGAGAGCAACTTGGCCGATCCGTTCACTAAACCGTTGTCACAAGCTGTACATGATTCTCACACTAGATCGATAGGTGTTAGATTTGCTAGTGACTTGGTTTGAGTGTATTATTTTATTAATTGTTGATTGGTATTTGTATTTTGGGAACGTTAAGCAGTATTGTATTTCATACTATATTGATTATTAAATGTGATTTAATGATACGCCAAGGGCGAATATTTTATGAATCCTTACTGTGTTCCATCTTAGCATGTTTAATACTTCCCTGAATGCCTATTACATTCTAAATGTCCACAGTCGGTCATTCTTCAAGGGGAGGAAGTTTGAGATAAGACTGAGGGAAGTGGTTGGTTACTATCCAATAATGGATTGGATAAAGAGACGCAACACTTCGCCTATGCTTGAAATGGTCAAGTGACTGGACGACCCGCACCTGAACTTACTTCATGGTTTCTGTCACGAGTAAGTCAGGATGATAATATCACTTCATCCTTAGACTGGATATACATGTGTTCCAAAGCATGGGCCTGCTTTGCTTTAATTGCATTCAAACGCGGTTCATAACTGGCTGTTATAAACGGAGCCTTTAGCTAAAGTATGGTATATGTGGTGGAGCAATGTAGTCGAAGGGATTCGTTCCTCAAGTTTTAGAGAGATATCCATGGGCCCCTCGATGATTGAGCGCTGACGTAAAATGCATGGCCATGCTCGAGTTGCAATTATATTTGATCGATTGCAATTAGATTTTGGGTCACCATCAATCGAGATCGAGAAACATAATCGTGAACAATCTGGAGATTGATATTTAACCATGTCTCGTGTTCAGCCGTATATCGTGAACGAAGGGTTGAATGATCACTTATCTATAGGACCATTTCGTACCTGATTCTCGATTTGGTTTTTGTTCTAGATGAAAAAACCCATACTGACTTGGGGGCAGAGATGCCTTACTAGAGGCCGCTATTTGTCTGTGGTTCATAGAACCACAACAGTAACCGGGGAAAATCGCGGGGAAACGGGTATCCCCGTTTAATATAAAACATGTAATTAAATTTGTAATTTTCACCACAAAGATACCGGTTAAAGTGGAACTGTGTTTATTCACTACGTAGATCGTTAGGGTTATGATTTTACCACGAGTTTTAGAAAACAATTATGCTAAATTATATAACAGTATCGAATACAAACATATATGAACCTAAAATAAAGTATTAAAGAAACTAAATGCATCAAAAAAATCAAAACCAAACAATTCAAATAAAGACAACCATTAAAATTAGTTTGTATGAAAATGTATAAAAATTTGTATATTTTCTATTTAAAATAATTTTATGCATATTAATATCTAAATAATTTGTATTAACTTGTAATTGGGGCCGTTATCGGGTAATCGGGGCGGGGATCATCAAACCCGTCCCCGTCCCCATCCCCGTTTAAATAATCAGTTTTCGGTTTTCCCCGCCCCGTTTATGTCGGTTTTCGGTTTTCCCCGTCGGTTTCGGTTTTCTTTGTCATCCCTAACCTTGTCATTCCTTCTAGCTAAATTATTACTTCACAAGATAGGTATTTTACACCTTGCGTGGCAAGAAGCATTGTATCTTTTATGCCTTTGATGACGATGAATGTTACTTTGAATTATGTAATTGTGGGTTTTCAAGATTTATTTCAAAGTCTATTCATGTCATGGCATTTGTTATAAGATTTTGCTTAAGAAGTAATAATATGATCATGAATGTTTATAAATTGGTTATCCTTATAACATAGTTGATTTAACCATATAAACAAGACTAGCATCACCAAGCTCCATATGGACAGGAACTTGAAAGCATTTGACTTTGAGTCAATTGTTGGTTGTAAATCTTTTTTATGAGGTTAAATAACTAAGACATCCTTCACTAGTTGATGTGAGAGGAATAAAAGCTTGTAGGACTTCGTTTGCACTTTTGTGTGAGGGCCGATCAAGCAAAATCATAACGATTAACTATATATGATTTGTTACCTTTACCCATGATGGTAGATGGGAAGGGTATATCTAGTTTCTTAGACAAATGTCTGAAACCTGAGAGGTGTTCAAGACTCACCCATAACAAATTTAAGATAAAGAGGGCAAGAGGAACCGAGATACTCAAATCTGGCAAGATGTTGAGCGTTTATTTCTCAACCATCATAAAAATTATGGGAATGTCTCATAATTCCCTTCTCCTAGGATACATGTTTTACATGCATCGTCGACTGGAGAAACAAAACATACTAGTTGTGATTCCATTTGATGGCTTAAACTTAAGTAACCTGATGAGTGGGTGTACTTGAGTAATGGCGGGCAATGTTCCTATTTTGAATAAACAAAGATGGTCAAATTAGCATCTAAGGATATTTTACTAGAAAGAGTTCTTTGCTTGTCTGTCTCATAAATTAAAGTCATCTGACCTGCATTTAGTGGGAGATGGATGGACTTTAGTGCATGCTGATACATTCAAGAAGTTCTTCTAAGTTTTAGATGTTCTTTTCGTAACCTCTTTGGGAACTTTGTTTAGTTGCTCGAAAAGGGAAATGAACAACTGAAGCATTCCAGTGGAAGAACGTGAGACTTAAACGAAGACCTGATGTTGACACTAGCATTCAATCAGAAATGATTGGAACTCAACATGGCAATGTTGAAGTAACTGGCATAAAGATATTACCTCTTCATAAGTCTGGTAAAAGTCGTCTAAGGCCAGAAGATTATAATTGTTTATACTTGAGGACGAAGACTTATTGATGATACATGATGTATGCATCAACTACCAGAATCAGTAGTGGTCCTTGGGTCTGCTAAGAAGAGAAAAGGTGATAAGATAATATGTAATCCATGTTGGTTTTTCAAGTTTGAACTTGATTAATCCAACACCTAAGTTTTGAACTGTAATGTGTATATAGATCTTTTGGATATAAGATCTGCATGGATTAGTTTGTAGATAACTTCAAATACTGACTGGTAGGAATGGTTTCATGATGATTGACCATGGGGAAGGTGTCATATGAAGACATTCTTCAAGTAGTTATGTTGAAGTTTACATGGACACTTATGCCGTTTATGGCAGTATGATGCAAAGACCGCATTCCGGCAGAGGAATTTAATGAGGAAGTGTTCATAACACTGTCCGAGGATCTTTTACATCATGAGTATCCTTGTAAAATCTTTAAAATATGAGGTAGTCTGTTTTGGACTTCAATAAATATATAAGTTTCGTGTTTTGCTATGAAAATCATGTAGTTGAGTTTTCAATAAGCAATAATGAAACTTGCATAGATGCCAGAGCTAGTGGGAGCGATGTTTTTATCCTATCTAAAATTTCTAGGACATATGTCATAATGGAGATAATGTCTTGATCATAAGTACAAGAAATATCGAGATATGTTCTTGTTGATTAGAAGAAGTTAAGAGTAAGATGTTACTCTAAGTGATAGTTTTTATTTTAAGGACAACCGCCAATTTGATTGGGGTTCGTGTGTTGGGTTTATGGGAACGCAGCGGAAGCAACAAAACAGAGAGCAAAGCCATGGTACAAGCATGCAATGCATAAAACCCAAAAGAGGACCAAACTCTATAGCATATATTTGCAACATGAAAAGGAAGAGAAAGAAACTTATACCTTTCTCCTTAGCTCCAGCAACCTATTGAAGAAGATGGTGTTGACAAGAAAGCAAAGGAGCTTCCCTCAATTGCAAGTCCATCCCGGGTTTCTTCAATCCTCAAGTACTAGCAAGCTTGTGTGGACTTCAAAGCCTTGAATCCACACAAGAACAGCAATGCTTCGATTTACTGGACTAATCCCTCCTATACACTCTAATATGAAACTCTAAAAATGAGCTCTAAGTGTATTTTGTCAAGAACTCTCCAAGAAAGAAAAAGACTAGAGAGAGAGAGAAGTGAGAGAGTATCCACTGGAAAATAGAGGCCAAAATCGACTATATCCTTTCCCCATGACCGGCCATGTGCCTTTCTAAAAGCCAAGACATGCATTGGTCCAAAGGGGAGGTGGGAGACAAAAGTTGCATGCTGTCAGACGAATTTCCGCGCCGCGTACCCGTAGGTTTCCGCGCCGCGGAAGCACCGCGTCGCGTTACCTAACTTGTTCCGCGTCGTGGAATCTTTCTGCACACCAACTTCTCCACTTTGCCACTTTCAGTCCCTCATCCTTCATTGCTGTCAGGATTGATCCCCGGCGTGTGACCCAATAGGCCCACACTATATTGGCAGTGATCCTAATGGCGTACGTGTGTCAGTGGGCATACTCCAACAAACTCCCACTTGCACATGACACACCGTACCCATAAACCACAGACAAAGAGCGGTCTCTAGCAAGGCATCTCTTCCCCCAATAAGCATGGGTTTTGTCATCAAGAACAAAAACAAAATCCAGAATCAGATACGGAATGGTCCTATAGATAAGTGATCATTCATCCATTCGTTCGCGATATCCGTGTGAACACGAGACATGGTTAAATGTCAATCTCCAGATCGTTCACGATTATGTTTCTCGATCTCGATTGATGGTGACCCAAAATATAGTTGCAATCGATCAAATATCATCGCAACTTGAGCATGGCCATGCATTTTACGTCAGCGCTCAATCATCGAGGGGCCCATGGATATCTCTCTAAAACTAGAGGAACGAATCCCTTTGACTACATTGCTCCGCCACATACACCATACTTTACCTAAAAGCTCCCTTTATAATAGCCAGTTACGAACTGCGTTTGAAAGCAATCAAAGCAAAGCAGATCCATGCTTTGGAACACATGTATCTCCAGTCTAAGGACAAAATGATATTATCATCCTCACTTACTCGTGACAGAAACCATGAAGTAAGTTCAGGTGCGGGTCATCCAGTCCCTTGACCATTGCAAGCACAGACGAAGTGTTGCGTCTCTTTTACCTAATCCATTATTAGATAACGACCAACCACTTCCCTCAATCTTATCTCAAACTTCCTCCCCGTGAAGAATGACCGACTGTGGACACTTAGAATTACAAGAGCATTCTGGGAAGTGTTAAACATGCTAAGATGGAGCACAGTAAAGGTTCATAAAATATCCGCCCTCGGCTCATTATTAATTCACATTTAATAATCAATATAGTATGAAGTACAATACTGCTTAATGTTCCCAAGAAAATATATACCAAACATATAACTAAAACAAACTCAAGCTTTGTGCACTTAGCCCTAGTATGATAAACATCACTAGCTCGTGACAACAGCTTAGTTGACGGATCCACCATAAAGTCATCCGTGTAACCTCTGCTAGCGATCATGTCTCTACCTCAACCAATCACTCATAAAGTATGCGTTGGTGAGACCATGATGCTTCTTATAATTCATCGTACCTTTATTGTTTCAGAAGAACCCAATAAGGTAAATGATTATTCAGACTTTGGTTCTTACATTAAAGCCATCATACCCTCATTGTCTCAGAAGAACCCAATAGGGTCAATGATGCTTCAAGAACTATTTCGATCAACAACACCATATTTTTGTAGGATCATGAACTTCGATTGAGATCGGCAGTTAACCCATTCTATTTAGAAGCTATCACTAGAGTAACAACTTACTCTTGCTTCTTTTACAATAGAGTACCAAGAACATATCTAAAAAATTTCTTGATGCCCTAAACCGGTTTTTGTATATTCTATGATCGTCATGGATGCATAATTCCTTACTTTATCTTTTGAACAACAATATAAGGTAAGGACATTATCTCCACTTCATCGTAAATATAGAATTACAACAATGCTCCCACTAGCCCTGACATTCATATGTGTTTCATCCTTGCTCATTGAAAACTCAAACAATTGATTTTCATATTGCAGCAAAGGTTATAACCTTGAGATGCTTATTCAAGTCCTCACAGGGGACTCCTTTTGCTTGTAGATTTCACAAGGATACACTTAATGAAACAGTCCATCAGAAAGTGTTATGAGCACTTCCTCATAGAATTCCTATTAAGGAATTTGGTCTTTGCATTAAGTTGTCACAGCCACGAAAGGCACTAAAATCACAAGTATCCGAGTTTACTTCAACATAACCACCGGTAGAGAATTTTTAGATGATACCCTCCTCATGGTCAATCATCGTAAAACTATCTCCTACTAGTCGGTATTTGAAGTTGTCTACGAACATAATATTCCACATAACCACTGAGAGAAAGTCATCATATGATACCTTCCTCATGGTCAATCATAGATCTTTCTTATCAGTCGGTATTCGAAATCATAAACTTATCCATGATGGTCTCTTTCAACAAAAAACCATTTTTACCCTTCGAGTTTCAACTTAAGGTTGGGTCTACCAAGTCTAATACTTGGATGTCCCACATGGATTGCATCTCACTTTCATCGCCTCTTTCCTTCTAGCAGACTCTCGGCCCACTCTGTTTTGGTAGTTTGATGTAAACATCATTAAGTCGTCTCCCTCAGATATAAAACTATATCTTTCCGGCCTTATGACAACTATTACCAAGTTTAAAGAGGTAATGATTTAATGTCAGGTGCTCCAGCATAGCCATGCTGAGCTTCAATCACAATTGATTGCTAGTGCCGTAGATATTTGAAACCTTTTTCCATTCAAGGTAAACTTTAATCCTACTGGCACCCGTAGATATTTGAAACCTTTTGAACAATAATACTCTTAATTCAAATATCCCATGGCCACAGTGGAATACCTAATGGAGTAGCACCTCTAGATTCCGGTTTCCTCCAACACACCTTAAACACAGGTTGAGGAATTAGGACTTTGTGATGGACTAGCAAAGACATACTTTATAGTATCATCATCTAAGGTGCATACATAACCATCTTTGTTGGTTTGGCTTATGGAACATTTCCCGCCACTCTCAAAGTACTCCCAAACAATAGGGTACTTTGGTTAAACCCATCATAATCGGACCATAACTAGAATGTCCGGTTCCTCTACTTAACGACCATATATAACAATATGTCCTAGGAGGAATGAATTATGAGACAAAGCCATAATTCTTATGATGGTCACAAAACTCAGAACTTCATCCTCAACATCTCTATTAGATTTGAGTATTTTAGTCTGATGCCCTCTTAATCATGTACTTTGTCACGGATGTGTCTTGAACACCTTTCAAGGCTTCAGACGAGTGTCTAACAGATTAAACATATTCATCCTTTTACCTTCACTGGTAAGGTAACAAAGTACCTAATGTTACTCTTTAGGTTTTGCTTGAACGGTTTACGCACAAAAGTGTGAACGAAATCCAACAAGCCTTCATTCCTCTCACATACAAAAGTGAAGGATGTTTGAGTCATTTTATCCTAATAAATATGATTTACAATCATCAATCGATCCTAGATCAAAAGATCCAAGTTCCTAACCACATGGAGCTTGGTGATGCAAGTCGTATTTATATGGTTAAATTGACTTTAACAATACGAGTAACATGTACAAATCATTCACGATCAATCTATTACTTCATAAGAAAACGCTTATAATAAATGCCACAACATGGATAAACTTTCATATAAGCCACCAAATACATAAGAACTTAATTCATCGTTATCAAAAGGCATAGAAGATACATTGTTTCTAGCCACGCAGGGCGTAAAACATAGATCTAACAAAGTAATAGACTAGCTGGAAGGAGTGGCAAGATCCTAGCTTCCAATCCTTTTCAAATAGGGACAACCATCTTGTTTCCCGTAATGAAGTCCAGCTCTCTACAACTTCTACTTCTTTCTAACACCTGCACTTTGCACCAAACAAAATTGTGACAAACGTGAGTGTTATGGCTAGTATCTAAAACTTGCCCATAGAAGTAGATAAATAGTAGAGTTTGATCATGAATGTACCTTAAGCTTTGGAGCCAATATTTCACATCTTGTGCATCCTCAGCTCATCAAGGCACTTAGGGCAGGCGTGGCGGCGCCAATTTCCATGCTTTCCACAAAAGTAGCAAACTTCCCCATTTGGAGTCTCATCTTGACGCGCAATCTCATTGCCCTTCAACTCCTTGAACATGGTGAGCTTAGTGGAACCAAGCTTCCCATTTGAGGTAGCTCGCCATTTTGTAGCCATAGCGAGAGTGGACGAGGTGAGCTTACTTTTGGCCATGTTAGACTCAAGAGTCTTCAGCATGCCATGAAGCTCCATTAAGGATTTATCCATACCATGCATGTGATAATTCATAATGAATTGCTCATATGATGGTGGGAGTGATCGGAGAACAATATCCACCACCATTTCCCTTTCAATGGTAAATCCTAGCCTCTCCAAGCGTTCCACAAGTGCTTTCATCTTAAGCACGTGAATGCTTACGCTCTCATAATCCTGCATCCGGCAACCAAGTAGTTCATTTAAACACCCATACCGTTCTTGCCTTGCTTGTTGTTGGAACATGTCCTTCAACTCAAGCATTATCTCGTATGCATTTAGATCCACTAATTGCCTTTGCAAGTTAGGGATCATCATGCTTAACATGAGACAAGAGACCTCGTTGGTATCCTTAACGCGTTTATTATACGCATCAAGAATAGTCCTACTTGCGTTGGTAGCAGGGGCTTCTGGAAGGGGTTCCTCAATGGTGTGTAACTTGTCTTCGTGTCGTAGGACAATGCGCAATTGCATAGACCAATCCATAAAGTTACTCCCATCGAGTTTCTCCTTCTCAAGAAACGTACGTAACGTGAAGTTGGAGTTGTTGATGCTAGTCGACGTCATCTATGAAACATAGTAGTTTTAGTTAGTTTGATTGAAATCCTTGTTAAAATAATTACCCCATGTGTTAAATAAAAACAACTAATTTAACAAGGGCTAAGAACCTTATTTCACCTTGCACCGTGACGGGTTTTCCGCGGATCACGTGGCAAAGCTATTTAGGCCGGCAACCATTGACCGATTGCAATCCATTATTGCAACTCTTAGTTCCTTGCGGGATCCTACTTGACAACCATTGTGCCAAGTTTGGCATGTTTGATCCCTCCACACCGATTCTCAATTAATATTTTGCATAACTCGGCTAGAGCTCGAAAATCATCCAAAATATTACATTGAAACCGTAAATCAACCATCAAGATACAAGGTGGTACTCTCGCCCAAAATCGACTCGGCTAGAGCTCGACAATCGACCTTGCGAGTTGCCACACGCACCTTCCACACAACTCATGCAAAGGCTAACTCGGCTAAAGCTCCACAATCAACCCTTACACGACTAGATTCGGGTGGTGTCATCTTATGGCTAGTGTGCGATTTACATTTTAGAAAACGGGATTTAGTTTTCCGGTTAAAAAACCATTTTGAGTATGATTAACAAAAAGTGACAATAACCAAAACGTTCTCACTAATCGGATACTAAACCGTCGTTAAATCCGTTTGTTAATAGAGTGTACGCGCGAGAGTTGTTAAATCATCTTTAAAACTCTTGGGTTTTATTATTTACAAAAAATTGTCTAGCATGCAATAGTCCTACAACTCATGCATAAACAATATAATAAAACCATCACACGCATACAACAAATTGGTAACCATGCCCCTAAAACCTATGCGTTTTCCCGTGAGCCACTACGGGAAAACAAATTCATCTAAGGACCAAAAGCCTTGACTTCGGATGTGCTCCCACTAAACCCGCTACCTCCATTGGGCCTCTCGGATTTGTGTTCGCCAAGACGTCACTCCTTTGACTCCCAATGGTTGCTCGATATTATAATTACATAGAAAAAGAAATAAATGGCATGCAAGCCACAATTTCTAACTTCTAGTACAAATACATAATATGGAATATTTAAATGGCATACAAGCCACATATACAAAATACATACCAAATAAATAAATTTAATTATTACAAACCATGTGACATAAAGTCACCAAATGAATGAATAATTAAAATACAACCAAACATCCACAAGGTCTAGGGCATGTCTATGGTCACCAACATCACAAGAATAAACAACCAAGTTCACTAATGAACAACAACAACATGGTGTGCCACACAAAACCATGTTAACTTATGTATAATGGGTAAGATTTTTTCAAAACACTCAAGGCACTAAAAATCCCATGTATTTATGCATTAGTAACACCAAACCATTTTTGATGAAACATATTCATAAATACATAATGTAAGTATATGCAATTACCATTTTCATGCCAAAATAATAATCCACATATAAATACACCAACCATTATACAAGGCAACTTACAAAAACTAAATTTTAATTTCTGGACAAAAAAAATCCAGAAACCAAAATTTTGTGCCAAAAACCCAAAAACAATATTTCTTTAACAAAAAGAAAAACAGATTCTGCCCAGGTAAGTTCCGCGCCGCGGACCCAACAATAGGACCGCGCCGCGTAAAAACACTGGCAGAAACCAAATTTCGTCCCGTCATTTTCCGCGCCGCGTGACTACAAGAGTTCCGCGCCGCGGAAATCCACTGGACAAAAAATTAAAAACTTATTTTCGGGTTTTTCAGGCCACCATGTGCAAATACAGTATAGAGGTGGCTCTGATACCACTGTTGGGTTTACAGGAACGCAGCGGAAGCAACAAAACAGAGAGCAAAGCCATGGTACAAGCATGCAATGCATAAAACCCAAAAGAGGATCAAACTCTATAGCATATATTTGCAACATGAAAAGGAAGAGAAAGAAACTTATACCTTTCTCCTTAGCTCCAGCAACCTATTGAAGAAGATGGTGTTGACAAGAAAGCAAAGGAGCTTCCCTCTATTGCAAGTCTACCCTAGGTTTCTTCAATCCTCAAGTACTAGCAAGCTTGTGTGGACTTCAAAGCCTTGAATCCACACAAAAACAACAATGCTTCGATTTACTAGACTAATCCCTCCTATACACTCTAATATGAAACTCTAAAAATGAGCTCTAAGTGTATTTTGTCAAGAACTCTCCAAGAGAGAAAAAGACTAGAGAGAGAGAGAAGTGAGAGAGTGTCCACTGGAAAATAGAGGCTAAAATCGACTATATCCTTTCCCCATGACCGGCCATGTGCCTTTCTAAAAGCCAAGACATGCATTGGTCCAAAGGGGAGGTGGGAGACAAAAGTTGCATGCTGTCAGACGAATTTCCGCGCCGCGTACCCGTAGGTTTCCGCGCCGCGGAAGCACCGCGTCGCGTTACCTAACTTGTTCCGCGTCGCAGAATCTTCCTGCACACCAACTTCTCCACTTTGCCACTTTCAGTCCCTCATCCTTCATTGCTGTCAGGATTGATCCCTGGCGTGTGACCCAATAGGCCCACACTATATTGGCAGTGATCCTAATGGCGTACGTGTGTCAGTGGGCATACTCCAGCATCGTGATCCTACAAACATGGTGTCGTTAATAAGTATTATGCTTGAAGCATCGATGACTCTATAGGGATCTTTACAAGACTATGAGGGTACGATGACTTAAGCATATAAGGTTTTATTCTTGAAGCATCGCTGACTCTATAGAGATCTTTATAAGACTGTGAGAGTATGATGGCTTATGCACATAAAATCATACACCCAAGCGTTGTTTGCCTTATTGGGTTCCTTGAAACAATGAAGGAATAATGGCTTGGATAAATGATCGTAATACCATCAACGCACACGTTGTAAGTGGTTTGTTGGAGTAGGATATGGTCACTATCAGAGTACACACGGATAGAATGGTGGAGAATCCGTTTACTAAACTAAAGTAGCAGGTTAGTGATGATTATCAGACTAGGGTCTGCATACACTTGGCTAAAGTTTGTTTTAGTAAAGTTTTGATATGCATTATCTCTGGGATTATTAAGCAATATTATCCAACATAGAATGTTTTACCTCTTCCCTAAATGTGTTGACATTCTAAATGTCCATAGCTAGTGATTCTTCAAGGGAAGGAAGTCTAAATGAAGGCTGAGGGAAGTGATTGGTCAAGTGCCAATGGTAATTGGGACACAGGGACGCAATACTTCGCATGTACTTGAAAGTGTTTCAAGTGACTGGACGACCCACACCTGAATTTGCTTTGTGGTACTTGTCATGAGTGATTCAGGATGATAATATCAGTTAATCCTCATACAGGAGATACATGTGTCTACATCACTTTGGTTTGCTTTGCGTCAGTTGCTTTCAAACGAAGTCCGTAACTGGCTGTTATAAAGGAAATAGCTGGGCAGAGTATGGTCAATTTGGTGGGCAATGTAGTCAAGGGAATTTGTTCCTCTGGTAAGAAAGATATCCTATGGCCACTCGATGATTAGGCGCTGACACAAAAATGCATGGCCATGCTCAAGCTTGCAATGATGTATGTGTTAGAGTATGCCCACTGAAACACGTATGCCAATTGATCACTGCCGATGACGTATGGGACTATCGGGTCACACGCCGGGGGCTGATCTTGACAACAACCTAAAAGAGGAGGGTGAGAAAGAGTAATTAATGATAGTTGACAAGCTGGACAGAGTTAGCGGTGCTAACCCTATTGTCACTAACTCAGCCGCGTTAGCGGCGCTAACTTTTGGAGGTTAGCGGCGCTATCCCTGGGCGGGTAGCGGCGCTAACCCATCTGACAACATGCAACTTTATTCTTTTCACCTCTACTCTCCACCAATGCATGTTAGAGCTAATGATTCGGTCTTGGCTGACCTTGGGGAGCTCTGGAGTCATCTTTGGCACTATAAAACACATGCACATAACTCTCTCTCACACTCTTGTTCACATTTGAGTTTAAACACTTAGAAAACATTGAGAGTTGTTCTAGTATCTTAGAGAGAGAGTTCAAGGAAAGGTTCCTCGAGATTTAGAGTTGTTGTTCCTTCCATACAATCACATAGTGAGTTGTATTCAAGGGGTGCTAATACACCAAGTTCACAAAGTTTCTCGGGGTGGACTTTGATAGTTCAAGAAGAAGGAATCAACGCTTGGAGCTTAGCACACAACAACTCCAGAGACATCTAGGGTATAAATCTCTACTCTCTCTTCTGTTTTGTTGCAAAATATAGTTGTAGAGCTTGGTACTTCCATTAGGGTTCATTACATGGTTCTTGATTTTTGTTTTAAAGTTGTTTTAACCTTGTATGCTGCCGTTGTGCTTAACGACGAACCCCAACAGTATGATCGATTGCAACTTGTAACTTTTGGTCACCACCAATCTTGATCGAGAAACACTATGGTGAACGATCGGATAATGACTTAGTACCATTTCTCGTGTTCACATGGATATCGTGAACAAAAGGATGACTGATCACTTATCTATAGGGCCATTTCAAACCATTAGTTTGTGAATTGGTACTTGTTTAGGGGATGACATACCTCGTACTGATTTGGGGACAGGGATGCATTGCTAGAGGCCGCTCCCTGTCTGTGATACCTCTTGGTACCTTGTGTCATGTACAAGTGGAAGTCTATTGGGGTATGCCCACAGACACAAGTACAATGGTGTTAATGCTGATGAAGTGCGAGCCTATTGGGTCACACACCAAGGATTGATCCCGACAGCTTAATGATAGAGAAAAGAGCGAAAGAATCAAATTTGTTTGATTCTGGTGCTTCACGGCCATGAAGGATGCTCCACGGGCCGTGAAGCACACTACCCTCATGAGTCATTCAATGCGGCATGGGTCATGGAGGACTGAGGCCAGTCGTGGCGCTTTTTGTCTTCACGACCTCTTCACAGGCCGTGAGAGGGCCGTGAAGACCTTTCTGCAAGAATTCCTTATATTTCATTGGGCCATTCTTTGGTCCAATAAAATGAGGGCTTTGAGTCCGGCCAAAACATTGTGATTATGGTCTGGTGACTTGAGAGACATGCATTAGACACTTTCATTTTCTCTCTAACATCTCTCTTGGTACCATATGGTTATATACACACACATGTACACTAGATTGGAGATCTTGAGTGTAATGTGAGTTGTGTTGGTGCAAGAGGAGATCATCAAGGGCTGTTCCTGAAATGTGATGTGATTATGGACGTTCTCGTGAAGGAGTACTAGCATACGGGGATCATACCAACTTTGGGTGGATCAACAATAGAGGAGGATTCATTTGAGTTCTCGTTCATCACGATTTGCTACTTTCTATAGCTGGATTTAAGCATGGTAAGGAGGTACTTTATGTCCCTCTTCTTTTCTTTTGTTGCATGTATGCCCTTATAGAGATTTATCCACTTTGGAGCATAGTTGCCACCTTGTTTTGTATCTTGAAACTAGGTTTTGTTGTTGCTTCCGCTGCGTGTGTGTGCCCACCGTGACTTAACATTGGGGATATGCGATTGAAACGGCTAGTAGAATCCTTAACCTTGTACCAACAAAGAAGGATAAGAAAACACCGTATGAGATGTGGCATGGAAATGTTCCATCCATCTCATATCTAAAAGTCTGGGGTTGTCTTGCCTACGTGAGACGTGAGGTTGAGGACAAGTTAGAGCCCAAGGCCGAAAGGTGCTTTTTCATTGGTTATCCTGCTAGGTCCATGGGATATTTGTTTTACAAACCTTCGGAGAACAAGGTATTCGTTGCTTGAAAAGCAGTGTTCCTAGAGAGGGAACTGCTATCTAAAGACGCTAGTAGGAGGAAGGTTGATCTTGATGAAATTCAAGAACCTATCAACGTAGAACCTGATGTTGGCACTAGATCACAACATGCAACGGTTGAGTCTCAGCAAGATGATGCTGGAGACAATGTTGTAAACCCATTGCCTCTTAGGAGATCTGGTAGAAGACGGCATGAGCCAGAGAGATATGGTTTTAACATATCTGAGGGCACCGACATGGTAGTGGATTCTGATGAACCTACCAAATACTAGGACGCTGTGGTGGGCCCTAAGTCTGCCAAGTGGGTAGAAGCAATGGAATCCGAGATTCAATCCATGCCAGATAATCAAGTCTGGGATTTAGTTGATCCTGTGCCCGGGTGCGAACCCGTCGGTTGCAAATGGGTCTTCAAAATGAAGATTGGCGTGGATGGCGAGGTAGACACCTTCAAAGCCCAACTGGTATCTAAAGGTTTCACCCAAACTCATGGTGTAGACTATGAGGAAACCTTTTCCCCGGTGGCTATGTTGAATTCTATCCGGATACTCATGGTCATTTCCGCATTTCATGATTATGAGATCTGGAAAATGGACGTCAAAACCACATTCCTTAAGGGAACATTTTTAGAGGAGGTGTATATGACACAGCCTGAGGGTTTTGTACATCCAAAGTTTCCGGATAAAGTCTGCAAGCTTAAGAAGTCTATTTATGGGCTTAAGAAAGATTCTCGGAGCTGGAACCTGTACTTCGACTAGAAGGTCAAAGAGTTTGGCTTCTCTAAGAGCAAGGATGAGCCATGTGTTTACATTAGAGCTAATGGGAGTGTAGTTGTTTTCCTTGTTTTTTATGTAGATGATATACTACTAATTGGGAACGACGTCCCAACTTTGCAAGGTGTAAAATCCTGGCTAGTGAGTTGTTTCTCAATGAAAGATATAGGGGATGCAACTTATATCCTTGGGATTAAGATCTATCGAGATAGATTCCGCAGGTTGAATGGCTTGAGCCAGAGAACGTATACCCTGTTGAGATTTTTTTGACAACGAGGGTGCGGTTACATTGGCGAAGGAACCAAGGTCTCACCGACGCACGAGGCACATTCCGCGGAAATATCATTATATCTGGGACGTGGTCGAGAATGGAGACATTGTCATTAGCAGAGTACACACAGATAACAACGTGGCGGATCCGTTTACAAAACCTTTATCGCAAGCGAAGCACGATGCCCACACCTGTGCTATTGGTATTAGATTTGCTAGCGATTTGGTTTGATTATGTATTACGTATTGTTCGGTTATTGTATTTGATGTATTTACCTTTTGGGAACATTAAGCAGTATTCTATTTATTGTATTTATCGATTATTAATTGTAGATTTGATAATGCGCTAGTTGCGGGTATTTCTTTAAATCTTTACTGTGTTCCAACATAGCATGTTTTACACTTCCCTAAATGTTTTACATTCTAAATGTCCACAGTCAGTCATTCTTCATGGGAAGGAAGTCTGAACAAAGACTGAGGGAAGTGATTGGTCATGTGTCCAATGGTGATTGGGACATAGTGACACAATAATTTGCCAGTACTTGAAATGGGTTTCAAGTGACTGGACGACCCACACCTGACTCCACTTTGTGGTACTAGTCATGAGTGGATCAGGATGATAATATCATTTCATCCTTAGACTGGAGATGCATGTGTCTGCATCACTTTGGTCTGCTTTGTTCTAATTTTTTTCAAACGCAGTCCGTAACTGGCTATTATAAAGGGAGTTGTTGGGCAAAGTATTGCCAACTTGGTGGGAAGTGCTGTCAAAGGAATTTGTTCCTCTGTTTAGAGAGATATCCCTGGGCCCCTCCATGATTGGGTGCTAACACCAAAATGCATGGCTGTGCTCAAGTTTGCAATGATTTATGTAATCGATTGCAACTTGCTTATTATGGTCACCACGAATCTCGATCGAGAAACATAATCATGAAAGACTGAGAATGACTTAGTACCATGTCTAGTCTTCACATGGATATCGCGAACAAAGGGATGATGATCACTTATCTATAGGACCATCTCAAATCTATAAGGTTGTGATTTGGTACTTGTCAGGGATAACATACCCCATTCTGACTTGGGGGCAGAGATGTCTTGCTAGAGGCCGCTCTCTACCTGTGATACTTATGGGTACGGTGTGTCATGTGCAAGTGGGAGTCTGTTGGAGTATGCCCACTGACACACGTAGGCCGTTTCACTGCCAATGAAGTCCGGGACTATTGGGTCATACACCAAACATTTGCACCGACAGCCCTAAGTGAAAATAGCCAGTCAAACTGGTCAAATTCTAGTTGACCTAGGCTTCACGACCGTGAAGGATGCTCCACGGGTCGTGAAGCACACTGTCCCCACGAGTTCCTACATGGGTTGTATGGCCCATGGACCAAAGTGGCTTCACGGCTCTATACGGGTCGTGAAGGGGATCGTGAAGGTAAATGTGCCACGAGTACTTCCATGACTTCCAGAACACGGCACGGGCTGTGAAGCCTTTAATCTTCACTGGTTGTGAGGGAGCGTGAGAGGTTGTGAAGCTCGGAAAACTAAGTGGCACTTGATTTATATTGGCATTGGTTTTGTGGTCCAATGAGAATCAAGTTGGTGGCTGGCTGAAGTAGCTAAAGTGACGAATTTGAAGTCTTTATAAGATTGTATCTTGATAATCCTTGGACCTTTTTGTCACTTCCTTTAATATACACACTTAAAGAGTTCAAACAAAGTGAGTTGTGAGCAATCTAATGTCTTACTCCAGGAGATAGAGGGCTGAAGTAGTGTTACCAAGACTTCAAGTGTTGTTGGTACACTCGTTTGCTAGCACAAAGGAAGAAGTTTTTTGTGTATAGCTTCGGTAGTTGATCTTGGAACCCATTTCTTCAAGAAATCAAGCATCCCATGTCTTATACCTTCTCGTCAGTAGTAAAGGAGCTTAGGAGGAAGGTATAATTGTTTTCTTCCCTTGTGCTTGTTGTTTGGTTGCATGCATGTGTATTTCAAGTTTTATACCCTCATGGAGTTCATACGTAAATTCTTGTTTTCTTGTGCTTACATTGCGTTTGTTGTGTTTTATGAACTCCATCACGAGGGTGCGGTTGCTTTAGCAAAGGAACCAAGGTCTCACCGACGCTGAGGCATATTCCGCGGAAATATCATTATATCCGGGACGTGGTCGTTAGTGGAGACATTGTTATCAGCAGAGTACACACGGATAGCAACGTGGCGGATCCGTCACCAAACCTTTATCGCAGGCGAAGCACGATGCTCATACACGTGTTATTGGGATTATATTTGCTAGCGATTTGGTTTGATTATGTATATTTGGTTATTGTATTTGATGTATTTACCATTTTGGAAACATTCAGCAGTATTGTATTTATTGTATTTTTCGATTATTAAATGGAGATTTAGTAATACGTAAGTTGCTGGTATTTCTTTAAATCTTTACTGCGTTCCAACTTAGCATGTTTTATTCTTCCCTGGATGTGTTAACATTCTAAATGTCCACAGTTGGTCATTCTTCTAGGGAAGAAAGTCTGAACTAAGACTGAGGGAAGTGTTTGGTCATGTGTTCAATAGGGATTGAAACACCGGGACGCAATACTTCACGTCATGAGTAAATCAGGAAGATAATATCAGTTCATCCTTATACTGGAGATGCATGTGTCTGCTTCACTTTGGTTTTCTTTGTTCTAGATGCTTTTAAACGCAGTCCGTAATAGTCTGTTCTAAAGGGAGTAATTGGGTAGAGTATGATCACTGTGATGGGCAGTGTAGTCAAAGGAATTTGTTCCTCTGTTTAGAGAGATATACCTGGGCCCCTCGATGATTGGTTGCTGACACCAAAATGCATGGTCACGCTTAAAGCATGCAATGATATATGATCGATTGCAACTTGTATATTTTGGTCACCACCAGTCTAGATCGAGAAACATAATCGTGAAAGAACAGAGAATGACTAAGTACCTTGTCTCGTGTTCACATTGATATCGCAAACAAAAGGATGTTTGATCTCTTATCTATAGGACCTTTTCACACGGGCTGCAGTTTGGTTTTTGTGCTGAAGACAAAACCCACACTGACTTTGGAGCAGAGATGTCTTACTAGAAGCACGATGCTCATACACGTGTTATTGGGATTAGATTTGCTAGCGATTTGGTTTGATTATGTATATTTGGTTATTGTATTTGATGTATTTACAATTTTGGAAACATTCAGCAGTATTGTATTTATTGTATTTTTCGATTATTAAATGGAGATTTAGTAATACGCAAGTTGCGGATATTTTTTAAATCTATACTGTGTTCCAACTTAGCATGTTTTATTATTCCCTGAATGTGTTAACATTCTAAATGTCCGCAGTCGGTCATTCTTCTCGGGAAAGAAGTATGAACTAAGACTGAGGGAAGTGATTGGTCATGTGTCCAATGAGGATTGGGACACGTGCACACAATACTTCTCCTGTACTTGAAAAGGATTCAAGTGACTGCACGGCCCACACCTGAGTTCATTTTGTGGTACTTGTCATAAGTGAATCAGGATGATAATATCAGTTCATCCTTATACTGGAAATGCATGTGTCTGCATCACTCTGGTCTGCTTTCTTTTATTTGCTTTCAAACGCAGTCCGTAACTGGCTATTATAAAGGAAGTAATTGGTCAAAGTATGATCAATGTGGTGGCCAGTGTAGTCAAAGGAATTTGTTCCTCTATTTAGAGAGATATCCCAGGGCCCCTCGATGATTGGTCGCTTACACCAAAATGCAAGGCCGTGCTCAAGTGTGCAATGGTTGAAGTATCTGATTGCAACTTTTATATTTTGGTCACCATTAGTCTAGATTGAGAAACATAATTGTTAACGAACGGAGAATGACCTAGTACCATGTCTCGTGTTCACTCGGATATCTCGAACAAATGGATGTTTGATCCCTTATCTATAGGACCATTTCACACGAGCTGCGGTTTGGTTTTTGCGAAGACAAAATCCATAGTGACTTGGGGGCAAAGATATCTTACTAGAGGCTACTCTTTGTCTGTGATGCATTGGGTACGGTGAGTCTTGTGCAAGTGGGAGTCTGTTGGAGTACGCCTACTGACTCACGTACGCCAATTGATCACTGTCGATGATGTATGGGCCTATCAGGTCATACGCCGGGGGCTGATCTTGACAACAACCAAAATTGGAGGGTGAAAAAGAATAAATAATGATAGTTGGCAGGCTGGACAAAGTTAACGGCGCTAATTCTACTGTCGCTAACTCAGCCGCGATAGCGGCGCTAAGTTTAGACGGTTAGTGGCGCTAACCCTGCGCGGTTAACGGCGCTAATCCACCTGACATCATGCAACTTTATCCTTTCAGCTCCTCTTTCTACCAATGCATGGCTTAGCCATGATTGACTCCTTGGGCGACCTTGGGGAGTTCTGGGGTCGGTTTTGAGTCTATAAAAGTCCTTTGAATCTCTCATTTGGTGCTTCTTGGCTAAGTAAAAACACATACACACATAAACAAACTTTAGAGGGTTGTTCTTGTGTAAGGTAGAGAGAGTTCAAGGATTTTCTGGTGGTTTGGTTCAAGTTCCAGGATGCACTATCAAAGAAGGAGGAGTGCTTGGAGTGCTAGTACACTTGGATCACAATAAGCCCGGGGTGGACTTCGGTAGAAGCAAAGGAGGTCGGTTTCTTGCTTGTCTTGTGATCTACTCAACCTCCAGAGACATCAAGGGTATATTTCTACTCTTTCTCTTGTTTTAAGTTTCATTTATAGTTGTAGAGATTGGCACTTCCTTTGGGGTTCACATATGTGGTTCTTTCATGCTTTTAAATTTCGTATATGCTTCCGTTGTGCTTAACCACGAACCCCAACATGATTGATTTGATCAACTTATAATTGCCAAGTTTGATGAACTGAGTCCTCATGATCCAATTTATGAAGCTTACAAAGTCAAGGAAGAAAAGAGACCGAAGAAGTTACGTGCCTAATGTTGAGCACCATGAGCACCGATTTGCAAAAGCAAATGGAGCACTTGAGTGCTTACGACTTGATTGTGCAGCTGAAGGACATGTTCCAACAGCAGGCGAGGCAAGAAAGGTACGAATGCTTCAAGTTCGTCCTTGCGTGCAAGCTCCAGGAGGGCGGGAATGTGAGCGCTCATGTTTTGCGGATTAAAGCAAACATTGAGCGCATGTAGAAGTTGGGTTTTACCATGGGGAGGGAGATGGCGGTCGACTTGATCCTCCAATACCTGCCCAGTGCATATGATCAATTCGTCATGAGTTATCATATGCACAGCATGGATAAAACCGTGATGGAGTTGCATGGCATGCTCAAAGCTGCGGAAGCGAGCATGATCAAGAAGAAGCCATCCTCTTCTTCCACTCCCGTCTTGGCTATCTGGGAGGGCCGCATCACGAAGAAGAAGAAGAAGGGCAACTCTTCCAAAGGGAAGGGTAAGGGTAAGGTTGATGAAACCAAGCCCAACCCTACCTCGGACGGTAACGGCAAGGGGAAAGCTCCCCAAGCCAAGACCCCAGAGGATGCCCAATGCTTCTTTTGCGGGGGCAAGGTCCATTACCGCCGAAGCTGCCCAAAGTATCTTGAGGGGCTCAATAAGCTCAAGGCGATGAGCATATCGGTAGCCGACTCTTCATGTACGTTCATGATAGAATTGCATCAAACTTCTACTTCCAAAGGCTGGGTTTTAGACACCGGCTGTGGCACTCACATATGTAATATGGTGCAGGTGCTAAGGACAAGTAGGAGCTTGGAGTGGGGAGAGCTGGATCTTGTAATGGGAAATTTGGAAATTTTCCCAGTAGAATCAAGAGGAGACTCGGAGCTTCATTTTAAGACTGGTAATTCCATTTTGTTGAAAAATGTATGCTATTCGCCCAAAGTGGCAAGAAACATTATTTCTTTTCATGCTTTGTATGACGACGGTTATGATTTTAAATTTGATTATGGAACCATTATTTGCTTGAAAAATGATGTTGTGTATTTTAAAGCATTACCGGGTCATGGCATATATGAGGCAAATGCATACATTGAATCTAGAGAATCTATAATGAACATTGATTCTAATTCCAAAAATGGTTTGGACAAGTTCTCTTTGAGGCATAGCCGTCTTGGCCACATAAACAAGACTCGCATCACCAAGCTCCAAGCAGATGGGATCTTGGAATCATTTGACCACGGGTCAAATGACGTAAGTGAATCTTGCTTATTAGGTAAGATGACAAAATCACCCTTCACGGGATCAAGTGAAAGGGGAAAGGACCTTTTGGATATTGTGCATACTGATGTATGTGGACCTTTCAAGCATGTCACAAGGAATAACTCGAGATACTTCGTAACCTTTATAGATGATTATAGTAGGTATGGATATGTCTACCTTGTTAAACACAAGCATGAAAACTTTGAGGTGTTCAAGACATTCAATAGAGGTGGAGAGTATCTAAGTACCGAGTTTACCGATCATCTTAAGAATTGTGAAATCATTTCACAATTAACACCTGCAAGGACTCAACAATTAAATGGGGTCGCTGAGAGGAGGAACCGGACTTTACTAGATATGGTAAGGTCTATGATGAGTCGATCGGAGGTACCTATTAGTTTTTGGGGATATGCTCTAGAAACGGCGGTAAGAGTCCTTAACCTCGTACCAACCAAGAAAGTTGTGAAAACACCATATGAAATGTGGCATAATAAGAAGCCGACACTTTCATACCTACGACTTTGGGGTTGTCAAGCCTACGTGAGACTTGAGGCCGAAGACAAACTTTAACCCGCTCAGAAAGGTGTTACTTTATTGGATATTCTTCTGACGGTGTTGGATATTTATTCTATAAACCTTATGAGAACAAAGTATTTGTTGCTCGAAGGGCATATTTCCTAGAAAGAGAAATGCTATCCAAATAAAGAGGCAATAAGGAAATTGACCATGAGGAAGATGAAGGGTCAACTGATAAAGAACTTGAGGTTGGCACTAGCACTCAACCTAAGACGGTTGAGACTGAGCAAGAAAAAGATGTAGTACCTGACACTCGTTCATTGTCTACTCCAAGGCGTTCCAGTAGAACTCGTCATGAGCCAGAGTGAAGGACCGTGGGGGATGGGGTTCTAAACTAAACTAAAACACCCTTACGCTAGGACTGATCTAGGATGAGAAATAGCGCGGAATTCTATTTCCCAAACCTCCTAAGGATACTATGATCTGCTTAGGTGTCCGGCACACAGTACCACACAGAAAGAACTAAGAACAACTCTAACAACTCACACAGAGATGCTTAAGGCTGCCCTTGGTTTTCGTATTGATCACTAAGATTACGAATTACGAGGTCAAAGTCGCGATTACTAAGGCTTAAGATCGGATAAGGTCAATGTCGTACGATAGAAAGTGGTTATGCGTAGTTACGAACGATTACTGACGCCAATGCGGGGTTAAGCTCTATTTATAGAGTAAAATCTTCACTACGCACGGGGTGCAGAGCACTGCGTACGTAGTCGGTTCAATACGAACGACCTTAAATATTTTAATGTTAATTAATTACCTATTAACCGACTTAATCACCACGTGCGAGTTGAGCTTCACTACGCACGTAGTTGACTCACCACGCACGCAGTGAACACATCACGCACGTGATGAACTTTCACACAGACTTAAACTTCCAAACTCACATCAACACATGATTAAGTACTTGTAAGCTTAAGATAATCACATAGAATCACTAAGAATGTATAAACATGCAAACCATTAATCAAAACACATTTGAATTAATAAACTATGAATATATTTTATTGATATGAACTAGGGATTTACAAATATGCACCAACAAACTCCCCCTAAGACCTAGTTCTATCAATAACCATTGCACTATGCAAAAATTCCACAAAGTAAAATGCACAAAGCAAAATGCACACAGCAGAATGCTAAACGAATACCTTTCGTCATGCCCTTACCTGCACTACGCACGATGTGAGCTGTAACTCGTGCTTAGTGGGGATGGGGTTCTAAACTAAACTAAAACACCCTTACGCTAGGACAGATCTAGGATGAGAAATAGTGCGGAATTTCTATTTCCCAAACCTCCTAAGGATTCTAAGATCTGCTTAGGTGTCCGGCACACAGTAACACTAAGAAACACACAGAGTAGAAGCAAGAACAACTCCTAAGAACTCACACAGAGATGCTTAAGGCTGCGATTGGATTCGTAATGAACACTAAGTTCGCGATTTAGTAGGCTTAAGGTCGTATATGATCGATTACGTAAGGCTCCCGGTTGATTTCTAGCGATTTCTGTTGATTGCTCGATTACCCGCGAACATATGAAGTTAATCAGTATTTATAGTGTAATTAATTTCACTACGCACGTGATGCAACGCACTTCGCATGTAGCGAGTCCAGTACGCACGTACTGGTTGTTTTAATGATAATTAATTTAACTTTAACCGACCTTCTTCACTACGTGCGCACTGAGATCCACTACGCACGTAGTGAGCCTGACTTCGCACGTGGTGATCTGTCACCTAAACTTAAACTTCCAAACACACATCAACACATGATTAAGTACTTGTAAGCTTAAGATCATCACAAAGAATCACTAAGAATATATACACATGCAAACAATTAATCAAAACACATTTGAATTAATAAACTATGAATATATTTTATTGATATGAACTAGGGATTTACAAATATGCACCAACACAGAGAGATATGGATTCCACATATCTTAGGGCAGTGAGTTAGTGGTGGACTATGATGAACCCACCAACTACATGGAAGCCATGGCAGGCCCTGAGTCTACAAGGTGGAGAGAAGCAATGGAAAGCGAGATGCATTCCATGTCGGATAACCATGTTTGGGAACTGGTTGATCCTATGCCCGGGGTTAAACCTGTAGGGTGTAAATGGATCTTCAAGAAGAAAACCGACATGGACGGAACCTTGGATACCTTCAAAGCCCGACTGGTGGTGAAGGGTTTCACTCAGACACCTGATATAGACTATGATGAAACCTTTTCCCCAGTAGCCATGTTGAAGTCTATCCGGATACTTCTAGCTATTGCTACATTTCATGATTATGAAATATGGCAAATGGATGTTAAAACCGCCTTCCTTAACGGGAAGCTTTCCGAAGAGGTGTATATGATACAACTTGTTGGTTTTGTACATCCGGAGTATCTGAACAAGGTTTGTAATCTGAAGAAGTCCATTTATGGACTCAAACAAGCATCTCGAAGCTGGAAACTATGCTTTGATGAGAAAATCAAGGAATTTGGATTTTCAAAAAGCAAAGATGATCCATGTGTATATGTCAGGGCTAGTGGAAGCACTATAGTCTTCTTAGTCCTATATGTAGATGATATTCTACTCATTGGAAATCACATCCCGAGCCTAAGGAGTGTTAAAGCTTGGCTAGGGAGTTGCTTTTCAATGAAGGATCTAGGGGATGCAAGCTGCATTCTGGGGATCAAGATCTATAGAGATAGATCTAGAAGGCTGCTCGGGCTTTCTCAAAGTGCATAGATAAGGTCGTGAGACGCTTTAACATGGAGAAATCCAAGAATGGAAACCTCCCTATGTTGCATGGCTTGACATTGAGCAAGACTCAATATCCTACCTCCCAAGAGGAAATAGAAGTAATGAAGCGACTACCATATGCTTTAAGCACTCGTCGATCATGTACGCCATGTTATGCACTCGTCCTGATGTGTCATGTGCTTTAAGCATGACTAGTAGATATCAGGCGAATCCCGGGGAACTTCATTGGAGAGCCGTAAAGAACATTCTCAAACACCGTAGGCGTACGAAAGAGATATTCTTAGTATATGGTGGAGAAGAAGAGTTGAGAGTAAAGGGTTACTCGGATGCTAGCTTCCAAACAGACAGGGATGACTGCCGATCACAATCGTGGTTTGTATTCCTGTTTAATGGTGGTGTTGTCAGCTGGAGGAGCTCGAAGCAAGACACGGTGACTGATTCGACTACCGAATCGGAGAGTACATTGCGGCAAGTAAAGCCGCAAAGGAGGCCGTGTGCATGAAGAAATTCATCCAAGATCTAGGAGTGGTTCCAAGCATCGCTGACACTATTGAGATATTTTGGGACAATGAGGGTGCAGTGGCTTTGGCAAAGGAACCAAGAGATCACAAGAGGACAAGACACATATTGTGTAAATACCACTTTATATGAGATGTAATTGAAAGTGGTGAAGTCATCATCAGCAGAGTAGCATCGGATGGAAACCTGGCGGATCCATTCACTAAGCCGTTACCGCAAGCAACTCATGAATCTCACACTAAAGCAATAGGTGTAATATTTGATAGCGATTTGGCTTGAGGTTTGTATTTAGTTCGTTTGATATGAAATTTTATTTTGGGAACGATAAAGACAGTATTGTAACTTATGCTTGTTTCGATATATAATAGAGATTATATACGCGTGTGGTACGGTTACATTCATAAGACTTTACTGTGTTCCATCTTAGCATGTTTAATCACTACCAGAAATATTATACTACATTTCGAACTTTCCACAGTCGGTCAATCTTATGAAAGAAAGATTGAATTAAGACTGAGATAAGCATATGACCTTGAATTTAAAATGGTTGAATTAAGGTGCAATCCCTAACTGTGCTTGAAAAGAGTTTCAAGTGACTGGAAGACCCACACCCAAGTATACATCATGGATTATAGTCACGAGTAACTTGGGATGATAATATCTTACGTCCTTAGAAGTATGGTATAGGGTTATACAGTCAAAGTAATTTGTTCCGCTGATACGAGAGATATCCCTGGGCCCCTCGATGATTGGGAGCTGACACCAACAATTATGCATGGCCATGCACAAGGAATATTGATTGAGAATCAGATATGTCCTTAACTTTTGGTCATCACTAATCAAGATCGAGAAACATAATCGTGAACGATCTGGAGATTGACATTTAATTCGTGTCTCGTGTTCACACGGATATCGCGAACAAAAGGAAGTTTAAAATCACTTATCTATAGGACCATTTCCTATGAAATGGTTTTGTTCGATAACGAAACTCATACTGACTTGGTGGCAATGATGCTTTGCTAGAGGACGCTCATTGTCTATGATTTAAAGATACGGTGCATCATGTGCAAGTGGGAGTTTGTTAGAATATGCCCACTGATGCGTACACACCATTTAAATCACTACCGATGATGTATGGGCCTATTGGGTCATACACCGAGGTCAAACCTGACAGCAACTAAAGAAAAGGGACCAAAAATGACAAAAGACAAAAGTTGACATTGTAGGCCGCGATAGCGCCGCTAACCATAAGGTGTTAACGCCGCTAAAACCTATGGGTTAGAGCCACTACGGCTGCATGTACTTTGTGTCAGATCACCTGACCGGCCGCGATAGCGCCGCTAACTATAAGGGGTTAGCGCTGCTAACCCTTAACGGTTAGCGCCACTACGGCTGCATGTGCTTTTTGTCAAATCACCTCTAGAGCTGACCAATGCATGTGAGACTCATCATTGAGTCTTTAGCCGGCCAAGGGGTATTTGAAGTGTCATGGAAGGTTTATAAAAGGACCCAATTGGTGTTCATTTGTACTCTTGGCAATATAACACAAATACACAAGTTCTCTTAAGTAGTTAAAACTGGAAGAGATTGTGAGCAAGAAAGGTTCCAGAAATACAAGTTTTAGTTGTTGTTCTTAAGGGATTTTCTGGAGAGAAAAATCACACAAGCTTGCTAGCACAAGAGGTTTGGCGTGTTCTCGGGGTATACACCAATAGTGACATTCGGTTCTTGGAGAATCACCACCTTAACACTTGAAGGTTTCTGGAGCTAAGGAGGTTGGTATAATCTCTTGTTGGGGTTTCTTGGGCATGCAACGGAAACAAGGTACAACAAAATAAGCCCATGATACAAGCATACAAAGCACAATCACTAAGAAATGCAACATAAAAGAGAGGAGAAGATTGTTATACCAGTCTCCTTAGCTCTAGAAAATACGATGAGGTCCTTTTGTTGCTCCAAGAAGCAAGTAAACGAATCTTCTAATCGGTAATACCCCGGGAACACGGCAACCTCTCGTGCTAGCAAGATATTCTCTCAAGAAAACCACCAGAGAACAACAACCAATCTTGAATTCCTAGAACCTCTCTTTAGAACTCTCTCTAAGTCTTTGTGAAAGCACTTAAGAGTGTATGTTTTGGTGTAAGTGGCCAAGAGTGCAAATGAGGTTCCAATAGGGAATTTTAGAAACCTCCAGGAGTCACTTGGTATGCCCAAGGCTGGCCAAGACCACATCATGAGACCCACATGCATTGGCCAAGTCCAGAGGTGATTTGACAAAAAGCACATGCAGCCGTAGCGGCGCCAACCCCTTAAGGTTAGTGGCGCAATCGCGGCCTGCCAAGTGATATGACACAAAGCACATGCAGCCATAGCGGCTCTAATCATAAGTGTTAGCGGTGCTAACACCATATGGTTAGCGGCGCTAACGCGGCCTGCACGTCAACTTTTGTCTTTTCTCATTTTTGGTCCATTTTCTTTGGTTGCTGTCAGGTTTGACCCCGGTGTATGACCAAATAGGCCCATACATCATCGGTAGTGATTTAAATGGTGTATACGCATCAGTGGGCATATTCTAACATCTGTAATCTCCCATTTTTCATGTCGCATTTCTTTTAACATAGAGTTTGGTCCATTAGTGGGGTTTCATATTTTGTGCTTTATTTGCTTGTACCATGAGCTTTTTATGTTGTACTTTGCTTCTGTTGCGTGTCCTTGAAACCCCAACACTTCTCTAACCTGCAGACTCTATGAGGATACTCAGGATGTACAAAACCCTCGGGTTGTGACATAAACACCTCTTCATTAAGCTTCCCGTTAAGGAAGGCGGTTTTTACATCCATTTGCCATATCTCGTATTCATAAAACGCAGCTATGGCCATAAGTATTCTGATAGACTTCAATATGGCCACTGGTGAAAAGGTTTCCTCATAGTCAATCCCATGAGTTTGCGTGAAACCTTTAGCCACCACTCGGGCATTGAAGGTATCTACAGATCCATCCACGCCGGTCTTCTTCTTAAAGACCCATTTACACCCCACTGTCTTACACCCAGGTGTAGGATCAACCAATTCTCATACTTGGTTGTCTGACATGTATTACATCTCACTCCCCATTGCTTCCATCCACCTAACGGACTCAGAGCCCGCTACGGCTTCCCGGTAGTTTGTGGGTTCATCATGATCCACCAATAAGTCATTGCCCTCTGATATGAGAAACCCATATCTCTGTGGCTCTTGACGTGGTCTACCGGAACTACGAGGAATCAATGGAGCGTTGTCAAGTACCGATGCATCCTCTTGCTCGGTTACGGAAGGAGTTCACCAAAAACAATGGAACGCAACGGAAGCAAATAAAACGGATTTAAAAACAAAAAAAGTTTCCATGAACTCCATAAATGGTACAAACTTGATACACAATGCATGCAACCAAAGAAACAACAACAACGGTAGAAATAGTGTTATACCTTCCTCCTTAGCTCCTAGCTACTGTTGAGAAGGTTGTTTTCGGATGGGATGATCAAGATCTTGATGAAAATGCCTCCAAGCTTCCTACCAATGTTATACACCAAAAAACTCTACCCTTGTGCTAGCAAGAAATGAGTCACCAACAATCTCCTAAAGATTTGATTCACTCAAACAGCCCTCAAGATTCTGGAACACACTTGACCTCACAAGAACACTCTCTCTTTGAAGCTTAAATGTGTGTGTATGTTAAAATAGCAAAAGCTTCTCAAGTTTCTAAGGCTTGAGCCTTTTATAAAACTTCATAGAGCGTTCTGGAACCCATCTAGCCGGCCATCAACTTGATTCTTATTGGACCAAAAAGAGCAAGCCAATGAGAATCAAGTGCCACTTAGTTTTCCGGGCTTCACGACCTCTCACGGGATCTCACGGCCCGTGCCGTGTTCCTGGAAGTCGTGGAGGTATCCGTGGCGCATTTATCCTTCACGATCCCTTCACGGCCCGTAATGGACCGTGAAGCCACTCTGGTCCACGAGCCATCATGCGCGTGTAAGGACTCATGGGGACACCATGCTTCACGACCCGTGGAGCATCCTTCACGGTCGTAAAGCCTAGGTCAACTGGAATTTGACCGTTTTGACCAGCTATTTCCACTTAGAGCTATTTGGGTAGAAGTTAGGTGAATGACCCAATAGGCCAGCACATCATTGGCAGTGACCCGACGTACGTGTGTCAGTGGGCATTCTCCAACAGTTACAACTGTTGGAACACGGTATGGAGCAAAGTACAGCGGAAGCAAAAACAAAAGTATAAAAACCGAACAAAAACGGGTCCGTATCGTGTTTCTCTATTGCATGATCCACACCATGTTTGCTCGATCCCTTTATGCTAGTAAACATCGGGTGATCATCCACCATGATTCCACCTTCGGGAACAGCCCACGAAATGAACTCCTCTTGCACCAATAAGCTCACACACCACTCAAGATACGCAACTTAGTGTGTGTTGAACAACGAAGAATGCCAAGAGAGAAAAGAGAGTGTTTGAAAGAGTTAATTGCATAAACTCTTAATGTTCTCGACCACAATAACATCTATTTGGCCGGATACAAGTCTCCCTCTATTGGACCAAAGAATGGCCCAATCAGATAACACATTTTCATGCAGACATGTCTTCACGGTCTCACGGCCCGTGAAGAGTCCGTGAAGACAAATGCGCCACGACTGGCCATCGTCCTTTACGGCCCCTCCACGACCTCTCACGACCCGTGAAGACTCCACGAACCCTATGAGAGTCGTTGAGTCAAACGTGAGGGTAGTGGGCTTCACGACCCGTGGAGCATCCCTCACGGTTGTGAAGCTCCAAAATCAAACAATTTGATTTTTGGACCTTCTCTCTTTATCAGTAAGCTGTCGGGATCACTCGTTGGTGTGTTACCCAATAGGCTCGCACTTCATCAACATTAACACCAATGTACTTATGTCAGTGGGCAGACTCCAACAGACAACAACTTGCACATGACACAACGTACCCAGCGGTATCACAGTCAGAGAGTGGCCTCTAGCAAGGCATCCCTGCCCCTAGGTCAATACGAGGTATGTCATCCCATAGACAAGTACCAATTCACAACCCAAAGGTTTGAAATGGCCCTATAGATAAGTGATCAACCATCCTTTTGTTCGCGATATCCATGCGAAGGCGAGACATGGTACTAAGTCATTCTCAGTCCTTCACGATTATGTTTCTCGATCGAGATTGGTGGTGACCTAAACAAGTTGCAATCGATTACCCAAATCATTGCACACTCGTGCACGGCCATGCATTATGGTGTCAGTGCCCAATCATCGAGGGGCCAAGGATATCCCTCTAAACAGAGGAACAAATTCCTTTGACTACATTTCCGACCACAGTGATCATACTGTGCCCAGCTACTCCCTTTATAACAGCCAGTTACGGACTGTGTTTGAAAGCAACTAGAGCAAAGCAAACCAAAATGATGCAGACACATGCATCTCCAGTATGAAGATGAACTGATATTATCATCCTGAATCACTCATGACAAGTACCACAAACTGAATTCAGGTGTGGGTCGTCCAGTCACTTGAAACCCCTTTCAAGTACAGGCGAAGTATTGCGTCCCTGTGTCCCAATCACCATTGGACACTTGACCAATCACTTCCCTCAGCCTTCATTCAGACTTCCTTCCCTTGAAGAATGATAGGCTGTGGACATTTAGAATGTAAACACATCCAGGGAAGAGGTAAAACATGCAAAGTTGGAACACAATAAGGCTTACTGAGAGTAACAGCTACACGCGCATTACCAAACCCCTTTAATAATCGATACAAGCATAAGCACAATATTTCTTAATGTTCCCAAGAGTAAAACTTATCAAAACTTTACTAAAACAAACTCAAGCCAAGTTCATGCAGACCTTAGTATGACATTCATCACTAGGCTGCCACTATAGCTCAGTAAACGGACAATCCACGATGTCATCCGTGTATACTCTGACATTGACCATATCCCACTTCAACGAATCACTCACCAAGTGTGCGTTGATGGGATTACGATCATTAATCCTAGCCATTATACCTTCATTGTTTCAACGAACCCAATAAGGCAAACAACCCTTGGTTTTATGATTTTAATGTGCATAAGCCATCGTACTCTCATAGTATTCATAAAGATATCTATAGAGTCAGCGATGCTTGATTCTCAGTGATCATATCCCTGCTACAACCATCCACTTACAAAGTGTGCGTTGATGGGATTTTGATCATCTTGTCCAAGCAGTTATACCTTCATTGTTTCAAAAGAACCCAACAAGGCAAACAATGCTTGGCTTACAAAATTTAGTGTGTATAAGCCATCGTACTCTCATTGCCTCAAAAGAACCCAATAGAGTCAACGATGCTTTAAGACACACGCAAATTAACAACACCATATTTAGAAGGATCTCAAACCCCAATCAAGATCGGCGGTTATCCTTTAAACTAGAAGCCTTCACAAGACTAACAACTCACTTTAAGCTTCTTCTATTACATCACCACAGGAACATATACTCATATTTTTTGTATTCCACAAACTTCTTTGAATATCCCATGTTTATTATGGACGCATAATTCGCGATTTACACTTGTTGCCAAGCAATATCAAGACATTATCTCCAACACATAGTTTGTTCTAGACATACCAAATAGGATTAGAACAACGCTCCCACTAGCTCTGGCATCTATCCAAGTTTCATCATTGCTTACTGAAAATTCAAACACTTGATTTTCTAAGCAAAGATTTCAAAACTTAGATTTATTCTAAGCCCAAAAGGACTCCATATCTGTAGACTCCATAAGGATACTCAGAATGTAAAAGACCATCGGACAGTGTTGTGAACACTTCCTCATTAAAATTCCTATAACAGAATGCGGTCTTTGCATCATACTACCATAAAACGGCATAAGCAACCGCTTAAACTTCAACATAACTATTGGGAGAATGTCTTCATATGATTCTCTACCCAATGGTCAATCATCAGGAAACCATTTCCTCTCAGTCAGTATTTGAAGTTATCTACAAACTTATCCATGCAGATCTCATTCCCAAAAGATCTATTTACACCATCAGGTCAAAACCTAGGTGTTGGATTAACCAAGTTCAAAACATGTAAATCTAGCATGGAATATATCTTATGTTATTACACTCCTCTTCTTAGCAGACTAAAGGGCCCACTACAGCTTCCGGTAGTTGATTCATACAACACGTATCATCAATAAGTCATCGTCCTCAGATATAATAAACTATACCCTTCTGGTCTTATGAAGACTCTTACCAGACATATGAAGAAGTAATTACTTTATGCCAGATACTCCAACATAGTCATGTTGAGTTTCAATCATTTCTGATCGAATGGTAGTGTCAACATCAGGTCTTTTATTTAAATCTCACGTTCTTCCACTGGAATGCTTCAGTTATTCCTTTCCCTTTTCGAGCAACCAAACCCGGTTCCCAAAAAGGATATAAAATGAATATCTAAAACCTATAAGAACTATTTAAATATATTAGCATCCTTCAAGTTCATCCATCTCCCACTAAACGTAGACTGGATAACTCTAATATATGAGATAGACAAGCAAAGAAGAATTTTTAGTCGAATCTCCTTAGATGCTAATTTGACCATCTTTGTTGATTTAATATAGGAATATTGCCCGTCATTACTCAAGTACACCCACTCATCAGGTTACTTAAGTTTAAGCCATCAAATATAATCATAACTAGTATGTTCCGTTTCTCCACTCGATGATGCATGTAAAACATGTATCTTAGGATAAGTGAATTATGAGACATTCCTATAATTCTCATGATGGTAGAGGAATCTAGAGTTTACATGCTCAACATCATGTTAGATTTGAGTAACTCAGTTCCTCTTGCCCTCTTTATCTTAAATTTGTTACGGGTGTGTCTAGAACACCTCTCAGGTTTCAGACATTTATCTAATAAATTAGACATACCCTTCCCTTCTACCATCATCGGTAAAGGTAACAAATCACATATAGTTTATCCTTATTGTTCTTGCCTGAACAGTCTTTACACAAATGTGCAAACGAAATCCAACAAGCTTTCATTCCTCTCACATTAACAAGTGAATGATATGTTAGTTATTTAACCTTATGAGCAAGATTTACAATCAACAATTGACTCATAGTAAAAAAATTCCAAGTTCCTAACCACATGGAGCTTGGTGATGCAAGTGTTGTTTATATGGTTAAATCAACTATATCATAAGGATAACATTTCAATAATCATTCATAATCATTCCATTACTTCCTTAAACAAAAGCTTATTATAAATGCCAAGACATGAATAAACTTTGAAATAAATCTCGAAAACCCACAATAACATAATTCAAAGTAATATTCATCGTCATCAAAGGCATAAAAGATACAATGCTTATTACCACGCAGGGCGTAAGACAAAGATCTAAATGAAGTAATTGTATAGCTGGATGGAATGGCAAAACTCTTCTTCCAATCCTATTAATTAGAGACAACTATCATGTTTCCCTCTCTAAGGTCCAGCTCTCCATGCATCCATTACCTACTCCTGACAAACACATGCACTTTTCAACAAACAAGTTTGTGACAAACGTGAGCGTTTTGACTAGCGTTCAAAACCCAGTCAATAGAAGTAGAAGATCATGGAGTTTGATCATGAATGTACCTGAAGATGATGAGCTAACGTTCTTTCGCTTTAGGATACTTAGCTCTTTCAGGCATTTAGGGCAGGCGTGACGGCGCCAATTTCCAATTTCTCCGCAAAAGTAGCAAACTACCCCATGTGAAACATCATATTGAGGCACAATCTCATTGTCCTCCGACTCCACAGTTACAGATGGCCCAGTCATACAAGGCTTTCCTTTTGAGGTCAGTTTCTCCTTCTTGCTAGTATGTCCCCTAGTAGCCAAAGTGGATGTGGACGAGGTACGATCCTTCTCAACCATGTAAGACTGTACAGCCTTCAACATGTCTTGAAGTTCGATCAAGGATTTATCCAAATTGTCTTTGTGATAGTTCTTGACAAACTTCTCATAAGACGCGGGCAGGGACTGGAGGATCATATCCACCGCAATCTCCCTCTTTATTGGAAGTCCAAGTCTCTCCAATTGGTCCATGTATCCCTTCATCATAAGGAAATGTACATTTACATCCTCACCTTCCTACATCCTACAACCGACCAAAGCCTTTATACACTCAAACCGTTCTTGTCTATCCTGCTGTGGGAACATATCCTTTAGCCGGTTGATCATGTCATACGCACTCAATGGCTTAAGTTGCTGACGCAACTCACAACTCATAGTCGATAACATGAGACAAGAAATATCTTGTGTATCTCTAACACGCTTCTCAAAAGCGTATCGAGTGGCCCAGTTCGTGTTGGTAGCAGGTGGCTCCGGAAAGGGTTCCTCAAGGATGTGCAACTTTGACTCGTGACGGAGGACAATCCTCAATACACTATACCAGTCAGCGAAGTTCACTCCTATGAGTCTCTCCCTTTCTAGGATTAATCGAAGTTTAAAGTTTGGTGTGGTGTCATTAATGTTTGCCATCTATAAAAGAGTACACGTTTTAGTTAGTTTCGATATAATCCTCGTTAAAATAATTACCCAGCTGATTAAGAAAACCAAATTATCTTAATAAGGGCTAAGAACCTCAAAGTACCTTAATCCATGACGGGTTTTCCGCGGATCACTTCATGGAGCTATTTAGGCCGGTAAACGCTTTACCAATTGCAATCCGAGATTACAACTCTTAGACACTTGCGGGATCCTCCGATACTCATAGCATCTGTTTGGCATGTTTGATCCCTTCCCTCACCGATTCCTCATTAATCCGCTTTGATAGCTCGCTATGGGCACGACAACTACCAAGGCGTTTTAAATCTTGAAATTGTAAATCGACCGTCAAGATACACGGTGGTACTCTAGCCCAATGGCCGGCTCGGCTAAGCTCGACAACCAACCCTTGCGAGTTGCCACACGCACCTTCCACACAGGTAAGCAAAACCGACCTCGGCTAAAGCTCGACGACCGATCTTGTTTCACTAGATTCGGGTGGTGTCATCTTACGGGAGGCGAGTGATTTAAATTTGAGAAAAACTGGATTTAGTTTTTCAAGTGGTCTTGTGGCGCGCGAGGTTTGTAAATCAATTCAAAACTCTTGGTTTTATTATTTTGAAATATTTTCAAGCGAGCGAAGAAACTAAACAACCACGCAAAAAAATAAACAAAACAACAACCACGCACAAGCAACATCCGGTAACATGCCCCTATACCCTATGCGCCTTCCCCGTGAGCCAAACGAGGAAAGCAAGGCCAAACTAAAGACACAACCACATGGCCTAGTTGGAAGTGCTCCCACTGAATCCGGCATCTCCAAAGAACCTCCGGATCCACCATAGCCGAGACGTCTCCTCCACGACTCTCGATGGTTGTCTTTGGTCTTCTTTTTCAAATACATACAAATATTTGAAAGAAATGGCATGCAAGCCGTGAAATGCTAATCTAAGCTAATCTAACAATTAAAGAGAAAGCAATCGGCATGCAAGCCAAAATAAAGTACAAAATACAAGACCAAATAAATTTAATTATTACAAACCAATTGTGGTACAAACCACCAAATGATAGAATAATTAAATACAACCAAACAACAAACACATAGGTCTAACGGGCAAAGCGTTACCAGATCAAACAACAACCACAAACAACAACACGGTGTGCCACAACAAAACCATGTAAAATGTATCTCGATTAAGATTGTTCAAACCTAGCTAAACACTCAAAGCACAAAGTGAACAATCCTTGTACATATGCATTAGTACCCCAAACAATTTGAGCATACATATTCACATATACACAATACAAGTATATGCATGTGTGCATTTCATGCCAAAAACCACCAAATACATATAAATATATGAATCGAGACACATATGGGGCTTTTCAAGTCCAAACAACTAGGACAGATTCTGGAATAACAAATTCGAAAGAAGCTAAAACTGAAAAATTATTTTCTTTTTCAAAAGGACAAAAACACTGTTCACGACATCCTTCACGTCCCAGAAGCCTTCACGCCTCTCACGGCCCGTGAAGCCTATGAGCTCCACGACCCTGACAAAGTGAAAAAACTTCATGACCATCACCCCACGAGAATGGTCGTGATCCTTCACGACCGTGAAGAACAAGTCTTCACGACCTGTGAAGACATCCTGGACAGAATGTCCATTTACGGTTTTCAAGCCAAGAAAGTGCAATTTGTTTGTAGATTTGGCTCTGATACCACTGTTGGAACACGGTATGGAGCAAAGCACAGCGGAAGCAAAAACAAAAGTTTAAAAACCGAACAAAAGCGAGTCCGTATCGTGTTCCAAAGTGAGAATCGTTCTACAAAACAAAATGCAACTTAAAAGAAACAAAGAAGGCAGAAATGTACCTTCTTACCATACACGATGTGGCTGTCAAAATGCACAAGAAGGGATGAATCCGAGAATCCAAAATTGTCGTCCTCTATTGCATGATCCACACCAAGTTTGCTTGATCCCCTTATGCTAGTAAACCATCGGGTGATCATCCACCATGATTCCACCTTCTAGAACAGCCCACGAAATGAACTCATCTTGCACCAATAAGCTAACACACAACTCAAGATACGCAACTTAGTGTGTGTTGAACAAAAAAGAATGCCAAGAGAGAAAAGAGAGTGTTTGAAAGTGTTAATTGCATAAACTCTTACTGTTCCCGACCAAAATAACATCTATTTGGCCGGATACAAGTCTCCATCTATTGGACCAAAGAATGGCTCAATCAGATAAACAATTTTCATGCAGACATGTCTTCATGGCCTATCACGGCCCGTAAAGAGCCCGTGAAGACAAATGCGCCACGACTGGCCATCGTCCTTTACGGCCCGTGCCGTGTTCGAGTGACTCGTGAGGGCGTCTCCTTCACGACTCCTCCACGACCTCTCACAACCCGTTAAGACTCCTCGAGCTGTATGAGAGTCGTTGAGTCAAACGTGAGGGTAGTGGGCTTCACGACCCGTGGAGCATCCCTCACGGCCGTGAAGCTCCAAAATCAAACAATTTGATTTTTGGACCTTCTCTCTTTATCAGTAAGCTGTCGGGATCAATCCTTGGTGTGTGACCCAATAGGCTCGCACTTCATTAGCAGTAATACCAATGTACTTGTGTCAGTAGGCAGACTCCAACAACAACCACTTCGGGTTGAGTGCTAGTCCTGACATTAGTCCCTTCTCCATTGGGTTCTTAAATTTCTTCAAGATCAATCCTCTTTCCACCGGATTACATGGATATCATCTTCCTTTCAAGGAAGATGACCCTTCGCGCGATAAACATCTTGTTTTCGGAAGGCTTGTAAAACAATTAACCCATGGCTCCGGTTGGATACCCAATGAAGTAACACCTCTCAGATCTAGGTTCAAGTTTGTCCTCTACCTCTCGTCTAACGAAGGCAGGACATCCCCAAACCTTGAGATATGCGACCTATGGAGCAACTCCATGCCACATCTCATAAGGTGTCTTTTGGACCCTTTTAGTAGGTACGAGGTTAAGGATCCTAGCCGACGACTCGAGAGCGTACCCCCAAAAGCTAATGGGTACTTCCGTGCGACTCATCGTTGATCGGACCATATCGAACAATGTACGATTCCCCCACTCGGCAACACCATTCAATTGTGGCATCCTAGGAGGAGTTAGTTGTGAAATAATCCTACAACTAGCTAGATGATCACGGAACTCCGAGCTCAAGTATTCGCCGCTTCTATAGGAGCGAAGTACATTGATAGTCTTACCCAATTGATTCTGGACATCGTTTTGGAATTTCTTAAAGACCTCAAAGGTCTCAGACTTATGCCTAATCAAGTAGACATATCCATATCTACTGAAATCATCAGTAAATGTAACGAAGTATCATTATTCCTTGTAACATGCTTGAACAAACTTCATACATCGGTATGCACTATTTCCAACAAGCATTTAGCCTTTTCACCCACACCGGTAAAGGGTGAGTTAGTCATCTTGCCTTATAAACAAGACTCGTATGCTTCATTTCACCCGAGGTCAAATGATTCCAAGATCCTATCCGCTTGGAGCTTTGTGATGCGTTTCTTGTTTATATGGCCAAGACGGCTATGCCATAAGGAAAACATTTCCAAACCATTTTTGGATCCAAAATCAATGTTCAAGATTGCTCTATTATTCTCTATGTATGCATCAGCTTCGTATATACCACGACATGGATAAGCTTTAAAATAACAAACATCATTTTTTAAGCAACAAAAATAACCATTTGCAAATTTGAAATAATATCCATCGTCATACAAAGCACAGAAAGACAAAATGTTTCGTGCCATAAGTGGCGAATAGCATACATCTTTCAAAACAATATAGTAGCCGGTCTTGAAAGTAACTTCGACACTTCCTTTCTCTAACACGGGGATGGCCTCCTTGTTCCCCATAGTTAGCTCCAGCTACCCATCTCTAAGCCTTCTACTTCCCTTTAGCAACTGCACAATATTACAAATGTGAGTGCCACAGCCAGTGTCTAAAACCTGAACGTTAGATGTAGAAGTATGATGGAGTTCAATCACAAACGTTCCTGAAGTAGAAGCACCCAACCCCGAAGCTCGCAGCATCTTCAGGCCCTCTAGGTACTTAGGGCTGCTCCGGCGCATAAGCCCCTTGACTCCGTAGAAGAAGCAAACCGCCTCTTCCAGAGTTTTTGCTTGAGGGATAGGTCCCGTTTGCTTAGGCTCCGGGGTAGGGCTCGGCTTGGGTTCCCCAACCTTGCCCTTACCTTTACCCTTTGGGATAGAGGCCGGTTTCTTCCTCTTCTTGGACTTACCCTCCTTAATGGTTAAGACGGGAATGGAGGTGGATGGCTTTTGCTTGGTCATGTTGGACTCAGCGGTCGCAGCATACCATGCAATTTCATTAGGGATTTATCCATCCCATGCATATGATAATTCACAACGAATTGATCATATGACGGTGGGAGTGTTCGTAGAATCTAGTCTACCGCCATCTCTCTCGCGATGGAAAATCCCAACCTCTCGAGGCGTTCCACCAACGCTTTCATCTTAAGAACGTGGTGGGACACGTTCCCGCCCTCTTGCAACCGGCAACCGAGAAGGTCGTTGAGATAACCATACCGTTCTTGCTGTGCTTGAGGTTGGAACATGTCCGTCAACTAGCGCATCATGTCATAAGCACTAAGGTGCTCCATTGACTTTTGCAAGTCGGAGCTCATGGTGCTTAGCATGAGGCAAGTAACCTCGGTGATGTCTTGGAGGCACTTTTCATAAGCCTCTTTAACGACCCTTCTCGCGTTGGATGCAGGGGCCTCTGGGATGGGTTCCTCAATGGTGGCCAACTTGTCCTCGAGACGGAGGAGTATCCTAAGTTGCCTTGACCAATCCATAAAACTGGTTCCATCGATTTTGTCCTTCTCAAGGAAAATCCTTAGAGAAAAAGTGGTGTTGTTGTTGGTGCTAGTTGATGCCATTTGGTTAGTTGGATTGAAATCCTTGTTAAAATAATTACCGCAAGTGTTTATAAAAAACAACAATTTTAACAAGGGCTAAGAACCCTATTTCACCTTGCACCGTGATGGGTTTTCCGCGGATCACGTGGCAAAGCTATTTAGGCCGGCAACCATTGACCGATTGCAATCCATTATTGCAACTCTTAGTTCCTTGTGGGATCCTACTTGACAACCATTGTGCCAAGTTTGGCATGTTTGATCCCTCCACACCAATGTCAAAGTAATATTGTACATAACCTCGGCTAGAGCTCGACGATTATATAAAATATTAATTTGAAACCGTAAATCAACCATCAAGATACACGGTGGTACTCTTGCCCAATGATAGACTCGGCTAAAGCTCGACAATCGAACTTGCGAGTTGCCAGGCGTACCTTCCACACAACTCACACAAAAATTGACTCGGCTAAAGCTCGACAATCAACCCTTGTGTTGTTAGATTCGGGTGGTGTCATCTTATGGGTGGTGTGAGATTTACATTTAGAAAACGGGATTTTAGTTTTCCGGTTAAAAAAAAATATTTTGAGTTTGATTAACAAAAAGTGACAAAAACCAAGCATTCTCACTAAACGGATACTAAACCAATTTTATATCCTATTGTTAATCAAGTGGCGCACGAGAGTGTTAAACCATTTTCAAAACTATTGGGTTTTATTATTTGTCAAAAATTGTCTAGCATGCAAAGGTCCTTCAACTCATGCATAAACAATATATAATACAACCATCACACACATACAAAGTAGTTGGTAACCATGCCCCTAAAACCTATGTGTTTTTCCTGTGAGCCACTACGGGAAAAACAAGTCATCTAAGGACAAATTCCTTGACTTTGGATGTGCTCCCACTAAACCCGCCACCTCCATTGGGCCTTTCGGATCTGTGTTCACCAAGACGTCACTCCATGGACTCCCGATGGTTGCTCCATATTACAATTACATAGAAAAAGAAAATAAATGGCATGCAAGCCACAACTCCTAACTTCTTCTACAATTACATAATATGGAAATTTAAATGGCATGCAAGCCACAAATACAAATTACATACAAAAATAAATAAAATTTAATTATTATTACAAACCATGTCACTTAAAGTCACCAGATGAATGAATAAAAATGAAATAACACAACCAAACAACCACAAGGTCTAGGGCATTCTAATGGTTACCAACATCACATGAACATCCAAGAAACACTAGTGAACATACAAGAACAACAACATGGTGTGCCACACAAAACCATGTAAACTTATGCATAATTGTTAAGATTATTTAAATCACTCAAGGCACAAAATAATCCCATGTACTTATGCATTAGTAACACCAAACCATTTTTTGTGAAACATATTCATAAATACATAATGTAAGTATATGCAATTACCATTTTCATGCCAAAATAATAATATACATATAAATACACCAACCTATATACAAGGCATCTTAAATATAAAAATTTTAATTTCTGGATTAAAAAATTCAGAAACTAAAATATAGTGCCAAAAACCAAAAAATATTTTTAAAGTTTTAAAAACCAAAAACAGCACTGCAGCTACAGTAGCGCCGCTAAAGATAACGAGTTAGCGCTGCTAAATGCTAACAGTTAGCGCCGCTAACCCTTCTGGTCAGAAAACAAAAAATTCATTTTCGGGTTTTTCAGGCCACCATGTGCAAATGTAGCATAGAGGTGGCTCTGATACCACTGTTAGGGTTCTATGAACACAGTGGAAGCAAAAGGTACAACAAACAAAGCATAATGTACAATTATTTAAAGCATAAAACCCCATGTAATGGACCATAACTCTAATGCATACATTTGCACCTATAAAGAACAAAGAGATGAGATATACCCTTGTAGAGCTCCTAGAAAAATAGAGATGAAAGTGATGACAATAAACCCAAAAAAAGGCTCTCTCTAATGAAGTCTACCCGGAGTATAGTCTACCTCCTTGTACTAGCAAGCTCTTAGTAACCTTCAATCTTTGAAATCACCTTGAGAACAGCCTTTAATCTCTAAAAATTCGGACCCCTTGGTGTGAGGTCTCAAGAACACTCTTAGAGACCTTAACTAAGTGCTTAAGTGAGCAAATTGGCAAAAGGTTGAAACAAATGACAAAAAAGGGTGTTTTATAGACCTTTAGTTGCCGCTTGATCTCCCTTGGCCGGCCAAAGAGTTCTCCCAATGCTACACATGCATTGGTCAAGAGTGGGGGTGGAAAACACAATCATTACATGCAGTCTGACAGACGTTAAGGACGCTAACCTTAAGGCTTTAGCACCGCTAACTCCAAAGAGTTAGCGCCGCTAAACCGCTTGCACAACAACTTTTCGATTTTGACATTTTCAGTACCTTCACCTTTTAGGATGTCGAGATAGGTGCCCGGTGTGTGACCCAATAGGCCCATACATTATCGGTAGTGATCTTTATAGCGAACGTGTGTCAGTGGGCATACTCCAACAAGAATATTTAAAATTATGTGTTGTTTTTCAATTAGACTTAAAGAATTTACTAAGTGTAAAAGATAAGTTGAGAATCAGCTGTACTCTAAGTATCCGATGATGGACCAGCTTCAGAAAATCAGCCAAGAAGAAAAGATAAGTATAGAAGCATCAGCTGATGACCTACAAACATCAGCTGATGACTTATAACCATCAGCTGAGGAACAAAGTTGATCACTTGAGAAGTCAAAAGCATCAACTGAGGAATCAAAATGGATTAGCTGAGACCTTTCTTCTATCAACTAAGTATTACCAAATCACCAAGTCTTTTCCATCAGCTTATCACTTTTGATGATCAACTGAGCTCTCTTGATCAGCTGATCATATAGGTTGATTAGCTTAAGTATATCTGAGTCTTTCATTTAGCCATCAGCTTTGCAAAAATATACGATAGTCCCGTAATATACGGTTAAAGCAATGTGTGTGTATGAATGTATGTATGTGTATTCGATTAGAGTGAGAGATCCGAGAGCCTTGAGAGAGACACACACACATAAAGGTGTAAAATACAATGGAGCAAAGCTTAGTTTCATTAAAGAAGGCAAAGCCTTAAATAGGCTTTGCCTTAGTTACACATATTAAATATTTTCACCCTCACTTTTACATATCTAACAGTCTCCCCTTAAGTGAGGTGTGCAATGATTACAAACAAAAATTTATATTTGGAACAAGAAAAGTAGATTAAGTGTCGTGCATAGACTTGTTGCGAATGTCGAGTGCTACTTGCCATTTTTTTATGTGCATCCTGCTCTCCAGTGTATTTTTCATCTTTTTTATTGCCCTGTATACTTGCTGTTTTTCAGCTTCTAGAATTAAGTTGCGAGCTTCCCACACCTTTTAATGGAGCTTGTAATGCAGAATTTTCAAGGTATCATAGATATCAGTCAGTTCTTCTAGTTGTTCTAAGTTAGGATAACTCTGGTTCGGCTTGAGAGGATTGACTTTGAGATGGTTGTTTTCTGCTCCAAGTTGCAAGTCGTGATCCTCGACAAATTCTACCAGATTTCTCAAATATTTCATTAGTTGAGATCTGCCAAACTGTTCGTGCAGTGACCTTCCTTGCTTTGTAGATAGTGTTTCATACAGGAATGCAATGTCATGAACTTTTACAAATCTCATATCAGCTTCATTAAGATGTATCTTTTGACAGTGAGCTCTCCTTCATATATTGCATACTTATGTTGGAAGGTAGTCCCGGTAACCACATTCAGAAGTTTGACAACTGGATAGTCTAAAATGACGAATTCTTTTGGGTGTTTGGATGCTCTCAGTATATTATCATATCTTCTTCTTTGATTGTCATCCAAACCCCGCAACTCAGGTGGTGTTAGCTCAACTACTTCGCTGCTAAAGAAGCTAGGTACTCTGTCTTCAAGACCGGCATCATTCACAAAATAGTTCTTCCAGATGGGCTGCAGGCTGGCCTTTTTGGTAAACATATTTGTTGGGATTTCATGAACACGCAACGGAAGCGAAAACAACAACAAACAAGCAAAAGGTGTTCAAACAACAAGAAATCCCAAAGATGGATCAACTCAATGTAACAAAATAGCAACAAACAAGAAGGTAAGAGAGTTATACCGTGCTCCTAAGCTCCAGAAACTCTCTTGTTAGTGGCTGATGGTAGTGTAAAAGCAAGAACCTCCTTCTTCTTCCACTCTTCTCGAAATCACACCCCGGGAACAAGCCTAACAACTAGTGCTAGGTAACTTGTGTAAAATCATCTCTGGAAATTTCAAACAAGAACAACAAGTAGATCCCTGGAACCAAAGCCTCTTGTTCACCAAATCACCAACCCAATGTATTAAGTGAGAAAGAGTGAATATATGTGCTAGAGAGAGTTGTCCAAGAGTATCTAAAGTCCAGGAATAAGGCCCTTTTAAAGACCGCAAAATGTCCCCTGAACTCCCTCTAGCCGGCCTTGAAAAGTCTAGAATCTCTCATGCATTGGGCACAAGTGGAGGTGATTTTAACATTAAGTCCATGCAGTGGTAGTGCCGCTAACCATAAGTTAGCGGCGCTAAACCCTAGTCCGTAGCGGCGCTAACGCGGCTTGACTTCGATATGACATAAAGCACATGCAGCCGTAGCGGCACTAACCTTTAACAGTTAGTGGCGCTAACTCGTTAAGTTAGAGGCGCTAACGCGGCCTGCATTGCTAACTTCCACTTTTGCCATCTTAGGTCCCTCAACCTTATTTGCTGCCATGTTAGACCCTGGTGTGTGACCCATATAGGCCCATACTGTTGGAGTATGCCCACTGACACACGTATGCTAAATAATTACTACCGATGATGTATGGGCCTATTGGGTCACACGCCGGGGGTTGACCTTGACACAACCTAAAAGATGAGGGTGAGAAAAGATAAATAATGATAGTTGGTTTCCTGGCAAGGGTTAGCGGCGCTAACCCTGGCGTCTCTATCTCAGCCTCGTTAGCGGCGCTAACATGAAGTGGTTAGCGGCGCTAACCGTGGGCGGCTAGTGGCGCTAACCTTGCCTGACAGAAACAACTTTATTCTTTTCACCTCCTCTCTCCACCAATGCATGTTATACACCAAAATTTTCCTTGGGCGGACTAAGGGAAGCTCTGGGGTCGTGAGTTGGTTTATAAAACACATGCATAACTCTCTCTTCCCAGTCTTGGCCATTTCTTGAAAGAAAACTCTTAGAAACAAAGTGAGGTTGTCTAAGCTAAGCAACAGAGAAAAGAGAGGAAAGTTTCCTGGTGGTTTTGGTTGTGTTCCAGAAAAGAATCTTCATCAAGGGAAGGATTCTTTGGAGTGCTAGTACACTTAGGTCACCTTGTTTCTCGGTGTGGACTTCGATTGTTCAAGAAGGAGTTCAAGGAGGAGATTGAGCTTGGAGCTAGCTACACATACAACCATCAGAGACATCAGGGGTATATATCTTCTCTTTTCCCTTCTGTTTAAGTTGCTTTACTAGTTGTAGAGTATGGTACACTTATGGGGTTCATCATGTGGTTTGTTTTTATGCTTGTAAATGTGATTTATTTTCTTTGTTGCTTCCGTTGCGTTGTACCACGAACCCCCACAGTGGTATCAGAGACACCTCTACACTAGTTTTGCACTTGGTGGCTTTGAAAATCCGAAAAATGTGATTTTTGCTTCTGTCCAGAGTTTAGCGGCGCTAACCTGTTTATGTTAGCGGCGCTAAACCGTCCGTAGCGGCCGCTAAGTTGTCTCGCGATAGCGGCGCTAAACTGGAGTTAACGGCGCTAACTCTGTATAGTTAGCGGCGCTAACCCTTCTGGCAGAATGCATTTTGCTTAAAATCAATTTTGTTGGATCGCTTGAGCTACTTGTACCTTCTGGAATTTTGTTCCAGGTTTGTTGTGTGCTTGATTAAGTTGCCTTATGTCTTGGTTGGTGTATTTATATGTGGATTAACATTTTGGCATGAAAATGGTTAATTGCATGTACTTACATTGTGTATATATGACTATGGAATGTTGACTTGTTTAAGGTTCCTAATGCATATGTACATTGAATTATTAGTGCCTTGAGTGATTAGATAATCTTAACCAAGACATATAAGATTTACATGGTTTTGTGTGGCACACCATGTGTGGATTTATGTTTCTTGTATGTGGTTGTAGTATTAGCATCCGGTAACATTTTGAGCCATAAGACCTATGTGATGTGTTTGGTTGATTTAAATTAATGTATTCATTCATTTGGTGGTTTGTACCACAATGGTTTGTAATAATTAATTTATTTATTCGGTTTGTATATTTAACGGCTTGCATGCCGATTTTCTATTCTTTGTAATTTGTAGTATTAGCTTAGAATAGTAAATTGTGGCTTGCATGTCATTTCCTTTTAAATTTGTAAATTGTAAAAAGAGAACCGAAGCAACCAACAAGGACCATTGGAGGGTGTCTTGTCGTACTTGGATCCGGAGGTCGGTAAGAGACGCAATGGATCAAGTGGGAGGAGCACACATCAAGTCATTCGGTGTAGTCCTTAGATGACTTAGTCTTGCCCGTTGGCTCAAGGGAAAGGCGCATAGGATTTGCTTGTTACCGGATTTATATTACATGCGTGGTTGATTTTATTTTGTTTATTTTCTTGCATGGTTGTTTAGGTTCTTCGCATGCTAGAAAATTTTTCAAAATAATTAAATCTTAGAGTTTTAAATCGGTTTACAAACTCCGCGCGCCACATAGACAAGAATTGGTAAAAAGTGTTTTAACCGGAGAAACAAAAACCCGTTTTTCAAAAGTAAATCTCACACCACCCGTAAGATGACACCGCTCGATTCTAGTGAAACAAGATCGGTCGTCGAGCTCTAGCCGAGATCGGTTTTGCGTAACTGTGTGGAAGGCGCGTGTGGCAACTCGCAAGGTCGGTTGTCGAGCTCTAGCCGAGCCGGCCATTGGGCTAGAGTACCACAGTGTATCTTGACTAATGATTTACAATTCCAAGACTTAAAACGCATTGGTAGTTGTCGAACTCTAGCCGAGCTATCAAAGTGGGTTAATGAGGAATTAGTGTGGAGGGATCAAACATGCCAAATTGGTGCTATGAGTACCTAGGATCCCGCAAGTGCCTAAGAGTTGTAATCACGGATTGCAATTGGTAAAGAGTTTACTGGCCTAAAATAGCTCTATGAAGTGATCTGCGGAAAACCTGTCATGGATTAGGGTATTTTGAGGTTCTTAGCCCTTGTTAATATAATTTGTTTTATAACAAGTGGGTAATTATTTTAACAAGGATTTATTACATCAAACCTAACCAAATTTCGTACTTTGCTTGTAGATGGCATCTACTAGCAACACCAACACTGAAGGGTTCTGAACCTGACCGAACCACCTATGACACAAACTGGTCAATCCTGGGTTTGATTCCACTAGTTCAATCCTAAAAGCGGAACTGGATTGAACACAAACCTCTAAACCCCAAAAGGGTTAGGATCTTTAAAACTTTTATATGATCAACATAGTTTCTTACAAACAACCCATCGATAAGGTTATAGAATTATAACTGAACAAAAACCTTTAGGATTGCTAAAGATAGTCCACCACTACTGCACCTCCGATTGAACTAGCTGCTAGACCGCTCCTGGATCACCAAGCCTCAAAGTCGCAGACTTTGAATATGTGTGTGTACCCTTGCGTCGATCACCAAACCGAGACAACACCTTCTCGGTGTTCTTCTTGTTCGACGATAGAGAGAAGATCGAGAGAGAAACCATGCGACGGTCGACAGAGAGGTCGACCGTGAGAGGGGTCGCCATGAGGGGGAGAGATCGAGAGCTAGAAAGAGAGTGGATGCTAGGGTTTTTCCCTTGTATTATCTATCTAATCCTTAAGGCTTAAGGATATTATATAGGGATTAACTTGGACCTAAGCCCGTTTAATTAAAAGCCCAACTAGTTTTAATAGTTAATTAATTAACTATTAATTAACTTAGTCCGTTAAATATTAAAACTTAATATTTAATTCCCTTTAAATAATAAATAACTATTTAGTATTTATTTCCTTTTTAATAATTAATCCAAACTGGATAATTATTTATATCTCTCAATAATTAATACTAAAAATTAATTATTCATTTATCTCTTTAATAATTAATCTAACTGATTAATTATTTACTCTTTTTCTTTAATAATTAATCTAATTGATTAATTATTTCCACACAGATTTTTGGTGAAATCCAACTGTTCTGAATTGGGTGTGTAGCAGTGTGACCCTTTAGTCTCTTAAAACATTGGATACAATATGCCCGTTAATTATCTCTGCACATAATCCAACAGACTCCCACTTGTGCAAGATAAGTAACAGTTTTTGCACATTGTTAGCCTAAGGAGGTCCCTAGCCAGACACTTAGGATAACCAGGTTATAAGAACTCTTATACCCTAAAGTAACTTGTGATAAAACTTCATAAGCAACCTGCTTAGAACTGACCTGTTATAAACTAACTGTTTATAAACTAATCTATCATAAACTCCCTGTTTATGAATGGGTACGTTCTTATATATACAAGCTTGCATATATATATATATAGGTTTGTCCCTTGCAGCGCGATATTTCAATTTTGAGCATGAGCATGGAAAAGGTCAACTCAGAGACTCAAGAATTATGTTCATGACATACTTGATTTCGAAACAGCGTGATAAACGACAAAGAACAGATCAGTTCGTTTTGGCACGGCCGTGCACTTACCAGTTTCTCTAATCTGTCAAGGGGCCCAGAAATATCTCTCCTAAAAAGGAGGTGCAATTACCATCTTGCATATTTGCATTTGGCTACACGGCTCCCACTGAATCTAGACACGCCCCTTATGACCACCCTGTTACGGCGTGGCGTTAGAACGCGCTAAGAAGACAACAGTTACCGCATCCCAAACCAAATACCTCAGGCTTGAGGATAACCTATGTGATAAATACTTTTGACACGAATACACGAAGTATTTTTCACGGTGGGTCAATCCAATATTCGTAACTCTAACGAATATCCGTAAATTTTGGTCCGAAAAAAAAATGTTCGCAACTATATTCGATATACTTTCGAATCTACCCCAAAATTACGATGACTTTACATCCCTATCGAGGTTCCCACCAAGATAAGTAGTCACAGATAATGTTTCGAATAAACCTAGTTTATTCCTGGATAAACCAAAACATACAAAATTGTGAATAACAATGAAACTAATTTCTACATCCTTCCATATTCCTCCCTGGAATAAAGAAGTATAATTTCTACCATTTCACTGACTCGATTCACGGTGTTTATGAATTACTAATTATTTTTACATTGTAACTTATCACGGATTACAAAGAAAATAATATGGTTATAAACCATAAAACACAAGACTAGTACTTTGGAGTACTCTTTCTTGGTTTTGCTAGAAATCGTTCTTGCAACCTAAGAACACTTCTAGGCTTACTTATTTTATAAATTCCTTAAACTTGGAGAACTGGAAATAACTCCTTGTTTCTGATTTATAAAACAACCTCCCTGTAATTAAAACTTTAATTACATTTGTAGATGTATTAAATCTTACTAGATTTATATCATTTTGAAATGATAAAACCTCTTACACCTACTTGTAAGAAACTTGAAACTAGATTCCCGGTGTAAACCAACACTTATCTAATTTTATTACTAAGAATGTTAAAGAACATCCTATTTTATCATTTCTAACGTTAACCAACCAACAACATTATTAAGCTGACTTACTGAACATTTTAGAACGTATATAATTTCTATTTAAGTCATAACTTGACTCAAAAATCTTGCAATGATATCTTTATCGAGTACCTCTCAATAAATCATGCATCCCTCGGATTAGTTCTTTCTCAAGAACTTACTGTTTTAGATAACTTTTAAAAACATCCGATAATTATATATTCTAAAAGTTCGATCCTGTATTTATCACACTGGTTAAAAACAACCTTTTATTAACTCTGATAAATACACTAGTCAGGTGCTCCCACTATCTTCTTATGAAAAAGTGCATTATTTAAAACATCCTTTTTAGGCCTTAGTCAAAAGTTGATTACCATGCCTAAAACTTGTGTTCTAAACACATGTTTTAAACAACTTAGTTTTTGTAAAAAAATTGTTTTACGAAACCATGAACTTGGATCTGTCATATATCCATCTTTCCAATTACGGAAAGTGGTTTCATTAAACTTACCATGATCATAAGTATGAAATACTCATAATGGTATTTTAAATTTCTTTTCTTAAAAACATTTAGTATAAAATTCCCTTGACTATAATAACTTTTATAATCACTTTTATACTTTCTTAAATGTTTTATCAAAAACTACTTTACCCAGAAATAATGACTATTATTTCCATATGTTCAAGACTTTGAACATTCACTTTTCATAAAATCTTAAATACTTGTTAAATTAGAAAAAACTATCTAATCTTATAAAACAAAACTTGTTTATATAAGTATTTATATAGTAGAGCCGGCATTTATGTAACTATAACAAACCATAACATAAGATTATTATGAATCACTAATCAAGTCAAAGCTTTGACTTATTAGCACTCTTTTAGTCACAACTGGACTAATCATGATTTATATAATAAGAACACGTGCACGGATATATAAACTCAAAAAGTATCCATAAACCAATAATGTAAAAATTGTTCAAAAACTTAAAGAGTGTAATTAACTAGGAAATATAAAAATTATTTATAATATCCGTGAGCTGCACGTGGGATCTTCTCATGCTGGGCCACATCACTTTCCATCTCCTCCTACAATAAACGATTGCAAGATATTAGAATACTCGTAAAACTTTACAAGCAGGAAAGTGACAAAGAAGCTAATCACGCAGTACCTGAGGAGCCAGACTTGCCTCCTGCCTCGTGACCTTTTGGACAATCTCGTTTCCAATGTCCGGCCTCGCCACACCTGAAGCACCGATTATCGGTCCTTGCCTTGTTTGGCTTTGGCTTCTTGCCCTTGTTGTCGTTACTAGCTCTGGGTGCATTCTGGCTGGGCTGGGCCTTGCCCTTTCCCTTTCCGTTGCGCCCCTTCCTCTTCTTACGTCCACCATGCCCCACCATAAGAATGTGCTTAGACTTGGTCCCGATACTCTACTCAGCAGTCTTGAGCATTGAGTGCAACTCAGCCACGGATTTCTCCATCTTGTTCATGTTGTAGTTGACTATAAAAGGCTTATAGTCAACTGACAATGAGTTGAGTATCGTATCCGTTGCTAGCTGCAGCGGTACTGAGTGCCCAAGTCTCTCTAGGTGGTCCATGTAACCTTTCATTTTCATGACATGGTCACTGACTGAGGTCCCCTTAGCCATCTTGCACGAGTTAAATGCACTAGTGGCATCAAAACGCTCTGTGCGGGCTTGCTCCTGGAACATGTCCCTCAGCTGGCGGATCATGTCATATGCAGAAGTCTCCATCATGCTCGACTGCAAATCTGGACTCATAGTTGCGAGCATGAGGCAGCTAACATCTAGGGCGTCATTGGAGCGCTTTTGAAAAGCCTCCCTGACCTCTGCCCTGGCATTGTTGGCAGGGGGATTTCCTCTAGAGGTTGTTCTAGGACATACGACTTTCTCTCGTGCCTCAGCACGATCCGGAGATTTCTCTCCCAAGTGAGAAAGTTGGACCCGGTGAGTTTATCTTTCTCAAGGATAGAGCGGAGTGAGAGGTTATTAGTACTGGTAACATTGGTTGCCATCTACAAATTATAACCCGGTTTAATCAGTAATTGCAAATAAACATTCTAATCATATATCATCAAACCCATAAATAATATATATTAGACCTAAGACCCATATTTCACATACTTGACGCAAGGTTTGGGAACTTCCCGCCAAGTCATGCTATTTCTGGTAGGTAACACCCTGTACCAATCGTACCTAACTGATACGACTCCTAGAACCTCGTAGAGCACTTAGACCCAGTCTAGTATGTTTAACTCTACTCTAGTGCTTTTTGGGCCGGGACTCCCGATTATCACCAAAATAGATCGCACCACCTAAGACAGCATGAATTCTGGCCGGGACTCCCGATTATCGCAGAATCTTTCATGCCCCTTCCCGCAATGGTTTGAACCCGGATGCCCAAGGTTTGGGCACTTCCGACACCCGAGTACCGTTTAACAGTTAGGGTGTACCATTAGGTGGGTAGCACACTGATCTAAGATTTTTCTTGGGTTTTATAATTAAGTTAAAAACTTAATTTTCCAGTTTTTTGAAAAACCATTTTAAAACTAACTGTTTTAAAAATACGATTTATATGTGTACCTAAACTAGGTGCACAAAACGGCCTTTATAAGTTCCAAACTTATAACCTTGACAAAACTTTTAAATTTATAAAAATTTAATTAATACGACTACCAGACTGAAATCATATTCTAGTTTGTCATAAAGCGTGGTTTTTCACTTGTTTAATAACAGTCTGTCATTAAACCCCTTTTTATTTACCATCACACACATGTATATATATACCATACATATATATGAAAAGCAGTAAATAAATCACAACCACGCAGATAATAATAAGCACATAAATCCCTATAGTTTTGCCAACTAATCCTTAAGGTCAAACCTAAGGACAAAATGACTTGGATTCGCTTTTCTTGACATGCTGCTCCCACTAGCCTTGACACCTCCCCGAAGTATACGTGCTTCGCGTGAGAACACCATTTTCTTCATCACCCTCTTCGAGTCCAATCTTGGTTGAGGGATTAAACTACTACTAATCTATTACAAATACAATATTGAATGTGGTTGTAAATGGCACGTAGGCCTCCCCGAACCAGTACAATATTACAATTAAGAAAGGGATTGTAATTGGCACGCAGGCCTTCCCAAAACCAAAATAAAGAAGAAAAGAAAAAAAAATGAGTCCTAAGTCGGCAAAACCATAGCTATCATAACCACACAATTATATATAAGCACTATATATATAAAAGTCAACCACGCAGTTATAATATATAAACAATAAACTGTGTTGTTAAGCACGCAGCCTGATTTGTTTAAATATTCTCATTTACCCTTTTGATTAATACCTATTAACCAAAAATGAGAATTATGATCTTCTAGTTTAATTTGACCAAAATAGTTTTACAACAAAAACTTAAAACTTGATCTCATTCAAAACTTGAATGAAATCCTCACGTCGAGTTTTATTACTAGTTTTCCAAAAACTTTAAAACCGACAACCTTGGTCAATTAAATACTATCTTATTTGTTTCTCCATTATATAAACTTTATCCCTTTTAGAATTTATTTAAAAATGACTTAAACTAGTCATAATAAATAAAAATCTAAACTAATATATATTTTAACTAAACTAATTAAAAATATATATAACACAAGTTTATATAATACCTTATTATTTTTATAACTTAAAATTAATAATCCTTTTGTATTAATTCGGAAAAACAATCTTGGGCCAACATTTCTCATTAACCCAAGAGACCCATTGGGCCAAGACCCTATTAGGCCGAGAACCCACTGGACCGTGATCCTCCTTGGGCCGAGACCCACCTTGGGCCGAAGCCCTTTGGGCCGTGAACCATCTATGCCAAAAACTACCTTGGGTCGGGAACCGCCTTGGGCTGAAAACCACTTGGGCTGAAGCCCACCTTGCCCTTAGCGCTGCTAACCGGCACCGCTAGGCCCATTTGGCCTTCGCGCCGCTAACGGTCACCCCCGACATGGTGATGTTCTCGGTCCCCATTTTCCGATTAATACATTTTTAAATCCTTTTAACCTATGAAAACTAACTGTTTTAATATACTAATTAAAAAAACTAGATTTAATTCAAAAACCAAAAACTATTAATTATTAACATTAACAAAACTTGTTTTATTAATAATTAATTATCCTAAAACTTGATTTCAACCTTTTTAAACAAAAGTTAAAAAAATACTGGTTAAGATAAAGTTTTAGATAAAAGGTTTATCCTTTTTAACCGTTTAAACACAAACCTGGTTTAAACCTAACTGGTTAAAATCAAACCTTTTATTAACTGGATAAAAACAGAAAAACTTGTTTTTATCCCTATGGTTTTCGAAAAATGTGGAGAAACAAATAAGATGAAGTAGATCATACAATCATTGAACAAACCAACTAATTAGATTATCTAGGTTTAACTAATTAAACAAACTGTTTAATTTTCTTGATCTAATCTACCCTTCTCCAAAATCATCGACCTTTTAATCATTCAAACTAACTGTTTGAACTTTCTGATTAATAGGATTAAAACTGGTATAAAAAACAAACTGTTTTGACACTCCTTTTTAATTTTTGAAAAAAGCCTAGGGCAAAAAGAAGATCAAGAAACAAACCTTAACCCAAAAACAAATAAAACTAGAAACTATGGATCATAGAGCCGAGGCTCTGATACCACTGAAGGGTTTTGAACCTGACCAAACCACCTATGACACAAACTGGTCAATCCTGGGTTTGATTCCACTGGTTCAATCCTAAAAGCGGAACTAGATTGAACACAACCCTCTAAACCCCAAAAGGGTTAGGATCTTTAAAACTTTTATATGATCAACATAGTTTCTTACAAACAACCCATAGATAAGGTTATAGAATTATACCAGAACAAAAACCTTTAGGATTGCTAAAGATAGTCCACCACTACTGCACCTCCGATTGAACTGGCTGCTAGACCGCTCCTGGATCACCAAGCCTTAAAGTCGCAGACTTTGAATATGTGTGTGTACCCTTGAGTCGATCACCAAACCGAGACAACACCTTCTCGGTGTTCTTCTTGTTCGACGATAGAGAGAAGATCGAGAGAGAAACCGTGCGACGGTCGATAGAGAGGTCGACCGTGAGAGGGGTCGCCGTGAGGGAGAGAGATCGAGAGCTAGAGAGAGAGTGGCGGCTAGGGTTTTTCCCTTGTATTATCTATCTAATCCTTAAGGCTTAAGGATATTATATAGGGATTAACTTGGACCTAAGCCCGTTTAATTAAAAGCCCAACTGGTTTTAATTAAACTTTCATCTCTTCTCATATTGACCCCCTGGACTTTACTAGTTAATTAATTAACTACTAATTAACTTAGTCCGTTAAATATTAAAACTTAATATTTAATTCCCTTTAAATAATAAATAACTATTTATTATTTATTTCATTTCTAATAATTAATCCAAACTGGATAATTATTTATATCTCTCAATAATTAATACTAATAATTAATTATTTGTTTATCTCTTTAATAATTAATCTAACTGATTAATTATTTACTCTTTTTCTTTAATAACTAATCTAAGTGATTAATTATTTCCACACAGATTTATGGTGAAATCCAACTGTTATGAATTGGGTGTGTAGCAGTGTGACCCTTTAGTCTCTTATAACATTGGATATGTTAGATATATTAAAGTGAGGGTGTAATATGTAATTATACCAAAGTTGGGGAAATGCTATATAAAGGCATTTCCCCCACATTTCAATACTAAGCTTTGCATTATCAACTTTGGGTGTTTGTGTTCTCTCTCTCTAAAGTTCTCGGCTCTCTCTTCTCTACCGAAACATACACACAAACACACACGAAATCACTAGCATTGCTTCTTCCGTATAAAAATGGGACCATCAATTGGTATCAGAGCCAAACTTGTTTTTGGCTCGTGATTGTTCAAAAGAAGACAACAAAATCTCGAAGTGTTCAAGCTTCTAAGAAGAAAAGGCTCTCGGTTGTGCAAAGGTTAAAGAACGTCAGTTTTATTCAAGATAAATTCAAGCTCAAACGACTTTTAATGGTAGAACTCATTAAAGGTATAAACTACATCTCCTTTAACTTTCTTTTGAGTTGTTTCGATAGTCTTACAAAGGTTACAAAACATTCTTTGAAGAAAAACACAAACCGTGGGTGTTTTTATAAGTATTAAGTCAAGAAGGTCATTAAATATCCACTTTTTCAACATTAAATTTTCTGGGTATTTAAGCATTTATGGTGTTCTTGATCTGAAAGTACAACTGGAAAAAGAAGAAATCGAATTTTACAATTTATTTAATTATAAATTCATAATAGATTAAGTGTTGTACAAGGAAAATCAAGTACTTGTCATACCAATCAAGTACAAGTGGTTAGACACTATTCAGGGTATGGCAATCTGATTTAACAAGGACACATCAGAGTCTATCAGCCGGTTCCTTGGTTAATGCGATTGACTCTTGGGGCGGCTTATAGAATTTTGTCAAATTAGAACACCTAAGTGTTAATCAAATAGCTATAAGCCAAGTTCAGTGAATCGCATGCAATTAGACTGTGCGGCTTATAGCAGTTGATAAGTTTACCTGAATCGCATGCGATGAACACTTACATCTATCAGCCGGCTTGTAAAGGGAATCGTACGCGATTGAAAGGTGTCTATTTGATTCGCACTTGATTGACAGGACTAACAGATTATTTTCTAAGTTTTTGATGAAACAGGATTGATTCGCATTCGATTAACCATCAAAACTAAGTTCTTATTCTGCTTGTTTTCAAGGACACCTAATCGCATTCGATTGACCTGTATTCGCATTTGATAAGACAAATCCCAATCAAGTTATTCCTTATACTTGGACAAGTGATTGACTCTTTGGACTTGAATTAAAGAACTCTAAGACGTTTGAACTTAATCAAACAATCTAATTCATAATTGAATTTAATTTAAATCAGATTTAATTCAAAGGTGAATTACATTACTTCAAGTCTATCTAGTTCAAGGTTGAATTTAATCTTTTAAGATCTAATTCAAAATTGAAATTCACAAGACTTAGTTCGTTAATCAATCATTCAAATCACTTTAAAATCAGGACAAGTTTTTCGAACAATCAAACCATCTTACAAGTAAACGATCATTTCTCACAAACATCACTAATCATGTCAAGTACAAATGAAATGATGTCCATTGGCACCGACACAAAACCTCCTGTTTTGTTACGAGGGGAATACAATGTCTGGAAAGGAAGGTTCATGGACTTCCTCGAGCACAATGACCTCTTCGGTGACAAGATGATTGAATGCATCAACAACGGAAACACCAAATTCACGAAGGTAGTTGAAGCAGATCCAGATAACAACCCTGGCATTCACAGACATGAAAGAGAGAAGACTCATGATGAGATGACCAATACAGAAAGAGAAACAAAGAAAGCCGAGAAACTGGCCAAGTACTACCTCAAGCAGGGCCTCTCATCTTAAATCTATCTCAAAATAGATAGCTTGGGCACAGCCAAGGAAATCTGGGATGAGATCAAGAAACAACTTCAGGGCACTGAGCAAGGAGAATACATCAAACGAACTCAGCTAGTCAACAGCTATCATGACTTCAAGGCTCGAGAAAAAGAACTGCTCTCTGAAACATATGGGAGATTCTCCAAGCTGCAAAATGAAATGAGATCTAATCAAATTGTCAGAACTGATCTTGATTTGAACTGTGTTTTTCTGAATTCATTAGGTTCTGAGTGGAAAGGCTATGCCAGACTTTACAAACAGATTAATAAATATCTTACATCAGTCACCTTCCACAACATCTTTGAAGATCTCAATCAGTATCAAGATGAAATCTTGCAATCTCTCCCTAAAGAACCAGTTGCTAACCCTCTTGCCTTGGTGGTGGCTGACAGAATCCATAAGGAAACATCATCGAGATCCTTGAAACTTAAACAAGTGGTTCTCAGTGATTCTGATCATGATAATGATGATGATGATTCAATCGAAGCAGCATTTCAAGCTCTCATAATGGCCAACAAGAACTTCATGAACCGTTTCAGCAAGACAAACAATAGACAACGATTCACATCAGGTTCAAGGAGACCCGAAAGAGCTGCTGCTGTTGACAAGCCAAGGTACCAGAGGGATGAGAAGAAGGAAGAAAAGAAGGTTGATTTCAAATGCTATAACTGCGGGAGGTCAGGACATCTGATCAGGAACTGCCCAATGAAAAAGACAAAAGATGCAGAGTACTATCGGCAAAAGTACCGCCTGTCTAAACAAAAACAGGCTGGGAACGTGCTGCTAGTTGAGGAGGATCAGTTCCTTGATGATACAGGATTAGACAGTGATCTGGATGGTGAAGATCATGCTCAATTCTGTCTGATGGCTCACAATGGTGAAGAAGGTAGAGAGGATGATGACGGAGATAATCTCTCCGAGTCAGATGAGGAAAGCTTAGACAGTGGAAAGGTATCTTCTAGCTCTAACTTTAATATGGGTATTAATCATAAACACATTCAAACCATATTAAATCGCATAAAAGAGTTAGAATGTCAGGCACTAGATTTAATCACAAGAAATCAAGTTCTAGAAGATGTTTCACACACTCAAAAATTGGAGGCACAAACAATAATTAAGAAGTTAGATAACGACTTAATCAACCTTAGGAACCAATTAGCTGCAAAAGAATCTGAGCTTTTAGAATTAACCAGTAGGACTAATAACACCATATTAGATCTCAAAGCAGAATGTAAGTGTGCTGAAAAGGATTCAGAAATTCTCAAAAATGAACTTAGGAAAGAACGAAGTACTCTTTACTCTAGAATCAATGAACTTGAATACCTTCTGTCCAAACGTGATCAAAGTGAACATACCATCTCTCAATACAAAGAAAAGGAACGTCCTTTCTCCAGATGGAATTTCGATGGGCTTGGCTTCAAATTAAAAAGGATTACGTCCAAACAATTATATAATGCTGACCTGTTTAGGTTAGGACTTACCCAAAGGATGGTCTTTGTTGGCCAAGAAGAGACACAAATAGAGGAAGATTTCAAACGAACTCTTAATGTCAAAACTGAAATTCCATTTGATTATTCTTATTTGAATGACTCATACCTTGCCAATCTCTCTTCCTCGTCCGATTCGGATGTTTCATCGTCTGTCTATTCTGATGAAGAACTCTACTCCCCTGTTTCACCAAAGCCCACTGTTGAATACATTCCTCACAAAGAATTACAAGACAGATTCAACACCCTGCAGGAATTTTGTTTTACCCAAGTCATTCAACAGGACCTCGCCAAAGCCATTCAAAATGATTTAAAACCTCCTACCTCTGAGACATTCCCTTCAATGCATGAAATCATCACCTGTCAACAAATTCCCAACATGTCATTTGTACATGATGGAAGGATCATTGATAAACTGTGTAGGAAACAGTTTGTTTTGAAAGAAAGAATCAAAGCCCTCCAAGTAAAGATGGAAACTCCAATAGTTCCCTTTACCTTCTCACTTTTTGGTTCAGATATGGATGATCTAACTCATGCAAACACCAAGGGTACATATTGCACAACTTCTGTAAAATCTGTTAATAAACCTGACTTAACAAATCTTAAGCTTAAACAGATTTACAAACCAAAGCAACAATCCACTCATCATAATCCCAATTCTCGTGTGCATGAAGTACCTGAATCATCACAAGCTGCAGCCAGTCGACCACGACTTCATTCTAATCTTTTATCCTCTACTGCAGATGTGAAGGAGGCTGGAAACAAGAAGTTTGAAATAAATACATCTTGGAAAAGAGTTATTCTTAGATCCACTAGGAGGTGTTCAAATTTGAAACCTGTCTGTGAAAACATTTTGATGTTTGATTCTGTTTGTAATCATTCCAGTTCACAAGACAAAATTGCTTCTACCATGTTTTGTATAAGTGATGGTTGTACTCATGGACACTGTGAATTTAATTGTTGCTATGATAAATTGAGAAATATTTTAGGTGTTAAACCATGTGTTGATTGGACTGATTTTTATGCTAATCAAATCTTTGTTCCATTTTTAAATTCAAAAGGCTACGTCATTAATCAATGGATCACCACTCGTCAATCACATGCTCTTAAACGCTTAAACAAATCCAACCGATTACTCACGATCAAGGAACTGGAAGTCTACAGACGGCAGGGCTATGAAGCATTTAAAAGGGCTTGGATTGCACAGGAAAAACACTTGTATTCTCAAAAGCGTTCTCGCAATTCTCTTTCCAAAATCTCAAAATCTTCGAAACCCAAGTCATCATCCATTCAACGAGTGGCAAAACCTGTTAATCGCAGTGTTCCATTTCCGCGACAGCAAGTTGATGCACCGAGGCCACAAAGAATTCTTAAGAATTCCTCTCAACCATGGATTCGCAAATATAACGCTTCCGCAACTCTACCGAATCCGAAACCTCCGATTCCATCAACTGTCAAACCAACAGTGGTGCAGAAACTTTCTTCTCAGCAAATTTCTTCCAAATCTATTCCTTCACGTCCAAAGCTTAAGTCCATTTGGGTACCGAAGAATAGATCATTAGAAGTTTCATCATCATCAAAACCAACAGTTGTTACTCAACCAAACTTAGAGACTAACAATCAAGGACCCATATCTAAATGGGGACCTAAACGTGATTTATTCTCTTTTTGCAGGTGCCTCAATTGTGGTACCTTGACTCCGGCTGTACCAAACATATGACCGGCAACAAAAGTCTTCTCAAGAATTATGTTCCTAAGTACTCCGGGAATGTACGTTTTGGGAATGATCAAGTTGCACCAATAATGGGGTACGGAGACATAGAGAAAAAACATGTGAAAATCAAGAAAGTCTCCTACGTAGAAGGCTTGGGGCACAACCTATTCAGTATTGGTCAGTTATGTGACAAAGACATGGTGGTTGTATTTAAAAAGAACAAATGCTCAGTGATCACAGAAACCGGTGATGAAGTACTTGCAGGATGCAGAAATTCTAATTTGTATTCCATAGATCTGGAGAAGTATGACTCTCCTACATCTGTGTGTCTTCTGTCAGAAGCCTCCAATAATCTTACTTGGCTCTGGCATAGAAGACTCTCTCACCTGAACTTTCAAAACATAAACAAACTAGTCAATGGTGACTTGGTGAGAGGGATACCCAAACTGAAGTTCAACAAGGATCATTTGTGTGCTAATTGTGAAAAAGGGAAGATGAAGAAGGCCTCACACAAATCAAAGCAAGCATTCAGCACAACCAAGCCTTTGGATCTCCTGCACATGGATCTCTGCGGTCCAATGAGAATACAGTCCAAACATGGGAAGAAGTATATCCTGGTCATGGTGGATGACTACTTACGGTATACTTGGGTCAAATTTCTGCGCTCTAAGGATGAAGCTACTCCAACGATCATCACTTTCATTAAACAGCAGCAGAATAAATATGGTCAAAGTGTTGTCTCCATTTGAATAGACAATGGAACGGAATTCAAAAACAACACTCTGCAAAATTTCTGTGACCTAGTTGGGATCAACCATCAGTTCTCTGCAGCTTACACACCTCAATAAAATGGTGTTGTTGAAAGAAGAAACAGAACTCTGGTTGAAGCTGCCCGAACAATGCTTTCTTTCTCTGGGCTCCCTCCTTCCTTCTGGGCTGAAGCTATTAACACTGCTTGCTATACGCAGAATCGCTCTTTTATTAACAAACGTTTTAATAAAACTCCTTATGAACTGGCAAATGGCATTGTACCTAATATCAAATACTTTCATGTATTTGGTAATAGGTGTTTTGTCTTAAACGAAAAGGATAATCTAGGAAAATTTGCTCCGAAAGCTGATGAAACTATTTTCTTAGGTTATTCTACCGTCTCCAAATCATATAGAGTTTTAAACACATGCACAAAGACCATCATCGAGAGTATCAATGTAACGTTTGATGATACATTGACTGTCTCTGGCTCCCCACAACAGTCCAACACTTTTACTTCTGAACATACCCGTTCAGGACCAGTTCTTAAGTCTAAAGAATCAGACATTCCCGCTACTTCTGATAATAATCTCGATTTCATGTTTGATTTATTTAGATCTAACTCTTCCCCTGTTTTGGCTAACAACAGGGATAATGCCGGTGCACAGATAAGCGACCCGATCACAGATACAACAATCACCGAAACGAATCCATTTGCTGAGGATTCTACATCTGTTTCTGTCACACACTCCCCTGTGACAGAACCAATAGTTGATCAGGAGAACTTACCTGTGTTCGACTCCGATCCAAACTTCTCCAGAGAAATGGAAGAGGAAGCGCCACATATTCAAGATCTCACCCCTTCCTCCTCTAACTCGCATGAGCTAAAATGGATCCGACATCACTCTGAGGAGAATATCATTGGAGATCCCTCTGTTGGCATTCAAACAAGGTCAGCCACAGCTAACGAGTGCCAATTTGCAGGTTTCTTAAGCATGATTGAACCCAAAAGACTTGTGAGGCACTGAATGATCCGGACTAGATACTAGCTATGCAAGAAGAATTACACCAGTTTGCTCGTCTCAAAGTATGGAGATTAGTTCCTCTTCCATATGGCAAATCTGTTGTCGGAACTAAATGGGTGTTCAAGAACAAACGGGATTCGGATGGAGTGGTCATTCGTAACAAAGCAAGGTTGGTTGCTAAGGGATACAATCAATAGGAGGGTATCGACTATGATGAAACCTTTGCTCCTATTGCTCGAATTGAAGCTATACGCTTATTTCTTGCATATGCAGCCTCCAGGAGCTTTCGAGTCTTCCAAATGGATGTCCAAACAGCCTTTCTAAACGGGGTACTCAAAGAAGAAGTCTACGTTTCACAACCTGAGGGCTTCATCAATTCTTCATACCCTAATCATGTTTATATTTTAGATAAGGCTCTGTACGGCTTAAAACAAGCTCCACGTGCATGGTACGATGTCTTATCTGAATATCTGATAGGGGAAGGCTACTCCAAAGGAAAGACAGACACCACTCTGTTCACAAAGAAAAAAGGTAGGGACAAAATCCTTGTCCAAATTTATATGGATGACATCATCTTTGGATCTACAAATCCAAAGAACAGTGAAGAGTTTGCACAGACAATGTCAAACAGGTTCCAAATGAGTATGATGGGTGAGATGTCGTTCTTTCTAGGACTTCAAGTTAAACAGTTGAGTCATGGCACTTTCATCTGCCAATCCAAGTACATTAAAGATCTTCTCACGAAGTATGATATGCTCAACTGCAACCCTATCTCAACTCCAATGGCGGCCAAATCACAACTATCGGCAGACCCTGATGGTTCTCCGGTGGATCTCAAGATATACCGTGGGATGATTGGATCTTTACTCTATCTCACTGCAAGTCGTCCAGACATTATGTTCTCTACCTGTCTGTGTGCCAGATTTCAGGCAGATCCCAAGGAGTCACATCTGTTGGCTGTTAAGCGAATTTTCAGATATCTCAAAGGATCCATGGATCTTGGTCTGTGGTATCCCAAGGATTCCAATCTGGATCTTCATGCTTATTCAAATGCCGACTATGCCGGTTGCAAGATCGATAGGAAAAGTACCTCTGGTAGTGCACACTTTCTGGGAGATCGTCTAGTCTGCTGGGCTTCAAAGAAGCAAAACTGTGTTTCCACTTCTACTGCAGAGGCAGAGTATGTTGCTGCTGCAATGTGTTGTTCACAAAGTTTATGGATACGCACCCAGCTATCTGACTTTGGTCTCAGGTATGATAATATACCACTGTTATGTGACTCCCAGTCTGCCATTGCCATCTCCTGCAATCCGGTACATCACTCTAAAACCAAACATATCGATATCCGTTATCACTTCATAAAAGATAACGTAGAAAAAGGATTAATTGAGTTACAGTATGTTCCCACCGAGAATCAGCTTACTGACTTGTTTACCAAAGCTTTGGATGAAAGTCGTTTTACTGAACTGGTATCCAAGTTGGGCATGCTGAATTTGCAAATCTAACATACTGTTAACTTGTTTACTTTTCTTTTCTTTCTTTTTAGAGTTGGTGTTACACTGTGTGTTCAATGTACAGATGTCTACTGAAACTGCAAAGGCGGAGTTCTGAAGTCCTACAAATGCTGCATATGTGTAGGGGGAGAAAAGTTAAATACACATGATACCCATGTGTAGGGGGAGAAATTCAAAATTATCACACTCTCAAAGTTAACAGATGCAAAAGTCTAGGGGGAGTGTGTCAGACAAACATTCAAATCAACCATATCTGGAGAATTCAATTTTTCAAATATCAAAATTCAGATATCTTGATTTGTTCAGAAATTTTCCAAGTATTGGTGTAGGTGTTGGGCTCTGTTTCAACCAATCGCATAGAATCACTTGAAACCCAACAAAATAAATTTTTCAAGTACTGGTTCAATCGCATGGGAAGTCAATTGCATGCCTTAGAAAATGAAATGAATTTAGAGTCAATCGCATACAAGATGAATAGCATGATCCAACAAATGCGATTAAGGCCAAGGATAGGGTGATTCGCATTCAATTGACTAAGGTTGAATCGCACGCAATTCGGTTTAAGATAGTATTAATCGCACTCGATTAAGCTTACAGTATGAATCGAATGCGATTCGGTCATAGGCTGAATCGCACGCGATTGATTCAGATAGTGGGATTCGCACGCGATTCAGATGCACATGGTTCTACCACCCAAGCTGAATCGCATGCGATTAACACTCCACAGTGTGAATCGCATGCGATTGAGAAACTTCTATCAGCCGCATTTTTTTACCGTTGTAACAACCAATCAGGGCTCAACACGTGTCCTTTTTACACCGATATACGTTACCCAACGGTTACAATCTTCATTCACAAGCTTCAAACTTACGAAAAATTTTCCTAAGTGTTCTCTCGAGTTTGATATCTCTCACACACAAATCATCTCGTTACTCTGCCAAAATTTACCTTTTTAGATTCAAAATACTCATAATCACAAAGGTAACAACTTGTACGGTTTACTTTTTGGAAATTTTGAGTTAAAAATGAACTTTTTGGCCTTTGAACACCCGTATGCGAATGAAGGTTTCGGGACTTTAGATGGACTTTTGGGATATCAAACTAACTTGTTTGATCTATCCATGTTTGCGATGGGTTTCTAGAACACTTGGGGAACACTTTGATGTAAAAATCTTTCAAAAATCTCAAAAAGTGTTCTTCGTGTTCTTGGGGAGTATAAGCATACTCAAATGATTTGGTTTTTGGCCTAAAAAGAGGTGTTAGGGTGATTTTTGAGGCATGCTTCAGTACTACAAATGTGTTTATTATTGTTCATTTAATGAAATAAGATGTCAACAATAACTTTTCAACACATCAATTTGAGATCTTCACACTGAAGCCCTCCAGAGTTAGACAATTTTTCTGTCTAACACTTGACACTTTAAATTCTTGGGCCAATGCAATCTCTAATCTTATCATTGTCATTATGTCTTAATATTTCTTTCTATCTGTACAGATAAGATGGCACAAGCTATTCGTGACCCAGAGGAGATCATGCCTCAAGCTGAGTTCCTTAGCACCAGGACTCACCCAAATAACCACTATATTGACCTTACCAAATTCACGACCCCCACTCACCCCATTGTTACCGAAATTCTTAAAGTCCACCCTCTGAATCACCTCCTAACCTACAATCCTGCAACAACCGGCACACATGTCCCTGAACTTTATGTTCAACAATTCTGGCAGACATGTGACGTACGAATCAATGAAAGAGGTCTAGAAGTTATCCATGCTGCGGTGGATGAGTTTGCTGTAGACATACATGTTCACCGTCTACGTTCAATTTTCCGGTTACCAAGAGCCAATAGTAGACCCTCTGCATCGGATTTTGAGGAAATTCCCAATGAGGAAACATGTCTTGCAGCAATAAGACATCTGGGCTATGCTGGAGAGCTCACAACTAAGAATCAATTCAAACGCACTGGTCTTCACCCAAAGTATAACATCTTTATGACCGTGCTGCAAAGGTGCCTCACCCCAAAACACTCGGGGTATGAGTTTCCAACGGAGAACCAGCTAAAAATCTTCGTTGCTGCTGCCACACATATGCATGTGCATTACGCATTCCTTCTCTTCCAGGACATAAAAGCTACCATGCAATGGAAGAATTCCCAGAAGAAGAAGGAGGCCAACCTGCTGCCCTACCATCGCTTCCTTCCGATGATCATACAATATGTGATGGATAGGAATGCTGACATTCCACGACGGGCAGGTTTACCCTCTGTAACACCCAAACTCTACCAATCAATTAAACCTGCTACTCCTACTAATATGCCCATTCCTAAACCATTCCCTGAGTCTCTGCTGGATCTGTGTGAGCAAAATGATGTAGTGAGAACATATAGGGAGAGTGTAGGGATACCCTCTATGGCTGTGCCAGAGCCGGCCATGCCTACCCAGGGGGAGTAGCACCTGGTGAGGAGGTAGAAATTAGGACTCAGCCATCTGTGTGAGATGCCGAGAGGGATGTGATGAGGGAAAATCTTGAGAGGGGTGGTGAAGAAGGTGAAGGTGGTGTGAGTAGAGAGGGAGGAGACACATATGATCCAGCAACCGTTCAGGCAATTGTCCAATCTCTTTCCCGATCCACCCGCACCCAAGCCGTACTAACCGAACTTGGTCTTGACGTATCTGAGTCATCCAGTTCTTCTCATGAAGGGTCTGCTTTCCTTCCTGGTAGTGCCCCTACCCCTGACACAGCTATATCACCTTTGGGTACCCCAGAGCACCCTATTGACCAACCTACAGAAAGCACCCCTTCCTTCATGAAACTTACTGACCCACATACTACCTCTCCCGACCAGACTCACCCCGTTCAAACTACTGAGGTCATTCCATAACCTGGTGGTCTGGTCATTCCTTTGACTTCAACTGCCCAAGCAACCACCATTCCTATCATTCGCAGGGCAATAGTTGCTCCTGAACATGACATTCCACTAACTTCGCCAAGTCATTCTTTATCTATTGAATCTGGTTCTGTCACTCCTGACTCTCTTATTCACCCTGATCAATATGCGGGGTATGGTGCTGGTAGCGGTGATGATGAAGATAGTTTTGTAGTTAGGAGTGCGAGTGATAGAGAGGAGGTGAGAAAAGAAAAAATTAGTGCTGAGGGTTCCCCAAACCCAGAAAGCCGGGAAGCCACATCTACTATGAGGCCTAGCACTGCTGAGCCTCATATTGAAGAAGTCACGGTGATCCCACCCGTGCAAGTTTCTACCCCACCAAGCCACTACGGTGTCTCTCAATAGACTCCGTCTTTATTACACAGGGTTATAGCACATACACTGGGTCAACCCCAATTGGGTGTTGGACCTATTGAACAAAGAGGACCGTCTCCCTCGTCCTCGACTCCTTTTCGTGCACAATTTGATATGCCGCGGATCTCCGCTTATCTTGAACAACACAAAGTCACCATTGATGCACTGAGCTTGTTGGCTCGACAAGTCTCCTCAACTTCCATAGGTGGTACCTCTCAAGGTGCCATTCGAGGATTGGAAGGAAATCCTGCTGGAGCCTACATCCATGCTGCTCCAGTAGGTGGTTCTGCCTCTGTGGCAGGTACCTCAACCGGTAATCTGAGTGATTCCGGGTTTGTTACACGTGCAGATCTTCAACTTGCTATTCAACAAGCCGTGTCTCCAATCCGCCAACAACTGCAGGAGACAAATAAAAAGTTGGATCGGATTGAAAGGGCTTCCAGGGAACAGACTGAGCAGCTGTCACGTATTGAAGATCTTCTAGCAGCTCGTCTTCCAGCACCGGCTCCTCAATCTCAACCGGATGTCACTTCACTATCAGTCGACGCCTTAAAAAGCATCCTCTATGCTAAACTGATTGAACAAAGGCCAGACTCTGCTGATAATCAAGACCTTCTGAGTACTCTAAAAGCTGAACAACGTCCACAGGGAATCTCCTTGGATGATTTTACAGAGTTTCATGAAGATGTCAACAGCAAGATAGATGGGGTGACTCGAGGTTTCTATACCTCTCTACAAAAGGTTACTGAGCGGATGACAGTACTTGAACAAACCTGTCAGGCCCAGGCTCAGGGGTCAAAAAGGAGGCGGGATGATCAAGATCCTGATGATCGTCCCGAGGGGGAGAAAAGAAGAAGATATATCACAACCCCCTCCGCCGCAACGGTACCAGTACCATCATTGAGCAGATACTTATCTACAGGTACAGGTTCTGCTGGATCTGGAAGCCAGAAGGGTCAACAATATAGATCCGAATCATTAATGGCCGATGAAGTCTTTGAACTACAACAGAAAGAGAATGCTGACAAACAAATCGTACTCTATGTACCCCAGCAACAATCTGAACTGAGGCTGACAGAACTCGAAGAAGGAGAACTATCATTCGATCAATCCCAGGCTGACAATGTTAATTGGTCTAGTGGCTCCGATTCTGAGATGGAAGAGCTGTATGGGTCACTATGAAATTCACCCGTCAGGGATTTGGGAGAAGGTAGGGTCGATGAACAGGAGGAGGAAACTGATGACCCAGAAATGATAAGACTATTTTCCGGCATTGATGAATATGTCGAGGTTGCAACGCGCCCAGACTCACCTAGAATTGTAGACCGTTTTGATGACATTTCTAGTGATAGGGAACTTGCTCAAAGAAGGAAAGAAAGGTTAGCAATCTCTAGGAGAGAAGCAAGAAGGAAACCAAAGAAGACAAAGCCTCTCTTTGATGTTTCCAGGGTCCTCAGTGGGTTAAATTTTGAAGTTCACCAACAATTCCCTCCTCCTCCTGGTAGATTTCAAGAATCAGCTGCCGACATACTAGAAAGAAACAGACAAGCAGAGGCAGCTGAAAAGTTTAGAGCAGAATCAGAATGGCCCTTGCCTGAAAGCTTCACAGTCCCACCTGCTCCTCCAGTGCATCGTAGAGATCCTGGTCTTGATGTCGGGAATATGTTCACAAGGAATGCTGCAGAAAACCCGATATGGAAACCTTTCTTTGTCAACGCTGCCAATCTTGAAGAACGAATTCCTGAAATCTTCAGCAGTCAGTTGATAGAGGTTATCTCACCCGAGCTGAGAAACATGAACGATAAACAAAGAAGGAGATATGATCATATTCTCACTCGTTCACAAACCAAACCAGAAGATATAAAATCAGATTATCCCATAAGTGACCTTCTCAGTGTGTATACCGAAACCAACTTCAACATAAAATATGCCATCTTCTACGTCAAAAGAGCTAACAACCTCACATACTTTCTCACTGAAGCAGATTTGAGGTATGTAAACATCGAAGACATTAGCTTCTTATTCGACATCCTTTCCCAGAAAAAGGGAAAATGGCCTGATGAAGAATTTGGTAGAGTTGCGTTAATGAGGTACATGAGAAATCTTATGGAATTCTTTGAGGAACACGATATCCAGCTCGGGGTTGAGAACAACTATCGGAAAGTCAATCTTCTTAAGCCTAATCAGAATCATCCAGATCTAGAACAGCTTGAAGAGTTGACAGTAATCCATGACGGTCATCCAAACTTTAAAGGTTCTCGAGGTGTTGTCTCCAAAAATACAAAGGGCGAAAAGATTTTCATCAGACTAGACGACCTTAATGCATATTCTGACGGCACCTTGAAAATCCTTCATCATAAAATTCATCAAAAGGTTTGGGATAACCGAGCAGCTTACACAGATGAAGAACATTCCCAGGCATACAAGGCAATAGATCAAATAAGGAAAGCATTGGCTAGCAGGAGGGAAATCAGAAAATGGCAAGTGGCCTTCGGCATTCGCAACAAATCAGCTTACGAATAGATTTCAATGTATTTGTTTGTTGTGAATGATTACACACCTTACTTAGGGGGAGATTGTTAGATATATTAAAGTGAGGGTGTAATATGTAATTATACCAAAGTTGGGGAAATGCTATATAAAGGCATTTCCCCCACATTTCAATACTAAGCTTTGCATTATCAACTTTGGGTGTTTGTGTTCTCTCTCTCTAAAGTTCTCGGCTCTCTCTTCTCTACCGAAACATACACACAAACACACACGAAATCACTAGCATTGCTTCATCCGTATAAAAACGGGACCATCAGGATACAATATGCCCGTTAATTATCTCTGCACATAATCCAACAAACATCACCAACATGTCACTCCGTCCATTTTTGGAAAAGGAAAGGCTCACGGGGCCAAACTTTATGGATTGGCATAGGACTTTGCGAATCATCCTGCGCCAAGAAATGAAGCTAGAGGTCCTTGAGTCACCTCTTCCGGAGGCGCCGACAGTCAATGCGCCAAGGGCCGTAAAGGATGCGCATGAAAAGCGTGTCCGTGACACTAATGATGTCACTTGCCTTATGCTAACGACCATGAGTCCCGAATTGCAAAGACAATTCGAGAAAGTGAGTGCGTTTGAGATGATTTCTCAGCTGAAGGACATGTTGCAACATCAAACAAGGCAAGAGTTATATTAGTGTGTCAAGGCTTTTGTCGGTTGCAAGATGCCGGAGGGCGGCAAAGTTAGCTCCCACGTTCTTAAGATGAAAGGGTACATGGATCAGCTTGAGGAGTTGGGCTTTCCCATGGGGAAAGAGTTGGCGGTTGAAATAATCCTCCAATCTTTGCCTCCGTCATATGGACCGTTCATCGTGAACTTCCATATGCATAGTATGGATAAAACCATTATGGAATTGCATGGCATGCTCAAGACTACCGAGTCCAAGCTTGCCAAAGCAAAGCCCTCTACCTCCACTGCCGTCCTAGCCATCAACCAGGGTGGCAAGAAGCGGAAGCAGCCCGCTTCGAGCTCTAAGGGAATGGGGAAGGGGAAGGCCAAGGCCCAAGGGCCGAAGCCCAAACCTAACCAAACCCCGGAGCCAAAGGGGAAACAAGCGGCTCCCACTGCCACCTCACCGGAAGAGGCAACCTGCTACTTCTGCGGGGAGAAGGGACACTACCGGCGTAGTTTCCCCAAGTACACGGAGGAGCTCAAAAAGCTACGAGCTAAAGGTGCCGCTGCCTCCTCAGCTTCAAGTACGAAGGACAAGTACCTTATGAATGGCATATGGAGGTCCCTGGTGGTCTTCAGTACTTGAACTTTGAGCTCGTTGAAAATAAGTTGCGCATAGGCAATACGTCTATCAAAGAACATTTTCTAAAGCAGCTGCATTTCGAACTCGTTAACCTGGTCCAAGCAACCAACTTTAGTCCCCAGTGAACGTACCACTGTTGACACCATGAAGCCCCAGCTGGTTGGGAAAGTGGCCTTCTTAATCACCCCTTCAGTTTGAGGGTGACCCATTTGAGGTAAAACTGATCTCGCCACTTGTCTAGTTACGGTGGGCTCGAACACATCTTGAACAAGGAGTTTAAGAACATCCCTTAGCCGTTGAACCATGAGGGCCACTGTTCGATTGACATTTAGAACAGTGCTTGTTATCTCTCTACTATTCTGGTTGAATGTGCATGTGTACCAGAACTCCAAAAGATGTTGCAGAGTGTTGGGATTTCAAGATCACGCAGCAGAAGCAAAAACAACAACAATCAAGCCTAAAAGAGTTCAAAACATGAAATCCCAATGGTGAATCAACTCTATGTAACAAAATAGCAACTAACAAGGAGTTTAGAGAGTTATACCAGCTCCTAAGCTCCAGAAAAAATTGTTGTAGTGACTGGATTCGGATTTGAAGCAAGACCTTCTTCTTCTTCTTCTTCTCTTTTCGAAACCACACCCCGGGAACAAGTCCAACAACTTGTGCTAGCAAGCTTGCACGAGAACTTCACTAGAAATCTCACACAAGGACAGCAAATGACCTCTGGAATCAGGCTCCTTTTATCATTAAATCACCAAATCTAGGTATTAAGTGAGAGTGAGAGGATATGGGTGCTTGAGAGAGAAATTGGCTAAGAGAGTTTTATGTCCACACTTAAGGCCTTTTTAAAGACCCCAAGAAGCCCCTGGAACTTCCTCTACCCGGCCAAGAAGGAACTAGAATCTCTCAACCATTGGCCACAAGTGGAGGTGATTTTGACACAAAGTCCATGCAGTAGTAGCGCCGCTAACCAAGAGTTAGCGGCGTTAAACCTTAACCCGTAGGGACGCTATCGCGGCCTGACTTCGATGTGACATAAAGCTCATGCCGCTGTAGAGGTGCTAACCTTTAACATTTAGCGGCGCTAACTCGTTAAGTTAGCGGCGCTATCGCGGCCTGCATTGCTAACTTCCACTTTTGCCATCTTTGGTCCCTCAACCTTATTTGCTGTCATGTTAGACCCCGGTGTGTGACCCATATAGGCCCATACATCATCGGCAGTGCTCTAAGGCGTACATATATTATTGGACAGATTCTAACAAACTCCCACTTGCACATAATATATTGTACCCTAGCAAGCACAGACAAAGAGCGGCCTCTAGCAAAACATCAATGCCCCCAAGTCTGTATAGGTTCTGATTACCTGCAGAAAACCATCATACTAAAAGTAGTGGTCCTAGATAAGTGATATTAGACATCCTTTTGGTCGCGATATCCTTGTGAACATGAGACAAGGATTAGAAAATGTCAATCTCCAGATCGTTCATGATTATGTTTCTCGATTTTGATTGGTGGTGACCAAAAGGTATGGACATATCTGATTCTCAATCAATATTCCTTGTGCATGGCCATGCAATATTTTGGTGTCAGCTCCCAATCATTGAGGGGCCCAGGGATATCTCTCATAATGGAGGAACAAATCCCTTTGACTGCATAACCCCTACCATACCTCTTGACTTACCTAGTCATTTCCTTTTTCGCAGCCAGTCACGAACTACTTTTGAAAATGGCTAAAGCAAGTAAGAATTTTGATATAGCAGTTCATACATCTCGGGTCTAAGGATGTAAGATTTTATCATCCCAAGTTACTCGTGACTATAATCCATGAAGTAACTTAGGTGTGGGTCTTCCAGTCACTTGAAACTCTTTTCAAGCACAGATAAGCGTTGCACCTTAATTCAACCATTTTGAATTCAAGATCAAATGCTTGTCTCAGTGTTGATTCAATCTTTCTTCCATAAGATTGACTGCTTGTGGAAAGTTTGAAATATAGAATAATATTTCTCGAAGTAGTTAAACATGCTAAGATGGAACACGGTAAAGTCTTATGAATGTAACCGTATCACACGCATATATAATCCCCATTATATATCGAAACAAGCATAAGTTACAATACTGTCTGTATTGTTCCTAAAAATAAAAAAATACATATCAAATAAACTAATATATATAACTCAAGCAAAATCGCTAGCAAATCTTACACCTATTCCTCTAGTGTGAGATTCATGAGCTGCTTGCGGTAATGGCTTAGTGAATGGATCTGCCAAGTTTCCATTTGATGCTACTCTGCTAATGATGACTTCACCACTTTCAATAACATCCCGTATAAAGTGGTATTTGCGCGAAATTTGTCTCGTCCTCTTGTGAGCTCTTGGTTCCTTTGCCAAAGCCACCGTACCCTCATTGTCACAAAATATCTAAATAGGGTCAGCGATGCTTGGAACCACTTGTAAATCTTGGATGAATTTCTTCATCCACACGGCCTCCTTTGCGGCTTCACTTGCCGCAATGTACTCGGATTCGGTAGTCGAATCAGCCACCGTGTCTTGCTTCGAGCTCCTCAAGCTGACAGCACCACCATTTAACAGGAACACAAACCCCGATTGTGATCGGCAGTCATCTTTGTTAGTTTGGAAGCTAGCATCTGAGCAACCCTTTACTCTGAGCTCTTCTTCCCAACCATATACTAAGAACATCTCTTTTGTACGTCTCAGATATTTGAGAATGTTCTTTACTGCCCTCCAATGAGGCTCTCCTGGGTTCGCCTTATATCTACTAGTCATGCTTAAAGCAAATGACACATCAGGACGAGTGCATAGCATGGCGTAGATGATCGAGTCCACAGCCGAAGCATATGGTACCCGCTTCATTACTTCTATCTCCTCCTTGGAGGTAGGACATTGAGTTTTACACAAAGTCAAACCATGCATCATAGGGAGGTTTCCTTTCTTGGATTCCTCCATCTTAAAGCGTCTCACAACCTTTTCTATGTATGCATTTTGAGAAAGCCCTAGCAGCCTTCTAGATCTATCTCTATAGATCTTTATTCCCAGAATACAGCTCGGATCACCTAGGTCCTTCATTGAAAAGCAATTCCCTAGCCAAGCTTTAACATTCTTTAGACTTGGGATATGATTTCCAATAAGTAGAATATCATCTACATATAGAACCAAGAAGACTATTGTGTTCCTACTAGCCCTGACATTTACCCAAGGTTCATCTTTACTCTTTGAAAATCCAAATTCTTTGATTTTCTCATCAAAGCAAAGATTTCAGCTTCGAGATGCTTGTTTAAGTCCATAAATGGACTTCATGAGTTTACTAACCTTGTTTGGATACTTTGGATGCTCAAAACCGTCAGGTTGTCTCATATACACATCTTCATTAAGCTTCCCTTTAAGGAAGGCGGTTTTTACATCCATTTGCCAAATTTCGTAATCATGAAATGCAGCTATAGCAAGTAGTATCCGGATTGACTTCCACATAGCCACTGGGGAGAAGGTTTCATCATAATCAATTCCTTGAGTCTGAGTGAAACCCTTTGCCACCAGTCGAACTTTGAAGATATCCAAGGTTTCATCTATGCTGGGTTTTTTCTTAAAAACCTATTTACAACCGACGGGTTTTATCTCTGGTGTAGGATCAACCAGTTCCCAAACCTGGTTATCCGACATAGAATGCATCTCGCTCTTCATCGCCTTCCTCCACTGAGCAGACTCAGGGCCTGCCATGGCTTCCTTGTAGTTGGTGGGTTCATCATAATCCGCCAATAACTCGTTGCCCACAGATATAAGAAACCCATATCTCTCTGGCTTAGAACGAGTTCTACTTGAACTCCTAGGAGTAGACGTCGTGAGAGTGTCAAGTACCGCAGCATTATCTTGCTCGGTGTTTTGGCTAGTTCTTCAAGATCAACTTCCTTACTGCCATGTTTGGAGAGCAACTCCCTTTCAAGGAAGAATTCCCTACGAGCAACAAATACCTTGTTCTTTAAATTTGTCTTCGGCCTCACGTCTCACGTAGGCTTGATAACCCCAAACTCGTAGATATGAAAGTGTCGGCTTCTTACCATGCCACATTTCATAAGGTGTTTTAGCAACTTTCTTGGTTGGTGCGAGGTTAAGGATTCTTACCGCTGTTTCTAAGGCATATCCCCAGAAACTAACAGGTACCTCCGTCCGAATCATCATAGACCTTACCATATTAAGCAATGTACGGTTCCTCCTCTCAGCGACCCCATTTAGTTGTGGAGTCCTTAGAGGTGTTAGTTGTGAAATGATTCCACAATTCTTAAGATGATCGGTGAATTCGGTACTTAGATACTCTCCACCTCTATCAGACGGAGTATCTTTATAGTTTTGCCCAGTTGATTCTGAACTTCGTTTTGGAATGTCTTGAAAACCTCAAAGGTTTTATGCTTTTGTTTAATAAGATAGACATATCCATACCTACTATAGTCATCTATAAAGGTTATGAAGTATCTTGAATTATTCCTTGTGACATGCTTGAAAGGCCCACATACATCCGTATGGATTATGTCTAATAGGTCCTTTCCCCTCTCACTTGATCCCGTGAAGTGTGCCTTTGTTACCCAATAAGCAACATTCGCATACTTCATTTGATCCTTGATCAAATGATTCCAAGATCCCATCCGCCTGGAGCTTGGTGATATGAGACTTGTTTATATGGCCAAGACGACTATGCCAAATGGAATATTTTTCCAAACCATTTTTGGAATCAGTATCAATATTCATGATAGATTTTCTCGATGCAATGTATGCACTAGCTTCATAAATGCCATGACATGGTTGAGCTTAAAAATAAACAATATCATTTTTGAAACAAACAATTTTACCATTCACAAAATTAAAATTGTAACCATCGTCATACATTCTATGAAAAGAAATAATGTTTCTTGCCACACAGGGCGAATAGCATACATCTTTTAATAAAATTGAAAAACCAGTCTTTAATGAAAGCTCTAAGTCTCCTTTAGCTTCCACTGGAACAACCTCCGAGTTTCCCATAACAAGATCCAGTTCTCCCCGCTCCAACCTCCTACTTGGCCTTAGCACCTGCACCATATTACATATGTAAGTGCTACAGCCAGTATCCAATACCCAACCTTTAGAAGTAGAAGTATGGTGGAGTTCTATCATGAACGTACCTGACGTGTCCGGACCCGAAATGCTCATTGCCTTGAGCTTGATGAGTACCTCCAGGTACTTCGGGCAGTTACGGCGGTAATGGCCCTTGCCCCCACATAAAAAGCACTCCGCATCCTCCAGAGTCTTGGTTTGGGGAAGTTTCCCCTTACCCTTACCCTCGGAGGCCGGGTTAGGCTTGGTCGCGCCAACCTTTCCTTTACCCTTCCTTTTATTGGAAGAGGCGGCATTCTTCTTTGTCATGCGGCCTTCCCGGATGGCTAGAACGTGGTTGGAGGAGGATGGCTTATACTTGGTCATGCTAGACTCAGCAGTCTTCAACATACCATGAAGTTCCATCAAGGTCTTATCCATGTTGTGCATATGATAACTCATAACAAATTGATCATATGCACCGTGCAGGGATTGGAGGATTAAATCAACCGCCATCTCCCTCCCTATGGTAAAACCCAACTTCTCCATGAGTTCGATGTTTGTTTTCATCCGCAACACATGCGCGCTCACGTTCCCTCCCTCTTGCATCTTGCAAGCAAGGGTCATTTTGAAGCACTCGTACCTTTCCTGCCTCGCCTGCTGTTGGAACATATCCTTCAGCTGCACGACCTAGTCGTAAGCACTCAGATGATCCATTTGCTTTTGCAAATCTTGGTTCATCGTGCTCAACATAAGGCACGTGACTTCCTCAGTATCCTTGAGGCGTTTTTCATACGCCTCACGGACGGCCCTTGTTGCACCAGCAGGAGGTGCCTCGAGGAGGGGTTCCTCTATAGTATGAAACTTCCCTTCATACCGCAAGACCAACCTCAATTGTCTATGTCAGTCCATGAAGTTGCTACCATCGAGTTTCTCCTTCTCAAGGAAAACCCGAAGAGAAACGTTGGTGGTGATGTTTGTTGCGCTTGTTGATGCCATCTAAAAATGTTGCAAAGTAGATATTAGTTAGTTTGATATTTTATCTTGTTAAATAATTTACCCATAAAGAATTATCTTAACAAGGCTAAGAACCGTATTTCATCCTACCATGTGACGGGGTTACCGCGGATCACATGATAAAACTATTTAGGTCAGCAACCAATTTTCCAATTGCAATCTCCATTGCAATCCTTAGCACATGCGGGATCCTACGACATCCAATGGTCATTTGGCATGTTTGATCCCTTCTTGCACCAATTTTAAGTCTTGAAATTTTGGTTAACTCGTGCTAAGCTCGACAATTAACCAAGATTTCAAACCTAAAATTGCAAATCGTCCGTCAAGACATACAGTAACAAATCCACCAAAGTTGGCTCGTGCTAAGCTCGACAACAAAAATTGTGAATTTGACACACTCACCTTCCACACAGTTTCATGAGAATTGGCTCGTGCTAAGCTCGACAACCAAATCCTATAAGACTAGATTCTGGTGGTATCGACTTACGGATGGTGCACTATTTACGTATTTGTGGAAAAACGGGCTTTTGTTTCCGGTTTGGTTTTAGATTAACTTGTTAGTGACAAATCCTATTTTCACTAGGTGGGTTAATCTTGGTATGTGTTTGCGCGCGGGAGTAAACCATTTTTACCAAAACTCTTGTGATTTTATTAATTTTGTGAAAAATTATCTATCATGCGAAACCTACATATCCATGCATAGAATAATAAAATTACATCACATGCAACAAACAAAATAGTTGGTAACCAATTTGCCAATAAACCTATGTGTTTTTCCCGTGAGCCAAAACGGGAAGAACTTGGTCAACTATGGGACAAAACAATCTTGATGCAAGCTCCCACTAGAACCACCATCTCCATTGGACTTCATTGGCTTCTAAGGGCATCAAAACTCCATCTTGTTTTGCCTCCTTCTTGTGTCTTCATCCCTCCATCATATAAATTACATACAATAGAAAATAAATGGCATACAAGCCACAAAATTTTCCTATTTATCTAATACTTGTACATGGATGAATGTGTTGGGAATTGGCTAAGGCATTGAAACTGTTGAAGATGCAAAGTTAAAACTGTTAATGGATTTCAGTTCAAAACTGTTAGAAGGATTCTGATAAAACAATCGAGGACTGTTAGGTATAATACAAAGACAGTTGTAACTAACAGTTGCTGTAAGCTTTACAACTGTTAGTCCAAGAGATCAGAACTGTTAGTACATAGTTTACAACTGTTAGAAGACCTTGAAGAGAAGACTGTTAGAAGAAGATCAGAACTGTTTCATTCAACAAACAGTTTCAGTTGAGCTATTTATGGAAAATGCTATCTTCTTGGATTTGAAGTATATCTTTAACAAAGTTCAAAGATTTTCAAGATTATCTCAGAAGATAGAAGATTACCTAACTGTCAACTTATCAAGGAGGATCAAGAGTCTATAAATACTCGATTAGAATATAGATCTCAAAATTAGTATTGTTTTTGCATTCGTACGTAATTGTTATTTGCTTTCAGAAAGTGTTTTAGCCTCTAAGTTTCTTTTGAAACCTAAGAATAGATTGTGTTCTTCGTCTAACATAAGAAGTTAGATTGGAGGTTTAGGTGAATATTGTAATCATCGATTGGTTATCAATAAACATCGTTTTGGCAGTATTACTTTGTGTTTATTAATTGAATTGCTCTTGTGTTCAAAACCTTCTTAATCAATTGAGTGTGCTTCCGCAACTTCTTAATTGATTGTGATCAAAACTATAGATTGTCTTTTTAACAATTCTGATTTTATTTCAAAAGATAATTCTTGTTATTTGATATTAAGTAATATCCGATCCTGACAAGTGGTATCAGAGCCTTATCATTAAGGTTCCATTGATCACCAGTTGAAGGTTTTGCACCAATCTGCTATGTTTCTTTATTTAGTGTTTTTTTTCTAAAGTTTAATTGTGTTTTTCAATCACCATACTGCAATGGAGTCCGGTGGATCTTCTGACAACACTGGATCTGGGTCAAACATTCGCGTTCCCATGCTAAAACCAACTGATTTTGAGATGTGGAAACTAAGAATCAAGCAGCATGTCCAATTAATGGACTATGCTATTTGGGAAATCATAGAAAAGGACCCCATTACTACTGTTGATTTAGATGAAACAGGAAAACCTAAGAAGAAACCACCACCAAAAACTGATGCTGAAAAGAAAGGATGATTGAGATGAAAGCACTCAGCATCCTTCAGATTGCTATCCCCAATGAGTATCAGCATCAATTCAAAAAGTTTGATGATGCTCATGAACTATGGAATGCATTAGAGAAGAGGTTTGCTGGGAATGCCAGTTCCAAAAGAAATCAAAGCGATCTACTGAAACAAGCTTATGAGAACTTTACTAGTGGAAAGAATGAGAGTATTACTCAAATATTTGATAGGTTCTATAAGCTGGTGAGTCAATTGGAGAGTGCTAAGGTTAGATTAGAACAAGATGAGATCAATAGAAAGTTTCTTAGGTCCTTAGGTGAAGAGTGGACAGTCTATGCTGCACAATGGAGAACCAAAGATTCTCTAGAGGATATAGAGTTAGATGATCTCTACAATAGTTTGATTGTGTTTGAAGGAGAGATAGAGGGAAAAAGAAAGTCTGTTACCCCTACCCACATTGCTGCTCTTCTTTCATCCACATGTATGGACTCAAACCATTCTTTAACTAACTCTGTTGACAGTTGTACAGGTACCAGTTCTGCTGTTGGACTAGATGTAAACACTCCTGATGCTATAATTGAAGCCTTTCTTGCTAGCCATGCCCATTCAACCCTCACGAATGAGGATCTTGAACAAGTGCATCCTGATGATCTTGAGGAGATGGATCTCAAATGGCAGATGGTCATGTTAACCGTCAGAGCCAAAAGGTTTATCAAAAGAACCGGAAGGCAGAACATGAACTTCAGAGCTGATGGCAAAGCTAGTTTTGACAAGTCAAAAGTTAGATGTTTTAAATGTCAACAGTATGGTCACTTTGCCAGAGAGTGCAGATCAGGTGGACAAGACCAGAATCAAGGACAACGGCCAACTCAAACCTCCTCAGCATTGGTATCACAAGAAGGACATGGTTTGATTGGAGTGATCAAGCAGAGGAAGCCACTAACAACAAGGCATTGATGGCATTAACTGATTCCTCCTTCAAACTGGATTCACCAGAATCAGAAGACATTCAGGTATCTTCTAAACTCTGTCCAGGTGAATGTAGAGCCATTGTTAAAAGGTTTAGAGAGCACAGCAAAAAGGTATGTGCAGCTCTAAGTAGAATGGAGGAGAGAAGGTATGAAACTAGTGCTGTTATTGAAAGCTTTGAAAAGAAAATCAAAGATTATCAAGCTAATGAACTGCAAATGGATTATGATAGAAAGTATCATAAGTGGGAGAAGGAGCAGCTTCAAGAAGAGATTGATAGTTTAAAGAAAAAGCTAAGTGAAAAGGAAAGTAAGGTTGATGAGTTAACCAAGAAGTTGGAGGGTGTTGATATTGATCTGAGCATGTTCAAGGTAACAAATTTTAAACTTGAAACCTTGTTACAATCACAAATCAGAGACAAGGTGAAAACTGGTTTAGGATATAAACAGACCCCACCTCCATACAATCACAACTACATAACTCTCATGTCTGATGTAGCTGATAGGTATGTTAATGAATCATTACCAGAGGAACTGAAGTCAGCTGATCCACAATTTGAAAGTGAAGAGGAAGGAGTTGTGTATGCGGTGAGTGATGATAAGAATGAAGGAGTTGTAAAGAAGGAAGAGGTCATTCCATTTGAAAATCACATCTGTTGTGAACCCATAGCCACAAAATCCTCTTTACAACCTGTGGTGTTTGTAAAAGCATCCACTGAACCCCTCACCAATGAGCCAAAACCGACCAAAGTTGTTCATTCTATAAGCAGTTCCACAACTGTTACAAACAGTCCCCACCTTTACACTAACAGTCCCAAAAGAAACCAAAACAGTTCTAACCCAAACAGCTCAACTGTTAGTGTTAAGTCAAAAGGAAAAGTGAAGGTTGATGAAGTTGTGATTACGAAGCCAAAGAAGGAAGATTCAAAAACAAAGTCTCAACCCAAATATGTGAAAAGGGATACTGAAGTGTCTATCTGCACATGCAAACAGCATGGTGTACAGAAATTTCCTCAGTCAGCACCAGTGAGAGGAAACCAACGAAATAGGAACCAGTTCTGGTCACAAAGAACTGGTTTGCCTATTGTCAAATCTAAAAAGTGCTATATATGTGGGAGAACTAATAACTTGGCTAAAGATTATTATTATAACCCACAAATCTATAACACTCAGAAACCAAGCTCCAGAAAACAGACTAACAGTTCTAAGACTGTTAAGCCAAAACAGGGTAACAGTTCTACAACTATTACATCCAAATCGGCTAACAGTTCTACATCTGTTAAGCCACAATCAAAAACTGTTGGTCTGGCCTCGGTGAAATTGCAAAAACAAACAGTTTCTGACGAGAGTAAAACTGTTAAACAATCTGAGTTAAAACATGCTTCAACTGTTTTACCAACTTCAAAAACTGGTTGTTCAAAAGACTCAACTGTTCATCATAACAGTTGGACACCACATGTTATCACAAAATACTTTTCACACAAAATAGAGAAGTCTAATTTGGATAACATCAAGAAAAGTCAATCTGTGTTTAAGTATTATGACTTGAATGGTGTACCCAAGACCTACATGGCCTGGGTACTTCCTGCTACTAACTGATTTTTATTTGTGCAGAGCATTCATAGAGCCGATCATGGATCAATTTGGCATGTGTATAGTGGATGCTCAAGGCACATGACTGGAAATCCACATTGTTTGAAGGATTTCAGAAGAATCAATAGAGGATATGTAGCATTTGGAGGAAATGCTAAGGGAGGAAGAATCACAGGTAAAGGAGCTGTGGAGGCAGGTATACTTACATTTAATGATGTTTTCTTTGTTGAACAACTTAAATACAACCTGCTAAGTGTATCTCAAATCTATGACAATGGAAACAAAGTCTTGTTTACAGACACTGAATGAATTATCCTATCAAACGATTTTAAATTGGATGAAAAAGATGTTCTTTTAAGAACACCTAGAAAAGATAATGTATACTGTCTGGATACACAAAAGATTGCTAAGCAGAATGTATTAAGTTGTCTACTCTCAAAGGCATCTCATGATGAGTCTGCCATTTGGCATAGAAGAATGTGTCACATGAACTTTAAAACCATGAATGTGTTAGTTAAAAACAATCTGGTAAGAGGTTTGCCACAAAAGGAATTCTCATGTGATGATCATTGTGTAGCCTGTCTCAAAGGCAAGCAACACAAAACTTATTATAAGGTCAAAGAAGTTTCTTCCATTACTGCACATTTACAACTTTTGCATATGGATCTTTTTGGTCCAACATCTGTGGTCAGCATAGGTAAGAAAGCCTACTGTTTAGTTGTAGTTGATGATTTCACCAGATTTACATGGGTTCAATTTCTTAGAACTAAAGATGAAACTGCTGAGTTAGTTAAGTCTCTTATTCTTAGGATTGAGAATCAATCTGATTTGAAGGTGAAAGTCATTAGATCTGATAATGGTTCTGAGTTTAAGAACTATGATTTAAACAGCTTTTGTGAGAAAAAAGGATTTTCAAGACAGTTTAGTGCTCCTAGGACTCCTCAACATAATAGAGTGGCTGAGAGAAGGAATAGGACTTTGATTGAGGCTGATAGATCCATGTTAGCTGATTCTAGGCTTCCAATGACATTCTGGGCAGAAGCAGTGAACACTGCCTCCTAAGTTCAAAATAGAGTACAAGTTGTCAAGTCCAAAGGGAAAACTCCTTATGAGTTGTTCCTTAAACAAAAACCTTTAATCAACTTCTTCAAACCATTTGGCTGTCCATGCACTATCCTGAATACCAAATCACAATTAGGTAAGTTTGATAGTAAAGCAGAAGAAGGATTCTTTGTAGGATATTCCACTCAGAGTAAAGCATACAAAGTCTTTAACAATGTCACTAGGATCATAGAAGAGAGTATGAATAACTCCTTCAATGAGAAGAGGATCAATATTGCAGGTAATGGTCCTGATTGGTTTTTTGATATTGATGCATTGTCTAAATCTCTTTCTTTTGAGTATTCTACAGAAACAGTTGCAGATTCACAAACTGTCTCAAACAGTTTTGAAACTGATAGCTCAATTGAAACAACTGTTGGTGGAAACAAAGTTACTGAAGACTTTGTAGTGATTCCTTTGTTACAACAGGACTCTTCCAATGCTATTTGTCCAATAAATGATGTTGAACTTTCAAAGGACATGGAATCTCATGATCCTCAACAAAACACTGCTTCTGAACATCAAGCAGTTGCAGATCAGGGATGCAACTCTTCTGGGAATGATAGTGAATCTGAGATTGATGTGTCAAATTTAGGGAATGTACTGACTGATGAAAACATCCCTACATCAAGAATTCACAAGAATCATCCAATAGAACAGATCATTGGTGATCCAACCACTCCTGCTAGAACAAGAGCTATGCTGCAGAATGAAAACAGTGTTGTGGATCTCGAACAATTTGATGTATATGTCTGCTTTCTATCTCAGATAGAACCAAAGAAAGCAGTAGAGGCATTAAAAGACCCTTCATGGGTGGAAGCAATGCAAGAAGAGCTCTTACAGTTTCAAATTCAGCAAGTTTGGAAGTTAGTTGAACTTCCAAGAGGCAAAAGAGCAATTGGCACCAAGTGGGTGTTCCGAAATAAGAAGGATGAGAGAGGGATTGTAATCAAGAACAAGGCTAGACTTGTTGCACAGGGTTATACACAAGAGGAAGCAATAGACTATGATGATGTCTTTGCACCTGTTGCAAGGATAGAAGCAATTAGACTGTTCCTTGCCTTTGCAAGCTATAAAGGATTTAAGGTGTATCAAATGGATGTCAAGTCGGCTTTTCTCTATGGAACTATTGATGAGGAGGTATATGTGTGTAAACCACCTGGTTTTGAAGACTCAAAGTACCCTGATAGGGTATATACGTTGGATAAAGCTTTGTATGGATTACATCAGGCTCCTAGAGCTTGGTATGAGACATTATCCTCATATCTCCTTGAGAATGGATTTAAGAGAGGCACTATTGATAAGACACTATTTACAAAGATTGTTAAAACAGAAATTTTGCTTGTTCAAATCTATGTTGATGATATAATCTTTGGATCTACTGATGACAGTATGTGCAAGGAGTTTGAAAGCATAATGAAAAGGAGATTTCAGATGAGTTCCATGGGAGAACTCACATTTTTTCTTGGGATTACAAGTGAAGCAGAAGCCAACTGGCATATTTCTCAGTCAATCAAAGTATGTCAAAGTCATTTTGGATAAGTTTGGCTATCAAGATGTGAAACTGGCAAGTACTCCAATGGAAACACACAAACAGTTGGGAGCAGATCCTGAGGGGGAGGAAGTAGACATACATTTGTATAGGTCTATGATAGGTTCTTTAATGTACTTAACTACTTCTAGACCTGATATAATGTTTGATGTGTGTGTTTGTGCCAGGTTTCAATGCTGTCCAAAGATGTCACACCTATTTGCTGTAAAGAGAATTTTTAGATATCTCAAAGGCCAACCAAAACTGGGTCTTTGGTATCCTAAGGATTCACCTTTTGATTTGGTGGCATACTCTGATAGTGACTATGGTGGAGCTAATGTGGACAGAAAATCAACCTCTGGAGGATGTCAATTCTTTGGCTCAAGATTAGTCTCATGGCAGTGCAAGAAACAAACAACAGTTTCAACTTCAACAGCTGAGGCTGAATACATTGCTGCATCAAGCTGCTGTTCACAAGTGTTGTGGATTCAGAATCAGCTTCTGGATTATGGTTTGTCTTTCTTGCATACACCAATTTATGTTGATAACACAAGTGCTAATAGCATTGTCAATAATCCAGTGAAACATTCTAAAACAAAACACATTGAAATCCGGTTTCACTTTATTAGAGATTGCAATGAGAAAAGGTTAATCAAAGTTATGAAAGTTCATACTGATGATCAGTTAGCTGATCTCAAACATTAGAATGATTAACCTGGATTAACAGTTGTTTGTCCCTCGATGTTTTCTCACTAACAGTTTGCAACTGTTAGTGTTGATATCTAACAACTGTTGGTTTAAGTGTTCACTGAAGAGAAGAACTGTGTGTCCCATCAATAGTTTTGGAAGTTTCTGGCTGCATGTCCCACAAACAGTGCGGTTAAGGTTTGTTACTTTATTAAGAACAATTTTCAACTGGTCAAGGTTTGTCACTTTACTGTGTCGTGTGTTGAATGGACATGACAGGTCACTGCATGCTTAATTATTGGCCATTTTTCAACCACAACTTTGTCTATAAATTAGCTTGCATTCACATTCCGAAGAGCATAATTTTGTCTACAAATGGCTACTCACCATTTCATCTTGACCTTCAAAAAGATCAATGCTAAGAAGAGTTATGTGACCATTCCAGCTTCCTTTGTTAGGATGCATGTGATTTGGAAGTACTCCTCATGTATTCTTGACATGAATGGAGTTTGTGATGGTTTCACTTTAACCCAGCATCCAGACCCACGTAGGCCATACAAAATGACTGATCATGTTCGAATAAGAGGTGAATTTGAACATTTTATTCAAAGCAACAATTTACCTACCCTCTGCTGCTTGTTGTTTGAATTGAATCTGGAAGTCACTGACGACTCGGTTGTGTGGTTCAATGTCAAAAGGAATGATGCTGATAATGAAGTCATTGTACTTGATAATGATGAAGTTATTGTAATTGATGACTAGTCATGGTCAAATGAATGTACTTTGTAGTTTCTCTGTGTTAAATATGAATATAATGCATAATTTAATGATGTTTTGTCAGCTAATGGTTTTATTAATGATGTTTCAGCTGTTGGTGTTAGCTGATATTCGCAAATGTTTGTTGTCCGCTGATGTTTGTTGACTGACAGTTGCACGTGTTCAACTAACTATTTTTCAAAACTACAACTAACAGTTTCCAACTGTTAGTGAATGGAGTGCACAACTGTTAGGCAACCTGCATGTTCTTCTAAGGGGGAGAAATTTTTTTTAGTAACAGTTGTATGTTCTTCTTATAACAGTTCTCAACTGTTCGTTCATTTTTATCCATCAACTGTTAGCTTACTTAAGGGTGTTTTAGTCTTTGCAGAAACTGAGGATGTTTGAATTGAATTTAATATTCGAAACATATATAAGGCATTCCCTCCTCACAAGTTTATTCACGCTTTCTGAAATTCGATTATACGTAAACCCTAGAATTTTGCTTTCGACTTGCAATGGCTCCCCTTCCCTTCGTGAAAGAACACTGTCAGGATCGGATATATATTATATCAAATAACAAGAACTAACTTTTAAATAATAAATCAGAGTAATATAAAAGTTAATCTTTAACTATGATCACAATCAACTAAGAAGTTGCGGAATCACACTTAATTGATTAAAGAAGGTTTTAAACAAAGATTAATTCAATCAAACAGTAGTTTTATTAACCAACCAGAATGATTACAAAAGCAAATTCACCCCCAATCTAACTTATTCTGTTAGACGAAGAACACAGATTGTTCTTAGGTTTCAACAAGAAACTTAGAGGCTAAAACACTTTCAGAAAAATAAATAACAATAAGAACAAATGCTTTGAATAATGAGATCAAGTCGTCGTCGTCCTTAATTGATCATCTAATGAAGTATATATAGACTCTTGATCCTCCTTGAATTGTTGACAGTTAGGTAATCTTCTATCTTCTGAGATAATCTTGTTAATCTTCAAAGTATTTCGAGATATCTTCTAAGATAGGATTTTCCAAATATAGCTCAACAGAAACTGTTTAATGAACACAACAGTTCTTTATCCTTCTAACAGTCTTCAGCTTCAAGGTCTTCTAACAGTTTTGACTTTGCCAACTAACAGTTCTGAACTTTTGAACTAACAGTTGTAAACCTTGCAGCAATTGTTAGTTACAACTGTTATCACCAAAACACTCTAACAGTTTTACCTTTGCATGTTCAACAGTTTCAATAACTTAGCGAATTTCCCAACAATCTCCCCCTAACTTAAAGTATTGAACAATACACTTAAGTTGTTTTATAGGGTTCAACCATAGAAACATTCACATAAGCAAAGAACACATTAACATTAATTTTGCAAAGTAAAATTGTTATAATCAAAATATGAAAGAAAAATTACATTTTCTCTTTCTCTATCAGCTCCATTCTTTCTTTCAGTCTTCTTCCCAGATCTTCCCTTAACCTTACAGAACCATAGAACCTTGCCTTTACCATGTACATCAGCTTGGTCCTACTGTGATCAACAAAATTAAGATCAAACCACTGGGTTTTAGCATTGTTTGTCACAAGACTATACACCCTTGATCTTTCAAAAACTTTCACAGTCGATATAGGAAATCTTTCATCACTTGTCAGTATTGACATTACTCTCTGTGGATTGCATATACTCGATAAATGTACCAAAAATACTTTTATCTCAATTTCAGCATCCTTTCCAAAATGACTTACCCCATATTCATACATTTCTTGTACATCTCTCCTGGTTACACTATCCATCATTGCAGAGAAACTGACATAGCTTTCAATTGGTTCCACCTCTCTAACAATGGTGACACCCTGCTTTCCAGTTTCCACTCTCAGCATTTCAAACCTCCATTCTTTGATATGAGACTTTTGAGCTTCAAATTTATCAATTCTTTCTTTTATCTCTTTTGAGAGTCTATCTTGCAAAATAGTTTTGACCAAGCCTGTTTTGACTTTTTCTTCAGACTGTTGGGGTTTTTGGACTGATTGGGGTTTCTTCTTTTCCACTACTGGCTTGGGAGGTGGAACTGTTTTCTTCTTTACAACTCTTTTTCTTTTTACTCCCTTACCAGCAGCTTCCTTTACTTTCTCTTCTTCATCAATCTGAGTAGTAATCTCATCAGCCAGCTTCTTTGCTATCTCAAAATCAGTCTGTTCTTGTTCTTTTAGCTCAGCTGCTAGCCTTAATGCAAATTCATGATCATGCTCTTCTTGTTGCTGTCTTGAAAGCTTGAGTTTAGGACAAACAACAACAATTTCTTTACCTTTGCCTGAAACAGGAGGCAACTCAGATTCTTTCTTTCCTTCCTGGATGACTATCCCTTTATATCCTTTCTTTGGTGATAAAGATTCTAACGTAGCAACCTTTCCATCAAGCCATCCATCATCAATTTTCTGTGCCATTCTAGAAGAACTTATTCCCAGATATTGAGCACTAATATCAACCAAATAGTTCTGCTTAACTGTTGACCACGATTTGAAAATCTCAGTGCTTGGAATATCTGCAGTTGATACCATCCTGTTGATTAGCATCCTATCAACACTTGAAAGCTGTTCTTCTTCTTCTTCATTAATCGCTTGGACACTTGCAACTGTTAGTTGATTTGAAGTTACAACTGTTGGTTGTGATGTTGCAACTGTTTGATCATTTGGAGCAACAACTGTTTGTTTATCCTGTGAAACTGTCTGCTTAACTTCTTCCTGCTTGGATTTTCTTCTTCCTTTAGCTTGAGCAGTTGAAGAGATTTTCACCAAGGATTTGGGTTTAAGCAACATCTCATGAGTATGAAGAACATTTGTTGCTTTCTTCAGATTCTCATCAAGAAAGTTCAGCTTCTTATCTTGCCTTATTAACACCTCATTGTGAACTGCTACCACCTTGAGTACTTCGGTTGCCTTCTCCAACTATTCAGTCAGTTCTTTTATCTTCTCATCTTGAGAAACTATCCTTTTGTTTTGAAGAGCAATCCTTTTCTTTAGGTGTAAATGAGCAGCAAGGTAAGGTGCAAAGTTAGGATCCGTCAATGCATGTTGTTTCAGTCTAGTCTCAATGTCAGTTAGTGTTTCCACTGTGACCATATCATCAACATTTTTCACTGGTGGCTTACTCCCCTGAGTATCACCATCAGTACCCCTCTTTTCTTGGTTCTGGGGATTACCAGAAACTGTTTTACTAGTCTCTGTTGCCATGGTTGAGGTCTTAGCTATGTTAACACTGTCCTTTTTATCCCTTGCGGATAAAACAGTAGTGTCAGCCTCAAAGACCATATGATCACCCTCTTGAGGAATGATCACCTCCTCATTGTGCTTGGGAGACAGCACCAAAGGTTCCCTTTCGATATTCTGCACAGGTAAATGCACCTGTGCAGGGCTAACAGTTTGGGGTTCTCTAACTGTGGTGGAAGGAGCACCAACAGTTTTCCTCTTCTTTCTAAATATTTTTAGTGCAGGGGCTTGTGTTGTAGCTCTTTCAAAAGAAGCAGGTTGGAAATTTTGAGTATCTTGGACTGTGGGTTCCAGAGTTGGTGGTGTAGCAATACGATGGGTTTCATGCTCAACACTGGCAGTCCTGTTTCTTGACAGAAACTCCACCATTTCAGAGAGTGGAGAAGTTATGGCACCAGAGAAACTCTTGCCATTAATCAACAGTTTGCTCAAAGTGGAAGCCACATGAGCAGAGGGAATAATGACCCTCTTGTGTGTTTTCAGATTTGGCAACAAAAAGTTTAACAATACTTGCACAAATCGAGGATACATCAAAAAGAGACCATACTTGGTCCCTAGATGTTTTACCATGCCATTGAAAATTAATTTTGAGAAATTGAAGCAACGATTGTTGGCCAAACAGATTAAGGCCAAAGCAATGTTGCTTCCAAACTCGTTCCATCCTGTTCTTTTAGGACTAATGCACTGCTGGAGAGTATGGATTAAATACTTCCAGTGAGCACAAAATTGTCCCTTATAGAATGTACCCTTCCCTGAAGGACCCTCATACCCAAGCTTAACAAGCTCGGCATGCAAAAAATCTAGTGAAACTGAATCAGAATACTCACCCTCACTATCATTGAGTTGTAGAATTTGGCGAATGGTGTCCTCAGAGATTGAGACGGTCAACTCATCAATGGTAGAATCAATCCATTGCACGTCATCAGTTGTTCGAAGTTGAGCATGTTTCCAAAACTGATCAATGTAAGAAGTGTATATGGTAGGATTGATGGTGAGTGCAGTGTTGAGATCGGACAATGAGAGATAATCAATCATATCGTGAAACATGTGAAGATCATCAGGTTTTGAAAGAAAAGCAAGCATGTTATGTTCCTTGACGAATGGAAGGGGAGCCATGGTGATTTGATAGCAGAATTCTAGGGTTTTAGCGTTCAAACGAAGTTCAGTATGCGTAAAGAAACCTCTGAGGAGGGAATGGTTTATATATGTTTCTATTGTTGAACGTAATCCAAAGGCTTTCAAAATCCTGCAAAGACCAAAGCACCCTTTAAAAGCTTAACAGTTGACGGACAAAAATGAACTAACAGTTGAGAAACTGTTTTTACTAGCTTAACAGTTGACGGACAAAAATGAACTAACAGTTGAGAAACTATTTTCATAAGATGTAACAACTGTTATTCAAAAGTTCACTCCCTTTTGTTTGATCATTTATATGAATTGACAGTTGTTTAGGATTTACAACTGTTCTTCATTTCTCGCCCTTAGTTGACAAATTTCTCCCCCTCAGTTGCACATGGACTTTGTCTAACAGTTGCCGAAGCCATATGCTAACAGTTGAAAAACTGTTAGTATTGATTGAAACAGAAATGTGCAACTGTCAAACAAACTTTCGGCTCACATATATCAAATGCTGAAGCAATAAAAATAAAACATTAGAGAACACAGTCATCAACATGAGATATATTTTATTCAAGATAATCACAATTAAGCTACAATAATTTGAAAAGAAAAACAAAACAAAAATGTCTTGTACTATAGATCTAAACACAGCTTATAAGAACTGTCTTAACTCCTAGATCTACATATGACAAATGATTGATAACAGTTTGTATCATCAAATCTGAACTTTAAGGGAAGACAATCATCATCACATTCACATTCTTGCTCAAGACTGTCTTCGTTATTTAAGAATCGAGTTCAGAATAGCCTCTACAGTGCCACCATCGTCTTACTGAGAAGCCTGTCTTTAAAGAATGGTCATGTAATACATGAGCCATTGTTGGTACTGCTTATCTAATTGTGCAAGGCCGTCTCGTAGGTGTGGGAGAACAATGATCTACACCGTAAGTGTAGACAACTTTCTCCGTCAACTGTTGATAAGCCTTAGACAATTGTCAAAACATACTACCTACCAATGGGTGTGCAGTAGACCTTCTCATCTTATGCATCACCAGAGACGATTGTCATAATTTGCCTCGTGGGTGTGCAGTGGAACTAGTCATCTAAGACAGTGACTTCCACTGCCTCATCATCTGAGGCCCTCTGGTGGTTACGAGTATTATATCTTCGAACATTGAACCACACTACGGAGTTTGTAGTGCCTGCTAGGTTCAAGACGAATCTTAGACAACATGGTGTAGGCAATTCATGAAAGAGAGTGAAATTTTCAAAATCACCTCTTATACGAATATGATCATTTTGTTTATTTGGCCTACGTGGATCTGGATGTTGTGCCAAGGGAAACCTATCCCGATCATCATGCATCCCAAGAAAACATGATGAGTGATGCCAAAGCTCATGCATTCTTACAAATGGGGCAGGGATGGTTACATAACTTTGTCTAACATTAATATCTTTGAGGGTTATTAGAAAAAGTTAGTATCCATTTGCAGAGAGAAGAGTGTGCAAATGTAGGTGTGATTTGTGAAGGATGGGTGCAAGACTATTTATAGAGAAACTAGGAGGCATTAATGTCCGTTAATAGCCATTAATGACCATTAATATCCAGTAATTTCCATTAATAGCATGCAGTGACTGGTCATATCAAATGCACTATAGAACAAGCAAAAGGACTCACCTTTATCAGTTTGGAACTGTTGATTCAAGAAAGTGAATTTACCTTTACCTCATAACAAGGACAGTCACGAGTGTGAAAAACTGTTTGTGAGACAGGTCAGCAGATATGTCCAAAACTGATGTGTGAAATTGCATTTCCCTCTCTGAATACTTAAAGGATAACAGTTGTTAGAAAACGTAACTAACAGTTGCAAACTGTTAGTGTGAAAAACATGGAATAATGAACAACTGTTAGTCCAAGTTAATCATTCCAATGTTGGAAATCAAAAAGTTGAATCTGCTCACATCAAAAGCTTTAGTGAACAAATCAGCTAATTGATCATCAGTATGAATTTTCATAACTTGGATTAATCTCTTTTCATTACAGTCTCTTATGAAGTGAAATCTGATTTCAATGTGCTTGGTTTTAGAATGCTTCACTGGATTATTAACTATGCTAATAGCACTGGTGTTATCAACATAAATAGGAGTATTTAAGAAAGACAAACCATAATCCAGAAGCTGATTTTGGATCCATAACACTTGTGAACAGCAGCTTGATGCAGCAATGTATTCAGCCTCAGCTGTTGAAGTTGAAACTGTTGTTTGTTTCTTGCATTGCCATGAGACCAGCCTTGATCCAAAGAATTGACATCCTCCAGAGGTTGATTTTCTGTCCACATTGGCTCCACCATAGTCACTATCAGAATATGCCACCAAATCAAAAGGTGAATCTTTAGGATACCAAAGTCCCAATTTTGGTTGGCCTTTGAGATATCTAAAGATTCTCTTTACAGCAAACAGGTGTGACATCTTCGGACTGCATTGGAACCTGACACAAACACAAACAGCAAACATTATATCAGGTCTAGAAGCAGTTAAGTACATTAATGAACCAATCATTGATCGATAGAGGTGTATATCAACATCCTCCCCCTCAGAATCTGTTCCCAACTGTTTGTGTGTTTCCATTGGAGTACTTGCCAGCTTCACATCTTGATAGCCAAACTTGTCCAATATGTCCTTGACATACTTAGATTCGCTTAGAAAAATACCAGTGGGCTTCTGTTTGACTTGTAATCCCAAGAAAAATGTGAGTTCACCCATTGAACTCATCTGAAATCTTTTGTGCATAATGACTTCAAATTCTTTGCACAAGCTGTCATTTGTGGATCCAAAGATTATATCATCAACATAGATTTGAACAAGCAAAATCTATGTTTTAACAATCTTTGTAAACAATGTTTTGTCAATTGTGCCTCTCTTAAAACCATTCTCAAGGAGATAGGATGACAATGTCTCATACCAAGCTCGAGGAGCTTGATGTAGACCATATAGGGCTTTATCTAACCTATATACCTTGTCAGGGTACTTTGAGTCTTCAAAGCCAGGGGGTTGACACACATATACCTCCTCATCAATAGTGCCATAGAGAAAAGCAGACTTGACATCCATTTGATACACCTTAAATCCTTTGAAGCTTGCAAAAGCAAGAAATATCCTAATGGCTTCAATCCTTGCAACAGGTGCAAAAACATCATCATAGTCTATTCCTTCCTCTTGTGTGTAGCCTTGTGCAACCAGTCTTGCTTTGTTCTTGATAACAATTCCTCTTTCATCTTTCTTGTTTCTGAACACCCACTTGGTGCCAATTACTCTTTTACCTCTTGGAAGCTCAACCAACTTCCAAACTTGCTGAATTTGAAATTGTAAGAGCTCCTCTTGCATTGCCTCTACCCATGAAGGATCTTTCAATGCCTCAATTGCTTTCTTTGGTTCTATTTGAGACAAAAAGCAAGCATTCACCTCAAATTGGGCAAGATCCACACCACTATTTTCATTTTGCAGCATATTCCTTGTTCGGATAGGAGTGGTTGGATTTCCAATTATTTGTGATATTGGATGAATCTTGTGAACTCTTGATGTAGGAATGTTTTCTTCAGTCAGTTCATCCCCTAGATTAGACAGATCAAACTCACATTCACTTGAATTTTCAGCGTTATCACACACTTGATCAGCAGAGTCAGTGTGATGTTGAGGATCATGGGATTCCATGTCCTTTAAAGATTCAGCATCCATCAATGGATCAACAGCGTTGGAGAACTCTTGTTGAAGCATAGGAATCACAACAAAGTCTTCAGTAACTTTGTTTGAACCAACAGTTGTTGGTTTTGAGCTAACAGTATCAAAACTGTTTGGGCTAGAGGAAGATGTTTGATGACTTTCACCAACAGTTGTTGGGGTACCTGTAGCTGTTTCAGTAGAATACTCAAAAGAAAGAGATTTAGACAATGCATCAATATCAAATAACCAATCAGGTCCATTACCTGCAATATTGATCCTATTTTCATTGAAAGAGATATTCATACTCTCTTCTATGATTCTAGTGACATTGTTAAAAACTCTATAAGCTTTACTTTGAGTGGAGTATCCTACAAAGAAACCTTCTTCAGCCTTACTCTCAAACTTGCCTAACTGTGACTTGGTATTAAGGATAGTGCACGGACAACCAAACGGTTTGAAGAAGTTGATTAAAGGTTTTCTCTTGAGAAACAACTCATAAGGAGTTTTCCCTTTGGACTTGACTACTTGTACTCTATTCTGAACATAGCAGGCAGTGTTCACTGCTTCTGCCCAGAATGTCATTGGAAGTCTAGAATCGGCTAACATTGACCTAGCAGCCTCTATCAAAGTCCTATTCCTTCTCTCAGCAACTCCATTCTGTTGGGGAGACCTAGGAGCACTAAACTGTCTTTCAATACCTTTACTTTCACAAAAACTGTTTAGCTCATAGTTCTTAAATTCAGAACCATTGTCAGATCTAATGACTTTCACCTTCAAATCAGATTGATTTTCAATTTTAAGAATAAGGGACTTAACTAACTCAGCTGTTTCATCCTTTGTTCTAAGAAATTGAACCCATGTGAACCTGATGAAGTCATCAAATATGACTAAACAATATGCTTTCTTCCCTATACTCATCACAGATGTACGACCAAAAAGGTCCATGTGTAACAATTGTAAAGGTGCAGTAATAGAAGAAACTTCTTTGGTCTTATAAGAAGTTTTGTGTTGCTTGCCTTTAAGACATGCCACACAATGATCATCACATGAGAACTCTTTTTGGGGCAAACCTCTTACCAAACTGTTTTTAGCTAACAAGTTCATGGTTTTAAAATTCATGTGACACATCCTTCTATGCCAAGTGGCAGACTCATCATGAGATGCTTTGGAGAGTAAACAGCTTAACACATTCTGTTTAGCAATCTTTTGTGGATCAAGACAATATACATTATCTTTTCTAGGTGTTCTTAAAAGAACATCCTTCTCATTTAATTTAAAATCTTTTGAAAGAATAATGCATTCTGAATCTGTAAACAAAACTTTGTTTCCATTGTCACAGATTTGAGATACACTTAACAGATTGTACTTAAGCTGTTCAACAAAGAAAACATCATTAAATGTAAGTGTACCTGCCTCAACAGCTCCTTTACCTGTGACTTTTCCTCCCTTTGGATTTCCTCCAAATGCTACAAATCCTCCATTGATTCTTTTGAAATCCTTCAAACATTGTGGATTTCCAGTCATCTGCCTTGAGCATCCACTATCCACATGCCAGATAGATCCATGATTGGCCCTATGAATGCTCTGCACAAATAAAATCAGTTAGTAGCAGGAAGTACCCAGGCCATGCAGGTCATGGGTACACCGTTCAAGTCATAATACTTAAACAGAGTTTTGTTCTTTTTGATTTCATCCAAATTAGATTTCTCTAACTTGTGTGAAGAATACTTTGTAAGAACATGTGGTTTCCAACTGTTGTGATTAACAGTGGATACCTTTGAACAAACAGCTGGTGGAGTTGGTAAAACAGTTGAATCAAATTGTGATTCCTTTTGAGTTTTAGTTTGAAAAACAGTTTTACCTTTTGCAGAATCAGTTTGTTTCTGAATTTTCATCCAAGCCAAACCAGCAGTTTTTGGTTTTGCTAAAACAGTTTTGGAACTGTTAGTTGGTTTGGATGTAACAGTTTTAGAACTGTTTGCCAGTTTTGGCTTAACAGTTTTAGAACTGTTGATCTGTAGTTGGGGACTTTTGTTTTGAGTGCCATTGGTATGTGGGTTATAGTAACAGTCTTGAACTAAATGATTAGATCTTCCACAAATGTAGCACTTTTTGGTTTTCACAATAGGTAAACCAGTTCTTTGTGACCAGAATTGGTTCCTATTTCTTTGATTTCCTCTAACAGCTGCAGATTGAGGAAACTTTTGGACACCATGTTTTTGACATGTGCATGTAGGCACTTCAGTATGCCTTTTCTTAGATTTGGGTTTAGCCTGAGGTTTTGCAGCTTCCTTCTTCTTCCTAGTATACACAACTTCACCAACTTTCTTCTTTCCTTTGGCTTTGGTACTAACAGTTGAGCTTTTTAGCTTAGAACTGTTTGGGTTCTTGTTGGAACTGTTAGTGTAAAGATGGGGACTATTTGTAACAGTTGTGGAACTACTAATAGAGTTAACAGTTTTTGAGGATTTTGGCTCATTGGTGAGGAGTTCAGTGGATGCTTTTACAAACACCACAGGTTGTAAAGATGATTTTGTGGGAATGGGCTCACACAGGATGTGATTTTCATATGGAATACCTTCATCCTTCTTCACAACTTCCTCATTATCTTCAACACTTACTACTGACACAACTTCATCTTCATAACTCTCAAACTTTGGATCAGCTGACTTAAGTTCATCTTCCAAAGGTTCATTAACATATCTGTCAGCTACCTCAGACATTGGAGTTATGTAGTTTTGGTTGTATGGAGGTGGGGTTTGTTTGTATCCTAGGCCAGTTTTCACCTTGTCTCTCACTTGAGATTGTAGCAGAGTCTCAAGCTTAAGGTTTGCAGCCTTGAACATTCCAAGATCAATGTCCACACCCTCCAATTTCTTTGTGAGTTCATCCACCTTGCTTTCTTTTTCAACTAACTTCTTTTTCAGACTATCAATCTCATCTTGAAACTGCTCTTTCTCCCACTTATGATATTTTCTATCATAGTCCATTTGCAGTTCATTAGCCTGATAGTCTTTAATTTTCTTTTCAAAATCTTCTATCACAGCAGTATACTCATACCTTCTCTCCTCCATTTTACTTAGAGCAGCACATACTTTCTTATTGTGCTCTCTAAATCTCTTAACAATAGCTCTACATTCACCAGGACATAGTTTAGAAGATACCTGTATGTCCTCAGATTCTGGAGAATCCATCTTGATGGAGGAGTCAGTCAATGCCATCAAAGCTTTGTTGCTGGTAGCCTCCTCTTCTTGATCACTCCAATCAAATCCATGGCCTTCTTGTGAGACCAATGCTGAGGAGGTATGGTTCTGAGTTTGCCTCTGACCTTGATTCTGAACTTGTCCACCAGATTTGCATTCTCTTGCAAAGTGGCCAAGTTGTTGACATTTGAAGCATCTAACCTTTGACTTGTCAAATCCAGCCTTGCCATCAGCTCTGAAATTCATGTTTTGCCTTCCAGTTCTTTTAATGAATCGCTTGGCTCTAACAGTAAGCATGGCCATCTGCCATTTGAGATCCATTTCCTCAAGATCATCAGGGTGCACTTGTTCAAGATCCTCATTGGTGAGGGTTGAATGAGCATGGCTGGCAAGAAAAGCTTCAAGAACTGCATCTGGAGTATTCATATCTAGTCCAACACCAGAACTAGTACCTGCACCACTATCAAGAGAGTTAGTTAATGAATGGTTTGATTCCATACCTGAGGAAGATAGGAGAGCAGCATTATGACTAGGGATAGCAGTTTTTCTTTTTCCCTCTATCTCTCCCTCAAACACTATCAAACTATTATAGAGGTCATCTAACTCTATGTCTTCAAGAGAATCCTTGGTTCTCCATTATGCAGCAAACACAGTCCATTCATCACCTAGAGACCTAAGAAATTTTCTATTTATCTCATCTTGATCAAGCCTAACCTTAGCACTCTCCAGTTGACTCACCAGTTTGTAAAACCTATCAAAGATTTGGGTGATACTCTCATTCTTCCCACTGGTGAAGTTCTCATAGGCTTGTTTAAGAAGATCTCTTTGGTTTCTCTTAGAACTAGCATTCCCAGCAAACCTCTTTTCCAGAGCATTCCAAAGTTCATGAGCATCATCAAATTTCTTGAATTGATGTTGATACTCATTGGGAATTGCAATCTGAAGGATGCTGAGGGCTTTCATCTCAATCATTCTACTTTTCTTTTCAGCATCTGTCTTTGGTGGTGGTTTCTTCTTTGGTTTTCCATTCTCATCCAGTTCAATGGTATTAGTAGGAACAGTTTCAATGATTTGCCAAACATCATAGTCCATTAGTTGGACATGCTGTTTAATTCTTAGTTTCCACATCTCAAAATCAGATGGTTTGAGCATGGGAACACGAATGTTGGACCCTGATCCACTGTTATCAGAAGAACCTCCCGAATCCATTGAAACAAATTGATTTAAAAAAAACAGTTTGAAAAATAAAGCAAGGTAAAGCAAAAACCTTCAACTGGTGATCAAAGGAACCTTAATGATAATGATCTGATACCACTTGTCAGGATCGGATATATATTATATCAAATAACAAGAACTAACTTTTAAATAATAAATCAGAGTAATATAAAAGTTAATCTTTAACTATGATCACAATCAACTAAGAAGTTGCGGAATCACACTTAATTGATTAAAGAAGGTTTTAAACAAAGATTAATTCAATCAAACAGTAGTTTTATTAACCAACCAGAATGATTACAAAAGCAAACTTCACCCCTAATCTAACTTATTCTGTTAGACGAAGAACACAGATTGTTCTTAGGTTTCAACAAGAAACTTAGAGGCTAAAACACTTTCAGAAAAATAAATAACAATAAGAACAAATGCTTTGAATAATGAGATCAAGTCGTCGTCGTCCTTAATTGATCATCTAATGAAGTATATATAGACTCTTGATCCTCCTTGAATTGTTGACAGTTAGGTAATCTTCTATCTTCTGAGATAATCTTGTTAATCTTCAAAGTATTTCGAGATATCTTCTAAGATAGGATTTTCCAAATATAGCTCAACAGAAACTGTTTAATGAACACAACAGTTCTTTATCCTTCTAATAGTCTTCAGCTTCAAGGTCTTCTAACAGTTTTGACTTTGCCAACTAACAGTTCTGAACTTTTGAACTAACAGTTGTAAACCTTGCAGCAATTGTTAGTTACAACTGTTATCACCAAAACACTCTAACAGTTTTACCTTTGCATGTTCAACAGTTTCAATAACTTAGCGAATTTCCCAACAAACACAACATGCTCGCATATCTTGCTAAACCTGATAACCTGACTGCTTTCCATGACATGATCGATTACCTTTAATGTCCAATCTCAACAATGCTCTCACCATAAATCGTACCATCTACACTTCTCATCTTGATCAATTCTGGAAAAATGCGACGGTCAGAGAGGAAGCTGGTGTGCAATGGATTGATTTCACTGTTGATGATATGAATGTGTCCGTCTCTGAGGATACCATCCGCCAACATCTACAACTGAATGATCGACATGGTGAGTATTCTGACTCTGTCTCTTTAGAATTTTTGCATGCCGAGTTAGTTAAACTTGGGTATGAGGGCCCTAGGGGAAAGGATACCTTCTGCAAAGGGCAATTCTGCTCACACTGGAAGTTCATGATCCATACTCTCCAGCAGTGCATTAGCCCTAAGAGAACAGGATGGAATGAGTTTGGGAGCAACATTGCTCTTGCACTCATCTGTCTAGCAAATAATAGATGCTTTAACTTTTCTAAACTGATATTTAATGGTATGGTAAAGCATCTTGGGACCAAATATGGTCTCTTTTTGATGTACCCCAGATTTGTGCAAGTTTTGCTAAACTTTTTGTTGCCAAATCTCCAAAAACACAAGAGGGTCATCATTCCCTCTTCTCATGTGGCCTCCACATTGAGCAAGTTGCTGATAAATGGCAAGAGCTTCTCTGGTGCCATAACTCCTCCACTCTCTGCAATGGTGGAGTTTCTTTCAAGAAACAGAGCTGCTAGAGATGAGCATGAAGCCCATAACATTGCTACACCACCAACTCTAGAACCCACAGCTCATGATACTCAAATAATCCATTCTGCTACCTTTGATAGAGCTACAACACAAGCCACTCCTCTGAAAACATTCCAAAAGCGAAAAAGAACTGTTAGCGCTCCTTCCACCACAGGTCTCGAATCCCAAACTGTTAGCCCTGCACAGGTGCATTCACCTGTGCAGAATATCGAAAGGGAACCATTCGTGCTGTCTCCCAGACACAATGAGGAGGTGATCACTCCATTAGAGGGTGATCATGTGGTTTTTGAGGCTGACACTACTGTTTCATCCGCAAGGGATGAACAGGATAGTTTTAACATCACTAAGACCTCAACCACGGCAACAAAGGCTGGTAAAACAGCTTCTGGAAATCCCCAGTACCAAGAACAAAGGGGTACTGGTGTGGAATCTCTTTTGAGTGAACCACCTGTTATATCGGTCAATGACATGTTAACAGTGGCAGCACTGTCTGACATTGAGGTTCGCATGAAACATAAAGCATTGACGGATCCAAATTTTGCACCATTCTTTGCGGCATATATTCAAATGAAGAAGAAAATTTCATTACAGAATAAAAGGATTCTTCAGCAGGATCATCAAATCCATGTTTTGACCAATAGTTTGAAGCACGCTAATAAGGTACTAAAGCTACATGATCAAGTAATACAACAGTTGACAGCTGCTGCAAGACCCACTTCAACTGTTCCAATCAAAAAGGGGGAGAGTTCATTACTAACAGTTGCTGAAGTGCCAGAACAAACAGTTGCAGAGGATGAATAAACAGTTGTAGCGGATGAACTAACAGTTGCACCTAGTGAATCAACAGTTGAGGAGAAACTATCAGTGGTGGACAGAGTGCTGATCAATACGATGATTTTGTCTGGTGATTACCCTTCAACAAAGGTTTATAGATCATGGCCAAAGGTTAAACAAGACTATCTGGTAAAAATGGGAAGTGAAATACTAATCTGCAGTGTCAATCAGATAAGACAGAAGATTGAGGATGGTTGGCTAGATGGAAAGTCTGCAAAGCTTAAGCCATTTAAGCCAAAGCCTGGATTCAAAGGGATTAGTATTTCTCAGAGGGCTGGTGAAAAGAAACTGCAAGTTGTACAAGGAAAAGGAAAGGAGATAGTTGTTGCACTACCAAAGCTCAAATTAACCAAAGAACAGCAAGAAGTAAGAGATTTTGAGGTAGCTCAGAGGTTGTCAGCTGAACTTCAAGAACAAGAACAGACAGATTTTGAGATAGCAAAGAAGCTGGCTGATGAGTTCACTAAACAGATAGATGAAGAGGAAAAAGATCAAAAAGGTGTAAAGAGGAAAAGGATTGTGAAAAGAAAAGCACCTCCACCTCCAAAGAAAACAGTTGAGAAAAAGAAAGCTGAGATGGTTCAACTGATAGTGCAAGATCGACTAAGAACAGAACTTCAGCAAGGAATTGCCAAATTGGAGAAAGAACAATTGGGTCAGAAGTATCACATAAAAGAATGGAGATTTGAAGTTTTAAGGTATGATACTGGTAAGCAAGGAGTCACAGTTGTGAGAGAAATCGAGCCAATAGAGAGTTATTTAAATTTCTTTCAACTGGTGAACAATTTGACTAGAAGAGATCTACAGGATATGTATGTTTATGGAATTAGTCATTATGCAGATGCTGTGGAGATTGAGATTAGAGTTTTGATGAGGCATCTTGCGAGTATATACAGTCCAAAAGAGATAATACCAGTTTTGATTACTGATGAGGCTTTTCCAATAATTTCAATAAAGGTGTATGCTAAAGCTAGAGTGTATCACATGGTTGTGGCAAATGCTCAGTCTCAATGGTTTGATTTAGAGTTTGTAGAGCACAGTAAAGTAAAGCTTCAATACATGTCAAAGGCTAAATTCTATGGATCTGATAGAATAAAGGATGATATGCTTAAGAGAATAAAAGAAAGACTGGAACTTTTCAAGTCTGTCTAATTCTCTTTCAATTTTGATTGAAACAGTTGACTTTGCTTAAATAATGGAAGTTATTCTTTGCATATGCTAAATTCATCTGAGGTTGAACCCTATGAATCGAAGAACTTAAAGGCATTGTTCAAATTCTTTATGTTAGGGGGAGATTTTTGGGAATTGGCTAAGGCATTGAAACTGTTGAAGATGCAAAGTTAAAACTGTTAATGGATTTTGTGAAAACAGTTCAAAACTGTTAGAAGGATTCTGATAAAACAGTCAAGGACTGTTAGCTGTAATACAAACACAGTTGTAACTAACAGTTGTTGTAAGCTTTACAACTGTTAGTCCAAGAGATCAGAACTGTTAGTACAAAGTTTACAACTGTTAGAAGACCTTGAAGAGAAGACTGTTAGAAGAAGATCAGAACTGTTTCATTCAACAAACAGTTTCAGTTGAGCTATTTATGGAAAATGCTATCTTCTTGGATTTGAAGTATATCTTTAACAAAGTTCGAAGATTTTCAAGATTATCTCAGAAGATAGAAGATTACCTAACTGCCAAATTTTCAAGGAGGATCAAGAGTCTATAAATACTCGATTAGAATATAGATCTCAAAATTAATATTGTACTTGCATTCGTACGTAATTTTTATTTGCTTTCAGAAAGTGTTTTAGCCTCTAAGTTTCTTTTGAAACCTAAGAACAGATTGTGTTCTTCGTCTAACATAAGAAGTTAGATTGGAGGTGTAGGTGAATATTGTAATCATCGATTGGTTATCAATAAACATCGTTTTGGCAGTATTACTTTGTGTTTATTAATTGAATTGCTCTTGTTTTCAAAACCTTCTTAATCAATTGAGTATGATTCCGTAACTTCTTAATTGATTGTGATCAAAACTATAGATTGTCTTTTTAACAATTCTGATTTTATTTCAAAAGATAATTCTTGTTATTTGATATTAAGTAATATCCTATCCTGACAGAATGAAATGACATGCAAGCCACAAATTATTACAATTATACTGAATTTAATAAATTTACAGCCATCAAATGTGGATAAAACCACCAAATGCATACCAAACAAAAATCAACTAAAAGGGTCATGGCAAGGTTACCAACTCATATTAACACATACAACCAAACATATCATGCCACTACTGCAAAAACATGAAAGGAACCTTTGGAACAAAATTCCAGAAGGTCTAAGTACCAAAAATCCCGAGACCAAAACTGTTTTATTCAAAATTTTCGAAAACAATTTTCCAGTAACGTTAGCGCCGCTAACGCTTAAGGCTTAGCGCCGCTAAACTCAGCATAGCGCCGCTAACCCTAACGGCAGAATACAAACATTTTGATTTCGGGTTTTTCAAGCCACCAAGTGCTATTCTTACATAGAGGTGGCTCTGATACCACTGTTCGGATTTCAAGATCACGCAGCAGAAGCAAAAAACAACAACAATCAAGCCTAAAAGAGTTCAAAACATGAAATCCCAATGGTGAATCAACTCTATGTAACAAAATAGCAACTAACAAGGAGTTTAGAGAGTTATACCAGCTCCTAAGCTCCAGAAAAAATTGTTGTAGTGGCTGGATTCGGATTTGAAGCAAGACCTTCTTCTTCTTCTTCTCTTTTCGAAACCACACCCCGGGAACAGGTCCAACAACTTGTGCTAGCAAGCTTGCACGAGAACTTCACTGGAAATTTCACACAAGGACAGCAAATGACCTCTGGAACCAGGCTCCTTTTATTATTAAATCAACAAATCTAGGTATTAAGTGAGAGTGAGAGGATATGGGTGCTTGAGAGAGAAATTGGCTAAGAGAGTTTTATGTCCAGGCTTAAGGCCTTTTTAAAGACCCCAAGAAGCCCGTGGAACTTCTTCTACCCGGCTAGGAAGGAACTAGAATCTCTCAACCATTGGCCACAAGTGGAGGTGATTTTGACACAAAATCAATGCAGTGGTAATGCCGCTAACCAAGAGTTAGCGGTGCTAAACCTTAACCCGTAGTGGCGCTATCGCGGCCTGACTTCGATGTGACATAAAGCTCATGCAGCCGTAGCGGCGCTAACCTTTAACATTTAGCGGCGCTATCGCGGCCTGCATTGCTAACTTCAAGTTATGCCATCTTTGGTCCCTCAACCTTCTTTATTGTCATGTTAGACCCCGGTGTGTGACCCATATAGGCCCATACAACATCGGCAGTGCTCTAAGGCGTACATATATTATTGGGCAGATTCTAACACGGAGCAATATGAGCAGGTGCTCCAATGAAGGCAAATGCCAAAGGGCATTTCCGGATGTAGGCTATCCAGATTTCATAACCTCTCCCCTGTTTCCTTGGAGGAATATCAAGGCAGGCACGCTGATTATTAATTTTGATCAGCGGCAATCCGTTGTTTTTAAATGCAGCACCCCATACCATTCAATCACCTACAACGAGAATGGTTCCTTCCATCGTTGAATATGTTGGTTACACTGAGTAATAAATTAGGAATTCGCACTGAGCGATTGTCGATTGCGCACTGAGCGACTTAGGTTTTTGAAATCGATGGAACAGAGATTTGTACTTAGCAAAGAAGGTGAAAGGTATTTGAGAAGTTAAGAAGTCTGGATTGTAAGCGTAAAATCCTCTAATCCGAATGTGATCAGTATATATACCTTTCCGAGGAAAAAGAGAAGTTACCGTTAGAAATCCCCCATTTTATTTTTTAACCGTTAAGCTGTAAAATTTTGATGTAACAGTAAACGGGTAGAACTTATCATCTTCCAACGGATACTAATGTAATATAATAATATTGATTTACAATAAGATTATATACACTGAGGTATTATACTTATACACAAGTTAGTATAATACGCGATTTGAGACGAACTCAAATACGCAGTAATCATGAAATAATAACACTGAGTAATTAAACATGATGTTGGATACACCAAGCTGAGTAAACTTATTACTCAGTTTAACTCAAGCACTCAACTTGATTCAAGCACTCAGCTTGAGATGTGCACTCAGCTTAAGTTTGAAACTCAGTTTGAGTAAAGCACACAGCGCATGGACAATGACACTAAGTCAGTTTCGTCTGAGACTTACTCAAACCAACCTTTTAACCACACTGAGTAGTTAAAGAATGTTTGGAACCTACCAAACATGTGAACCAATCACACAACCTGAGTTAAGCACATAGCTCAGACTCAGTGACACTTAATCATTTTGTTTGAGACTAACTCAAGCTATATATTTTAAACTACACTTAGTAGACAAAATACGTTTGGAACTCACCAAACAAAAGAACTCATTGTTCAGCTTGATAAGATTCAGTTTATGAAAACTTATTCATAAATTGTGCACTCAGCTTAAGACACTTAGACTTTGTCAAATCGAAAACTCAGATTCTAGGCACTTATCAAGGGGTTAAGCATACCCAATTCACTTAGCAGATACATAAACCTCTTTTTATCAAGGGGTTTAGTAAAGATATCTACTAGTTGGTCATTAGTGGAAATAAATTTAATGTCAACTTTACCTTTTTCCACGATGTCCCTGATGAAGTGATGTCGAATTTCAATGTGCTTGGTTCTTGAATGGAATACTGGATTGTAAGTGATGGCTATTACACTTTGGTTATCACATAAGATAGGAGTGTTCTTGAAACTCATACCAAAGTCCTGAAGCTGATGTTGCATCCACAAGATTTGAGCACAACAGCTCCCTGCTGCAACATACTCAGCTTCAGCAGTTGAAATAGCCACTGAGTTCTGTTTCTTACTAGTCCAGCTTACTAGTTTACCTCCAAGCAATTGACATCCTCTGGTTATTGATTTTCTATCTAACTTGCACCCAGCATAGTCAGTATCAAAAAAACCAACTAATTCAAATCCATAGCCTTTTGGATACCAAAGACCTAGATTTGGTGTACCTTTAAGGTACCTAAAGATCCTTTTCACAGCTTGAAGATGTGATTCTTTAGGATCTGCCTGATATCTTGCACAAACACATGTAGCTAACACGATACCAGGTCTTCTAGCTGTCAAATAGAGTAATGAACCTATCATTTCTCTATAGGTAGACTGACACACAGATTTACCATCTGAGTCTTACTCAGCTTGACAGCTGGTGACATGGGTGTTTTCATGGTTGAACTAGAATAAAACCATATTTCTTTACCAAATAAAGAACATACTTGCTTTGATTGATGAATATTCCATCAGGCTTTTGATGAATTTGTTGGCCTAGGAAATAAGTCATCTCACCCATCATACTCATCTTGTACTTTTGTGACATTATCTTGCAGAACCACTCACACAGAGATTCATTGGTAGAACAAAAAATAATATCATCCACATAGATTTGTACAAGAATTATCTGTCCTTTACTCTTTTTAATAAAGAGTGTCTTATCTATACTACCTCTGGTGAAGTCCATTGATAGTAGATAAGTGGACAGAGTATCGTACCAAGCACTTGGAGCTTGTTTAAGACCATACAAAGCCTTGTCCAACTTATAGACATAATGTGGAAACTTTGAACTTACAAAGCCAGGAGGTTGTTTCACATAGACTTCCTCCTGAAGTTTTCCATTAAGAAAAGCACTTTTCACATCCATTTGATAGACTTTGAAGTCTTTATAGGCTGCATAAGCCAGGAACAGCCTTATGGCTTCAATTCTAGCAACAGGGGCAAATGTCTCATCATAATCGATTCCTTCCTCTTACTTATACCCTTGTGCTACCAGCCTGGATTTGTTCCTAACTATCACTCCATCCTTGTCCATTTTATTTCTATAGACCCACTTAGTGCCTATAATTGAATGATCGTTGGGGGAAGGGACAAGGTTCCAGACCTTATTTCTCTCAAACTCATTTAATTCCTCTTACATAGCTTCAATCCAATCCTCATCCTCTACGGCTTCTTCAGTCTTCTTTGGTTCTATTTGAGATAGGAAACCAAAGTGAGCAGCATAGTTAGCTGTAGCCTTGGATCTGGTCATGACCTTTTCTTGGACATTTCCAATGATCTGGTCTTGAGGATGATCTTTGAGGAATTTGAATGTTGTAGTTGGAGATTCTGGTTCAGAATCTGAGTGATGTTGAGACTCCTGAGGTAAACTTATCTCCTCAGTCTCAACAGCATTGTCAACAAACTGTCGATCACCAAGATCTTCAGCTTGAGTGACTTCAGCTCCAAAGGGGTTGATAAACTCATCATCTTTCTCAGCTTGAGAATCCTTTGGAATTTGTGATGATTTCTTTGATGAACACACATCATCATCACTATCATCTCCTATGACATACATAGGATTTGATAAATTGGTTTTCTTAGGCCTTTCAAGCTCACTCAGACTAACCAAGTCAGCTTGACACTTATCAGCTTGATCAAAACAGTCTTCATCAAAAGAGACATGAATTGATTCTTCTATGGCCTTTCTCCTTGTATTATATATTCTATAAGACTTGGAGATTGAGGAATAACCAACGAATATTCCAAGACCAGCTTTAGGTTCCAACTTATGGAGCTGATCTCTTTGATTCAGCACATAGCATTTTGAACCAAAGATATGGAAATAACCTATATTGGGCTTTCTAGATTTGTACATCTCATATGATGTATTTCCATGTATTTTGTCAATGATAGACCTATTCTGAGTATAACAGGCTGTACTAACAGCTTCATCCCAGAAATAGAGTTTCAATCCTGTCTCACGCAACATTGTTCTAGCAGCCTCAATTAAGGTTCTATTTCTTCTTTCAGCAACTCCATTTTGTTGTGGAGTTCTAACAGATGAGAAAATTTGTAATATTCCTTTATGTTCACAGAAGCTTTCAAGAGTTGAGTTTCTGAACTCAGTTCCATGATCACTTCTGTTGGATAATGTGCAAACATAATTAACAAACATATTGTATCCAATATTATAAGAGACTAAAGGGTCACACTGCTACACACCCAATTCAGAACAGTTGGATTTCACTATTATTCTGTGTGGAAATAATTAATCAGTTAGATTAATTATTAAAGAGAAAGAATAAATATTTAATCAGTTAGATTAATTATTAAAGAGACAAACAAATAATTAATCAGTAGTATTAATTATTGAGAGATATAAATAATTATCCAGTCTGGATTAATTATTAGAAATGAAATAAATAATAAATAGTTATTTATTATTTAAAGAGAATTATATATTAAGTTTTAATATTTAACGGACTAAGTTAATTAATAGTTAATTAATTAACTAGTAAAGTCCAGGGGGTCAAAGTGAAGAGATTGAAAGTTTAATTAAAACCAGTGGGCTTTTAATTAAACGGGCTTAGGTCCAAGTTAATCCTTATAAATATATCCTTAAAGGCTTAAGGATTAAAATGTGAGACACAAGGGATTAACCCTAGCCGCCACTCTCCTTCTCTCTCTCGATCTCGCCGTCCCTCACGGTCGATCTCTCCTTCGACCGTAGCTTTCTCTCTCTCACTCGGCTCTCTCTCTTCGACGATCAAGAAGAAACACCAAGGGTGTTTCTCGGTTTTGGTGATCGACGCAAAGGACACACAGACACATTCTCGGTTTCGAGTTTTTGAAGCCTTGGTGATCCAGGAGCGGTCTAGCAGCCAGTTCAATCGGAGGTGCAGGAGCGGTTTAGCAATCCTAAGGTTTTGTTCAGGTATAATCTTGTAAACCTTTTATGTGGATTGTTTTTGCAAGAAACTATGTTTGATCATTAGTTAAAAAGATCCTAACCCTTTTGGGGTTTAGAGGGTTGTGTTCAATCCAGTTCCGCTTTTAGGATTGAACCAGTGGAATCAAATCCAGGATTGACCAGTTTGTGTCAAAGTGGTTTGGTCAGGTTCAAAATCCTTCAGTGGTATCAGAGCCTCGGCTCTATGATCCATAGTTTCTAGTTTTATCTGTTATAGGTTTAAGGTTTGTTCTTGATCTTCTACTTGTTCTTGGTAATTTTCGAAAATCAAGTAGGTAACAAAACAGTTTGTTTTTGTTACCAGGTTAAATTCTATTAATCAGAATGTTCAAACAGTTAGTTTGAATGGTTAAAAGGTTTATGATTTTTTATAAGGATAGTTTTGATCAAATGTATTAAACCTAGATAATCTAGTTGGTTTGTTTGATAGATGTATGATCTACTTCATCTTGTTTCTTTCTCCACAAGTTTTCGAAAACCATAAGGATAAAAACAAGTTTTTTTTATCCAGTTGATAAAAGGTTTGATTTTAACCAGTTAGGTTTAAACCAGGTTTGTGTTTAAACGGTTAAAAAGGATAAAACCTTTTATCTAAAACTTTATCTTAACCAGTATTTTTTGAACTTTTGTTTAAAAAGGTTGAAATCAAGTTTTAGGATAATTGATTATTAATAAAACAAGTTTTGTTGAAATTAATAATTGATCGTTTTTGGTTTTTGAATTAAATCCAGTTTTTTAATCAGTATATTAAAACAGTTAGTTTTAATAGGTTAAAAGGATTTAAAAATGTATTAATCGGAAAACGGGGACCGAGAACATCACCGTGTCGGGGGTGCCAGTTAGCGGCGCTAAGGACCAAAGTGGGTTTTGGCCCAAGTATCTTTCGATCCAGGACGACACGGGCTCAAAGGGTTTTCGGCCTACGGTGGTTCTCGGCCCAATGGGACTTTCGACCCAAGATGGTCCTCGGCCTAAGGGGTCCTCGGCCCAAGGGGTTCTCGGCCCAAAGGGGTTCTCGGCCCAAAAGGGTTTTCGGCCCAATGGGACTTTCAAGCCAAGATGGTCCTCGGCCCAAGGGGTCCTCGGCCCAAGGGGTTCTCGGCCCAAAGGGGTTCTCGGCCCAAAGGGGTTCTCGGCTCAAGGGCTACTCGGCCCAGAAGAAGTTGGCCCAAGATAGTTTTTCCGGAATAACACAAAAGGATTATTAATTTTAAGTTATAAAATTAATAAGATAATATATAAGCTAGTGTTATATATTTTAATTTGTTTAAGTTAAAATATATATTTAGTTTTTATTTATTATGACTAGCTTAGTCGTTTTAAATAAATTCTAAAATGAGATAAATTTTATATAATGGAGAAACAAATAAGATAGTATTATTTTGACCAAAGTTGTCGGTTTTAAGTTTTTTTTGGAAAAACTGGTAAAAGAACTCGACGTATAAGCTTTCATTCAAGTTTTGAATAAAGCCAAGTTTTTCAAATGTTTATTGAAAAATTATATTGGTCAAATAAATTAGACGATCATAACTCTTTTTTTTTTGGTTAATAGGTATTAATCAAAAGTATAAATGAGATAGTTTTAGACAAATCAGGTTGTGTGCTTAACAGCACAATTTATTGTTTACTTTTATTATAACTGTGTGGTTGACTTTTATATATATAGTTCTTATATATAATTGCGTGGTTGTGATAGCTATACTTTTGCCGACTTAGGAATCATTTTTTGTTATTCTTCTTTTATTTTGGTTATTGGGAAGGCCTGCGTGCCAATTACAATCCCTTTCTTATTTGTAATATTGTACTGGTTCGGGGAGGCCTGCGTGCCACTTACAACCCCATTCAATATTGTATTTGTAATAGACTAGTGTTAGTTTAATCCCTCAAACAAGATGGACTCGAAGAAGATGACGACGTAAATGGTGTTCTACACGTGAAGCACAGACACTTCGGGGAGGTGCCAAGGCTAGTGGGAGCAGCATGTCACGAAAGGTGAATGCAAGTCACTTTGTCCTTAGGCAAAACTATAGGGTTTTATATGCTTACTCTTATATCTGCGTGGTTGTGTTTCTTTTATTTACTGTTTATCATGTATTCTTGCGACACTTATATGATGCTAAATAAAAAGGGATTTAATAACAGGCTGTTATTAAACAGTGAACAACCACACGCTTTATGACAAACTAGAATACGACTACAGGCTGTTAGTCGTGTTAATTAAATTTTTTAAATTTAAAGGTTTGTCAAGGTTATAAGTTTGGAACTTATAAAGGCCGTTCTGTGCACCTAGTTTAGGTACACATATAAATCGTATTTATAAAACAGTCAGTTTAAAAATGGTTTTTCAAACACTGGAAAATTAAGTTTTAACTTAATTATAAAACCCAAGAAAAGTCTTAGATCAGTGTGCTACCCACCTAATGGTACACCCTAACTGTTAAACGGTACTCGGGTGTCGGAAGTGCCCAAACCTTGGGTATCCGGGTTCAAACCATTGCGGGAAGGGGCATGAAAGATTCTGCGATAATCGGGAGTCCCGGCCAGAATTCATGCTGTCTTAGGTGGTGCGATCTATTTTGGTGATAATCGGGAGTCCCGGCCCAAAAAGCACTAGAGTAAAGTTAAACATACTAGACTGGGTCTAAGTTCTCTACGAGGTTCTAGGAGTCGTATCAGTTAGGTATGATTGGTACAGGGTATTACCTACCAGAAATAGCTTGACTTGGCGGGAAGTGCCCAAACCTTGCGTCAAGGATGTGAAATATGGGTCATAGGTCTAATATATATTATTTGTGGGTTTGATGATATATGATTAAAAAGTTTATTTGCAATTACTAAGTAAACCGGGTTTTAATTTGTAGATGGCAACCAACGTTACCAATACTAATAACCTCTCTCTCCGCTCTATCCTTGAGAAGGATAAGCTCACCGGGTCCAACTTTCTCACTTGGGAGAGAAATCTCCGGATCGTGCTGAGGCACGAGAGAAAGTGGTATGTCCTAGAACAACCCCTAGGAAATAACCCTGCCAGCAATGCCAGGGCAGAGGTCAGGGAGGCTTTTCAGAAGCGCTCCAATGACGCCCTAGATGTTAGCTGCCTCATGCTCGCAACTATGAGTCCAGAGTTGCAGTCGAGCATGATGGAGACTCCTGCCTATGACATGATCCGCCAGCTGAGGGACATGTTCCAGGAGCAAGCACAGAGCGTTATGACGCCACTAGGGCATTTAACTCATGCAAGATGGCTAAGGGGACCTCGGTCAGTGACCATGTCATGAAAATGAAAGGTTACATGGACCACCTAGAGAGACTTGGGCACCCAGTACCGTTGCAGCTAGCAACGGATACGATACTCAACTCGTTGTCAGATGACTATAAGCCTTTTATAGTCAACTATAACATGAACAACATGGAGAAATCCGTGGCTGAGTTGCACTCAATGCTCAAGACTGCTGAGCAGAGTATCGGGACCAAGTCTAAGGACATTCTTATGGTGGGACATGGTGGACGTAAGAAGAGGAAGGGGCGCAACGGAAAGGGAAAGGGCAAGGTCCATCCTAGCCAGAATGCACCCAGAGCTAGTAACGACAACAAGGGCAAGAAGCCAAAGCCAAACAAGGCAAGGACCGAGAATCGGTGCTTCAGGTGCGGCGAGGCCGGACATTGGAAACGAGATTGTCCGAAAGGTCACGAGGCAGGAGGCAAGTTTGGCTCCTCAGGTATTGCGTGATCAGCTTCTTTGTCACTTTCCTACTTGTAAAGTTTTACGAGTATTCTGACATCTTGCAATCTTTTATTGCAGGAGGGGATGGAAAGTGATACGGCCCAACGTGAGGAGATCACACATGCAGCATGCGGATATTATTAATATTTACATTTCCTAGTTTATTAAACTATTAAAGTTTATTTGAACAATTTTTTGTTGGAGAATGCCCACTGACACAAGTACATTGGTGTTACTACTGATGAAGTGCAAGCCTATTAGGTCACACAACAAGGATTGATCCCGACAGCTTACTGATAAAGAGAGAAGGTCCAAAAATCAAATCGTTTGATTTTGGGGCTTCACGGCCGTGAGGGATGCTCCACGGGTCGTGAAGCCCACTGCCCTCACGAATGGCTCAATGACCTTTACACGGCTCGTGGAGTATTCACGGGTCGTGAATAGGTCGTGAGGGGTCGTGGAGGAGATGCCCTCACGAGTCACTCGAACGCGGCACGGGCCGTGAAGGACTATGGCCGGTCGTGGCGCATTTAGTCTTCACGGGCCGCGAGAGGCCGTGAAGGTCTATCTGCATGAAATCGTTAATTCTGATTGGGCCATCTTGTGGTCCAATAGGATACCACTTCTTATTCCAACCAAGAGGAGTTCTTTTGGGGCTAGATCAGTTGAGGCATGCAAGAAAAAAAAACTTCATTCCATTAATCTCTCTTTTCTCTCTTTGGTACCTACATGCATTACACACATATACACTAAGGTTTGGAGTTCTTGAGTTTTGTGTGGCTGTTTTGGTGCAAGAGGAGAAACAAGTAGGCTGTTCCAAACGAGAAGAATCACGTGGATGTCTTCTTGAAGGATTGCAAGCACTTTGGGATCGTGGATACTTGGTGTGGATCAACGATAGAGGAGGATTCTCTTGAGTTCTCGTGCATCCCGATTTGTCACTAGCTTCAGCCGATTTAATACATGGTTACGAGGTACTTTCTTCCTTCCTTGTTCCTTTAAGTTGCAATTTGGTTTTTGTAGAATACTATCACTTTGGAACACGATACGGTCCCGTTTTTGTACGTTTTTGAAACCCTTGTTTTTGCTTCCGCTGTGTTTTGCTCCATACCGTGTTCCAACAGTGGTATCAGAGCCAAATCTACAAACAAATTGCACTTTCTTGGCTTGAAAACCGAAAATGGACATTCTGTCCAGAATGTCTTCACGGGTCGTGAAGGATTATTCTTCATGGTCGTGAAGTCTCACGACCAGTATCGTGAAGGTTTTTACTTCACGGTCATGATGGCTTACGACCTGTCTCGCGAAGATTTTTCTTCACGGTCGTGAAGGCTCACGACCAGTTACATGGGGTGTTGGTCGTGAGGGTTTTTCACTGTGTCAGAGTCATGGAGTTCAAGGGCTTCACGGGCCTGAAAGGCCGTGAAGGCTCCTGGGCCGTGAAGGACGTTGTGAACAGTTTTTTTATCCTTTTGGTAAAAGAAAAATATTTTCGGTTTTAGCTCCTTTCGATTCTGTTTTTCCAGAATCTGTCCAAAGTGTTTGGATGTTGAAAAAGCCCCATATGTGTCTTGATTCGTACATTTATATGTATTGGGTGGTTTTTGGCATAAAATGCACACATGCATATACTTGTATAGTGTATATATGATTATGTATGCTCAAAGTGTTTGGGGTACTAATGCATATGTACAAGGATTGTTCACTTTGTGTCTTGAGTGTTTAGCTAGGTTTGAACAATCTTAATCAAGATACATTTCACACGGTTTTGTTGTGGCACACCGTGTTGTTGTTTGTGGTTTGTTGTTTGAACCGGTAACGCCTTGCCCATTAGACCTATGTGTTGGTTGTTTGGTTGTGTTTAATTATTCATTCATTTGGTGGTTTGTAGCACAATTGGTTTGTAATAATTAAATTTATTCGGTCTTGTATTTGGTACTTTATTTTGGCTTGCATGCCGATTGCTTTTCTTTGTAATTGTTAGATTAGCTTAGATTAGCATTTCGCGGCTTGCACGCCGTTTCTTTTCAAATATTTGTATGTATTTGTAAAAGAAGACCGAAGACAACCATCGAGAGTCGGGGAGGAGACGTCTCGGCTATGGTGGATCCGGAGGTTCATTGGAGATGACGGATTCAGTGGGAGAACTTCCAGCTGGGCCAAGTGGATGTGTCCTTAGTTTGGCCTTGATTTCCTCGTTTGGCTCACGGGGAAAGCGCATAGGGTGTAGGGGCATGTTACCGGATATTACTTGTGCGTGGTTGTTGTTTTGTTTAGTTTCTTGCGTGGTTGTTTAGTTTCTTCTCTCGCTTAAAAACTTTTCAAAATAATAAAACCAAGAGTTTTAATTGGTTTACAAACCTCGCCCGCCACAAGACCACTTTAAAAACAAAATCCCGTTTTTATCAATTGTAAATCACTCGCCTCCCGTAAGATGACACCACCCAAATCTAGTGAAGCAAGATCGGTCATCGAGCTTAGCTGAGATCGGTTTTGTGTAACTGTGTGGAAGGTGCGTGTGGCAACTCGCAAGGGTCGGTTGTCGAGCTTAGCCGAGCTGGCCATTAGGCTAGAGTACCACCGTGTATCTTGACGGTCAATTTACAATTCCAAGACTTAAAACGCCTTGGTAGTTGTCGTGCCCATACCGAGCTATCAAAGTGGATTAATGAGGAATCGGTGAGAGAAGGGATCAAACATACCAAATGGGTGCTATGAGTACCTAGGATCCCGCAAGTGTCTAAGAGTTGTAATCTCGGATTGCAATTGGTAAAGCGTTTACCGGCCTAAGTAGCTCCATGAAGTGATCCGCGGCAAACCCATCATGGATTAGGGTACTTTGAGGTTCTTAGCCCTTGTTAAGATAATTTGGTTTTCTTAATCAGCTGGGTAATTATTTTAACGAGGATAATATCGAAACTAACTAAAACGTGTACTCTTTTATAGATGGCAAATATCAACCACACCACACCAAACATTAAACTTCGATTATTCCTAGAAAGGGAGAGACTCATAGGAGTGAAATTCGCTGACTGGTATCGTGTATTGAGGATTGTCCTCCGTCACGAGTCAAAGTTGCACATCCTTGAGGAACCCTTTCCGGAGCCACCTGCTACCAATGCGAACTGGGCCACTCGATACGCTTTTGAGAAGCGTGTTAAAGATACACAAGATATTTCTTGTCTCATGTTATCGACTATGAGCTTTAAGTTGCGTCAGCAGCTTGAGCAATTTAGTGCGTATGACATGATAAACCGGCTAAAGGACATGTTCCCGCAGCAGGTTAGACAAGAACGGTTTGAGTGTATAAAGGCTTTGGTCGGTTGTAGGATGCAGGAAGGTGAGGATGTAAATGTCCATTTCCTTATGATGAAGGGATACATGGACCAATTGGAGAGACTTGGACTTCCAATAGGGAGGGAGATTGCGGTGGATATGATCCTCCAGTCCCAGCCCGCGTCTTATGAGAAGTTTGTCAAGAACTTTCACAAAGACAATTTGGATAAATCCTTGATCGAAATTCAAGACATGCTGAAGGCTGTTCAGTCTTACATGGTTGAGAAGGATCGTGTCTCGTCCACACCCACTATGGCTAATAGGAAACAAGTAAGCAAGAAGGAGAAACTCACCTCAAAAGGAACGTCTAGTGTGACTAGGCTATCCATAATTGTGGAGTCGGAGGACAATGAGATTGTGCCTGAAGATGATGTTCCACATGGGGTAGTTTGCTACTTTTGCGGAGAAATTGGGAATTGGCGCCGTCACGCCTGCCCTAAGTGCCTGGAAGAGCTAAGTATCCTAAAGCGGAAGAACGTTAGCTCATCTTCAGGTACATTCATGATCAGACTCCATTGATCTTCTACTTCTAACGACTGGGTTTTGAACTCTAGTCAAAACGCTCACGTTTGTCACAAACTTGTTTGTTGCAAAGTGCAGGTGTTAATCAGAAGTAGGTAATGGATGCATGGAGAGCTGGAACTTAGAGAAAGGGAAGCATGGTGCTTGTCCCTAACTAGAAGGATTGGAAGAAGAGTCTTGCCATTCCATCCAGCTAAACTATTACTTCATTTAGATCTTTGTCTTACGCCCTGCGTGGCAAAAAGCATTGTATCTTTTATGCCTTTGATGATGATGAATATTACTTTGAATTTTGAAATTGTGGGTTTTAGAGGTTTATTTCAAAGTTTATTCATATCTTGGCATTTGTTATAAGCTTGTGCTTAAAGAAGTAATGGAATGATTATGAATGATTATTGAGTTGTTATCCTTACGAAATAGTTGATTTAACTATATAAACAAGACTAGTATCACCAAGCTCCATGTGGTTAGGAACTTGGAAACTTTTGACTTTGAATCAATTGTTGATGTCAAATCTTGCTTATAAGGCTAAATAACTAACACATCCTTCACTTGTGTATGTGAGAGGAATAAAGGCTTGTTGGATTTCGTTTGCACGTTGGTGTAAAGACCGTTCAAGCAAAATCATAAGGATTAACTATATATGATTTGTTACCGTTACCGATGATGGTAGAAGGAATGGGTAAGTCTAATTTATTAGACGAATATATGAAACCTGAGAGGTGTTCAAGACTCACCCTTAACAAATTAAAGATGAAGAGGGCAAAAGGGAATAAAGATACTCAAATCTTGTGAGATGTTGAGCATCTAAATTCCAAATTTCTAAACCATCATAAGAATTGTGAGGTTGCCTCATAATTCACTTCTCCTAGGATACATGTTTTACATGGATCGCTAAGTGGAGGAATGAAACATATTGGTTATGGTTCCGTCTTGATGGATTAAACTATAGTAACATGCTTGATAGGTGTACTTGAGTAGTGACGGGCAATGTTCTTGTTTTAAATCAACAAAGATGGTCAAATTAGCATCTAAGGAGATTCGATTAGAAAGTGTTCTTTGCTTGTCAATCTCATAGATCAGAGTTATCCAGTCAACATTTAGTGGGAGATGGATGAACTAAAAGGATGCTAATGTATTTAAATAGTCTTCTAGGTTTCAGATATTCATTTCATATCCTTTTGAGAACCGGTTTTGGTTGCTCGAAAAGGGAAATGAACAACTGAAGCATTCCAGTGGAAGAACGTGAGATTTAAATAAAAGACCTGATGTTGACACTAGCATACGATCAGAAATGATCGAAACTCAACATGGCTATGTTGGTGTATCTGGCATAAAGTTATTACTTCTTCATATGTCTGGTAAGATTCGTCATAAGACCAGAAGAGTATAATTTATTATATCTGAGGACGATGACTTATTGATGATATGTGATGTATGCATCAACTACCGGAAGCTGTAGTGGGCCCTTGAGTCTGCTAAGAAGAGGAGTGTAATAACATAAAATACATTCCATGCTGGATTTTCAAGTTTTGAACTTGGTTAATCCAACACCTAGGTTCTGACCTGACGGTGTATATAGGTCTTTTGGATATAAGATCTGCATGGATTAATTTGTAGATAACTTCAAATACTGACTGGAAAGAATTGGTTTCATGGTGATTGACCATTGGGTAGGAATCATATGAAGACATTCTCTCAGTAGTTATGTTGAAGTTTAAGGGGATGCTTATGCCGTGTTATGGCAGTATGATGCAAGGACTGCATTCCGTTATAGGAATTTTATGAGGAAGTGTTCACAACACTGTCCGAGGGTCTTTTACATCCTGAGTATCCTTATGAAGTCTACAAAAGGAGGAGTCCTTTTGGGCTCAGAATAAATCTAAGTTTTGGAATCTTTGCTAAGAAAATCAAGTGTTTGAGTTTTCAGTAAGCAGTGATGAAACTTGGATACATGCCAGAGCTAGTGGGAGCGCTGTCATAATCCTATTTGGTATGTATAGCACATACTTAGTTTTGGAGATAATGTCTTAATGCAGCTTGGCAACAAGTGTAAATTAAGAATTATGCGTCCATAATAAATATGGGATAGTCAAAGAAGCTTGTGGAAAACAAGAAATATGAGTATATGTTCTTGTGGTGATGTAGTTAGAAGAAGCTTAAAGTGAGTTGCTACTCTTGTGATGGCTTCTACTTGAAAGGATAACCGCCGATCTTGATAGGGGTTTGTGATCCTTTTAATATGGTGTTGTTAGTTTGCGTGTGTCTTAAAGCGTCGTTGACTCTATTGGGTTCTTTTGAGGCAATGAGAGTACGATGGCTTATACACACTAAACTTTGAGACCCGAGCGATATTTACCTTATTGGGTTCTTTTGAAACAATGAAGGTATAACAGCTTGGATATATGATTGAAATCCCATCAACGCACACTTTGGAAGTGGTTGGTTGCAGTAGGGATATGATCAATGTCAGAGTACACACGAATAACATCGTGGATGGTGAATCGTTTACCGAGCTATAGTGGCAGTCTAGTGATGAATGTCATACTAAGGTCTGCATGAACTTGGCTTGAGTATGTTTTAGTCAAAGTTTTGATATGCTTTATCTTTGGTAACATTAAGCAATATTGTGCTTCTACTTGTATCGATTATCAAAGGGGTTTTGGTAATGCGCGTGTCGCGGGTACTCTCAGTTAGCCTTATTGTGTTCCAACTTTGCATGTTTTACCTCTTCCCTGAATGTGTTTACATTCTAAATGTCCACAGCCAGTCTTTCTTCAAGGGAAGGAAGTCTGAATGAAGGCTGAGGGAAGTGATTGGTCAAGTGTCCAATGGTGATTGGGACACAGGGACGCAATACTTTGCCTGTACTTGAAAGGGGTTTCAAGTGACTGGACGACCCACACCTGAATTCACTTTGTGGTACTTGTCATGAATGATTCAGGATGATAATATCAGTTCATCCTCATACTAGAGATGCATGTGTCTACATCACTTTGGTTTGCTTTGCTCTAGTTGCTTTCAAATGCAGTCTGTAACTGGCTGTTATAAAGGGAGTAGCTGATCAGAGTATGATCACTGTGGTGGGCAATGTAGTCAAAGGAATTTGTTCCTCTGTTTAGAGAAATATCCCTGGGCCCCTAGATGATTTGGCGCTGACACCAAAATGCATGGCCATGCTCGAGTGTGCAATTATTTGGGTAATCGATTGCAACTTGTTTATTTTGTTCACCACCAATCTCGATCGAGAAACATAATCGTGAAGGACTGAGAATGACTTAGTACCATGTCTCATCTTCACATGGATATCGCGAACAAAAGGATGATTGATCACTTATCTATAGGGCCATTTCAAACCTTTGGGTTGTGAATTGGTATTTGTCTATGGTATGACATACCTCGTACTGTAATACCTCTGGGTACGTTGTGTCATGTGCAAGTGGGAGTCTGTTAGAGAATGCCCACTGACACAAGTACATTGGTGTTACTGCTGATGAAGTGCGAGCCTATTGGGTCACACACCAAGGATTGATCACGACAGCTTACTGATACAGAGAGAAGGTCCAAAAATCAAATTGTTTGATTTTGGGGCTTCACAGCCGTGAGGGATGCTCCACGGGTCGTGAAGCCCACTGCCCTCACGAATGGCTCAATGACCTTTACACGGCTCGTGGAGTCTTCACGGGTCGTGAGGAGGTTGTGAGGGGTCGTGGAGGAGACGCCCTCACGAGTCACTCGAACGCGGCACGGGCCGTGAAGGACTATGGCCGGTCGTGGCGCATTTAGTCTTCACGGGCTCTTCACAGGCCGTGAGAGGCCGTGAAGGTCTATCTGCATGAAATCGTTAATTCTGATTGGGCCATCTTGTGGTCCAATAGGATACCACTTCTTATCCGACCAAGAGGAGTTCTTTTGGGGCTGGATCAGTTGAGGCATGCAAGAAAAAAAAACTTCATTCCATTACTCTCTCTTTTCTCTCTTTGGTACCTACATGCATTACACACATATACACTAAGGTTTGGAGTTCTTGAGTGTTGTGTGGCTGTTTTGGTGCAAGAGGAGAAACAAGTAGTTTGTTCCAGACGAGAAGAATCACGTGGATGTCTTCTTGAAGGATTACAAGCACTTTGGGATCGTGGATACTTGGTGTGGATCAACGATAGAGGAGGATTCTCTTGAGTTCTCGTGCATCCCGATTTGTCACTAGCTTCAGCCGATTTAATACATGGTAAGGAGGTACTTTCTTCCTTCCTTGTTCCTTTAAGTTGAAATTTGGTTTTTGTAGAATACTATCACTTTGGAACATGATACGGTCCCGTTTTTGTACGTTTTTGAAACCCTTGTTTTTGCTTCCGCTGTGTTTTGCTCCATACCGTGTTCCAACATTTTTATATTGTTGGTTTATGAATACTTTTGAGTTTATGGAAATTTAATTATTTAGTTATATATCCGAGCACGTGTTCTTATTTTATGAATCAGGATTATATAAATGATATGCTTTATTGTAGTTATATAAATGCTGGCTCCACTTTTTCAAACGCTTAAATAAACAAGTATTGTTTATAAAATTAGATAGTTTTTCTAATTTAACAAGTGTTTAAGTTATTTATGAAAAATGAATGTTCAAAGTCTTGAACTAAATAGAAATGATAGTTATTATTTCTAAGTAGAATAGTTTTTGATAAAACGTTTAAGAAAGTATAAAAGTGATTATAATAGTTATTATAATTAAGGGAGTTTTATACTAAATGTTTTAAGGAAAGAAATTTAAGATACCGTTATGAGTGTTTCATACTTGTGATCATGGTAAGTTTAATGAAACCATTTTCTGTAATTGGAAAGATGGATATATAGAGATCCAAGTTCTTGGTTTCATAAAACAAATTTCTTGCCAAAACTAAGTTCTTTATAACATGTGTTTGGAACACAAGTTTTAGACATGGTAGTCAAGTTTTGACTAAGGCCTAAAATGATGTTTTTAAATAATGCACTTTTTCATAAGAGATAGTGGGAGCACCTGACTAATGTATTTATCAGAGTTAATAAAAGGTTGTTTTTTAACCAGTATGATAAATACAAGATCGAACTTTTAGAATATATAATTATCGGATGTTTTTAGAAGCTATCTAAAACAGTAAGTTCTTGAGAAAGAACTAATCCGAGGGATGCATGATTTATTGAGAGGTACTCGATAAAGATATCATTGCAAGTTTTTTGAGTCAAGCTATGACTTAAAATTATATACGTTCTAAAATGTTCAGTGAGTCAGCTTAATAATGTTGTTGGTTGGTTAACGTTAGAAATGATAAAATAGGATGTTCTTTAACATTCTTAGTAATGGAATTAGATTAGTGTTGGTATACACAAGGAATCTAGTTTCAAGTTTCTTACAAGTAGGTGTAAGAGGATTTATCATTTCAAACGGACATAAATCTAGTAAGATTTAATACATCTACAAATGTAATTAAAGTTTCTAATTACAGGGAGGTTGTTTTATAAATCAGAAACAAGGAGTTATTTCCAGTTCTCCAAGTTTAAGGAATTTTATAAAATAAGTAAGCCTAGAAGTGTTCTTAGGTTGCAAGAACGATTTCTAGCAAAACCAAGAAAGAGTACTCCAAAGTACTAGTCTTGTGTTTTAAGATTTATAACCATATTATTTTCTTTGTTATCCGTGATAAGTTACAATGTAAAAATAACAAGTTATTCAGATAAACACCGTGAATCGAGTCAGTGAAATGGTAGAAATTATACATCTTTATTCCAGGGGAGGAATATGGAAGGGTGTAGAAATTAGTTTCATTGTTCTTCATAATTTTGTATGTTTTGGTTCATCCAGGAATAAACTAGGTTTATTCAAAAACATTATCCGTGACTACTTATCGTGGTGGGAACTATGATAGGGTTATAAAGTCATCGTAATTTTGGAGTAGATTCGAAAGTATATCGAATATAGCTGCGAACGGTTTTGCAGACCAAAATTTACGGATATTCGTTAGGGTTATGAATATTGGATTGACCCACCGTGAAAAATACTTCGTGGATTCGTGTCAAATGTATTTATCACATAGGTTATCCTCAAGCCTGAGGTATTTGGTTTGGGATGCGGTAACTGTTGTCTTCTTAGCACGTTCTAACGACACGCAGTAACAGGGTGGTCATAAGGGGCGTGTCTAGATTAAGTGGGAGCCGTGTTGCCAAATGCAAATATGCAAGATGGTAATTGCACCTCTTTTTTAGGAGAGATATTTCCGGGCCCCTTGATTGATAAGAGAAACTGGTAAGTGCACGGCCGTGCCCAAACGAACTGATCTGTTCTTTGTCGTTTATCACGCAGTTTCGAAATCAAGTATGTCATGAACAAATTCTTGAGTCTCTGAGTTGACCTTTTCCATGCTCATGCTCAAAATTGAAATATCGCGCTGCACGGGACAAACCTATATATATGCAAGTTTGTATATATAAAAACGTACCCATTCATGAACAGGGAGTTTATGATAGTTTAGTTTATAAACAGTTAGTTTATAACAGGTCACTTCTAAGCAGGTTGCTTATGAAGTTTTATCACAAGTTACTTTGGGGTATAAGAGTTCTTATAACCTGGTTATCCTAAGTGTCTGGCTAGGGACCTCCTTAGGCTAACAATGTGCAGTAACTGTTACTTATCTTGCACAAGTGGGAGTCTGTTGGATTATGTGCAAAGATAATTAACAAGCATATTGTATCCAATGTTATAAGAGACTAAAGGGTCACACTGCTACACACCCAATTCAGAACAGTTGGATTTCACTATTATTCTATGTGGAAATAATTAATCAGTTAGATTAATTATTAAAGAGAAAGAATAAATAATTAATATGTTAGATTAATTATTAAAGAGACAAACAAATAATTAATCAGTAGTATTAATTATTGAGAGATATAAATAATTATCCAGTCTGGATTAATTATTAGAAAGGAAATAAATAATAAATAGTTATTTATTATTTAAAGGGAATTAAATATTAAGTTTTAATATTTAACGGACTAAGTTAATTAATAGTTAATTAATTAACTAGTAAAGTCCAGGGGGTCAAAGTGAAGAGATTGAAAGTTTAATTAAAACCAGTGGACTTTTAATTAAACGGGCTTAGGTCCAATTTAATCCTTATAAATATATCCTTAAAGGTTTAAGGATTAAAATATAAGACACAAGGGATTAACCCTAGCCGTCACTCTCCTTCTCTCTCTCGATCTCGCCCTCCCTCACGGTCGATCTCTCCTTCGACCGTAGCTTTCTCTCTCTCTCGGTTCTCTCTCTTCGACGATTAAGAAGAAACACCAAGGGTGTTTCTCGGTTTTGGTGATCGATACAAAGGACACACAGACACATTCTCGGTTTCGAGTTTTTGAAGCCTTAGTGATCCAGGAGTGGTCTAGCAGCCAGTTCAATCGGAGGTGCAGTAGTGGTAGACTATCTTTAGCAATCCTAAGGTTTTGTTCAGGTATAATCTTGTAAACCTTTTATGTGGATTGTTTTTGCAAGAAATTATTTTTGATCATTAGTTAAAAAGATCCTAACCCTTTTGGGGTTTAGAGGGTTGTGTTCAATCCAGTTCCGCTTTTAGGATTGAACCAGTGGAATCAAATCCAGGATTAACCAGTTTGTGTCAAAGTGGTTTGGTCAGGTTCAAAACCCTTCAACTTCTAACTTGCTTTACGGACAAACCTTTTTACAACTCTTCCCTTTTCATGAAACTAATTATCTCCAGGGCAGCCACACTTGTGGCTTTAAGGAATATTACCCAGGTGAATCATGAGAACTCATCTACTATCAACAGTGTGTACTTCTTGCCACTCAGGCTTGAAGTACTTATGGGTCCAAACAGATCCATATGCAACATATGTAGTGGGTCTGTTATTGAAAAAAATTTCTTTGATTTAAAGGACCCTTTATGATGTTTCCCTTGTTCACAGGCTGAACACAATTTGTCTTTGACAAATGTGATTTTTGGAAATCCAGAGACTAACTCTTTATTGGATAGCATATTAATATTTTTAAAGTTTAAATAAGACAAACGTTTATGCCATAACCAACTCAGCTCAGGAATAGAATGGGAATACAAGCAGGTTTTATTATAGGGATCAGCAGAATTTAGATCAAGTAGATACACATCTCTTTCTAATCAAGTTGTGTTTGAGACCTTTGACATATGCAACTCTTTGGAATGTAAGTTTGCCAGCTTGCATCTTCCCATAGCCTTTTGTTCTTCCATGGGAGTTGTCACCAAATGTTACTTTAGGACCTTCATGTTTTTGGAAATCACTAAGAAGTCCTTTCCACCCAGTCATGTGCCTTGAGCATCCACTATCCAAGTACCATTTACTTGAACCCTGCACATGAGATGAAAACTAAACACATTAGTTTTGTTTGGGAACCCACTTCTTGGTGGGTTCAGATGAGGAGCACTTAGCATCTCCATCTTGTTGAACTGACTGTTCAGCTTGAGCAGGAGTTGAGTCCTGTGTAGGCTGATCAGCTTGTTCTTGTTCAGCCCTTGAGATTTCTGCATCACAGTCGTTAGCCTCATGACCTCTACTTCGGCACTTGTAGCATCTCCTTGTGAGAACTTACTCTCAGTTTTAGGATTATATGTTGTGGATAACTTTTCAACTTTCTTAGCATGTTCATTCACCTGGTGATTACTGACTTTGGACTTACCTTTGTCAGATCACTGTTTGTTATCCTTTTGATGAGAAGATTGACTAACAACCTTCTTTTCCATGACTTTGGACATACCTTTGTCATGTCTGCTGGACTCACCAGTTTCAACAGGTTTGGACTTACCACTGTTGATATTCTTGGACTTACCAAGATCCACAACTTTGGACTTACCATGGTTGTGATTTAACCTCTGACTTACAGTGGTCTTCCTATTCTTGTAAGTTCTCTCCGAGCCAGATAGAGAATGTTGTCTTTTGAAAGGATTTGGAGTAAGCCTTTCTATGACTGAAGTTCTTTGAATAGGCTGAGTACTTAATATGTCCAGCACAGACTTACCATGCTGTTTGGATGTTGAGCACTCTTCTCCATGATCTTTAGCCTTTACAAACATATTGTAGTTAAGGTTTTGACCATGTTTCTTCTCTGAGGCTGACGTCTGAGACTCCATCAGTAGTCTATCCTCCTCAGAGTCTGTACTTGCTATCTCATCATCAGCTACATAAGCTGCTGTTCGATAGTCACCTCCAAGTACAGCCTTTGCCTGTTTAGGTATTTGTTGGTTTATGCACTTTTCAGCAAGCTTTGATGACTTACACCAAGACTCAGTGACCTTTTGGAGTTGGTCAGCTTTATCTTTAGCTTCCTAAAGTTCTTCACTTAGAAATTTATTAATGTGTCTTTGACATTCAAGATCACATTGTGATTTCTTACCAACATCAATGAGAGATTTATTTTCCTTAATCTCATTCTTGAGTTTAGTTATCTCATCTTTGAGGTCATTTTGAGACTTAAGGATGGTCTTCAAATCATTCAGCAGACAATCAAAAGCAAGACCCTTTTCCTCATCAGTGTAAGAGTTGAAATTACTGACCTTATACATGGAAGCAGGATCCTAATCACTAAGCTTGTTGTTTTCCTCAGCTTCCTTCATGTCAGCTTTAAAAGTTGACTCGGACAAACCATAATAAACCTCATCTATCTCCAACTCTTCTTCTTCTTGAGCCATCAGACATACATCATCATCTGAGGTAGATGATTCTATATCCCAGGTTTCAGCAATTAGTCCTTTTGCACTGGATTTGTCTTCAGGCTTTCCTTTCTTGAGCTGACTATATTTCTTCTTTGTATTTATCAGCTCTGTAAGCATTCTTATCAACAACTGATGTTGATTCCACCTTCTTTGATCTGCACTCAGCAGCAATATGTCCGTTCTTCTGACAGTTGAAGCACACAGCATTCTTGGGATCAAAGGAACTCTTCCCTTTGCCCCTGTCAGATATTCCTCTTCCCCTTTGAACTCTTCTCAAATGTCTGGCTAACATTGCCATTTGCTCAGTGATATTCTGAACATCATCATTATCACTTGAGTCTGAGTCTGAGGGGTCAGCTTGAGATTCTGACTCAGCCTCAGATTCAACAATCAGTGTCTTGGAACTTTTCTTCTTTTTCTGTGCAACCAATGCAACTTCATTCTTATCCAAAGACTCCTTGAGTTGTTGTTGAGATGTTCTCTTGTGTTCAGTGATTTGTTCATGATTTAGCAAGAACACATATATGGACTGTAGGTTGTACACGTGCAGTGTTCCTCCAGCCCTTAGTGCTGTAGTTACATCGTTAAACCTTTCTGGTAACACATCCAGAAATTTCAGCACAAGTTCAGCTTCATCTTTCTTTACACCCACACTTAGTAGGTCATTTATCAAGAAGTGAAACCTTGTGAACAAATCTGACAAGGTTTCATTCTTCTTAGAAAAGAAGTTCACATAAGATCTATTCAAATGATTTCTCTTGTGCTTCTTGACCAGATCCGTGCCCTCATATGTGACACTCAGTGTGTCCCAAATATCTTTTGCTGATTGACACCCAGTCACAGTACGCAAGATTTCATTGGTCAGGGCATTTGCCAGAACACTTTTTGCCTTCTTATCCAGATCTTCATCAGTCCAGGATGCAATAGGCTTTTTTGTTTCCTTTTCAGTTTTGCCAGGCAACGTATCACTGACAGTAGCAGGAATCTTGGGGATGATAGGTCCTTTTGTAATGACATCGAACATACGAATGTCAATGGACTTGAGGAATAGCATGGCTCTGAACTTCCACATAGGATAGTCAGATCCATCAAATATGGGACAACCTTTGGCAGACATCTGCGGAAAGTTTGAAGGATTGTTGCTTGTAGACATCGTGAACTTTCTCAGAATCTTGAACTTTCAACTAATGAAATCGTTCAGCCTGCTCTGATACCAGTTGTTGGTCCCTTGGTGAGAATAACAACAAGCAACAGTGTGTAGAAGGGGGGTTGAATACACTTTCTGCGGAAATTGAACAAATCAAATAAAAGTGTTACACAAAGTAAATCAAACCACAATCAATTGAATGCTTTTATTAAGAAGATTATTACAACGCTTTAAATAAGAAAATGATTACAATAACTATCAAGTAAGCAACTCTTGATATATAATCACCTAATATAAATCTCTCAATCTCTCAAACTTAGCTATCTATAATCAACTTATGATTATAGATACTGACGACTCTGTAAACAGGATTTTCACAGATTGAATCAACTAATGATTACTTACCAATATCACAACTGATGTGACAATTCGAACACACGAATGATTTGACAATCTGTGAGTTTCTTGATCACGTTGAAGTTACAAACAGTTATTCAAGAATCGTAACACATACGGTGAGGTGAGGTTTCGGCTCTGCAACTCTAAGTTGTTTTCTTTGAGTTGTAATCGTAGTCGTACCTCTAAAATTATCAGGAGATACATATTTATTATCCTGTTGCTACGGTTCCTAACAAACTGGACTAATCCTAATTTGCTAACTAACTATCGTATAACTCGGAATCTTGAATCTTGAATCTTCTTATCTTGAGTCTTCAATCTTCTATCTTGATTCTGGAGTCTTCTTATCCTTGCCGTAGATATAGAGAGTTAAAACAGAATTTAAAACACATTTTAATTCTTTCAAACTGACTTCTTTAGTCAGGCTGAGTTACTCAGCTTGAAACTCATCAAGCTGAGTTCTTCGAGAACACACTAAAAAACAAACATGAACAAGCATGTATAAATATTAACTCATCCTTAGAAGTCCAAAGAGTTAAATAAAACATATTTAGTAACTCTGTCGAGCTGACTCTGGTTCTAAGCTGAGTCACTTAGCTTGAAACACATCAAGCTGAATTCTCGATATATACCATATGTAATATACATAGCTTATCAAACACATTAATAAACTAACTAAGGTATAGTATAAACTGGTCGAACATTTGCTCAATTTACATTCAGCTTGTACTCAGTCAGAATCACTATGAATGTTCAGTCTGACTAAGCTTCATAATTCTGTTTAAGTTATACGTAGAACACATCTTACAAACTTAACTTTGTCTCATCAAATCATAACTGATGAGATCATTTTCCCAACAATAAACCAATGCGTTCCTTCCGTGAGCAAAAACGGGAAGAACTTGGTCAAACTAAGGGACAAAACAACTTGATGCAAGCTCCCACTAGAACCACCATCTCCATTGGACTTCATTGGCTTCTAAGGGCACCAAAACTCCATCTTGTTTTGTCTCCAATTGTGTCTTCATCCCTCCATCATACAAATTACATATAATAGAAAATAAATGGCATACAAGTCACAAAATTTTCTTATTTATCTAATTACATGTACATGGATGAATGAAATGGCATGCAAGCCAAAATTTATTACAAACAAACTGATTTTAACAAATTTACAGCCATGAATGTGGATCAAAACCACCAAATACATGCACAACACAAATCAACCAAAAGGCCAAGGCAAGGTTACCAACTCATATTAACACATACAACCAAACATAGCATATCACTACTGCAACCACATGTAAACAACCCTTGGAACAAATTTCCAGAAGGTCAAAATGCCAAAAATCCCGAGAACAAAACTGTTTTATCAAAATTTTCGAAAAATAATTTTCCAGTAACGTTAGCGCCGCTAACGCATAAGACTTAGCGCCGCTAACCTCAGCATAGCACCGCTAACTCAAATGACATAATACAAATATTTTGATTTCGGGTCTTTTCAAGCCACCAAGTGCTATTCTAACATAGAGGTGGCTCTGATACCACTGTTGGGATTTCATGAACACGTAACGGAAGCGAAAACAACAACAAACAAGCAAAAGGTGTTCAAACAACAAGAAATCCCTAAGATGGATCAACTCTATGTAACAAAATAGCAACAAACAAGAAGGTAAGGGAGTTATACCGTGCTCCTAAGCTTCAGACACTCTCTTGTTAATGGCTGATGGTTGTGTAGAAGCAAGAACCTCCTTCTTCTTCCACTCTTCTCGAAATCACACCCCGGGAACAAGCCTAACAACTAGTGCTAGCTAACTTGTGTGAAATCTTCTCTGGAAATTTCAAACAAGAACAACAAGTAGATTCCTGGAACCAAAGCCTCTTGTTCACCAAATCACCAACCCAAGGTATTAAGTGAGAAAGAGTGAATATATGTGCTAGAGAGAGAGTTGGCCAAGAGTATCTAAAGTCCAGGAATAAGGCCCTTTTAAAGAACTCAAAATGTCCCCTGAACTCCCTCTAGCCGGCCAAGAAAAGTCTAGAATCTCTCATGCATTGGACACAAGTGGAGGTGATTTTGACATAAAGTCCATGCGCTAAACCCTAGTCCGTAGCGGCGCTAACGCGGCCTGACTTCGATATGACATAAAGTACATGCTGCCGTATCGGCGCTAACCTTTAACAATTAGCGGCGCTAACTCATTAAGTTAGCGGAGCTAATGCGGCCTGCATTGCTAACTTCTACTTTTGCCATCTTAGGTCCCTCAACCTTATTTGTTGTCATGTTAGACCCCGGTGTGTGACCCATATAGGTCCATACATCATCGGTAGTGCTTTAAGGCGTACATATATTATCGGGAAGATTCTAACATTATTGTTTTTGTCTAGGCCCTTGTCACCAGTGTACACAGGAGGAGATGGAAGAATTATAATATTTGGTGGGAGTGGCCATTCAGATTCTTGTCTTGCCTTCTCCGCTGCTTCTCTTGTTGTTTCTATCTAAGAATGTCAGTAGTAGAGATTTGGAATTGACCACGAGAAGCAGGAAAGGTTTCATGCACTTCATAGGATACTCCAGATAAAACCCAGGACACGTCAAATCTTTTCTTAGTTGTTCGTCCCCTACCCCGTCTTGTTGCAGCAGCATATCCTCTTTCCTTGCTGCAATAGCCGCAACACTATATTCTGGTCCATATCTATAGACCAAGCTAGGGGTTGGAGTTGTAACATACGTAACATAATCATCTATGCTTTGAAAAAGGTCTGCGAATTCTCTGTCGTCCGGTTCCTCCTCTGGTTGTTTTTCCTCATGCCTTTGAGGAAATATGTGCACATCCCCGTAGAGTTCCATATCATCTTGAAGATCTATATTTAAGTCTACATCTCTTTTATTGAATTAAGTGTCGGCATGAGTGCTTTCTTCAAGAATTTCCCCTTCTTCACTACCTAATGACCTCTGTTCACTTTGTATTTGTTATTGTTGTTGACATACAACTATTTGTTTGTCAGCATTTTCATTTTGAATTTTCCTGAACGTCATCGGCCGAGCTCTGAGTTGGACTTGGTCCTGCAGAACCTGTTGAACTTGTACCAGCATCTATTGGTAAGAGTGAGCTCAAAGGTCTAACATGTGATGTTCTAGCTGTAGCAAGGGTGGTTAGGTATCTCCTTCGTTTCTCCTCCTCGGGACGATCATTAGGATCTTGATCGTCACGTCTGCTCTTACTTCCCGCTGCTTGAACTTTACAGGCCTCTTCCACAGCCTTAAACCGGTGAGTTACTTTCTCCATGGTTGTGTAGAAACCTCTGGTGACCCCATCCATTTTAGAATTTATATCTTCTTGAAACTCTTCCAAATTACTGCCCTTGAAAGTTTTTGTATTATGTAGAATGGTGAGCAAATCTTGATTATGTTTAGTTTCGCGCTAGTCTTGTAGAAGTCTAACATATAGTAGGCTTTTCAGAGCATCCACAGACAGGGTTGAGGGATCAGAGGCATGCGGTTGAGGAGAAGCTGGAGGTCTGGATGTGAGTAAGGCCTTAAGTCTATCCAATTTCTGATTAGTTGCATCGAGCTTGGTATGAAGAGGGGTCTCGGCTTGTTGAATGGCTTCATTAAGTTTTGCACGTATAACAAACCCGGTAACATTTAGATTACCGGTTATGGTTCCAGCCACAAAGGCAAAACCACCTACTGGAGCTGTAGGGATGTTGACTCCAGCAGTATTTCCTTCCAATCCTCGCATGGCACCAGAAGTGGTAGCACCTATGGAAGTTCCAAGCGTTAGATAACAGGCCTGAGCCAATTGTGTGATAGTGCCAGATTGTTCCAAAAGATATGCAGAAATATGCGGCAAGTTAAAGTGCATTGAAGGAACGGTCGAGGACGAGGGAGGCAGTCCTCTAGATTCAATACCAGCCGTCTACGAAGGAGAGGTCGATAGTAGACGTGTGATAGCCCTGTGCAATAAAGTATGTGCTTGTTGAGAAGGACTTAAATGGTTGGGAGGGGTTGGAAAGTGCACAGTTGGGATGACCGTGGTTGTTTCAATATCAGACCCAACTGTTGGGGTTCAGGGTCACGCGCAACGGAAGCATGCAATAACAAAACGAAATATTTAAGCATAAAAAGTAACCATCAAGTGAACCCCATTAGTGTACCAAACTCTACAACATGATTAAGCAACTAAAGCACAAAAGAGAAGAGCATTATACCCTGGATATCTCAGATGGTTGTGCGAAAAGCTAGCTCCAGTTTGAACTCCTTCAAGAACTCGATCTTCCAAATCGTGGTCCACACCAAGACACAAGGCAACCTTGTTGTACTAGCAACCCTTGGAGCTAATCAACTCGAGAATACTCCTCTGGAACAACCACCACGAAACCCACCAGGAACTTCTCTCTCTTTCTCTCTTGTTTACTTAGCAACTCAAGTGTTCTAAGTGTATGTATTAAGCAATATGGCCAAAAAAAAAAAATTAGCAAATGAGAGAAGAGAGCTCCTTTTATAAACTCCAAGCTGCCCCCTAGACTCCCCAAGTCGGCCCAGAGACAATGATGGAAGTTAACATGCATTGGTGGAGATGGGTGGCAGAAAGAATAAAGATGTTTCTGTCAGACGGGGTTAGCGCCGCTAACCACCCAACGTTAGCGCCGCTAGCCGCCCAAAGATAGCGCCGCTAACGCGGCTAAGTTAGCGACATCAGTGTTAGCGTCGCTAACCCCTCCTGGAAACCAACTATCATTATTTATTCTTTCACACCCTTATCTTTTAGGTAGTTGTCAAGGTCAGCCCCCGGTGTGTGACCCGATAGGCCCATACGTCATCGGTAGCAATCAATTGACGTACGTGAATCAGTGGGCATTCTCCAACAAACTCCCACTTGCACATGATTCACCGTACTCAATGCATTGCAGACAGAGAGTGGCCTCTAGTAAGACATCTCTGCCCCCAAGTCAGTATGAGTTTGTCTTCAACACGAAACCAAACTTCAACTCAGGTGAAAAGGTCCTATTGATAAGTGATCAATCATCCCTTTGTTCACGATATCCTTGTGAAGGTGAGACATGGTACTAAGTCATTCTCGGTCCTTCACGATTATGTTTCTCGATCAAGATTGGTGGTGACCAAAATAAGCAAGTTGCAATCGATTACCCAAATCATTGCACACTCGAGCACGGCCATGCATTTTTGGTGTCAGCGACCAATCATCGAGGGGCCCAGGGATATCTCTCTAAACAGAGGAACAAATCCTTTTTGACTACACTGCCCACCACAATGATCATACTCTGCCCAACTGCTCCCTTTATAACAGCCAGTTACGGACTGCGTTTGAAAACAATTAGAACAAAGCAAACCAAGGTGATGCAGACACATGCATCTCCAGTCTAAGGATGAAATGATATTATCATCCTGATCCACTCATGACAAGTACCACAAAGTGGAGTCAGGTGTGGGTCATCCAGTCACTTGAAACCCTTTTCAAGTACAGGCGAAGTATTGCATCCCAGTGTCCCAATCACCATTGGGCACATGACCAATCACTTCCCTCAGTCTTTGTTCAGACTTCCTTCCCATGAAGAATGACCGACTGTGGACATTTAGAATGCAAAACATTCAGGGAAGTGTAAAACATGCAAAGTTGAAACACAGTAAAGATTTAAAGTAATACCCGCAACTTGCGCATTATCAAATCTCCATTTAATAATCGATAAGTACAATAAATACAATACTGCTTAATGTTCCCAAGAAAGTAAATACATCAAATACAATAACCAAATAATATAAGATACAAACTCAAACCAAATCGCTAGCAAATCTAATACCAATAGCACGTGTGTGAGCATCGTGCTTTGCTTGCGATAATGATTTAGTAAACGGATCCGCCACGTTGTTATCCGTGTGTACTTTGCTGATGACAATATCTCCATTTTCGACCACATCCCGGATAAAATGATATTTCCGCGGAATATGTCTCGTGCGTCGGTGAGATCTCGGTTCCTTTGCCAATGCAACTGCACCCTCGTTGTCACAGAAAACCTCAACAGGGTCAGAAATGCTAGGAACCACTCCCAGATCAAGGATGAACTTCCTCATCCATACAGCCTCCTTTGCAGCTTCACTTGCTGCAATATACTCAGACTCGGTCGTGGAATCAGCCACCGTGTCTTGTTTGGAGCTCCTTCAGGAGATAGCACCACCGTTTAGTAGGAACACAAACCCCGATTGAGATCGGCAGTCATCCCTGTCGGTTTGGAAGCTGGCATCGGAGTAACCAGTTACCCTCAGCTCCTCTTCCCCACCATATACTAAGAACATCTCCTTAGTCCTCCGAAGATACTTGAGAATGTTCTTCACCGCTGTCCAATGTGCCTCACCAGGGTTGGCTTGATATCTACTTGTCATACTTAATTCACAAGAGACATCAGGCCTAGTACATAGCATGGCGTACATGATCGAGCCTATTGCCGAAGCATAAGGTACTCGCCTCATTACTTCCCGTTCCTCAGGGGAACTCGGGCATTGAGTCTTACTCAATACCAAACCATGTGACATAGGTATGAACCCCTTCTTGGAGTCCTTCATCCTAAATCTCATTAGGACCTTGTCAATGTACGCACTTTGGCTCAGACCAATCAACCTGCGGGATCTATCTCTATAGATTTTAATCCCAAGAATATAAGCTGCATCTCCCAGATCCTTCATTGAGAAACAACTCCCTAGCCAGGTTTTTACACCTTGCAAAGTTGGGACGTCATTCCCAATTAGCAGAATATCATCCACATAAAGAACCAGGAATACAACTATGCTCCCACTAGCTCGGATGTATACGCATGGCTCATCCTTGCTTTTAGAGAAGCCAAACTCTTTGACCTTCTCATCAAAGCACAGGTTCCAGCTCCGAGAGGCTTGCTTAAGTCCATAAATGGACTTCTTAAGCTTGCAGACCTTATCCGGATACTCGGGATGTACAAAACCCTCAGGCTGTGTCATATACACCTCCTCTGATAGTGTTCCATTAAGGAACGCGGTTTTGACGTCCATCTGCCATATTTCATAATCATGAAATGCTGCAATGGCCATGAGTATCCGAATCGACTTCAACATAGCCACTGGAGAAAAGGTTTCCTCATAGTCTACACCATGAGTTTGCGTGAAACCTTTAGCCACCAGTCGGGCTTTGAAGGTGTCTACTTTGCCATCTACGCCAATCTTCTTCTTGTAGACCCACTTGCTACCGACGGGTCTACACCCCGGTACAGGATCTACCAAGTCCCAAACTTGGTTATCGGCCATAGATTTAATCTCGGAATCCATTGCCTCTTTCCACTTGGCAGACTCAGCGCCCACCACAGCGTCTTGGTATTTGGTAGGTTCATCTGAAACTACTACCATGTCGGTGCCCTTAGATATGTGAAAACCATATCTATCTGGCTCGTGCCGACTTCTACCGGATCTTCTTAGAGGTAACGGATCTACATCATTATCTCCAGCATCATCTTGCTGAGATTCAACCGTTGCCGGTTGTGAGCTAGTTCCAACATCAGGTTCTACATTGGTAGGCTCTCGAATTTCTTCAAGATCAATATTACTCCCACTAGCTCTCTTGGATACCAGCTCCCTCTCTAGGAAGACCGCCCTTCGAGCAACAAATACCTTGTTCTCCAAAGGTTTGTAAAACAAATATCCAATAGAATTAGCAGGATAACCAATGAAGAAACACCTTTCGGCCCTGGGCTCCAATTTGTCCTCTACCTCACGTCTCACGTAGGCAGGACAACCCCAGACCTTTAGATATGAGATGGATGGAACCTTTCCATGCCACATCTCATACGGTGTTCTCTTAACCTTCTTTGTTGGTACGAGGTTAAGGATCTTACCAGCCGTCTCAATAGCGTAACCCCAAAATGTAATGGGAACTTCCGAGTGACACATCATAGACCGAACCATATCCAACAATGTTCGGTTTCTCCTCTCGGCGACACCATTTAATTCAGGTGTTCTAGGAGGTGTTAATTGCGAGACAATCCCACAATTTCTAAGATGGTCTAGGAATTCGGAACTAAGATACTCTCCACCCCTATCGGATCTAAGAATCTTAATCCTTTTCCCAAGTTGATTTTCTACTTCGTTTTGATAAGTCTTGAACACCTCAAAGGTTTCTGACTTTTGTCTCATCAAGTAGACATACCCGTATCGACTATAATCATCAATGAAGGTAACGAAGTAGCGGGAATGATCTCTAGTGGCATGCTTGAACGGACCACACACATCCGTGTGAACGATATTCAACAAGTCTTTAGCCCTCTCACATACACCGGTGAAGGGTGCTTTGGTTATCTTGCCCAATAAACAAGATTCGCATACTTCATTAGACCCGTGGTCAAATGATTCCAAGATCCCATCCGATTGGAGCTTGGCGATGCGTTTCTTGTTAATGTGGCCTAACCGACCATGCCAAAGAGACATTTTATCCAAAACACTTTTGGATCCCGAATCAACATTCATGATTGATCTATTGTTTCTCAAGCTTACGCTTGTTTCATATATGCCATGACATGGAAATGCTTTGAAACATAAGGAACCATTTTTATAACATAAAATAGAACCATTCATAAATTCAAAATCAAATCCATCATCGTACAAAGCATACAAGGAAATAATGTTTCTTGCCACACCGGGCGAATAACATACATTCAATAAAACAATAGATAAGCCGGATTGAAAGGCAAGCTCCACACTTCCTATCTTCTCAACCGGGACAACCGCCTTGTTTCCCATGATGAGGTCCAGCTCTCCATCAACCAAGTCTCTACTTCTTGTCAGTACCTGCACATTATTACAAACGTGAGTACCACACCCGCTGTCTAAAACCCAGGCGTTTGAAGTAGAAGTGTTATGGAGTTCAATCATGTACATACCGGAGGCAGCGGCACCTTTGGATCTCAATTTCCTGAGCTCCTCCGTGTATTTGGGGCAACTACGCCGGTAGTGACCCTTTTCCTTGCAGAAGTAGCAGGTTGCCTCTTCCGGAGAGGTGACGGCGGTAGCTACTTGCTTCCCCTTCGCCTCCGGGGTGGTTTTAGGTTTGGGCTTCGGTGTTCCCACCTTGGCCTTCCCCTTCCCCTTCGAGGCCGAAGCGGGTTGCTTCCGCTTCTTGCCACCCTCTTTGATCGTAAGGACGGCGGTGGAGGAAGTTGGCTACGATTTGGCCATGTTAGACTCAGCAGTATTCAACATGCCGTGAAGCTCCATTATGGTCTTATCCATATTGTGCATATGGAAGTTGACAATGAAGGGCCCGTAAGATGGAGGCAAATATTGGAGGATTATCTCAACCGCCAACTCTTTCCCCATCGGGAACCCCAATTTCTCCAATTGATCCACATAGCCCTTCATACTAAGGACATGTGAACTCACGTTGCCGCCCTCTTGCATCCGGCAACCAACAAAGGCTTTGACGCATTCGTATAACTCTTGCCTTGCTTGCATTTGGAACATGTCCTTGAGTTGAGTAATCATCTCATACACACTCACAGTCTCGAATTTCCGTTGCAACTCGGGACTCATGGTCGTAAGCATGAGGCAAGTCACGTCATTAGTATCTTTGACGCGTTTGTCATACGCGTCTCTTACAGCCCTCGTTGCGTTGGTAGCAGGAGGATCCGGAAGAGGAGACTCCAAGACCTCAAGCTTCATTTCGTGGCGTAGGACAATTCTCAAAGTCCTAAACCAATCCATGAAGTTTGGTCCTTGAAGTTTCTCCTTTTCTAGGAAAGGACGAAGTGACATGTTAACGGTGTTGGTGTTGGTGCTAGTAGATGACATCTACAAGCAAAATACGAAATTTGGTTATTTGATGTATTAATATCCTTGTTAAATAATTACCCACTTATTAAAGAAAACAAATTATGTTAACAAGGGCCAAGAGCCTCAAAGTACCCAATCCATGACGGGTATGCCGCGGATCACTTCATGGAGCTACTTAGGCCGGTAAACACTTTACCAATTGCAATCCGTGATTACAATCCTTAGTCACTTGCGAGATCCTAGGTACTCATAGCACCCATTTGGCATGTTTGATCCCTCCACACCATTCCTCATTAATCCACCATGATAGCTCGGTATGTGCACGACAACTATCAAGGCGTTTTTAAGTCTTTGAATTGTAAATCGACCATCAAGATAGACGGTGGTACTCTAGCCCAATGGCCGGCTCGGCTAAGCTCGACAACCGACCTTGCGAGTTGCCACACGCACCTTCCACACAGTTACACAAAACCGATCTCGGCTAAGCTCGATGACCGATCAAGTTTCACTAGATTCGGGTGGTGTCATCTTATGGTTGGCGTGTGATTTACTTTTGAGAAAAACGGGATTTTGAATTCTCCGGTTAAAACAAATTTTAACCTATTCTTGTTGTGGCGCGCGAGGTTTGTAAACCAATTCAAAAATCTTGGTTTTAATTTATTTTGAAAAGTTTTCAAGCTTGCGAAGAGACTAAACAACCAAGCAAGAAATACAAAATAAATACAACAACCACGCAAGGTAAGTAAATCCGGTAACGAGCCAATCCTATGCGTCTTGTCCGTGAGCCAACGGACAAGACTAAGTCATCTAAGGACAAATCCGAATGACTCGATGCGTGCTCCTCCCACTTGATCCATCGCGTCTCCTACCGACCTCCGGATTTGAATGAGCAAAGACACCTCCTACCGGTTCTCCTTTGGTTGCCTTCGGTTCTCCTCTTACAATTTTACAAATTTAAAAGGAAATGGCATGCAAGCCACAATTTCCAATCTAAGCTAATTCTACAAATTACAAAGAATACGAAATCGGCATGTAAGCCGTTAAAATTACAAACCGAATAAATAGATTAATTATTACAAACCAATGTGGTACAAACCACCAAATGAATTAATACATTAATCTAAATCAACCAAACACATCTCATAGGTCATATGGCTCAAAATTATTACCGGATACGCATACTACAACCAAATACAAGAAATCACATATCAACACATGGTGTGCCACACAAAACCATGTAAATCTTATATGTCTTGGTTAAGATTATCTAATCACTCAAGGCACTCATAATCCTATGTACATATGCATTAGGAACCTCAAACAAGTCAAAATTCCATAGTCATATATACACAATGTAAGTATATGCAATTAATCATTTTCATGCCTAAATGTTAATCCACATATAAATACATCAACCAAGACATAAGGCAACTTTAATCTAATCACAACTCAAATCTGGAACAATTCCAGCAAGTACAAATAGCCCAAAAATCCAACAAAATTGATTTAAGGCAAAACCATGCATTCTGCCAGTAAGGGGTTAGCGCCGCTAACTATAACGCGTTAGCGCCGCTAACTCAGTTTAGCGCCGCTATCGCGAGACGACATTAAAACAAGTCAGTTTAACAAAGAGAACTGTTGACTCCGACTTTAGCGCCGTTAACTAAGGTTTAGCGCCGCTAACATAGAAAAGTTAGCGCCGCTAAACACTGGACAGAACCAAAAATCACATTTTTCGGATTTTCTTGGCCATCTAGTGCAAAACCAGTGTAGAGCTGGCTCTGATACCACTGTTGGGGTTCAGGGTCACGCGCAACGGAAGCATGCAATAACAAAACGAAATATTTAAGCATAAAAAGTAACCATCAAGTGAACCCCATTAGTGTACCAAACTCTACAACATGATTAAGAAACTAAAGCACAAAAGAGAAGAGCATTATACCCTGGATATCTCAGATGGTTGTGCGAAAAGCTAGCTCCAGTTTGAACTCCTTTACGAACTCGATCTTCCAAATCGTGGTCCACACCGAGACACAAGGCAACCTTGTTGTACTAGCAACCCTTGGAGCTAATCAACTCGAGAATACTCCTCTGGAACAACCACCACGAAACCCACCAGGAACTTCTCTCTCTTTCTCTCTTGTTTACTTAGCAACTCAAGTGTTCTAAGTGTATGTATTAAGCAATATGGCCAAAAAAAAAAAATAGCAAATGAGAGAAGAGAGCTCCTTTTATAAACTCCAAGCTGCCCCCTGGACTCCCCAAGTCGGCCTAGAGACAATGATGGAAGTTAACATGCATTGGTGGAGATGGGTGGCAGAAAGAATAAAGATGTTTCTGTCAGACGGGGTTAGCGCCGCTAACCGCCCAACGTTAGCGCCGCTAGCCGCCCAAAGATAGCGCCGCTAACGCGGCTAAGTTAGCGACATCAGTGTTAGCGTCGCTAACCCCTCCTGAAAACCAACTATCATTATTTATTATTTCACACCCTTATCTTTTAGGTAGTTGTCAAGGTCAGCCCCCGGTGTGTGACCCGATAGGCCCATACGTCATCGGTAGCAATCAATTGACGTACGTGAATCAGTGGGCATTCTCCAACACCAACGATGTCAGGTCTAATAGAATATGTAGTTTCCCGGCTTTTTTAGGCTGGGGGTCCCTCTGCACTCTAATGTTCTTTTCTCACTCCCTCATTTTCACTATCACTTCTAATAACAAAACTATCTTCTTCTCCGCTTCCTGCTCCATACCCAACATAACGATCTGGTGACATGAGGTAGTCCTCAAAGGTTACAGAGGCAATCTCAACTGATGGATCATTTCTAGTTCAATAGTTGGTTGGACAGACTCTGGGACAAAAGCAGGAGGTTGGGAAGGATGTAGTACAAGGACAAGACCACTGGATGGTGTTATTGGGGGAGCTGTTTGGGCACTGGGGGTCAATTCTGGGGGTGAGGTAACATGTTTAGTTAATCGAATGTAAGACGGGGTGCTCTCTGTTGGTTGTTCAATAGGTTTTTCAGGAGTACCCAATGGTGATTGGCTGAGTTCAAATACTAAGGGTACTCTCCTCATAGAAAAGAGATTCAGCACTTTCCGTTTTTGAACTGTCTAACCCCACTGGTTCAGTAGGTGTTGTAGGCAAGTTTGCAAGTTTGGTATTAGGTGAAGTGATGGTATGTGCTAGGGACTCAATGATGGTTTGAACAGTGGCGGATCATACGCATCCCCTCCCTCTCTAATCAAATCTTCCTCACCGTCTTCACCACCCGTCTCTGGATTTTCTCTCTGCTCTTCCCTCTCAGCATCTCCCACAGATGGCTGAGGCCTAGAGTCTACATCCTCACCCGGTTCTACACCTTCATGGGTATGTATGGCCGGCTATGGCTCAACCATGGAAGGTAACCCTACACTCGTCCTACAATTCACTACTTTTTCATTCTTCTCACACAACTCTAAGAGAGACAATGGGAAGTGTTAAGGTTCTGGTAGGTTAGCAGGAATGGCAGGTTTAATAGTATTAAATAGTTTAGGAGAGATAGAAGGAAGACCTGACCGGCTAGGGATGGCTGCATTTTGATCCATCACATGTTGAATTATCATAGGAATAAACCTCTAATAGGGCAGTAAATGAGCATCTGCCTTCCTCCGGTTGTTTTTCTTTAGTATGGTGGACTTCATGTCATGCAGCATCAAGTAAGCATAGTCCACATGTAGATAGTTGGCAGCTGCCACAAAAAATTGCATCTGAGGCTCCGTCATAAACTCGTATCCAGTATGCTTGGGAATTAGACACTTCGGGAGCATTGTCATCAGGATATGGTACATGGGATGCAGGTTGGTGCGCTTGAACTGGGATTTCTTCTATAGTGCTCCTGAGTATCCCATTGCCTGGATGGCAGCTAAGCAGACAGCCTCATCTGGTATTTCATCAAAGGATGTGGTAGGAGGTCGGCTATTTGCTGCAGGTAGTCTGAGAGTCTCCTGAGTCTGTTGACTGTAATGAAAATATCATATTCATCTATTTGAGCTCTGAGTGAGAGAGTTCCCCTCCTGCTGGTATGAATCTCACATGTCCTCTAGAATTATTGATCATAGACCTCATGGACACAAGTAAAGGTGGTAGCAGGTTAGTAAGTAAGTGCATGGTTTAGTGGGTGGACTTTAAGTATTTCATTGATGATCGGATAGGTGGATTTTTTATGGTTTCAAGGTTTATATACTGGTTGTTTTCATGAGTTTTGACAGACAAAAACTCAGCCCTCGGAATGAGTTTTTCGGGGTTTTGTTCTACTTTAGCCATTATATTTGTAGTGAAACTAAACAAGTTAAGTATAAGATACAGAGACAAGTAGCAAGACCAATATACATGAAAACCTTTGAGTTGTAATCAAACTTATATAAATTAGAAGGATTGACACTAAGTTGATCTGAGTTACACCAACTATATAACCTTTGAAAATTTTGAAGTTTGGCCAGAAAATCCCTAACACCTAAAGCCCACATTGTGTATAAGATGATTAAGGATATACAAAAGTTGTTTTGACACTTGAAACACATCAATTAGATGTAGATAAACAACTTTGCCACACTAAAAAATAATCAAAAACTCATCTCAACACCCCTTATTGAACCAAAGATTGAATTTTAAGTGTAAGTTCATACACCCCAAGAACACGGAGAACACTATTTGAGATTGCTCCTAAGTCCCATCGTAAAAGCACTTTCACCAAACAATATCGATTTGATGGTTAAAAGTTCAATCAAAGTATCGCAAAACCTATCGAGTTCGATACTTCTAATCCCTAAAAATACCAAATAACTCATTTTTGAACAACGTAATCCGTGAATGTTGTTTACCTTAGTAATTACAAGTATTTGAGTCTAAAATTCTAAATTTTAACAGAGTAACGAGAGGTTTTGATGATTCAAGAAGCAAACCAATCGAGAGAATGAAATGTGTTTGAATGGTGAAAAGGTGTATCTAATCTGATGGGGTTGAAATGACCGTTATATAGCCTAGGACACATGTCACACATTCATTTGACCAACTATGGTAAAAAACACTTTGTCGATAGAATGGTTCGATAGAACATGTATGTACACTGTGTCCTTTAGGCATTTCCGAAGACTCATCCATTCGATAGGGCCCGTTCGATAGACCCTATGTGTACACAGTCCTTTGGTCATATTTCCACACATCCGTTTGATAGGACCCGTTCGATAGAACCATGTGTGTACTGACCCTTGGAAGATTTTTAAAACTTAGGTTCGATAAGTCACTTTCGATAGGTCACATTCAATAGAACTTATGTGCACTGTCCTTTGGTTAGTTTTCTAATTCACTCCGTTTGATAGGTCACGTTCGATAGAAATTTGACCCTTAGTGCACACTCAAGGCCTTAGAAAATTTTGCAATAATTTCCAGCCGATAGAACTTGATCGATAGGCCTTGAATTCATTGACCCATACATAGCATTTCTCATGCTAATCTTTCATTGACCTATAAGATTTGATCTATAGAAGTAGTCAATGGGTCAGGTTCATTAGAGATCCTAACTTAGGAAGTAGATGTTCACTGATGAATTATTGCTGTTGTTTATACAATTTATCAGTGTCATCTTCTTTGCTTCCCCATCCTGTGGCAACGACTTCCTCTAAGGGTGTTCTTTGTGTGGAGCTATCATATCGTACATAATAGTCCCATTTTCCGGATGACTCTCCTAGGGTTGAACATTTACCGGTTTCCCAAGGATTTTTATCAAGTTCAAAAACTAAGACTTGAAACCAGATTGTAAAACACACCTTTTTCTTATATAACTGCGGAAACTTTTACAGATGGGATGATTTTGAGGGAGAAGTGTGTGTACTTCGATGATCCTCAAATAACAATATATATACCTATTTATAGGCACATGTTAGAATCTGCCCAATAATATATGTACGCCTTAGAGCACTACCGATGATGTATGGGCCTATATGGGTCACAAACCGGGGTCTAACATAACAGCAAATAAGGATGAGGGACCAAAGATGGCAAAAGTGGAAGTTAGCAATGCAGGCCGCGTTAGCACCGCTAACTTAACGAGTTAGCTCCGCTAACTGTAAAAGGTTAGCGCCTCTACGGCCGCATGTGCTTTATGTCATATCAAAGTCAGGCCGCGTTTGCGCCACTACGGATTAGGGTTTAGCGCCGCTAACTCTTAGTTTGCGGCGCTACCACTGCTTGGACTTTATGTCAAAATCACCTCCACTTGTGGCCAATGCATGGGGGCTTCTAGATGAATCTTGGCCGGCTAGAGGGAGTTGAAGTGGCATCTCAGATGTTTTTAAAAGGCTTCATACCTCGAAACATTTTTCTCTCTTGGCCAAATTCTTTCTTGCAACCCCTCTTTTCTACTATATACTTAAGTCTTTGTGATCTAGTAGAAAAATCTCGAGTTCGTGGAGCATATTTGCTGTTCTTGAGTGAAATTGCCAGAGAAGATTTCCCTCAAGCTAGCTAGCACTTGTTGTTGGACTTGTTCCCGGTTTATGATTTCGAGCATAGAGCAAGAAGAAGGAGGTTCTCGCTTCTACCACAACATCAGCCACCATCAAACATTTTCTGGAGCTAAGGAGAACGGTATAACCTTCTTACCTTCTTGTTTATTGCTATTTTGTTACATAGAGTTGATCCATCTTTGGGATTTCTTGTTTTGAACACCTATTTGATTGTTTGTTGTTGTTTTCGCTTCCGTTGCGAGTTCAGGAAATCCCAATAGTGGTATCGGAGCCACCTCTATGTTAGAATAGCACTTGGTGGCTTGAAAAATCCGAAATCAAAATGTTTGTATTCTGTTATTAGAGTTAGCGGCGCTAAGCCTTATGAGTTAGCGGCGCTAACGCTACTAAAAAATTGTTTTTCAAAAATTTTGATAAAACATTTTTGGATTCGGGATTTTTGGCATTTTAACCTTCTGGAAATTTGTTCCAAGGGTTGTTTACATGTTGTTGCAGTAGTGACATGATATTTTTGGTTGTATGTGTTAATATGAGTTGGTAATCTTGCCTTGGCCTTTTGGTTGATTTGTGTTGTGCATGTATTTGGTGGTTTTGATCCACATTCATGGCTGTAAATTTGTTAAAATCAGTTTGTTTGTAATAAATTTGTGGCTTGCATGCCATTTCATTCATCCATGTACATCTAATTAGATAAATAGGAAAATTTTGTGGCTTGTATGCCATTTATTTTCTATTGTATGTAATTTGTATGATGGAGGGATGAAGACACAATTGGAGACAAAACAAGATGGAGTTTTGGTGCCCTTAGAAACCAATGGAGTCCAATGGAGATGGTGGTTCTAATGGGAGCTTGCATCAAGTTGATTTGTCCCATAGTTTGACCAAGTTCTTCCCATTTTGGCTCACGGGAATGCATAGGTTTATTGGCAAGGATTACCGACTATATTGTTATTGCGTGTGATGTGATTTTATTATTCTATGCATGGATTTGTAGGTTTCGCTTGCTAGATAATTTTTGGATAAAATTAATAAAATCACAAGAGTTTTGATAAAAATGGTTTCCTCTCGCGCGCGATCACATACATAGATTAACCCACCTAGTGAAAATAGGATTTATCACTAACAAGTTAATCTAAAACCAAACCGGAAACAAAAGCCCGTTTTTCCACAAAACGTAAGTCATGCACCATCCGTAAGTCGATACCACCCGAATCTAGTCTTATGGGATTTGGTTTGTCGAGCTTAGCACGAGCCAATTCTCATGAAACTGTGTGGAAGGTGAGTTTGGAAACTTCACAATTTTGGTTGTCGAGCTTAGCACGAGCCAACTTTGGTGAATTTGTTACCGTATGTCTTGACGGACGATTCGCAATTTTAGGTTTAAAATCTTGGTTAATTGTGGAGCTTAGCACGAGTTAACCAAAATTTCAAGACTTAAAATTGGTGCAAGAAGGGATCAAACATGCCACACGACCATTGGATGTCGTAGGATCCCGCATGTGCTAACGATTGCAATGGAGATTGCAATTGGAAAAATGGTTGCCGACTTAAATAGTTTTATCATGTGATCCGCGGTAACCCCGTCACATGGTAGGATGAAATACGGTTCTTAGCCTTGTTAAGATAATTCTTTAGGGTAAATTATTTAAGAAGATAAAATATCAAACTAACTAATATCTACTTTGCAATATTTTAGATGCCATCAACAAGCGCAACAAACACCACCATCAACGTTTCTCTTCGAGTTTTCCTTGAGAAGGAGAAACTCGACGGTAGCAACTTCATGGATTGGCATAGACAACTAAGGTTGGTCTTGCGGTATGAAGGGAAGTTGCATACCATAGAGGAACCACTCCCCGAGGCACCTCCTGCTGGTGCAGCAAGGGCCGTCCGTGAGGCGTATGAAAAATGCCTCAAGGAAACTGAGGATGTCACGTTCCTTATGTTGAGCACGATGAACCAAGATTTGTAAAAGTATATGGATCATCTGAGTGCTTACGACATGGTCGTGCAACTGAAGGACATGTTCCAACAGCAGACGAGGCAGGAAAGGTACGAGTGCCTCAAGACAATCCTTGCTTGCAAGATGCAAGAGGGAGGGAACATGAGCGCGCATGTGTTGCGGATGAAAGCAAACATCGAACGCATGGAGAAGTTGGGTTTTACCATAGGGAGGGAGATGGCGGTTGATTTAATCCTCCAATCCCTGCCCGGTGCATATGATCAATTCGTTACGAGTTATGATATGCACAGCATGGACAACACCTTAATGGAACTTCATGGTATATTGAAGACCGCTGAGTCTAGCATGACCAAGAATAAGCCATCCTCCTCCAACCACGTTCTCGCCATCCGGGAAGGCCGCATCACGAAGAAGAAGGTCACCCCTTCCAATAAAAGGAAGGGTAAGGGAAAGGTTGGCGCAGCCAAGCCTAACCCGGCGTCCGAGGGCAAGGGCAAGGGGAAACTTCCCTAAGCCAAGGCTCCGGAGGATGCGGAGTGTTTCTTCTGCGGGGGCAAGGGCCATTACCGCCGTAGCTGCCCGAAGTACCTGGAGGGACTCAACAAGCTCAAGGCAATGAGCATTTCGGGTCCGAACATGTCAGGTACGTTCATGATAGAACTCCACCATACTTCTATTTCTAAAGGTTGGGTATTGGATACTGGCTGTGGCACTCACATATGTAATATGGTGCAGGTGCTAAAGGCAAGTAGTAGCTTGGAGTAGGGAGAGCTGGATCTTGTCATGGGAAACTCGGAGGTTGTCCTAGTGGAAGCAAAGGGAGACTTGGAGCTTTCATTCAAGACCGGTTTTTCAATTTTATTAAAAGATGTATGCTATTCGCCCTATGTGGCTAGAAACATTATTTCTTTTCACAAATTGTATGATGATGGTTATGACTTTAGATTTGTAAATGGTACAATTGTTTGCTTTAAAAAGGAAGTTGTTTATTTTAAAGCTCTACCATGTCATGGCATATATGAGGCAAATGCATACATTGAGTCAAGAAAATCTATCATGAATATTGATTCTGACTCCAAAAATGGTTTGGATAAATATTCCATATGGCATAGTCGTCTTGGCCACATAAACAAGACTCGCATCGCCAAGCTCTAAGCGGATGGGAACTTGGAATCATTTGATCAAGGATCAAATGAAGTATGTGAATCTTCCTTATTCGGTAAAATGACAAAAGCACCCTTCACGGGATCAAGTGAGAGGGGAAAGGACCTATTAGACATAATCCATACGGATGTATGTGCACCTTTCAAGCATGTCGCAAGGAATAATTCAAGATTCTTCGTAACCTTTATAGATGATTATCGTAGGTACGGGTATGTCTATCTTGTTATACACAAGTATGAAACCTTTGAGGTGTTCAAGACATTCCAAAACGAAGTTCAGAATTAGCTAGGCAAAACTATAAAGATACTCCGGTCTGATAGAGGTGGAGAGTATCTTAGTACTGAGTTCATCGATCATCTTAAAAATTGTGGAATCATTTCACAATTAACACCTCCAAGGACTCCACAATTAAATGGGGTCGCTGAGAGGAGGAACAGGACTTTGATTGATATGGTAAGGTCTATGATGAGTCGGACGGAGGTACCTATTAGTTTCTGGGGATATGCCTTAGAAACGGCGGTAAGAATCCTTAACCTCGCACCAACCAAGAAATTGCTAAAACACCTTATGAAATGTGGCATGGTAAGAAGCCGACACTTTCATACCTACGAGTTTGGGGTTGTCAAGCCTACGTGAGACGTGAGGCCGAAGACAAACTTGAACCTCGTTCAAAGAGGTGTTATTTTATCGGATATCTTCCTAACGGTGTTCGTTATTTATTTTATAAACCTTCTGAGAACAAGGTATTTGTTGCTCGTAAGGCATTCTTCCTTGAAAGGGAGTTGCTATCCAAACATGGCAGTAAGGAAGTTGACCTTGAGGAAGATCAAGGGTCGGCCGATAAAGGACTTGAGGTTGGCACTAGCCAAAATACCGAGCAAGATGATGCTGCGGTACCTGACACTCTAGCAACGTCTACTCCTAGGCGTTCCAGTGGGACTCGTTCTGAGCTAGAGAGATATGGGTTTCTCATATCTAAGGGCAGCGAGTTATTGGTGGATCATGATGAACCCACCAACTACAAGGAAGCCATGGCATAGATGGAAACTTGGATATCCAGGTTTGGGAACTGGTTAATCCTACACCGAGGATAAAACCCGTAGGGTGTAAATGGGTATTCAAGAAGAAACCCGGCATAGATGGAAAATTGGATATCTTCAAATCCCGACTGGTGGCAAAGGGTTTCACTCAGACTCAAGGAATTGATTATGATGAAACCTTCTCCCTTGTGGCCATGTTGAAGTCAATCCGGATACTACTTGCCATAGCTGCATTTCATGATTACAAAATTTGGCAAATGGATGTAAAACCCGCCTTCCTTAACGGGAAGCTTAATGAAGAGGTGTATATAAGACAGCCTGACGGTTTTGAGCATCCAATGTATCCAAACAAGGTTTGTAAGATTATGAAGTCCATTTATGGGCTTAAACAAGCATCTCGAAGCTGGAATCTTTGCTTTGATGAGAAAATCAAAGAGTTTGGATTTTCAAAGAGTAAAGATGAACCTTGCGTGTATGTCAGGGCTAGTGGGAGCACTATAGTCTTCTTGGTTCTATATGTAGATTATATGCTACTAATTGGAAATCATATCCCAAGCCAAAGGAGTGTCAAATCTTGGCTAGGGAATTGCTTCTCAATGAAGGACCTAGGGGATGCGAGTTGTATTCTGGGAATAAAGATCTATAGAGATAGATCTAGAAGGCTGCTAGGGCTTTCTCAAAGTGCATACATAGAAAAGGTCGTGAGACGCTTTAAGATGGAGGAATCCAAGAAAGGAAACCTCCCTATGATACATGGCTTGACTTTGAATAAAACTCAATGTCCTACCTCCAAGGAGGAGATAGAAGTAATGAAGCGAGTTCCATATGCTTCGGCTGTGGGCTCGATGATGTACGCCATGCTATGCACTCGCCCTGATGTGTCATGTGCTTTAAGCATGACTAGTAGATATCAGGCGAACCCAAGAGAGCCTCATTGGAGGGCAGTAAAGAACATTCTCAAATATCTGAGATGCACAAAAGAGATGTTCTTGGTAAATGGTGGGGAAGAAGAGCTGAGAGTAAAGGGTTACTCGGATGCTAGCTTCTAAACTGACAAGGATGACTGCCGATCACAATCGGGGTTTGTGTTTCTGTTAATGGTGGTGCTATCAGCTGGAAGAGCTCGAAGCAAGACACAGTGGCTAATTCAACTACTGAATCGGAGTACATTGCGGCAAGTGAAGCCGCAAAGGAGGCCGTGTGGATGAAGAAATTCATCCAAGATCTACAAGTGGTTCCAAACATCATTGACCATATTGAGATATTTTGTGACAATGAGGGTGCGGTGGCATTGGCAAAGGAATGAAGAGCTCACAAGAGGACGAGACATATTTCGAGCAAATACCACTTTATACGGGATGTTATTGAACGTGGTGAAGTCATCATTAGCATAGTAGCATCGAATGGAAACTTGGAAGATCCATTCACTAAGCCGTTACCGCAAGCAGCTCATGAATCTCACACTAGAGGGATAGGTGTAAGATTTGCTAACGATTTGGCTTGAGTTGTATATATTAGTTTATTTGATATGTATTATTTTATTTTGGGAACGATACAGACAGTATTGTAACTTATGCTTGTTTTGATATATAATGAGGATTATATATGCGTGTGATACGGTTACATTCATAAGACTTTACTGCGTTCCATCATAGCATGTTTAACTACTTCAAGAAATATTATTCTATAATTCAAACTTTCCACAGTCAGTCAATCTTATGGAAGAAAGATTGAATCAAGACTGAGATAAGCATCTGATCTTGAATTCAAAATGGTTGAATTAAGGTGCAATGCTTATCTATGCTTGAAAAGAGTTTCAAGTGACTGGAAGACCCACACCCAAGTATACTTCATGGATTATAGTCATGAGTAACTTGGGATGATAAAATCTTACATCCTTTGACCGGAGATGTATGAACTGCTATATCATAGTTCTTACTTGCTTTAGCCATTTTCAAAAGCAGTTCGTAACTGGCTGCGATAAACGAAATGACTAGGTAAGTCAAGAGTTATGGTATGGGGTTGTGCAGTCGAAGGGGTTTGTTCCCCCTGTATGAGAGATATCCCTGGGCACCTCGATGATTGGGAGCTGACACCAAAATATTGCATGGCCATGCACAAGGAATATTGATTGAGAATCAGATAAGTCCTAACCTTTTGGTCACCACCAATCAAGATCAAGAAACATAATCATGAACGATCTGGAGATTGATATTTTCTAATCCACGTCTCGTGTTCACAAGGATATCTCGAACAAAAGGATGTCTAAGATCACTTATCTAGGACCACTACTTTCAGTATGATGGTTTTCTGTAGGGATTCATAACCCATACAGAATTGGGGGCATTGATGCTTTGCTAGAGGCCGCTCTTTGTCTGTGCTTGCTAGGGTACAGTATATTATGTGCAAGTGGGAGTTTGTTAGAATCTGCCCAATAATATATGTACGACTTAGAGCACTACCGATGATGTATGGGCCTATATGGGTAACAAACCGGGGTCTAACATAACAGCAAATAAGGATGAGGGACCAAAGATGGCAAAAGTGGAAGTTAGCAATGCAAGCCGCGTTAGCGCCGCTAACTTAACGAGTTAGCACCACTAACTGTTAAAGGTTAGCGCCGCTACGGCTGCATGTGCTTTATGTCATATCGAAGTCAGGCCGCGTTAGCGCCGCTACGGGTTAGGGTTTAGCGCCACTAACTCTTAGTTAGCGACGCTACCACTGCATGGACTTTATGTCAAAATCACCTCCACTTGTGGCCAATGCATGGGGGCTTCTAGATGAATGTTGGCCGGCTAGAGGGAGTTGAAGTGGCTTCTCAGATATTTTTAAAAGGCTTCATACCTGGAAAATTTTTGCATTCTTGGCCAAATTCTCTCTTGCAACAAGAAACCCTCTTTTCTACTATATACTTAAGTCTTGGTGATCTAGTAGAAAAATCTCGAGTTCCTGGAGCATATTTGTTGTTCTTGAGTGAAATTTCCAGAGAAGATTTCCCTCAAGCTAGCTAGCACTTGTTGTTGGACTTGTTCCCGGTTTGTGATTTCGAGCATAGAGCAAGAAGAAGGAGGTTCTCGCTTCTACCACAACATCAGCCACCATCAAACATTTTCTGGAGCTAAGGAGCACGGTATAACCTTCTTACCTTCTTGTTTGTTGCTATTTTATTATATAGAGTTGATCCATCTTTGGGATTTCTTGTTTTGAACACCTATTTACTTGTTTTTTGTTGTTTTCGCTTCCGTTGCGAGTTCATGAAATCCCAACAGAACACACAAAGAGAATATGCCATGGCATATTCGGGCATTATATGAAATCTTACAGCTGCCGTCGAATAATTGAACATGGTACAATAATTAAACAATATGGCCGGCAAGAGTGATTTATATGCGGGCCCTACGTGCACCAATAAGATCAACTCTTGGTGTTTTATTGAGTGTAAAGTCATCCCATCCAGGATCCACTATGATTTCCTCATCATCGTTATTGCTTGCATCATCTTCCAGAAGCATTCCATGGACTGGGTTATATTTGTATTGGGCTTGTTTAGATGTTGTTTCGGCCCAATCTTTGTGTGAGTGCTTCGAGCTCAACCAGTATTCTTCGGGCTTCTTTATTTTGGATTTATATTTCTTCTCATTGGTCGGCCCAGTGGTTATATTTTGTGGTCTTTCCAAAGCATATCTGGGCTTTGTGATGGATGACAGTTTGCAGATTTCTGACTGCTTTAACGGCCTCTTTTGCTTCTGCAAGCTCAATGTTTTGGGCGATGGCTGAGTATGCACTGGATTCATCCATTCTGATTGGTGACTGATTTGCTTTAAGTTGGTAGTGTCGATATAGTGCTCCTGGATCATCCTGGCTGATAATAGTTTTTGTGAAGATTCTTGGTAGAGGTTGGAAATCCTCATGAGTTCTTCTAAAATGATCTTCATATTCTGAGGACATAGAGTATGGGATTGCAATGCGAGTTCCGCTGAGCCTAGAGCTGCTTGATTCAGTTCCATCATATCCTCTGTACATTCTGAAACACAAACATTAACAATTCTTGAAAGTGAGTCTGCAAGAATGTTATGTTTACCATCTATATGCTCGATATTAATCTTGACTCCTGTTCCTGTTAAGGCATCTGTGAATTTTGCCCACCTAACCCTCGATGACTTGTTGCTATTAGTTTTGTTATGAAAACTAATAATTTCTTGGCAATCTGCTCTTAGGGTTATTTCTTGTTTGTCAAGATAATATATTTTGAGTTTTTCTAAAGTATTGAGGCAAGCGTAGATTTCAGCGTCAATTGTTGATTGAGCTATAGCAATCTTTCTGCTTGCGTATGCGCATACTTTTTCTGAGCTTCTTGGATCATTTATCTTGTTTTTCCATTTGACAACCCTTCCTCATCCTTCCATGTATCCATCACTTTCTAGAATGATATAAGCATTTACTGGGGGAATTTCCAAATCTTGTAAGTTTTGGAATTTGGCCTTGATTTCTTTTAATAATTCGTAATCGGAGGCATTGAGTCTTTTATCACCATGTGCTTGTGTCTTCTCATACGATGGTCTAAGAAGAATCCCCATTTTTGGGATGTGTTGTCTTGCGTAGTTCAAGATTCCTAAGAAGGATCTTAAACCTTTCTTCGTTTTCAACTACTTTTCATCAAAATTTACAATCCTTTTGTTGACATGCGGTTGCAGCCTTATGGTTCCTTCTCCTATGACATCTCCGAGAAAGTCGATCTGTGGGACTGTTATCTTCATTTTTGTGGGTGACAGGACCAAACCATTTTCTTCACAGATTCTTAGCATTTCCTTTAAGTGTCTTGAATGGTCTTGTTTGCTATTGGAGAATACAAGTATATCATCTATGTATACTGCAATGACCTGCTCAGTCTTTTTGAAGCATTTGTCCATTTTTCTTTGGAAGATAGCGGGGGCATTCTTTAACCCGAAGGGCATCACTAACCATTCATACAATCCTCCTGGGACTAAGAATGCAGTCCAAGGGATTGATTCTTCCTCCATGGCTACTTGATGAAATCTAGACTTGAGGTCGAATTTGGAAAATATTTTTGCATTTCCAATTCTTCGGATGATAGTGTTTATTCCTGGAAGTTAGTATTGATCTTTATAGGTGTTATCATTCAGTATTCTGTAGTTAAACACCATCCTCTTTTTCCCTTTTACCTCCATGCCTGTTTTTGGATCCATCGTTGTTCCTGAGTTAACAATCATAGCCATCGTTTGATGCCTACTTCTACTTGGTCTGATGGCACCAATTTTTAGTAAAGCATCGATATGTCTTTTGAAGGAGTCTTCCATTGCTGGTGTGACATGCTTCAAAGGTTTGTCTCCTATGGTTATGTCTGGATTGATTATTTCTAACTTGCAGAGTTCTCCATTCTTCTTCCAATGCTTCATGGGTTCTTCACCAATATATCCTTGGGCTTTCAGCCTTTCGATAACTGGTTTGAATTTTTCTTTAAATGAAGTCCCATTTATTGTGTTAATAAATGGCTTCATTTATTTCTAGGTACTCTTCTTCATCAAGTTCGAGTTCCTCAATAGCCATTTGGGCTATCTCTGTTTGCTCCGTCGTTTTGATTTTTGTGACCGTTTTGTATATCGTAATTTCATCACATTCAATCCTTATTCCTCCTTTCATTGCCCTTATGAAGTTTGTTCCAATGAGCATTTCAATACCGTCACTGATATCCATGTCGAAAGCATATATCAGTGTCATGTTGAACTTGTTTCCTTCTATATAGAAGGATCCTGTTTTGAGCCTATGCATTGCTTGTTTTCTTGAATTTAACCCATTGAAAAAGACTGTATGGGTTAGCTTCTCCAGGGCTTGTTCGGTTACAACTTTCTTGTTTATACAGCATGTGGAAGCACCGGTGTCAATGATTGCCATTGTTTTGAAGGCCGGGCAATCAATGATGTTGAATTCTACTGATACATTATACAGTCGATTCATCACTTTTCGTATTTTTGGTGCTTCTGTTGTATTTCTTGCTGTATGAACTTCTGATTGTATGAAGGGTCTGGCAGTTTGAAGGATTTCCAATTCAGGAAAATCATCTTGATATTTCTGATTTTCTTTCAATTGTTGGACTTCCTTTTCGAGGTTCTCAATTCGTTGTTGTTGTTGTATTTCTCTCTTCTTCAGGTGATTGATGAGTTCCTGGGAATCATGAAGGTCTTTGATGAGTGACAATTTTTTTATCTTGCCAATCATTCATTTGCTTTGCTTCCTGGAATTTCTTAGTTGTGTGTTCACTTGCTTGATCCCTGATCATTTGTTGCAATTGATTTGTTTTTTCTGTGAGTAGGTCTTTAAGCAACTTGACTTCTTGTGACTCTGATCCACTGCTTGTTTCTTATTTAGCTTTTTTATCCTAACATGCACTACCTTCCTTAGGTAGTTTCGTGAGCATAAGGTACAAGTAGTTAATTGGCATTCTGAACAATGCAGTCGTGACCTGTCAGTTGTGAGTATACCACAAAAATAACATAGGACATAGCTTGTCACCATATTTTCTTCCCATTCATGCTCACATCCTTTGCTTTTGGGTGGCAACTCTTTGGTTGGTTTCCAGGATCCCGCGTTTTGTACCATTTCTTCAACCTTTGATGGTGGTCCTGGGTGAAACATGTAGGCAATATGATTAACATATCTTTCATCTTCGATTTCGCTATCTTCAGATCTTATAACAAAAGCCGTTTCTTCAAATGGGGTGTCTTGTACCATTGCACTTATATTTTGGTTACCGTCTGCTTCTCCTTCAGAGATACTGCATACGCTGCTATCATCGAAGTCTGCGGATACAATATCCCAGTATTTATCAAGATCAAGTTCTTGATAAACAGCAGACCTGGCAATGTTTCCGCTTTTGCTTCGACAGTCTATCGCGAAATGCCCTTCTTTTCCACATACGAAACATTTGCACTTCTTAACTCGTCCCCTGTCATCTTTGTATTTTGTTTTGAAAGGCTTGACATGGGAACTGTGTGGTTTCCCTTTGTATGTTCTTGATTTTCTTATGCCATACTTTCTCCTATTATTTTTATAGTAGCCTGGGATTGGGATGGCTGAACAAAGAGATAAGTCTCTTAGTTCTTTTGCTAAAGCTTCCCTTTTACACATTTCTGAGACAAATGTGTGTGTGAACTTTATTTCTGAGATTACTACTGCTGTGAGGCGTGGATACTTTGCTTTGAAGGCTTCTTCAATATCTCTTAATAGAGAAGGGGGAAGTTTGGCAAAGAATTTTTCTGTTAATGATGGAAAATAGAGTTTTCCTGACTTGATGGCTAATTTGTTGAAATCTTCTAAAAAAAGCCACAAATTCTTTGTTTCCTCACATGTGATTCGATCCAGGTCTCTGTAGGCTCTGTCTTGTTCATCAGTAGATCCCCTGTATGGATCTTCCATCAGGATTATTTGTCTGATTTGGGACGTTATGTTTTTGGGGTCATCAGCCATTATTTCAAGGGCTAAATAGGCTTCTTGGTAGGTCGTTCGCCATTGTTGCCACATCACTTTTTCACTTTCTCCTAGGAGATTTTCGACGAATGCTAGCTTGGCCTTATTGCTTTCCCAGACTTGATTATTTAGCCTATTTATCGTAATCGACTCCCATCTTGCAATCACTTCTACCCATAATCCTGGGTCTGCTAGGAGAACTAGCATGACTCCTGATTCTGACCAAGCAGGTGGTAAGTTCCACTGAGAGTTATGATATTCTCCATATCCACCATTGAATGGTGGTCTCCGCCTTGGATACTGAAACTCCGTCCCATGATAATGTTGGGGGTTTTACCTTGGTGGTGGATAGACTGGGGGACCCATGACGTTATCTGGTGGTGGTTGATATACTCCGGAGTCTTCTGTTGACGGGAGTGCTCTCTCTACTTTCTGCATGATCGTCTTGACGTTATTTCGGAAATTTTTGAATATAGGATATGGTAATTCATCTTCTGCCATATGGAACGCCACTTGATCTTCGCCAAGCTTTGTTGAGAATGGGTTTACCCACTCATTGGAACTCCGATGATCAGTCCATTGGTGTAGATGTTCACTGATGACTTCTTGCAATTGTTTAGACAATTTATCAATGTCATCTTCTTTGCTTCCCAAGCCTGTGGCAACGACTTCCTCTAAGGGTGTTGTTTGTGTGGGGCTATCATATCGTACATAATAGTCCCATTTTCCGGATCACTCTCCTAGGGTTGACAATTTCTCCCATGGACGACGTTTGCCCTTTTTTGGTTTATTGGACCGTTTTTGCTTATTCAATGGTTCTTGTTCTAGGATCCATGCCTCCTCTTTGCAATCCTTACAGTTGCATACATCAAAAGGGTTATGTGGGGTTGGTCGTTCTTGGATAAATATTCAAATGAATTGTTCTTCATCTTCCTCTAGGTGGCCATTATCCGTAATTTCTCTGTCTCTTTGATCTACGGAATACCTTGGAGGTTGCACATGTCTTCTGTAATTTTCAAACTCAGACTGACTGACCTGTTGAGCCTCTCATTGACTGCAACAGTCGTTGGTACTCTTGGGCTGATTTGTTCTGTTGGTCTTAAATTCCAACTTCTTCCTTGTAATTCTTCAATTGTCCTTCGTTCTCCTGGTATTGTTGTAATACCCGTAGTTGTTAAATGAGCAACCACATTTGAGACACTGTATTCAAACCCGGTGTAACTAGTATTGGACAATCTTCCAATCATAGCCATTGTGATTAGGAGGTTACTGTCCCCTCCTTGCCAAGCATCATAACCATGTGTCTGAATTGCAACTTGTATATGTTCGTGAAAATCAGTTATACTTATCATCATATCAAGGAACTTGTATACCAGTTGGGTTCCGGATGACAAGTCAACCTCCATAGTACCAATTATCTGGGTACTTTCTTCCCACCTTGTGTCTCGTAGGACGACTAAGGCGTTAGTGCCAGCATTTCTTCTATGCAAGGCATGCAGTCGAATCATGAAGATTCCTATATGTATGTGTTGTAGTCCGGACTGCCTCAATCTTTCATAACTCTGTTGATTACAAAGTTGCAGATTTACTTGGCTTCCTTCTGTGCATAATATTCTTTGTTCTGAATAGTGCTGATACACACGGTGGTTTATAGTAACATTGTTGTTGGAGTATAGTACTTCTGCTGGTACTAGACATGCTCTTCTTTGCCTTGAAACTTCAAGTTGTTGTTCTGGGCTTAGGATTGATTCTAACGCCCTGTGGTAACGGTTGTTCATCCTTCTTAGCCATCTCCGGATGTTTTGTTGGTGTCAGGCTAAATTCCGATAAACTCGGATCTGGTCTTCCTGAGTAGGGAGATCCGTCTAAGTGTTGGTGGAGCTTCTTTCCAAGATACTTGGTCTTCGTGTACTCATTTCTTTTCTTTGCCAAATTGTTCTTTGAAGATTTTATTTGGGTCTTCAAAGACGTATATTGGACCCTTAGGCTGTTTTAGTGGGGTTTTTCCACTAATAGAGAAATTGTCAAGTCTTTTCGATAAGCTTGATATTGATTCTTCAAGTTCTGCAGGGACTGTCTACTTTTCGTTTGCCTTCTAATTCTTTCAAGCTTTTCTTCTAACTCAGTTATCCTTTGGTTTTGTGTGACCAAAAGATAAATTATTGTATTATTTTGCTTGATTATTGCAGCAGATGGGGTTAGTGCTCCTCTGTAGTCGGATGGTTTAGCGTATCCAACTGCAGGGGACTCCAATTCTTTTGTAACTTGTACGGCTTCTTGATATTCAGTGCTGGCTTTTTAGTTTGCTAGGCTCATCCAATTAAGAGCTGCTTGACTTCGTGCAGAAGGTATTCGACCTTCTGGATTTTCTGATTGAGCTCCTCCGTTAGGCTTAGAGCTTCCTTTTCCACTAACTTTGGTTGTTCAGCTATTTCGTGAACAAGATTTAGAACCTCTTTCTTTGTGAGTGGTTTGGTTTGTTGTACCTCGGTCGAAATTTGCTGAAGACTTTTTCTTGTTTCACTCTTGGTTTTTCTTAATAATTCCTTACAAGCTTCAAGCTTCAAGCTTCAAGCTTTTCAAACTGTCTTTTGACTATTAATTCAAGAGCACATTGTTTTTCTAAAATCAGCTTATAAATTCTTAAAGCGATTTTTGAAAATAAGTTTAGACGACTATAAATACAATCAATATTATTAGCTAATTCTAGAATTTTTGGAGTATAACTTTTGTTGGAGTCTGCCTACTGACACAAGTACATTGGTGTTACTGCCGATGAAGTGCATGCCTATTGGGTCACACACCAAGGATTGATCCCGACAGCTTACTGATAAAGAGAGAAGGTCCAAAAATCAAATTGTTTGATTTTGGGGCTTCACGGCCGTGAGGGATGCTCCATGGGTCGTGAAGCCTACTACCCTCACGAATGGCTCAATGACTTTTACACGGCTCGTGTAGTCTTCACGGGTCGTGAAGAGGTCGTGAGGGGTCGTGAAGGACGATGGCCAGTCGTGGCACATTTTGTCTTCACGGGCTCTTCACAGGCCGTGAGAGGCCGTGAAGGTCTGTCTGCATGAATTCCTTTATTTTGATTGGACCATCTTGTGGTCCAATGAATGGGAGCTTTTGTGTCCGGCCAAAAGGACCACTTTTGGGTCTGGAACAGATGAGAAGATGCATGCAAGTCCTTGCACTCTCACTCTCTCTAATCTCTCTTGGTACTACATGATCAATACATAATATACACTAAGAGTTTGAGTTCTTGAGTGTTGTGTGGCCGATTTGGTACAAGAGGAGAATCAACTTGGCTGTTCCAGAAAGGTGGAGTCATAGGTGACGTCCCCTTGACGGTGTACTAGCATACGGGGATCAAAACAACCTTGGTGTGGACTAGCAATAGATAAGATACACTTGGATCTCTCGGTTGTCCCGGTTTTGCATTGCTACAGCCGATTTCCAGAGAAGGTAGTGAGGTATTCTCTGCCCTTTCTCTTGTTCTTTAAGTTGCAATTTGTTTTTGTAGAGAAACTATCACTTTGGAACACGCTACGGACCCGTTTTTGTACGGTTTTCAAACTTTTGTTTTATGGTTCCGCTGTGTTTTGCTCCATACCGTGTTCCAATAGTGGTATCAGAGCCAAATCTACAAACAATTTGCACTTTTTTGGCTTAAAAACCGAATCTGGACATTCTGTCCAGAATGTCTTCCCGGGTCATGAAGGCTTGTTCTTCACGGTCGTGAAGGCTCACGACCAGTCTCGTGGGGTGCTTGGTCGTGAAGGGTTTTTCACTAGTCAGGGTCGTGGAACTCATGGGCTTCACGGCCCGTGACAGGCCGTGAAGGCTTATGGGTCGTGAAGGAGCTCATGAACAGTATTTTTGTCCCTTTTGAAAAAGAAAATTATTTTCGGTTTTAGCCTCCTTGCTATTCTGTTTTTCCATAATCTATCCAAAGTGTTTGGATTTTTGTAAAGCCCCATATGTGTCTTGATTCATGCATTTATATGTATTGGGTGATTTTTGGCATGAAATGCACACATGCATATACTTGTATTGTGTATATATGAATATGTATGCTCAAAGTGTTTGGGGTACTAATGCCTATGTACAAGTATTGTTAACTTTGTGCCTTGAGTGTTTAGCTAGGTTTGAACAATCTTAATCAAGATACATTTTGCACGGTTTTGTTACGGCACACCGTGTAGTTGTTTTTGGTTGTTGTTTGATCCGGTAACACCTTGCCTGTTAGACCTATGTGTTGGTTGTTTGGTTGTGTTTAATTATTCATTCATTTGGTGGTTTGTACCACAATTGGTTTGTAATAATTAAATTTATTCGGTCTTGTATTTTGTACTTTATTTTGGCTTGCATGCCGATTGCTTTTCTTTGTAATTGTTAGATTAGCTTAGATTAGCATTTCGCGGCTTGCACGCCGTTTCTTTTCAAATATTTGTATGTATTTGTAAAAGAAGACCGAAGACAACCATCGAGAGTCGTGGAGGAGACGTCTCGGCTATGGTGGATCCGGAGGTTCATTGGAGATGACGGATTCAGTAGGAGCACTTTCAGCTGGGCCAAGTGGTTGTGTCCTTAGTTTGGCCTTACTTTCCTCGTTAGGCTAACGGGGAAGGTGTATAGGGTTTAGGGGCATGTTACCAGATATTTCTTGTGCGTGGTTGTTATTTTGTTTATAAACCAAGAGTTTTGAATTGGTTTACAAACCTCGCGCCCCACAAGACCACTTTATAAACAAAATCCCGTTTTTATCAAATGTAAATCACTCGCCTCCCGTAAGATGACAGCACCCGAATCTAGTCAAACAATATCGGTCGTCGAGCTTAGCCGAGATCGGTTTTGCGTAACTGTGTGGAAGGTGCGTGTGGCAACTCGCAAGGGTCGGTTGTCGAGCTTAGCCGAGCCGGCCATTGGGCTAGAGTACCACTGCGTATCTTGACGGTCGATTTACAATTCAAAGACTTAAAACGCCTTGGTAGTTGTCGTGCCCATACCGAGCTATCAAAGTGGATTAATGAGGAATCGGTGAGTGAAGGGATCAAACATGCCAAATGGGTGCTATGAGAACCTAGGATCCCGCAAGTGTCTAAGAGTTGTAATCTCGGATTGCAATTGGTAAAGCGTTTACCGGCCTGAGTAGCTCCATGAAGTGATCCGCGGCAAACCTGTCATGGATTGGGGTACTTTCAGGTTCTTAGCCCTTGTTAAGATAATTTGATTTTCTTAATCAGTTGGGTAATTATTTTAACGAGGATTATATCGAAACTAACTAAAACGTGTACTCTTTTATAGATGGCAAATATTAACGACACCACACCAAACTTTAAACTTCGATTATTCCTAGAACGGGAGAGACTCATAGGAGTGAACTTCGCTGACTGGTATCGTGTATTGAGGATTGTCCTCCGTCACGAGTTAAAGTTGCACATCCTAGAGGAAGCCTTTCCAGAGCCACCTGCTACCAACGCGAACTGGGCCACTCGATTGTTGGGGTTCGTGGTACACAGCAACGGAAGCATGCAAGGTCATAAACGAATTTTTCAAACAAAAACCAAGACCACAAGATGAACCCCATAAGTGGATCTAACTCTACAACAAAGTTATGCAACAAAACAGAAAGAAAAGAGAGGATATATACCCCTGATGTCTCTGATGGTTGTGTGTAGCTAGCTTCAAGCCTTGATCTCTCCTTGAACTTCTTCTTCGGCTATCTAAGTCCACACCGAGACACTTGGCAACCTTGGTGTACTAGCACCCCTTAGCCTAATCCACAAGATGAAGAAGCTACTGGAACAACAACCCACGAAACCACCAGTGAATCTAGCTCTCTCTCTCTCTCTTGTTTGAACTTAGCAACTCTCAATATAGTTCTAAGTGTATTTTTGTAGCAAAAAGGTCAAGAAGAGAAATGAGAGATTCATGCATGTTTTATAAGCCAAGCCACGACCCCAGGTCTCCCCAAGTCGGCCCAAGGCTAATCATCACAAAACACATGCATTGGTGGAGGCTAGAGGTGAAAGGAATAAAGTTGTTTCTGTCAGACAGGGTTAGCGCCGCTAACCGCCCATGGTTAGCGCCGCTAACCTCCCATGGTTAGCGCCGCTAACGCGGCTGATTTAGCGACGCCATAGTTAGCGCCGCTAACCCCTGCGGGAAACCAACTATCATTATTTATCCTTTCTCACCCTCATCTTTTAGGTTGTGTCAAGGTCAACCCCCGGCGTGTGACCCGATAGGCCCATACATCATCGGTAGTGATCATTTGGCGTACGTGTGTTCGTGGGCATACTCCAACATCGATACGCTTTTGAGAAACGTGTTAGAGATACACAAGATATTTCTTGTCTCATGTTATCGACTATGAGCTTTGAGTTGCGTCAGCAACTTGAGAAATTGAGTGCGTATGACATGATAACCGGCTTAAGGACATGTTCCCGCAGCAGGTTAGACAAGAACGGTTTGAGTGTATAAAGGCTTTGGTTGGTTGTAGGATGCAGGAAGGTGAGGATGTAAATGTCCATTTCCTTATGATGAAGGGATATATGGACCAATTGGAGAGACTTGGACTTCCAATTGGGAGGGAGATTGCGGTGGATATGATCCTCCAGTCCCTGCCCGCGTCTTATGAGAAGTTTGTCAAGAACTATCATAAGGACAATTTGGAAAAATCCTTGATCGAACTTCAAGACATACTGAAGGCTGTACAGTCTTACCCCCAAGTCTGTATGGGTTTTGTCTTCTGCACAAAAACCAATCTGCAACCCATGTGAAAAGGTCCTATCGATAAGTGATCAATCATCCTTTTGTTCGCGATATCCAATGTGAACACGAGACATGGTACAAAGTCATTCTCCGTTCGTTCACGATTATGTTTCTCGATCTAGACTGGTGGTGACCAAAATATACAAGTTGCAATCAATCATAAATTATTGCAAGCTTTGAGCATGGCCATGCATTTTGGTGTCAGCGACCAATCATCGAGGGGCCCAAGGATATCTCTCTAAACAGAGGAACAAATTCCTTTGACTTACACTGCCCACCACAGTGATCATACTCTGCCCAACTACTCCCTTTATAACAGCCAGTTACGGACTGCGTTTGAAAGCAATTAGAACAAAGCAAACCAAAGTGATGCAGCCACCTGCATCTCCAGTCTTAGGATGAACTGATATTATCATCCTGATTTACTCATGACATGTACCATAAAGTAAAATCAGGTGTGGGTCGTCCAGTCACTTGAAACACTTTCAAGTACAGGCGAAGAATTGCGTCCCCGTGCCCCAATCCCCATTGGGCACATGACCAATTACTTCCCTCAGTCTTAGTTCATATTTCCTTCCCGAGAAGAATGACTGACTGTGGACATTTAGAATGCTTGCGCATTCAGGGAAGAGTAAAACATGCTAAGTTGGAACACAGTAAAGATTTAAAGAAATACCCGCAACTTGCGTATTACTAAATCCCATTTAATAATCGATAAATACAATAAATACAATACTGCTTCATGTTCCCAAAAGGGTAAATACAACAAATATACTAACCAAATACAAAGGCATGATCAAACCAAATCACTAGCAAATCTAATCCCAATAGCTCGAGTATGAGCGTCATGCTTTGCTTGCGATAAAGGTTTGGTGAACAGATCCGCCACATTGCTATCGGTGTGTACTCTGCTGATAACAATGTCTCCTCATTCGACCACGTCCCGGATGTAATGATACTTCCGCGGAATATGTCTCGTGCGTCGGTGAGACCTTGGTTCCTTGGCAAGAGCAACCGCACCCTCGTTGTCACAGAACACCTCAACAGGGTCGGCAATGCTAGGAACCACTCCCAGATCTTGGATGAATTTCTTCATCCATACAGCCTCCTTCACAGCTTCACTGGCCGCAATGTACTCCTACTCGGTAGTAGAATCGGCCACAGTGTCTTGCTTGGAGCTTCTCCAGGAAATAGCACCACCATTGAGTAGGAACACAAACCCCGATTGAGATCGGCAGTCGTCCCGATCGGTTTGGAAGCTAGCATCTGAGTAACCAGTCACCCGTAGCTCTTCCGCACCTCCATACACCAAGAACATCTCCTTAGTCCTCCGAAGATACTTGAGAATGTTCTTTACTGCCGTCCAATGAGCTTCACCAGGATTGGCTTGATATCTACTTGTCATACTCAATGCACAAGATATATCAGGCCTAGTACATAACATGGCGTACATGATCGAGCCAATTGCCGAAGCATATGGAACTCGACTCATTACTCCCCGTTCCTTAAGGGAACTCGGGCTTTGAGCCTTGCTCAACACTAAACCATGCGACATAGGTATGAACCCCTTCTTGGAATCCTCCATCCTAAATCTCTTTAGGACCTTGTCTATGTATGTACTTTGGCTCAATCCGATCAACCTGCGGGATCTATCTCTATAGATCTTGATCCCAAGAATGTAAGCTGCATCCCCAAGATCCTTCATTGAGAAACAACTCCCTAGCCAGGCTTTTACCCCTTGCAAAGTTGGGACGTCGTTCCCAATTAGTAGAATATCATCTACATAAAGAACCAGGAATACAACTATGCTCCCACTAGCTCTAATATAAACGCATGGCTCATCCTTGCTTTTAGAGAAGCCAAACTCTTTGACCTTCTCGTCGAAGCACAGGTTCCAGCTCCGAGAGGCTTGCTTAAGCCCATAAATGGACTTCTTAAGCTTGCAGACTTTATCCGGAAACTCAGGATGTACAAAACCCTCAGGCTGTGTCATATACACATCCTCTGCTAGTGTTCCATTAAGGAACGCGGTTTTGACGTCCATTTGCCAAATCTCATAATCATGAAATGTGGCAATGGCCAAAAGTATCCGGATAGACTTCATCATAGCCATCGGTGAAAAGGTTTCCTCATAGTCTATACCATGAGTTTGAGTGAAACCCTTAGCCACCAGTCGGGCCTTGAAGGTGTCTACCTCGCCATACATGCCGATCTTCTTCTTGAAGACCCACTTGCACCCTACGGGTTTGCATCCCGGCACGGGATCAACCAAGTCCCAGACTTGATTATCCGACATGGACTGAATCTCGGATTCCATTGCCTCTAGCCACTTGGCGGACTCAGGGCCCACCACAGCGTCCTGGTATTTGGTAGGCTCATCAGAGACCACTACCATGTCGGTGCCCTCAGATATTTGAAAACCATATCTCTTTGGCTCATGCCGACTTCTACCAGATCTTCTAATAGGCAACGGGTTTACATCATCTCCAGCTTCATCATGCTGAGATTCAACCCTCTCAGGTTCTGAGCTAGTCCCAACATCAGGTTCTACATTGGCAGTCTCTTGAATTTCTTCAAGATCAACCTTTCTCCCACTAGCGTCTTTGGATAACAGTTCCCTTTCAAGGAACATCGCCCTTCGAGCAACAAACACCTTGTTCTCCGAAGGTTTGTAAAACAAATATCCCATAGACCCAGCAGGATGACCAATGAAAAAGCACCTTTCGGCCCTGGGCTCCAACTTGTCCTCAACCTCACGTCTTACGTAGGCAGGACAACCCCAGACCTTTAAATATGAAATGGATGGAACCTTTCCATGCCACATCTCATACGGTGTTCTCTTAACCTTCTTTGTTGGTACGAGGTTAAGGATTCTACCGGCCGTCTCAAGCGCATATCCCCAAAACGTAACGGGAACGTCCGTACGAACCATCATAGATCGAACCATATCCAACAATGTTCGGTTCCTCCTCTCGGCGACACCATTTAATTGTGGCGTCCTAGGAGGGGTTAATTGCGAGATAATCCCACAATCCCTTAGATGTTCATGGAACTCGGAACTAAGATACTCACCGCCTCTATCGGATCGTAGCATCTTAATCCTTTTCCCTAATTGATTTTCTACCTCGTTTTGATAAGTCTTAAATACCTCAAAGGTATCCGACTTTTGTCTCAACAAGTAGACATACCCGTATCGACTATAATCATCAATAAAGGTAACGAAGTAGCGGGAATGATCTCTTGTGGCATGCTTGAACGGACCACACACATCTGTGTGAACGATATCCAACAAGTCTTGCGCCCTCTCACAAACACCGGTGAAGGGTGCTTTGGTCATCTTGCCCAATATACAAGATTCGCATACGTCATTAGACCCGTGGTCAAATGATTCCAAGATCCCATCCACTTGGAGCTTGGCGATGCGTTTCTTGTTTATGTGGCCTAACCGACCATGCCATAGAGACAATTTATCCAAAACGTTTTTAGGACCCGAATCAACATTCATGATTGATCTAGTGCTTTGCAAGCTTACGCTTGTTTCATATATGCCATGACATGGAAATGCTTTGAAATAAAAAACATCATCTTTGTAACATAAAATGCTACCATTCTCAAATTTAAAAGTAAAACCATCGTCATACAAGGCATACAATGAAATAATGTTTCTTGCCACACATGGCGCAAAAGATACATTTAACAAAACAATAGATAAGCCAGAAGGAAAGGCGAGCTCCACACTCCCAATCTTCTCAACCGGGACAACCGCCTTGTTTCCCATGATGAGATCCAGCTCTCCATCAACCAAGTCCCTACTTCTTCTTAGTACCTGCACATTATTACAAATGTGAGTACCACACCCGCTGTCTAAAACCCAGGCGTTAGAAGTAGAAGTGTTATGGAGTTCAATCATGTACGTACCGGAGGCAGCGGCACCTTTAGAGCGAAGCTTCTTGAGCTCCTCCGTGTACTTGGGGCAACTACGCCGGTAGTGACCCTTCTCCCCGCAGAAGTAGCAGGTTGCCTCTTCCGGTGAGGTGGCAGCGGGAGCCACTTGCTTCCCCTTCGGCTCCAGGGTTGGGTTAGGTTTGGGCTTCGGCCCTTGTGCCTTGGCCTTCTTCTTTCCCTTCCCCTTGGAGCCCGAAGTGGGTTGCTTCCGCTTGTTACCACCCTCGTTGATGGTGAGAACGGCAGTGGAGGTGGTGGGCTTTGACTTGGCAAGCTCGCCCTCGGCGGTCTTTAGCATGCCATGCAATTCCATAATGGACTTGTCCATACTATGCATGTGGAAGTTCACAATGAACGGACCATATGCAGGAGGCAAGGATTGGAGGATGATATCAACCGCCAACTCCTTCCCCATGGGAAAGCCCAACTCCTCGAGCTGATCCACGTACCCTTTCATCTTAAGTACGTGGGAGCTCACATTGCCGCCCTCCTGCATCCGGCAACCGATGAAGGCCTTGACGCACTCATAGAGTTCTTGCCTAGCTCGCTGTTGGAACATGTCCTTCAGCTGAGAAATCATCTCAAACGCACTCACTTTCTCGAATTGCCTTTGCAATTCGGGACTGATGGTCGTTAGCATAAGGCAAGTCACGTCATTTGTGTCCTTGAGGCGTTTTTCATACGCCTCGCGGACGGCCCTCGCCGCGTTGGTAGCAGGAGCCTCCGGAAGAGGTGACTCAAGGACCTCTAGCTTCATTTCATGACGTAGGACAATTCTCAAAGTCCTATGCCAATCCATAAAGTTTGGCCCCGTGAGTTTCTCCTTCTCCAAAAATGGACGGAGTGACATGTTGGTGGTGTTGGTGTTGCTAGTAGATGCCATCTATAAGCAAAGTACGAAATGGTTAGTTATTGTTGTATTAAATCCTTGTTAAGATAATTACCCTCTTGTTATAAAAACAAATTATATTAACAAGGGCTAAGAACCTCAAAATACCCTAATCCATGACGGGTTTTCCGCGGATCACTTCATAGAGCTATTTTAGGCCGGTAAACTATTTACCAATTGCAATCCGTGATCACAACTCTTAGGCACTTGCGTGATCCTAGGTACTCTTAGCACCCATTTGGCATGTTTGATCCCTCCACACCAATTCCTCATTAACCCACTTTGGTAGCTCGGCTAGAGCTCGACAACTACCAATGTGTTTTATGTCTTGGAATTGTAAATCGTCCGTCAAGATACACGGTGGTACTCTAGTCCAATGGCCGGCTCGGCTAGAGCTCGACAACCGACCTTGCGAGTTGCCACACGCGCCTTCCACACAGTTACGCAAAACCGGTCTCGGCTAGAGCTCGACAAACCGATCTTGTTTCACTAGAATCGGGCGGTGTCATCTTACGGGTGGTGTGAGATTTACTTTTGAAAAACGGGTTTTAGTTTTTCCGGTTAAAACACTTTTAACCAATTCTTGTCTATGTGGCGCGCGGAGTTTGTAAACCAATTTAAAACTCTTTGATTTTATTATTTTGAAAAATTTTCTAGCATGCGAAGAACCTAAACATCCATGCAAGAAAAATACAAAATAAAATCAACCACGCATGTAATATAATCCGGTAACGAGCCAAATCCTATGCGTCTTGCCCGTGAGCCAACGGGCAAGACTAAGTCATCTAAGGACTAGACCGAATGACCCGATGTGTGCTCCTCCCACTTGATCCATTGCGTCTCCTACCGACCTCCGGATCCAAGTACGCCAAGACACCCTCCACACGGTTCTTGTTGGTTGCTTTGGTTCATCTTTTACAATTTACAAATTTAAAAGGAAATGGCATGCAAGCCACAATTTCTATTCTAAGCTAATTCTACAAATTACAAAGAATACGAAATCGGCATGCAAGCCGTTAAAATTAGAAACCGAATAAATAGATTAATTATTACAAACCAATGTGGTACAAACCACCAAATGAATTAATACATTAATCTAAATCAACCAAACACATCTCATAGGTCATATGGCTCAAAAATTGTTACCGGATACGCATACTACAACCACATACAAGAAATCACACATCAACACATGGTGTGCCACACAAAACCATGTAAATCTTATATGTCTTGGTTAAGATTATCTAATCACTCAAGGCACTCATAATCCTATGTACATATGCATTAGGAACCTCAAACAAGTCAAAATTCCATAGTCATATATACACAATGTAAGTATATGCAATTAATCATTTTCATGCCTAAATGTTAATCCACATATAAATACATCAACCAAGACATAAGGCAACTTTAATCTTAACACAACTCAAATCTGGAACAATTCCAGCAAGTACAAATAGCCCAAAAATCCAACAAAATTGATTTAAGGCAAAACCATGCATTCTGCCAGTAAGGGGTTAGCGCCGCTAACTATAAAGAGTTAGCGCCGCTAACTCAGTTTAGCGCCGCTATCGCGAGACGACATTAAAACAAGTCAGTTTACCAAAGAGGACTGTTGACTCCGACTTTAGCGCCGTTAACTAAGGTTTAGCGCCGCTAACATAGAAAAGTTAGCGCCGCTAAACACTGGACAGAACCAAAAATCACATTTTTCGGATTTTCTTGGCCATTTAGTGCAAAACCAGTGTAGAGCTGGCTCTGATACCACTGTTGGGGTTCGTGGTACACAGCAACGGAAGCATGCAAGGTCATAAACGAATTTTTCAAACAAAAACCAAGACCACAAGATGAACCCCATAAGTGGATCTAACTCTACAACAAAGTTATGCAACAAAACAGAAAGAAAAGAGAGGATATATACCCCTGATGTCTCTGATGGTTGTGTGTAGCTAGCTTCAAGCCTTGATCTCTCCTTGAACTTCTTCTTCGGCTATCTAAGTCCACACCGAGACACTTGGCAACCTTGGTGTACTAGCACCCCTTAGCCTAATCCACAAGATGAAGAAGCTACTGGAACAACAACCCACGAAACCACCAGTGAATCTAGCTCTCTCTCTCTCTCTTGTTTGAACTTAGCAACTCTCAATATAGTTCTAAGTGTATTTTTGTAGCAAAAAGGTCAAGAAGAGAAATGAGAGATTCATGCATGTTTTATAAGCCAAGCCACGACCCCAGGTCTCCCCAAGTCGGCCCAAGGCTAATCATCACAAAACACATGCATTGGTGGAGGCTAGAGGTGAAAGGAATAAAGTTGTTTCTGTCAGACAGGGTTAGCGCCGCTAACCGCCCATGGTTAGCGCCGCTAACCGCCCATGGTTAGCGCCGCTAACCTCCCATGGTTAGCGCCGCTAACGCGGCTGATTTAGCGACGCCATAGTTAGCGCCGCTAACCCCTGCGGGAAACCAACTATCATTATTTATCCTTTCTCACCCTCATCTTTTAGGTTGTGTCAAGGTCAACCCCCGGCGTGTGACCCGATAGGCCCATACATCATCGGTAGTGATCATTTGGCGTACGTGTGTTCGTGGGCATACTCCAACATCGATACGCTTTTGAGAAACGTGTTAGAGATACACAAGATATTTCTTGTCTCATGTTATCGACTATGAGCTTTGAGTTGCGTCAGCAACTTGAGAAATTGAGTGCGTATGACATGATAACCGGCTTAAGGACATGTTCCCGCAGCAAGTTAGACAAGAATGGTTTGAGTGTATAAAGGCTTTGGTTGGTTGTAGGATGCAGGAAGGTGAGGATGTAAATGTCCATTTCCTAATGATGAAGGGATATATGGACCAATTGGAGAGACTTGGACTTCCAATTGGGAGGGAGATTGCGGTGGATATGATCCTCCAGTCCCTGCCCGCGTCTTATGAGAAGTTTGTCAAGAACTATCATAAGGACAATTTGGAAAAATCCTTGATCGAACTTCAAGACATGCTGAAGGCTGTACAGTCTTACATGGTTGAGAAGGTTCGTATCTAGTCCACATCCGCTATGGCTACTAGGAAACAAGTAAGCAAGAAGGAGAAACTGACCTCAAAAGGGAAGTCTAGTGTGACTAGGCTATCCGTAATTGTGGAGTCAGAGGATAATGAGATTGTACCTCAAGATGATGTTGCACATGGGTAGTTTGCTACTTTTGTGGAGAAATTGGAAATTGGCGCCGTCACGCCTGCCCTAAGTGCCTGGAAGAGCTAAGTATCCTAAAGCGGAAGAACGTTAGCTCATCTTCAGGTACATTCATGATCAAACTCTGTTGATCTTCTACTTCTAATGACTGGGTTTTGAACTCTAGTCATAACACTCACGTTTGTCACAAACTTGTTTGTTGCAAAGTGCAGGTGTTTGTCCGAAGTAGGCCGATGATGCATGGAGAGCTGGGATAGTGAAGAGAAACATAGTGTTTGTCTCTAACTAGAAGGATTGGAAGAAGAGTCTTGCCATTGCATCCAGCTAAACTATTACTTCATTTAGATCTTTGTCTTACGCCCTGCGTGGCAAGAAGCATTGTATCTTTTATGCCTTTGATGATTTGAATATTACTTTGAATTTTGAAATTGTGGGTTTTAAAGATTTATTTCAAAGTTTATTCATGTCTTGGCATTTGTTTTAAGCTTTTTCTTAAAGAAGTAATGGAATGATTATGAATGATTATTGAATAGTTATCCTTATGAAATAGTTTATTTAACCATATAAACAAGACTTGAATCACGAAGCTCCATGTGGTTGGGAACTTGGAATCTTTTGACTTTGAGTCAATTGTTGATGGTAAATCTTGCTTATAAGGCTAAATAACTAAGACATCCTTCACTTGTGAATGTGAGAGGAATAAAGGCTTGTTGGATTTCGTTTGCATGTTTGTGTTAAGACCGTTCAGGCAATACATAAGGATTAACTATATGTGATTTGTTACCTTTACCGATGATGGTAGAAGGAATGGGTAAGTCTAATTTATTAGACAAATGTCTGAAACCTGAGAGGTGTTCGAGACTCACCCTTAACAAATTTAAGATGAAGAGGGCAAAAGGGAATAAAGATACTCAAATCTTGTGAGATGTTGAGCATCTACATTCTAAATTTCTAAACCATCATAAAAATTGTGAGTTTGCCTCATAATTCACTTCTCCTAGGATACATGTTTTACATGCATCGCTTAGTGAAGGAATGAAACATATTGGTTATGGTTCCGACTTGATGGATTAAACTTAAGTAACCTGCTGAAAGGTGTACTTGAGTAGTGGCGGGCAATGTTCTTGTTATAAATCAACAAAGATGGTCAAGTTAGCATCTAAGGAGATTCGATTAGAAAGTGTTCTTTGCTTGTCAATCTCATAGATCAGAGTTATCCAGTCTACATTTAGTGGGAGATGGATGAACTTAATGGATACTAATGTATTTAATAGTTCTTCTAAGTTTCAGATATTCATTTCATATCCTTTTGAGAACCGGTTTTGGTTGCTCGAAAAGGGAAATGAACAAGTGAAGCATTCTAGTGGAAGAACGTGAGACTTAAATAAAAGACCTGATGTTGACACTAGCATTTAATCAGAAATGATTAAAACTAAACATGGCTATGTTGGAGTATGTGGCATAAAATTATTACTTCTTCATCTGTCTGGTAAGAGTCGTCATAAGACCAGAAGGGTATAATGTATTATATCTGAGGACGATGACTTATTGATGATACGTGATGTATGCATCAACTACCGGAAGCTGTAGTGGGCCCTTGAGTCTGCTAAGAAGAGGAGTGTAATAACATAAGATATATTCCACGCTGGATTTTCAAGTTTTGAACTTGGTTAATCTAACACCTAAGTTTTGAACTATAAGGTGTATATAGATCTTTTGGATATAAGATCTGCATGGATTAATTTGTAGATAACTTCAAATACTGACTAAAAAGAATTGGTTTCATGATGATTGACCATTGGGAAGAAATCATATGAAGACATTCTCCCAGTAGTTATGTTGAAGCTTAAGCGGATGCTTATGCCGTGTTATGGCAATATGATGCAAAGACCGCATTCCGTTATAGGAATTTTATGAGGAAGTGCTCACAACACTGTCCGAGGGTCTTTTACATCTTGAGTATCCTTATGAAGTCTACAAACATGGAGTCCGTTTGGATTTAAAATAAATCTAAGTTTTGGAATCTTTGTTAAGAAAATCAAATGTTTGAGTTTTCAGTAAGCAATGATGAAACTTGGATAGATGCCAGAGCTAGTGGGAGCGCTGTAGTAATCCTATTTGGTATGTCTTGAACATGCTATGTTTTGGTGATAATGTCTTGATTTGGCTTGGCAACAAGCGTAAATTGGGAATTATACATCCATAATAAATATGGGATAGTCAAAGAAGTTTGTGGAAAACAAGAAATATGAGTATATGTTCTTGTGGTGATGTAATTAGAAGAAGCTTAAAGTGAGTTGTTACTCTAATGATGGCTTCTATTTAAATGATAACCGCCGATCTTGATTGGGGTCTGTGATCCTTTTCTAAATATGGTGTTGTTAATTTACGTGTTTCTTAAAGCATCGTTGACTCTATTGGGTTCTTTTGAGGCAATGAGAGTACGATGGCTTATATACACTAAATTTTGTGAACCAAGCATTGTTTGCCTTATTGGGCTCTTTTGAAACAATGAAGGTATAACTGCTTGGACAAAATGATCAAAATCCCATCAACGCACACTTTGGAAGTGGTTGGTTGTAGCAGGGATATGATCACTGAGAACCAAGCATCGCTGACTCTATAGAGATCTTTATGAATACTATGAGAGTACGATGGCTTATGCACATAAAATCATAAAACCAAGCGTTGTTTGCCTTATTGGGTTCATTGAAACAATAAAGGTATAACGGCTTGAACAAATGATCGAAATCTCATCAACGCACACTTTGTAAGGGGTTGGTTGCAGTAGGGATATGATCAATGTCAGAGTACAAACGGATAACATCGTGGATGGTCCGTTTACTAAGCTATAGTTGCAGTCTAGTGATGAATGTCATACTAAGGTCTGCATTAACTTGGCTTGAGTTTGTTTTAGTAAATATTTGATATGCTTTATCTTTGGGAACATTAAGAAATATTGTGCTTCTGCTTGTATCGATTATGAAAGGGGTTTGGTAATGCGCGTGTAGCGGGTACTCTCAGTAAGCCTTATTGTGTTCCAACTTTGCATGTTTTACCTCTTCCCTGAATGTGTTTACATTATAAATGTCCACAGCCAGTCATTCTTCAAGGGAAGAAAGTCTGAATGAAGGCTGAGGGAAATGATTGGTCAAGTGTCTAATGGTGATTGGGACACAGGGATGCAATACTTCGCCTGTACTTGAAAAGGGTTTCAAGTGACTGGACGACCCACACCTGAATTCACTTTGTGGTACTTGTCATGAGTGATTCAGGATGATAATATCAGTTCATCCTCATACTGGAGATGCATGTGTGTGCATCACTTTGGTTTGCTTTGCTCTAGTTGCTTTCAAACGCAATCCGTAACTGGCTGTTATAAAGGGAGTAGCTGATCAGAGTATGATCACTGTGGTGGGCAATGTAGTCAAAGGAATTTCTTCCTCTGTTTAGAGAGATTTCCCTGGGCCCCTCGATGATTGGGCGCTGACACCAAAATGTATGGCCGTGCTCGAGTGTGCAATGATTTGGGTAATCGATTGCAACTTGTTTATTTTGGTCACCACCAATCTGGATCGAGAAACGTAATCGTGAAGGACTGAGAATGACTTAGTACCATGTCTCGTCTTCACATGGATATCGCGAACAAAAGGATGGTTGATCACTTATTTATAGGGCCATTTCAAGTCTTTGGGTGGTGAATTGGTACTTGTCTATTGGATGACACACCTCGTACTGACTTGGGGGCAGGGATGCCTTGCTAGAGGCCACTCCCTGTCTGTGATACCTCTGGGTACGTTGTGTCATGTGCAAGTGGGAGTCTGTTGGAGTCTGCCCACTGATACAAGTACATTGGTGTTACTACTGATGAAGTGCGAGCCTATTGGGTCACACACCAAGGATTGATCCCGACAGCTTACTGATAAAGAGAGAAGGTCCAAAAATCAAATTGTTTGATTTTGTGGCTTCACGGCCGTGAGGGATGCTCCACGGATCGTGAAGCCTACTGCCCTCACGAATGGCTCAATGACTTTTACACGGCTCGTGAAGGAGACGCCCTCACGAGTCACTCGAACACGGCACGGGCCGTGAAAGACGATGGCCAGTTGTGGCGCATTTTGTCTTCACGGGCTCTTCACAGGCCGTGAAGGTCTATCTGCATGAATTCCTTTATTTTGATTGGACCATCTTGTGGTCCAATGAATGGGAGCTTTTCTGTCCGGCTAAAAGGACCACTTTTGGGTCTGGAACAGATGAGAAGATGCATGCAAGTCCTTGCACTCTCACTCTCTCTAATCTCTATTGGTACTACAAGATCAATACATAATATACACTAAGAGTTTGAGTTCTTGAGTGTTGTGTGGCCGATTTTGTACAAGAGGATAATCAACTTTACTGTTCCAGAAAGGTGGAGTCACAGGTGACGTCTCCTTGACGGTGTACTAGCATACGGGGATCAAAACAACCTTGGTGTGGACTAGCAATAGAGAAGATACACTTGGATCTCTTGGTTGTCCCGATTTTGCATTGCTACAGCCGATTTCCAGAGAAGGTAGTGAGGTATTCTCTGCCCTTTCTCTTGTTCTTTAAGTTGCAATTTGTTTTTGTAGAGAAACTATCACTTTGGAACACGATATGGACCCGTTTTTGTACGGTTTTCAAAGTTTTGTTTTATGCTTCCGCTGTGTTTTGCTCCATACCGTGTTCCATCAACTTTCTGGATTAAAAACTAAGTATTCAGGCTTAGCAATTCTGGAATTATCATACCAGTTTAAAATTTCCTATTCAAATCGTTCTGACATAATCGTTTTTCATCAGTTTTAAAATATTACAAAAACTCACCCAAAGGTTTTCTTCAAGAATTGATTTCCCTACCTGGTACTTTCCTGCTTGAAGTAATTGCTCGGTCTTTTGCTTTTTATAAATATTTATAAAACAGTTACTTTAGATTATAAAAAGTAGAAATAAACAAGAAATTTCATACTGATATGGTAATTCGCTGCTTTGCCTTGATACACAGAAAGTCTTATTTCTGATTATTCAAATTGAAAGATTTGTACATTTTAAACAGAGACTCCCCCTCAACTTGAACATGTAATTTTAAAATTCTTAGAGTGAGAGGGAATTATCTATCAGAAAAATCAGTGTTTTTATATTTTTCTCCCCCCACACATATGCAGTATGTGTATGTGTATATAGACACTCCCCCTTTAGTAATACATCCTGTAACTGCAGAAATGAATAAATAGTGTAAAACCCGCTCAAAACAAAAAATAAGAAAGGAAATGGAACAACAGTGTGTTATATTCTCAAGTTGAGCATGCCTAACTTGGAGATAATAACACACTATTGGTAAACAAGTCAGCCAACTGATTATCAGTGTGAACATACTGAAGTTCAATTAGACCTTTCTCTACATTATCTTTAATAAAGTGATAACGGATATCAATATGCTTTGTTTTAGAGTGGAGTACCGGATTACAGGAAATGGCTATGGCAGATTGGGAGTCGCATAGTAATGGAATCTTGTCATACTAAAGGCCAAAATCTGATAATTGTGTACGTATCCATAAGCTTTGAGAATAGCAAATTGCGGCAGTAACATACTCTGCTTCAGCAGTTGAGGTGGACACACAGTTCTGTTTCTTTGAAGCCCGGCATACTAAGCGATCACCTAGAAAATGTGCACTGCCGGAGGTACTTTTCCGATCAAGCATGCAACCGGAATAGTCAGCATCAGAGTAAGCATAAAGTTCCAAACTGGAATCTCTGGGATACCATAGACCAAGATCCATATATCCTTTGAGATATCTGAAGATCCGCTTGTCTGTTTGTAGATGTGACTCATTGGGATTTTCCTGGAACCGAGAAAAGAGACATGTAGAGAACATGATGTCAGGACGGATTACTGTCAAATATAGTAACGATCCAATCATCCCACGATATGTTTTTAAATCTACAGGTGATCCGTCAAGATCAGTATATAGCTTTGTCTTAGCAGTCATGGGAGTGGATATAGGTGTACAGTTGATCAAATCATACTTTGTGAGAAGATCATTGATATATTTGGACTGGAAAAGGAAACGGCCATGCTGTTTAACTTGGAGTCCGAGGAAAAATGACATTTCCCTCATCATACTGATTTGAAAGCGATTTTCCATTGTTTTGGCAAACTCGTCACTGTATTTCTGATTTGTGGAAGCAAAAGATGATGTCGTTTACATAGGTTTGTACTAATATCTTGTCTCTTCCCTTGGTCTTAGTGAATAAAGTGGTGTCGGTCTTG